>OW386544.1:4613390-5219737 GCA_936435175.1 Glyphotaelius pellucidus | reverse complement strand
AAACCGAAGAATTATAAATTCCCGAGCATTCAAGAATGAGATCGATCATATAGCGGATCGCTCCAGTAGTTTAAGGAAAAGCATGATGTCCTATGAAAATAGCCAAAGCAATGTTTTTTGAAAAAGGGGGGGAAATTTAAAAACCGAAGAATTATTTAATCCCGAGGGTTCAAGAATGAGATCAATCATATAGCTGAGCGCTCCAGTCGTTTTAGAAGAACCATGACATGAAAATAGCAAAAAGCTATGAATTTTTTAAAAAGGGCGGGAAATTGATAAAACCGAAGAATAATAAATTCCCGAGCGTTCAAGATTGAGATCGATTGTAAAGCGGATCGCTCTAGTAGTTTAAGGAGCAGCATGATGTCAATTGAAAATAGCAAAAAGCTATGAATTTTTTAAAAAGGGCGGGGAATTTAAAAAACCGAAGAATTATAAATTCCCGAGCATTCCAGAATGAGATCGATCATATAGCGGATCGCACCAGTAGTTTAAGGAAAAGCATGATGTCCTATGAAAATAGCAAAAAGCTATGATTTTTTTGAAAAAGGGTGGGAAATTTCAAAAACAGAAGAGTAATTAATACCCGAGCGCTCAAGATTGAGATCGATTATACAGCGGATCGCTCCAGTTGTTTTAGTAGAAGCATGATGTCCTATGAAAATAGCAAAAAGCTCTGATTTTTTGAAAAAGGGCGGGAAATTTCAAAAAACCGAAGAATTATAAATACACGAGCGTTCAAGATTACGATCGATTATATATCGGATCGCTCTAGTAGTTTAAGGAGAAGCATGATGTCCTTTGGAAATAGCAAAAAGCTATGAATTTTTTAAAAAGGGCGGGGAATTTAAAAAACCGAAGAATTATAAATTCCCGAGCATTCCAGAATGAGATCGATCATATAGCGGATCGCACCAGTAGTTTAAGGAAAAGCATGATGTCCTATGAAAATAGCAAAAAGCTATGATTTTTTTGAAAAAGGGTGGGAAATTTCAAAAACAGAAGAGTAATTAATACCCGAGCGCTCAAGATTGAGATCGATTATACAGCGGATCGCTCCAGTTGTTTTAGTAGAAGCATGATGTCCTATGAAAATAGCAAAAAGCTCTGATTTTTTGAAAAAGGGCGGGAAATTTCAAAAAACCGAAGAATTATAAATACACGAGCGTTCAATATTACGATCGATTATATATCGGATCGCTCTAGTAGTTTAAGGAGAAGCATGATGTCCTTTGGAAATAGCAAAAAGCTATGATTTTTTGAAAAAGGGCGGTAAATTTCCAAACCGAAGATCGATCATATAGCGGATCGCTCCAGTACTTTAAGGAGAAACATTTTGTCCTATGAAAAAAGCAAAAAGCGATGATTTTTTTGAAAAAGGGTGGGAAATTTCAAAAACCGTATAATAATAAATACCCGAGCGTTAAAGATTGAGATCGATTAAATAGCGGATCGCTCGAAAAGTGTAAGGAGAAGCATGATGTCCTATGAAAATAGCCAAAGCAATGATTTTTTGAAAAAGGGTGGGAAATTTCCAAACCGAAGATCGATCATATAGCGGATCGCTCCAGTAGTTTAAGGAGAAGCAATTTGTCCTATGAAAAAAGCAAAAAGCTATGAGTTTTTTGAAAAAGGGCGGGAAATTTCAAAAACAGAAGAATAATTAATACCCGAGCGTTCAAGATTGAGATCGATTATATAGCGGATCGCTCCAGTTGTTTTAGTAGAAGCATGATGTCCTATGAAAATAGCAAAAAGCTCTGATTTTTTGAAAATGGGCGGGAAATTTCCAAACCGAAGAGCGATCATAGAGCGGATCGCTCCAGTACTTTAAGGAGAAGCATTTTTTCTTATGAAAAAAGCAAAAAGCTATGATTTTTTTGAAAAAGGGTGGGAAATTTCAAAAACAGAAGAGTAATTAATACCCGAGCGTTCAAGATTGAGATCGATTTTAAAGCGGATCGTTCCAGTAGTTTAAGGAAAAGCATTTTGTCCTTTGAAAAAAGCAAAAAGCTTTGATTTTTTGAAAAAGGGCGGGGAATTTAAAAAAGGGCGGGGAATTTAAAAAACCGAAGAATTATAAATTCCCGAGCATTCCAGAATGAGATCGATCATATAGCGGATCGCTCCAGTAGTTTAAGGAAAAGCATGATGTCCTATGAAAATAGCAAAAAGCAATGATTTTTTGAAAAAGGGTGGGAAATTTCCAAACCGAAGATCGATCATATAGCGGATGGCTCCAGTAGTTTAAGGAGAAGCATTTTGTCCTATGAAAAAAGCAAAAAGCTATGATTTTTTTGAAAAAGGGGGGGAAATTTCAAAAACAGAAGATTAATTTATACCCAAGCGATCAAGATTGAGATCGATTATACAGCGGATCGCTCCAGTTGTTTTAGTAGAAGCATGATGTAGTATGAAAATAGCAAAAAGCTTTGAGTTTTTGAAAAAGGGCGGGGAATTTAACAAACCGAAGATCGATCATATAGCGGATGGCTCCAGTACTTTAAGGAGAAGCATTTTGTCCTATGAAAATAGCAGAAAGCTTTGATTTTTTTGAAAAAGGGGGGGATATTTAAAAACCGAAGAATTATTAATTCCCGAGGGTTCAAGAATGAGATCGATCATATAGCTGAGCGCTCCAGTGGTTTTAGAAGAACCATTATGACATGAAAATAGCAAAAAGCTATGAATTTTTAAAAAGGGCGGGAAATTTATAAAACCGAAGAATAATAAATTCCCGAGCGTTCAAGATTGAGATCGATTTTAAAGCGGATCGCTCTAGTAGTTTAAGGAGCAGCATGATGTCAATTGAAAATAGCAAAAAGCTATGAATTTTTTAAAAAGGGCGGGGAATTTAAAAAACCGAAGAATTATAAATTCCCGAGCATTCCAGAATGAGATCGATCATATAGCGGATCGCTCCAGTAGTTTAAGGAAAAGCATGATGTCCTATGAAAATAGCAAAAAGCAATGATTTTTTGAAAAAGGGTGGGAAATTTCCAAACCGAAGATCGATCATATAGCGGATGGCTCCAGTAGTTTAAGGAGAAGCATTTTGTCCTATGAAAAAAGCAAAAAGCTATGATTTTTTTGAAAAAGGGGGGGAAATTTCAAAAACAGAAGATTAATTTATACCCAAGCGATCAAGATTGAGATCGATTATACAGCGGATCGCTCCAGTTGTTTTAGTAGAAGCATGATGTAGTATGAAAATAGCAAAAAGCTTTGAGTTTTTGAAAAAGGGCGGGGAATTTAACAAACCGAAGATCGATCATATAGCGGATGGCTCCAGTACTTTAAGGAGAAGCATTTTGTCCTATGAAAATAGCAGAAAGCTTTGATTTTTTTGAAAAAGGGGGGGAAAATTTAAAAACCGAAGAATTATTAATTCCCGAGGGTTCAAGAATGAGATCGATCATATAGCTGAGCGCTCCAGTGGTTTTAGAAGAACCATTATGACATGAAAATAGCAAAAAGCTATGAATTTTTTAAAAAGGGCGGGAAATTTATAAAACCGAAGAATAATAAATTCCCGAGCGTTCAAGATTGAGATCGATTTTAAAGCGGATCGCTCTAGTAGTTTAAGGAGCAGCATGATGTCAATTGAAAATAGCAAAAAGCTATGAATTTTTTAAAAAGGGCGGGGAATTTAAAAAACCGAAGAATTATAAATTCCCGAGCATTCCAGAATGAGATCGATCATATAGCGGATCGCTCCAGTAGTTTAAGGAAAAGCATGATGTCCTATGAAAATAGCAAAAAGCTATGATTTTTTTGAAAAAGGGTGGGAAATTTCAAAAACAGAAGAGTAATTAATACCCAAGCGCTCAAGATTGAGATCGATTATACAGCGGATCGCTCCAGTTTTTTTAGTAGAAGCATGATGTCCTATGAAAATAGCAAAAAGCTCTGATTTTTTGAAAAAGGGCGGGAAATTTCAAAAA
Source organism: Glyphotaelius pellucidus (assembly GCA_936435175.1). NCBI lineage: Eukaryota > Metazoa > Arthropoda > Insecta > Trichoptera > Limnephilidae > Glyphotaelius > Glyphotaelius pellucidus. Next base: position 5,215,793 of record OW386544.1, on the reverse strand, counting down.
ACCGAAGAATTATAAATACACGAGCGTTCAAGATTACGATCGATTATATATCGGATCGCTCTAGTAGTTTAAGGAGAAGCATGATGTCCTTTGGAAATAGCAAAAATCTATGATTTTTTGAAAAAGGGCGGGAAATTTCCAAACCGAAGATCGATCATAGAGCGGATCGCTCCAGTACTTTAAGGAGAAGCATTTTGTCCTATGAAAAAAAGCAAAAAGCTATGATTTTTTTGAAAAGGGGCGGGAAATTTCAAAAACCGAAGAATTATAAATACCCGAGAGTTCAAGATTACGATCGATTATAGAGCGGATCGCTCTAGTAGTTTAAGGAGAAGCATGATGTCCTTTGGAAATAGCAAAAAGCTTTGATTTTTTGAAAGAGCGCGGGAAATTTAAAAAACCGAAGTATTATCAATTCCAGAGCGTTCAAGATTGAGATCGATTATACAGCGGATCGCTCCAGTTGTTTTAGTAGAAGCATGATGTCTTATGAAAATAGCAAAAAGCTCTGATTTTTTGAAAAAGGGCGGGAAATTTCAAAAACCGAAGAATTAAAAATACCCGAGCGTTCAAGATTACGATCGATTATATAGCAAATCGCTCTAGTAGTTTAAGGAGAAGCATGATGTCCTTTGGAAATAGCAAAAATCTATGATTTTTTGAAAAAAGGCGGGAAATTTCCAAACCGAAGATCGACCATAGAGCGGAAATTTTGGATCATATAGCGGATGGCTCCAGTAGTTTAAGGAGAAGCATTGTGTCCTATGAAAAAAGCAAAAAGCTTTGATTTTTTTGAAAAAGGGGGGGAAATTTAAAAACCGAAGAATTATTAATTCCCGAGGGTTCAAGAATGAGATCGATCATATAGCTGAGCGCTCCAGTCGTTTTAGAAGAACCATTATGACATGAAAATAGCAAAAAGCTATGAATTTTTTAAAAAGGGCGGGAAATTTATAAAACCGAAGAATAATAAATTCCCGAGCGTTCAAGATTGAGATCGATTTTAAAGCGGATCGCTCTAGTAGTTTAAGGAGCAGCATGATGTCAATTGAAAATAGCAAAAAGCTATGAATTTTTTAAAAAGGGCGGGGAATTTAAAAAACCGAAGAATTATAAATTCCCGAGCATTCCAGAATGAGATCGATCATATAGCGGATCGCTCCAGTAGTTTAAGGAAAAGCATGATGTCCTATGAAAATAGCAAAAAGCTATGATTTTTTTGAAAAAGGGTGGGAAATTTCAAAAACAGAAGAGTAATTAATACCCGAGCGCTCAAGATTGAGATCGATTATACAGCGGATCGCTCCAGTTGTTTTAGTAAAAGCATGATGTCCTATGAAAATAGCAAAAAGCTCTGATTTTTTGAAAAAGGGCGGGAAATTTCAAAAAACCGAAGAATTATAAATACACGAGCGTTCAAGATTACGATCGATTATATATCGGATCGCTCTAGTAGTTTAAGGAGAAGCATGATGTCCTTTGGAAATAGCAAAAAGCTATGATTTTTTGAAAAAGGGCGGTAAATTTCCAAACCGAAGATCGATCATATAGCGGATCGTTCCAGTACTTTAAGGAGAAACATTTTGTCCTATGAAAAAAGCAAAAAGCGATGATTTTTTTGAAAAAGGGTGGGAAATTTCAAAAACCGTAGAATAATAAATACCCGAGCGTTAAAGATTGAGATCGATTAAATAGCGGATCGCTCTAAAAGTGTAAGGAGAAGCATGATGTCCTATGAAAATAGCCAAAGCAATGATTTTTTGAAAAAGGGTGGGAAATTTCCAAACCGAAGATCGATCATATAGCGGATGGCTCCAGTAGTTTAAGGAGAAGCATTTTGTCCTATGAAAAAAGCAAAAAGGTATGATTTTTTTGAAAAAGGGGGGGAAATTTCAAAAGCAGAAGATTAATTTATACCCGAACGTTCAAGATTGAGATCGATTATACAGCGGATCGCTCCAGTTGTTTTAGTAGAAGCATGATGTCCTATGAAAATAGCAAAAAGCTCTGATTTTTTGAAAAAGGGCGGGAAATTTCAAAAAACCGAAGAATTATAAATACCCGAGCGTTCAAGATTACGATCGATTATATATCGGATCGCTCTAGTAGTTTAAGGAGAAGCATGTCCTATGAAAATAGCCAAAGCAATGATTTTTTGAAAAAGGGTGGGAAATTTCCAAACCGAAGATCGATCATATAGCGGATGGCTCCAGTAGTTTAAGGAGAAGCATTGTGTCCTATGAAAAAAGCAAAAAGCTATGATTTTTTTGAAAAAGGGGGGGAAATTTCAAAAACAGAAGATTAATTTATACCCGAGCGTTCAAGATTGAGATCGATTATACAGCGGATCGCTCCAGTTGTTTTAGTATAAGCATGATGTACTATGAAAATAGCCAAAGCTATGATTTTTTGAAAAAGGGTGGGAAATTTCAAAAAACCGAAGAATTATAAATACCCGAGCGTTCAAGATTACGATCGATTATATATCGGATCGCTCTAGTAGTTTAAGGAGAAGCATGTCTTATGAAAATAGCCAAAGCAATGATTTTTTGAAAAAGGGTGGGAAATTTCCAAACCGAAGATCGATCATATAGCGGATGGCTCCAGTAGTTTGAGGAGAAGCATTTTGTCCTATGAAAAAAGCAAAAAGCTATGATTTTTTTGAAAAAGGGGGGGAAATTTCAAAAACAGAAGATTAATTTATACCCAAGCGATCAAGATTGAGATCGATTATACAGCGGATCGCTCCAGTTGTTTTAGTAGAAGAATGATGTCCTATGAAAATAGCAAAAAGCTCTGATTTTTTGAAAAAGGGCGGGAAATTTCAAAAAACCGAAGAATTATAAATACCCGAGCGTTCAAGATTACGATCGATTATATATCGGATCGCTCTAGTAGTTTAAGGAGAAGCATGTCCTATGAAAATAGCCAAAGCAATGATTTTTTGAAAAAGGGTGGGAAATTTCCAAACCGAAGATCGATCATATAGCGGATGGCTCCAGTAGTTTAAGGAGAAGCATTGTGTCCTATGAAAAAAGCAAAAAGCTATGATTTTTTTGAAAAAGGGGGGGAAATTTCAAAAACAGAAGATTAATTTATACCCGAGCGTTCAAGATTGAGATCGATTATACAGCGGATCGCTCCAGTTGTTTTAGTATAAGCATGATGTACTATGAAAATAGCCAAAGCTATGATTTTTTGAAAAAGGGTGGGAAATTTCAAAAAACCGAAGAATTATAAATACCCGAGCGTTCAAGATTACGATCGATTATATATCGGATCGCTCTAGTAGTTTAAGGAGAAGCATGTCTTATGAAAATAGCCAAAGCAATGATTTTTTGAAAAAGGGTGGGAAATTTCCAAACCGAAGATCGATCATATAGCGGATGGCTCCAGTAGTTTAAGGAGAAGCATTTTGTCCTATGAAAAAAGCAAAAAGCTATGATTTTTTTGAAAAAGGGGGGGAAATTTCAAAAACAGAAGATTAATTTATACCCAAGCGATCAAGATTGAGATCGATTATACAGCGGATTGCTCCAGTTGTTTTAGTAGAAGCATGATGTAGTATGAAAATAGCAAAAAGCTTTGAGTTTTTGAAAAAGGGCGGGGAATTTAACAAACCGAAGAATTATAAATTCCCGAGCATTCAAGAATGAGATCGATCATATAGCGGATCGCTCCAGTAGTTTAAGGAAAAGCATGATGTCCTATGAAAATAGCCAAAGCAATGTTTTTTTGAAAAAGGGTGGGAAATTTCCAAACCGAAGATCGATCATATAGCGGATGGCTCCAGTAGTTTAAGGAGAAGCATTTTGTCCTATGAAAAAAGCAAAAAGCTTTGATTTTTTTGAAAAAGGGGGGGAAATTTAAAAACCGATGAATTATTAATTCCCGAGGGTTCAAGAATGAGATCGATCATATAGCTGAGCGCTCGAGTCGTTTTAGAAGAACCATTATGACATGAAAATAGCAAAAAGCTATGAATTTCTTAAAAAGGGCGGGAAATTTATAAAACCGAAGAATAATAAATTCCCGAGCGTTCAAGATTGAGATCGATTTTAAAGCGGATCGCTCTAGTAGTTTAAGGAGCAGCATGATGTCAATTGAAAATAGCAAAAAGCTATGAATTTTTTAAAAAGGGCGGGGAATTTAAAAAACCGAAGAATAATAAATTCCCGAGCATTCCAGAATGAGATCGATCATATAGCGGATCGCTCCAGTAGTTTAAGGAAAAGCATGATGTCCTATGAAAATAGCAAAAAGCTATGATTTTTTTGAAAAAGGGTGGGAAATTTCAAAAACAGAAGAGTAATTTATACCCGAGCGCTCAAGATTGAGATCGATTATACAGCGGATCGCTCCAGTTGTTTTAGTAGAAGCATGATGTCCTATGAAAATAGCAAAAAGCTCTGATTTTTTGAAAAAGGGCGGGAAATTTCAAAAAACCGAAGAATTATAAATACACGAGCGTTCAAGATTACGATCGATTATATATCGGATCGCTCTAGTAGTTTAAGGAGAAGCATGATGTCCTTTGGAAATAGCATAAAGCTATGATTTTTTGAAAAAGGGCGGAAAATTTCAAAAACTGAAGAATTATAAATACCCGAGCGTTCAAGATTACGATCGATTATATAGCAAATCGCTCTAGTAGTTTAAGGAGAAGCATGATGTCCTATGAAAATAGCCAAAGCAATGATTTTTTGAAAAAGGGTGGGAAATTTCCAAACCGAAGATCGATCATATAGCGGATGGCTCCAGTAGTTTAAGGAGAAGCATTTTGTCCTATGAAAAAAGCAAAAAGCTATGATTTTTTTGAAAAAGGGGGGGAAATTTCAAAAACAGAAGATTAATTTATACCCGAGCGTTCAAGATTGAGATCGATTATACAGCGGATCGCTCCAGTTGTTTTAGTATAAGCATGATGTACTATGAAAATAGCCAAAGCTATGATTTTTTGAAAAAGGGTGGGAAATTTCCAAACCGAAGATCGATCATATAGCGGATCGCTCCAGTAGTTTAAGGAGAAGCAATTTGTCCTATGAAAAAAGCAAAAAGCTATGATTTTTTTGAAAAAGGGCGGGAAATTTCAAAAACTGAAGAATTATAAATACCCGAGAGTTCAAGATTACGATCGATTATAGAGCGGATCGCTCTAGTAGTTTAAGGAGAAGCATGATTTCCTTTGGAAATAGCAAAAAGCTCTGATTTTTTGAAAAAGGGCGGGAAATTTTAAAACCGAAGTATTATAAATTCCCGAGCGTTCAAGATTGAGATCGATTTTAAAGCGGATCGTTCCAGTAGTTTAAGGAAAAGCATTTTGTCCTATGAAAAAAGCAAAAAGCTTTGATTTTTTGAAAAAGGGCAGGGAATTTAACAAACCGAAGAATTATAAATTCCCGAGCATTCAAGAATGAGATCGATCATATAGCGGATCGCTCCAGTAGTTTAAGGAAAAGCATGATGTCCTATGAAAATAGCCAAAGCAATGTTTTTTTGAAAAAGGGTGGGAAATTTCCAAACCGAAGATCGATCATATAGCGGATGGCTCCAGTACTTTAAGGAGAAGCATTTTGTCCTATGAAAATAGCAGAAAGCTTTGATTTTTTTGAAAAAGGGGGGGAAATTTAAAAACCGAAGAATTATTAATTCCCGAGGGATCAAGAATGAGATCGATCATATAGCTGAGCGCTCCAGTCGTTTTAGAAGAACCATTATGACATGAAAATAGCAAAAAGCTATGAATTTTTTAAAAAGGGCGGGAAATTTATAAAACCGAAGAATAATAAATTCCCGAGCGTTCAAGATTGAGATCGATTTTAAAGCGGATAGCTCTAGTAGTTTAAGGAGCAGCATGATGTCAATTGAAAATAGCAAAAAGCTATGAATTTTTTAAAAAGGGCGGGGAATTTAAAAACCGAAGAATAATAAATTCCCGAGCATTCCAGAATGAGATCGATCATATAGCAGATCGCTCCAGTAGTTTAAGGAAAAGCATGATGTCCTATGAAAATAGCAAAAAGCTATGATTTTTTTGAAAAAGGGTGGGAAATTTCAAAAACAGAAGAGTAATTTATACCCGAGCGCTCAAGATTGAGATCGATTATACAGCGGATCGCTCCAGTTGTTTTAGTAGAAGCATGATGTCCTATGAAAATAGCAAAACGCTCTGATTTTTTGAAAAAAGGCGGGAAATTTCAAAAAACCGAAGAATTATAAATACACGAGCGTTCAAGATTACGATCGATTATATATCGGATCGCTCTAGTAGTTTAAGGAGAAGCATGATGTCCTTTGGAAATAGCAAAAAGCTATGATTTTTTGAAAAAGGGCGGTAAATTTCCAAACCGAAGATCGATCATATAGCGGATCGCTCCAGTACTTTAAGGAGAAACATTTTGTCCTATAAAAAAAGCAAAAAGCGATGATTTTTTTGAAAAAGGGTGGGAAATTTCAAAAACCGTAGAATAATAAATACCCGAGCGTTAAAGATTGAGATCGATTAAATAGCGGATCGCTCTAAAAGTGTAAGGAGAAGCATGATGTCCTATGAAAATAGCCAAAGTTATGATTTTTTGAAAAAGGGTGGGAAATTTCCAAACCAAAGATCGATCATATAGCGGATGGCTCCAGTACTTTAAGGAGAAGCATTTTGTCCTATGAAAAAAGCAAAAAGCTATGATTTTTTTGAAAAAGGGGGGGAAATTTCAAAAACCGAAGAATTATAAATACCCGAGAGTTCAAGATTACGATCGATTATAGAGCGGATCGCTCTAGTAGTTTAAGGAGAAGCATGATGTCCTTTGGAAATAGCAAAAAGCTTTGATTTTTTGAAAGAGCGCGGGAAATTTAAAAAACCGAAGTATTATCAATTCCAGAGCGTTCAAGATTGAGATCGATTATACAGCGGATCGCTCCAGTTGTTTTAGTAGAAGCATGATGTCCTATGAAAATAGCAAAAAGCTCTGATTTTTTGAAAAAGGGCGGGAAATTTCAAAAACCGAAGAATTATAAATACCCGAGCGTTCAAGATTACGATCGATTATATATCGGATCGCTCTAGTAGTTTAAGGAGAAGCATGTCCTATGAAAATAGCCAAAGCAATGATTTTTTGAAAAAGGGTGGGAAATTTCCAAACCGAAGATCGATCATATAGCGGATGGCTCCAGTAGTTTAAGAAGAAGCATTTTGTCCTATGAAAAAAGCAAAAACCTATGATTTTTTTGAAAAAGGGGGGGAAATTTCAAAAACAGAAGATTAATTTATACCCGAGCGTTCAAGATTGAGATCGATTATACAGCGGATCGCTCCAGTTGTTTTAGTAGAAGCATGATGTAGTATGAAAATAGCAAAAAGCTCTGATTTTTTGAAAAAGGGCTGGAAATTTCAAAAACCGAAGAATTATAAATACCCGAGCGTTCAAGATTACGATCGATTATATAGCAAATCGCTCTAGTAGTTTAAGGAGAAGCATGATGTCCTATGAAAATAGCCAAAGCAATGATTTTTTGAAAAAGGGTGGGAAATTTCCAAACCGAAGATCGATCATATAGCGGATGGCTCCAGTAGTTTAAGGAGAAGCATTTTGTCCTATGAAAAAAGCAAAAAGCTATGATTTTTTTGAAAAAGGGGGGGAAATTTCAAAAACAGAAGATTAATTTATACCCGAGCGTTCAAGATTGAGATCGATTATACAGCGGATCGCTCCAGTTGTTTTAGTATAAGCATGATGTACTATGAAAATAGCCAAAGCTATGATTTTTTGAAAAAGGGTGGGAAATTTCCAAACCGAAGATCGATCATATAGCGGATCGCTCCAGTAGTTTAAGGGGAAGCAATTTGTCCTATGAAAAAAGCAAAAAGCTATGATTTTTTTGAAAAAGGGCGGGAAATTTCAAAAACTGAAGAATTATAAATACCCGAGAGTTCAAGATTACGATCGATTATAGAGCGGATCGCTCTAGTAGTTTAAGGAGAAGCATGATTTCCTTTGGAAATAGCAAAAAGCTCTGATTTTTTGAAAAAGGGCGGGAAATTTTAAAACCGAAGTATTATAAATTCCCGAGCGTTCAAGATTGAGATCGATTTTAAAGCGGATCGTTCCAGTAGTTTAAGGAAAAGCATTTTGTCCTATGAAAAAAGCAAAAAGCTTTGATTTTTTGAAAAAGGGCGGGGAATTTAACAAACCGAAGAATTATAAATTCCCGAGCATTCAAGAATGAGATCGATCATATAGCGGATCGCTCCAGTAGTTTAAGGAAAAGCATGATGTCCTATGAAAATAGCCAAAGCAATGTTTTTTTGAAAAAGGGTGGGAAATTTCCAAACCAAAGATCGATCATATAGCGGATGGCTCCAGTACTTTAAGGAGAAGCATTTTGTCCTATGAAAATAGCAGAAAGCTTTGATTTTTTTGAAAAAGGGGGGGAAATTTCCAAACCGAAGATCGATCATATAGCGGATGGCTCCAGTAGTTTAAGGAGAAGCATTTTGTCCTATGAAAAAAGCAAAAAGCTATGTTTTTTTGAAAAAGGGGGGGAAATTTCAAAAACAGAAGATTAATTTATACCCGAGCGTTCAAGATTGAGATCGATTATACAGCGGATCGCTCCAGTTGTTTTAGTATAAGCATGATGTACTATGAAAATAGCCAAAGTTATGATTTTTTGAAGAAGGGTGGGAAATTTCCAAACCGAAGATTGATCATATAGCGGATCGCTCCAGTAGTTTAAGGAGAAGCAATTTGTCCTATGAAAAAAGCAAAAAGCTATGATTTTTTTGAAAAAGGGCTGGAAATTTCAAAAACTGAAGAATTATAAATACCCGAGAGTTCAAGATTACGATCGATTATAGAGCGGATCGCTCTAGTAGTTTAAGGAGAAGCATGATTTCCTTTGGAAATAGCAAAAAGCTCTGATTTTTTGAAAAAGGGCGGGAAATTTAAAAAACCGAAGTATTATAAATTCCCGAGCGTTCAAGATTGAGATCGATTTTAAAGCGGATCGTTCCAGTACTTTAAGGAGAAGCATTTTGTCCTATGAAAATAGCAGAAAGCTTTGATTTTTTTGAAAAAGGGGGAGAAATTTAAAAACCGATGAATTATTAATTCCCGAGGGTTCAAGAATGAGATCGATCATATAGCTGAGCGCTCCAGTCGTTTTAGAAGAACCATTATGACATGAAAATAGCAAAAAGCTATGAATTTTTTAAAAAGGGCGGGAAATTTATAAAACCGAAGAAAAATAAATTCCCGAGCGTTCAAGATTGAGATCGATTTTAAAGCGGATCGCTCTAGTAGTTTAAGGAGCAGCATGATGTCAATTGAAAATAGCAAAAAGCTATGAATTTTTTAAAAAGGGCGGGGAATTTAAAAAACCGAAGAATTATAAATTCCCGAGCATTCCAGAATGAGATCGATCATATAGCGGATCGCTCCAGTAGTTTAAGGAAAAGCATGATGTCCTATGAAAATAGCCAAAGCAATGATTTTTTGAAAAAGGGTGGGAAATTTCCAAACCGAAGATCGATCATATAGCGGATGGCTCCAGTAGTTTAAGGAGAAGCATTTTGTCCTATGAAAAAAGCAAAAAGCTATGATTTTTTTGAAAAAGGGGGGGAAATTTCAAAAACAGAAGATTAATTTATACCCGAGCGTTCAAGATTGAGATCGATTATACAGCGGATCGCTCCAGTTGTTTTAGTATAAGCATGATGTACTATGAAAATAGCCAAAGCTATGATTTTTTGAAAAAGGGTGGGAAATTTCCAAACCGAAGATCGATCATATAGCGGATCGCTCCAGTAGTTTAAGGGGAAGCAATTTGTCCTATGAAAAAAGCAAAAAGCTATGATTTTTTTGAAAAAGGGCGGGAAATTTCAAAAACTGAAGAATTATAAATACCCGAGAGTTCAAGATTACGATCGATTATAGAGCGGATCGCTCTAGTAGTTTAAGGAGAAGCATGATTTCCTTTGGAAATAGCAAAAAGCTCTGATTTTTTGAAAAAGGGCGGGAAATTTTAAAACCGAAGTATTATAAATTCCCGAGCGTTCAAGATTGAGATCGATTTTAAAGCGGATCGTTCCAGTAGTTTAAGGAAAAGCATTTTGTCCTATGAAAAAAGCAAAAAGCTTTGATTTTTTGAAAAAGGGCGGGGAATTTAACAAACCGAAGAATTATAAATTCCCGAGCATTCAAGAATGAGATCGATCATATAGCGGATCGCTCCAGTAGTTTAAGGAAAAGCATGATGTCCTATGAAAATAGCCAAAGCAATGTTTTTTTGAAAAAGGGTGGGAAATTTCCAAACCAAAGATCGATCATATAGCGGATGGCTCCAGTACTTTAAGGAGAAGCATTTTGTCCTATGAAAATAGCAGAAAGCTTTGATTTTTTTGAAAAAGGGGGGGAAATTTCCAAACCGAAGATCGATCATATAGCGGATGGCTCCAGTAGTTTAAGGAGAAGCATTTTGTCCTATGAAAAAAGCAAAAAGCTATGATTTTTTTGAAAAAGGGGGGGAAATTTCAAAAACAGAAGATTAATTTATACCCGAGCGTTCAAGATTGAGATCGATTATACAGCGGATCGCTCCAGTTGTTTTAGTATAAGCATGATGTACTATGAAAATAGCCAAAGTTATGATTTTTTGAAGAAGGGTGGGAAATTTCCAAACCGAAGATTGATCATATAGCGGATCGCTCCAGTAGTTTAAGGAGAAGCAATTTGTCCTATGAAAAAAGCAAAAAGCTATGATTTTTTTGAAAAAGGGCGGGAAATTTCAAAAACTGAAGAATTATAAATACCCGAGAGTTCAAGATTACGATCGATTATAGAGCGGATCGCTCTAGTAGTTTAAGGAGAAGCATGATTTCCTTTGGAAATAGCAAAAAGCTCTGATTTTTTGAAAAAGGGCGGGAAATTTAAAAAACCGAAGTATTATAAATTCCCGAGCGTTCAAGATTGAGATCGATTTTAAAGCGGATCGTTCCAGTACTTTAAGGAGAAGCATTTTGTCCTATGAAAATAGCAGAAAGCTTTGATTTTTTTGAAAAAGGGGGAGAAATTTAAAAACCGATGAATTATTAATTCCCGAGGGTTCAAGAATGAGATCGATCATATAGCTGAGCGCTCCAGTCGTTTTAGAAGAACCATTATGACATGAAAATAGCAAAAAGCTATGAATTTTTTAAAAAGGGCGGGAAATTTATAAAACCGAAGAAAAATAAATTCCCGAGCGTTCAAGATTGAGATCGATTTTAAAGCGGATCGCTCTAGTAGTTTAAGGAGCAGCATGATGTCAATTGAAAATAGCAAAAAGCTATGAATTTTTTAAAAAGGGCGGGGAATTTAAAAAACCGAAGAATTATAAATTCCCGAGCATTCCAGAATGAGATCGATCATATAGCGGATCGCTCCAGTAGTTTAAGGAAAAGCATGATGTCCTATGAAAATAGCAAAAAGCTATGATTTTTTTGAAAAAGGGTGGGAAATTTCAAAAACAGAAGAGTAATTAATACCCGAGCGTTCAAGATTGAGATCGATTTTAAAGCGGATCGTTCCAGTAGTTTAAGGAAAAGCATTTTGTCCTTTGAAAAAAGCAAAAAGCTTTGATTTTTTGAAAAAGGGCGGGGAATTTAAAAAACCGAAGAATTATAAATTCCCGAGCATTCAAGAATGAGATCGATCATATAGCGGATCGCTCCAGTAGTTTAAGGAAAAGCATTTTGTCCTATGAAAATAGCAGAAAGCTTTGATTTTTTTGAAAAAGGGTGGGAAATTTAAAAACCGAAGAATTATTAATTCCCGAGGGTTCAAGAATGAGATCGATCATATAGCTGAGCGCTCCAGTCGTTTTAGAAGAACCATTATGACATGAAAAAAGCAAAAAGCTATGAATTTTTTAAAAAGGGCGGGAAATTTATAAAACCGAAGAATAATAAATTCCCGAGCGTTCAAGATTGAGATCGATTTTAAAGCGGATCGCTCTAGTAGTTTAAGGAGCAGCATGATGTCAATTGAAAATAGCAAAAAGCTATGAATTTTTTAAAAAGGGCGGGGAATTTAAAAAACCGAAGAATTATAAATTCCCGAGCATTCCAGAATGAGATCGATCATATAGCGGATCGCTCCAGTAGTTTAAGGAAAAGCATGATGTCCTATGAAAATAGCAAAAAGCTATGATTTTTTTGAAAAAGGGTGGGAAATTTCAAAAACAGAAGAGTAATTAATACCCGAGCGTTCAAGATTGAGATCGATTTTAAAGCGGATCGTTCCAGTAGTTTAAGGAAAAGCATTTTGTCCTTTGAAAAAAGCAAAAAGCTTTGATTTTTTGAAAAAGGGCGGGGAATTTAAAAAACCGAAGAATTATAAATTCCCGAGCATTCAAGAATGAGATCGATCATATAGCGGATCGCTCCAGTAGTTTAAGGAAAAGCATTTTGTCCTATGAAAATAGCAGAAAGCTTTGATTTTTTTGAAAAAGGGTGGGAAATTTAAAAACCGAAGAATTATTAATTCCCGAGGGTTCAAGAATGAGATCGATCATATAGCTGAGCGCTCCAGTCGTTTTAGAAGAACCATTATGACATGAAAAAAGCAAAAAGCTATGAATTTTTTAAAAAGGGCGGGAAATTTATAAAACCGAAGAATAATAAATTCCCGAGCGTTCAAGATTGAGATCGATTTTAAAGCGGATCGCTCTAGTAGTTTAAGAGCAGCATGATGTCAATTGAAAATAGCAAAAAGCTATGAATTTTTTAAAAAGGGCGGGGAATTTAAAAAACCGAAGAATTATAAATTCCCGAGCATTCCAGAATGAGATCGATCATATAGCGGATCGCTCCAGTAGTTTAAGGAAAAGCATGATGTCCTATGAAAATAGCAAAAAGCTATGATTTTTTTGAAAAAGGGTGGGAAATTTCAAAAACAGAAGAGTAATTAATACCCGAGCGCTCAAGATTGAGATCGATTATACAGCGGATCGCTCTAGTTGTTTTAGTAGAAGCATGATGTCCTATGAAAATAGCAAAAAGCTCTGATTTTTTGAAAAAGGGCGGGAAATTTCAAAAAACCGAAGAATTATAAATACACGAGCGTTCAAGATTACGATCGATTATATATCGGATCGCTCTAGTAGTTTAAGGAGAAGCATGATGTCCTTTGGAAATAGCAAAAAGCTATGATTTTTTGAAAAAGGGTGGTAAATTTCCAAACCGAAGATCGATCATATAGCGGATCGCTCCAGTACTTTAAGGAGAAACATTTTGTCCTATAAAAAAAGCAAAAAGCGATGATTTTTTTGAAAAAGGGTGGGAAATTTCAAAAACCGTAGAATAATAAATACCGGAGCGTTAAAGATTGAGATCGATTAAATAGCGGATCGCTCTAAAAGTGTAAGGAGAAGCATGATGTCCTATGAAAATAGCCAAAGCAATGATTTTTTGAAAAAGGGTGGGAAATTTCCAAACCGAAGATCGATCATATAGCGGATGGCTCCAGTAGTTTAAGGAGAAGCATTTTGTCCTATGAAAAAAGCAAAAAGCTATGATTTTTTTGAAAAAGGGGGGGAAATTTCAAAAGCAGAAGATTAATTTATACCCAAGCGTTCAAGATTGAGATCGATTATACAGCGGATCGCTCCAGTTGTTTTAGTAGAAGCATGATGTCCTATGAAAATAGCAAAAAGCTCTGATTTTTTGAAAAAGGGCGGGAAATTTCAAAAAACCGAATAATTATAAATACCCGAGCGTTCAAGATTACGATCGATTATATATCGGATCGCTCTAGTAGTTTAAGGAGAAGCATGTCCTATGAAAATAGCCAAAGCAATGATTTTTTGAAAAAGGGTGGGAAATTTCCAAACCGAAGATCGATCATATAGCGGATCGCTCCAGTAGTTTAAGGAGAAGCAATTTGTCCTATGAAAAAAGCAAAAAGCTATGATTTTTTTGAAAAAGGGCGGGAAATTTCAAAAACTGAAGAATTATAAATACCCGAGAGTTCAAGATTACGATCGATTATAGAGCGGATCGCTCTAGTAGTTTATGGAGAAGCATGATGTCCTTTGGAAATAGCAAAAGGCTCTGATTTTTTGAAAAAGGGCGGGAAATTTAAAAAACCGAAGTATTATAAATTCCCGAGCGTTCAAGATTGAGATCGATTTTAAAGCGGATCGTTCCAGTAGTTTAAGGAAAAGCATTTTGTCCTTTGAAAAAAGCAAAAAGCTTTGAGTTTTTGAAAAAGGGCGATGAATTTAAAAAACCGAAGAATTATAAATTCCCGAGCATTCAAGAATGAGATCGATCATATAGCGGATCGCTCCAGTAGTTTAAGGAAAAGCATGATGTCCTATGAAAATAGCCAAAGCAATGTTTTTTTGAAAAAGGGTGGGAAATTTCCAAACCGAAGATCGATCATATAGCGGATGGCTCCAGTACTTTAAGGAGAAGCATTTTGTCCTATGAAAATAGCAGAAAGCTTTGATTTTTTTGAAAAAGGGTGGGAAATTTAAAAACCGAAGAATTATTAATTCCCGAGGGTTCAAGAATGAGATCGATCATATAGCTGAGCGCTCCAGTCGTTTTAGAAGAACCATTATGACATGAAAAAAGCAAAAAGCTATGAATTTTTTAAAAAGGGCGGGAAATTTATAAAACCGAAGAATAATAAATTCCCGAGCGTTCAAGATTGAGATCGATTTTAAAGCGGATCGCTCTAGTAGTTTAAGAGCAGCATGATGTCAATTGAAAATAGCAAAAAGCTATGAATTTTTTAAAAAGGGCGGGGAATTTAAAAAACCGAAGAATTATAAATTCCCGAGCATTCCAGAATGAGATCGATCATATAGCGGATCGCTCCAGTAGTTTAAGGAAAAGCATGATGTCCTATGAAAATAGCAAAAAGCTATGATTTTTTGGAATAGAGCGGGGAATTTAAAAAACCGAATAATTATAAATACCCGAGCGTTCAAGATTGAGAACGATTATATAGCGGATCACTCCAGTAGTTTAAAAAGAAACAAAATGTCCTTTGAAAATAGCAAAAAGCAATGATTTTTCGAAAATGGGCAGGAAGTTTCCAAACCGAAGAATAATAAATTCCCGAGCGTTCAAAATTGAGATCGATTATATAGTGGATCGCTCCAGTAGTTAAAGGAGAAGCATGATGTTCTATGAAAATAGCAAAAAGCTATGATTTTTTGAAAAAGGGCGGAAAATTGAAGAAACCGAAGAATTATAAATTGCCGAGCGTTCAAGATTGAGATCGATTATACAGCGGATCGCTCCTGTAGTTTAAAAAGAAGCAAAATGTCCTTTGAAAATAGCAAAAAGCTATAATTTTTTGAAAATGGGCGGGAAATTTCCAAACCGAAGAGCGATCATAGAGCGGATCGCTCCAGTACTTTAAGGAGAAGCATTTTTTCCTATGAAAAAAGCAAAAAGCTATGATTTTTTTGAAAAGGGATGGGAAATTTCAAAAACAGAAGAGTAAGTAATACCCGAGCGTTCAAGATTGAGATCGATTATACAGCGGATCGCTCCAGTTGTTTTAGTAGAAGCATGATGTCCTATGAAAATAGCAAAAAGCTCTGATTTTTTGAAAAAGGGCGGGAAATTTCCAAACCGAAGATCGATCATAGAGCGGATCGCTCCAGTACTTTAAGGAGAAGCATTTTGTCATATGAAAAAAGCAAAAAGCTATGATTTTTTTGAAAAAGGGCGGGAAATTTCAAAAACCGTAGAATAATAAATACCCGAGCGTTAAAGATTGAGATCGATTAAATAGCGGATCGCTCTAATAGTGTAAGGAGAAGCATGATGTCCTATGAAAATAGCCAAAGCAATGATTTTTTGAAAAAGGGTGGGAAATTTCCAAACCGAAGATCGATCATATAGCGGATGGCTCCAGTAGTTTAAGGAGAAGCATTTTGTCCTATGAAAAAAGCAAAAAGCTATGATTTTTTTGAAAAAGGGGGGGAAATTTCAAAAACAGAAGATTAATTTATACCCGAGCGTTCAAGATTGGGATCGATTATACAGCGGATCGCTCCAGTTGTTTTAGGTGAAGCATGATGTCCTATGATAAAAACAAAAAGCTATGAGTTTTTGAAAAAGGGCAGGAAATATCAAAAACCGAAGAATTATAAATTCCCGAGCATTCAAGAATGAATTCGATCATATAGCGGATCGCTCCAGTAGTTTAAGGAAAAGCATTTTGTCCTATGAAAATAGCAGAAAGCTTTGATTTTTTTGAAAATGGGGGGGAAATTTAAAAACCGAAGAATTATTTAATCCCGAGGGTTCAAGAATGAGATCGATCATATAGCTGAGCGCTCCAGTCGTTTTAGAAGAACCATGACATGAAAATAGCAAAAAGCTATGAATTTTTTAAAAAGGGCGGGAAATTTATAAAACCGAAGAATAATAAATTCCCGAGCGTTCAAGATTGAGATCGATTTTAAAGCGGATCGCTCTAGTAGTTTAAGGAGCAGCATGATGTCAATTGAAAATAGCAAAAAGCTATGAATTTTTTAAAAAGGGCGGGGAATTTAAAAAACCGAAGAATTATAAATTCCCGAGCATTCCAGAATGAGATCGATCATATAGCGGATCGCTCCAGTAGTTTAAGGAAAAGCATGATGTCCTATGAAAATAGCAAAAAGCTATGATTTTTTTGAAAAAGGGTGGGAAATTTCAAAAACAGAAGAGTAATTAATACCCGAGCGCTCAAGATTGAGATCGATTATACAGCGGATCGCTCTAGTTGTTTTAGTAGAAGCATGATGTCCTATGAAAATAGCAAAAAGCTCTGATTTTTTGAAAAAGGGCAGGAAATTTCAAAAAACCGAAGAATTATAAATACACGAGCGTTCAAGATTACGATCGATTATATATCGGATCGCTCTAGTAGTTTAAGGAGAAGCATGATGTCCTTTGGAAATAGCAAAAAGCTATGATTTTTTGAAAAAGGGCGGTAAATTTCCAAACCGAAGATCGATCATATAGCGGATCGCTCCAGTACTTTAAGGAGAAACATTTTGTCCTATGAAAATAGCCAAAGCAATGATTTTTTGAAAAAGGGTGGGAAATTTCCAAACCGAAGATCGATCATATAGCGGATGGCTCCAGTAGTTTAAGGAGAAGCATTTTGTCCTATGAAAAAAGCAAAAAGCTATAATTTTTTTGAAAAAGGGGGGGAAATTTCAAAAGCAGAAGATTAATTTATGCGTTCAAGATTGAGATCGATTATACAGCGGATCGCTCCAGTTGTTTTAGTAGAAGCATGATGTCCTATGAAAATAGCAAAAAGCTCTGATTTTTTGAAAAAGGGCGGGAAATTTCAAAAAACCGAAGAATTATAAATACCCGAGCGTTCAAGTTTACGATCGATTATATATCGGATCGCTCTAGTAGTTTAAGGAGAAGCATGATGTCCTTTGGAAATAGCAAAAAGCTATGATTTTTTGAAAAAGGGCGGTAAATTTCCAAACCGAAGATCGATCATATAGCGGATCGCTCCAGTACTTTAAGGAGAAACATTTTGTCCTATGAAAAAAGCAAAAAGCTATGATTTTTTTGAAAAAGGGCGGGAAATTTCAAAAACCGTAGAATAATAAATACCCGAGCGTTAAAGATTGAGATCGATTAAATAGCGGATCGCTCTAATAGTGTAAGGAGAAGCATGATGTCCTATGAAAATAGCCAAAGCAATGATTTTTTGAAAAAGGGTGGGAAATTTCCAAACCGAAGATCGATCATATAGCGGATGGCTCCAGTAGTTTAAGGAGAAGCATTTTGTCCTATGAAAAAAGCAAAAAGCTATAATTTTTTTGAAAAAGGGGGGGAAATTTCAAAAACAGAAGAGTAATTAATACCCGAGCGCTCAAGATTGAGATCGATTATACAGCGGATCGCTCTAGTTGTTTTAGTAGAAGCATGATGTCCTATGAAAATAGCAAAAAGCTGTGATTTTTTGAAAAAGGGCGGGAAATTTCAAAAAACCGAAAAGACAGAACCAATCTGCTGACCTATAGAGCCACACTTTCCTCTTCAGCCTCTCCTTTGGCGGTCTGAAGTTGACGGGGATTGAGGTCGTCACCAGGCAGTGGTCTGACGATCCCAAAGGCGCTGTGACCTCAATCTTGTAACCGTGTGGCACAGTGGTTAAAAAAAGGTCAGATTGGAGAGATGAGTCTGGACATCAGGAACCCTTGTAGACTCCTGAACCATTTGCTCCAGTCCATGGCAAAAGGCAAAGGATTCCGCCTGTCGGCCAGCCGAGTCTGTTGATCCAGAGAACTTCAACCATGGTTCGTTATGAACATTGAAGTCACCCAGAACAACAAACTCGGCCGAAGGGTAGCGGGGCAAGAGGTCATCAATAGTTTCGCTCAAGTATCTGAAAAGCTCGGCAGTGTCTGATTCGCCAAGGTTCGGTGAGCGGTATAAACACGCGTAGAATCTTACCGTACTGGCAAGATTGACGCGCACCCACATTACGTCGAATCGGGAGTTTTCCAGATTCAACAGTCGCACACAGTTGACGTCAGCTCGACTATAGAGACAGACGCCTCCTTTAGGTCTAACTTGCCTACGAGGGTGAAGCCCGGGCAGTCCAGATAGGAGGCATCTACAGGCTCAGCTATCTGCGTTTCAGACAGGAAAAGAAGGTTCGGACGTTGAGAAAAAAGGTGGTGGTGGACTGAGTTTAAGTTTGTGTGCAGGCCGCGAATGTTGGCAAAATTTACCAACAGTCTTGGCCCGCACCGGGGTCTCCTGCTTCTCGCCGCTGTAACGAAGTTAATTGTTGGTTTTTGTGAATTCATGATTTTATATTTTAAGATTACGTTGTGGGGAAGGAAGGTTTGAGAGGGAAAAGGTGTGAGGGGTGGGTAGGAAGCTGGGGATCAGAGTTTCCAGGAGTGGTAGACGTATGAATCCAATCCACTCACTGCGGTGCAAGGCGATGGGCAGGGAGAGTCCGGCTGGAGAGGTCGCCCAATGCCCCCCAAACGCTGCTGCTGGGACCCCTCCGGTCACGAACCGGCACAACAACAGCGGCGGGGTTTTTTCGCTCGTTGATGGGGCAGCCCACCCTCAGTCGTGAGCCTGAGGGTCGGGCCCCTGTACTACCGAGCGGCCCGGACAGCGGTAACTGGTTGTAAAGGGTCTCCCTCAACCAGCATCTCCCAATCCGGCCCGCCACGCAGAAGGTGGGCCGACGCACCCGCCACCGAGACCTGGACACACATACCCCAAGAACCCGGGCACCCCTGCTAAGTCACCAAACGTAGCGAACCACTTGGGGTGACCTGTGGCAGAGGTGTTGGTCATCCAATAAATGGTTCCCAGGGCGGCGGTACCCATACCCGCCTACCAAATTATAAAGTGTAAATTATAAAGTGTATTATAAAGTGTATTATAAAGTAAGTGAGTGAGTGAGTGAATGAGTGCGTGAGTGAAAGAGTTTATGAGTGTTCAAGTGAATGAGGGTGTAAGTGAGTGAGAGAGTGAGTGAGAGAGTGAGTGAGTGAGTGAGTGAGTGAGTTAGTGAGTAGGGGAGTGAGCGAGTGAGTGAGTGAGTGAGTGAGTGAGTGAGTGAGTGAGTGAGTGAGTGAGTGAATGAGTGAGAGAGTGAGTGAGTGAGTGAGTGAGTGAGTGAGTGAGTGAGTGAGTGAGTGAGTGAGTGAGTGAGTGAGTGAGTGAGTGAGTGAGTGAGTGAGTGAGTGAGTGAGTGAGTGAGTGAGTGAGTGAGTGAGTGATGTCGTTAGTGTAGTTTTATTTCTATCTAGGGTCTTTTCAGTGCCTCTCAAGAGATGTTGTGAGAGTAGTTTTAATGTTTCTCAACAGATGTCGTTAGTGTAGTTTCAATGCCTCTTAACAGATGTCGTGAGTGTAGTTTCAATGTCTCTCAACAGATGTCGATAGTGTAGTTTTTATCTATCTTGTGTTGTTTCATTGCCTCTCAACAGACGTCGTTAGTGTAGTTTTAATACCCCTCATCAGATGTCGTGAGTGTTGTTTCAATGCCAATCAACAGATGCCGTTAGTGTAGTTTCAATGTCTCTCAACAGATGTCGTTAAATTAGTTTCTATGTGTCTCAATAGATGTCCCTACGGTTGTTGAAATGCCTCTCAACAGATTTCGTTAATGTAGTTTCAATGCCTTTCAACAGATTCGTGAGTGTAGTTTCAATGTCTCTCAACAGATGTCGTAAGTGTAGTATGAATGCCTCTCAGCATTTGTCCTAAGTTTAGTTTCAATGACACTCAACGGATGTTGTTAGTGAAGTTTCAATTTCTCTCAACAGATGTCATTAGTGTCGTTTCAATGTCTCTCTACATATGTCGTAGTTTCAATGCCTATCAACAGATGTCCTTAGAGTTGTTTCAATGTCTCTCAACAGATGTCGTTAGTGTAGTTTTAATGCCCCTCATCAGATGTCGTGAGTGTGGTTTCAATGTCTATCAACGGATGTCGTGAGTGTAGTTTCAATGCCTCTCAACAGATGGGAGTGTTATTTCAATGTCTCTCAACAGATGTCGTTAGTCTGAATTCAATGTCTCTCAACAGATGTCCGTTAGAGTAGTTTCATTGTATATCAACTGATTGGTTGAGTGTCATTTCAATATCTCTAAACAGATGTCGTTAGTGAAGTTTGAATGTCGTTAGTGTAGACAGTTTTAATTGCAGTCGTTTTTTTAATGACTGAATGGATATTTCAAAGCTCCACAGCTCAAGATGTAATTAAGTAAGAATCTTTAAATATTTGCGTTGAACTTGATAGTCCCTCAACAGATGTCGTAAGCGTAGACAGTTTTAATTGCAGTTGTTTTTTAACAATTGAATGGATATTTTAAAGCTTCACAGATCATGATGGAATAAATTAAGATTCTCAAATATTTGCGTCGAATTTGTCCTGATTTCCGTTTTCCATTGAAATTTGAACAGACATTATTTATTGCAGTCGTATTTATTTTAACAATTAAACGGATATTTTATAGCTCCACAGCTCGTGATGAAATAAAAGAAGAATCTGAATTTATTTGCATTGAATTTGTCCTGATTTAATTTGCTGTTGAACGTTAAAGAAACGTTATTAAGTGCAGTCGTATTTTTTTAACAATTGAATGGACATTTCAAAGCTCCACAGCTCATGATGGAAAAAAGGAAGAATATCAATATATTTGCGTTTAATTTGTCCTGATTTTATTTTTCTGTTGAACGTTAAACAAACGTTATTAAGTGCAGTCGTATTTTTTTAACAATTGAATGGACATTTCAAAGCTCCACAGCTCATGATGGAATAAAGGAAAAATATCAATATATTTGCGTTTAATTTGTCCTGATTTTATTTTTCTGTTGAACGTTCAACAAACGTTATTAAGTGCAGTCGTATTTTTTTAACAATTGAATTGATATTTCAAATCTCCACAGCTCATGATTGTAAAAAGGAAGAATCTTAATATATATGCGTTTAGCTTGACTTGATTTTCTTTATCTATTGAATATTGAACAAAAATTGCGGTCGTTTTATTTTCCAATTGAATGGATATTTCAAAGCTCTACAGCTCATGATGGAATGCATTAAGAAATTTAAAATATTTGCGTTGAGCTAGTCTTGATTGTCCCTCAACAGATGTCGTCAGCGTAGTTTCAATGTCTCTTAACAGATGACGTTAGTGTAGTTTCAAAATCCCTCAACAGATTTCGTTAATGTAGTTTCAATGTCTCTCAACAGCTGTCGTTAGTGTAGTTTCAATCTCTCTCAACAGATGTCGTTAGTGTAGTTTCAATGTCTCTCAATAGATGTCATTAATGTATTTTCAACAGTTGTAATTTGTGTATTTTCAATGTCTCTCAACAGATGTCGTTAGTGTAGTTTCAAAATCCCTCAACAGATGTCGTTAGTGTAGTTTCCATGCCTCTCAACAGATGTCGTTAGTGTAGTTTCAATCACTCTCAAACGATGTCGTAAGTGAAGTTACAATGTCATTTGACTCTTTGTCTCTCAACAGATGTCATTTGCGTATTTTCAATGTCTCTCAACAGATGTCGGTAGTGTAGTTTTTATGTCATTAGTATAGTATTAATGCCTCTTAATAGATGTCGATTGTCTAGTTTCAAAGTCCCTCAACAGATGTCGTAAATTTGATTTCAATGTCAGTGCAGTTTCAAATCCTCTCAACAGATGTCATTTGTGTAGTTTCAATGTCTCTTAACAGATGTCGTTAGTGTAGTTTCCATGCCTCTCAACAGATGTCGTTAGTGTTTTTTCAATATCTCTCAACAGATGTCATGTGTATTTTCAATGTCTCTTAACAGCTGTCATTAGTGTAGTTTTAATACATCTCAAAAGATGTCGTAAGCGTAGTTTCAAAGCCTCTCAACAGATGTCGTTAAATGTTGTTTCAATGTCTCTCAACAGATGTCGTAAGTGTAGTTTCAAAACAGTATTAATTGCAGTCGTATTTATTAAGCAACTGAATGGATAGTTCAAAGCTCGGCAGCTCATATAAAGAAAGAATCTTTAAATATTTGCGTTGAACTTGTCCTGATATTCATTTTATATTGAACTTTCAACAAACATCATTAATTACAGTCTTTTTGAATGGATATTTATAAGCTCCACAGCTCATGATGGAATAAAGTTGGGAGTTAAACTTGTCCTGATTTTTTTTTCTTTTGAACTTTCAACAAACAGTATTAATTGTGAACGTATTTATTTTAACAATTGAATGGATAGTTCAAAGCTCCACAGCTTATGATAGAATGTAGTAAGAATCTTAAAAATAATTGCTTTGAACTTGTCTTGATTGTCCCTCAACAGATGTCGTTAGTTAAGTTTCAATGTCTCTTAACAGATGTCGTTAGTGTAGTTTCAATCTCTCTTAACAGATGTCGTTAGTGTAGTTTCAATGTCTCTTAACAGATGTCGTTAGTGTAGTTTCAATCTCTCTTAACAGATGTCGTTAGTGCAGTTTTAATATCTCTCAACAGATGTCGTTAGTGTACTTTTATTGTCTTTCAACAGATGTCTTGAGTGTCGTTTCAATGTCTCTTAACAGGTGTCGTTAAGTGTAGTTTAAATGTCATTAAATTAGATAGTATTAAGTGCAGTCGTATTTTTGTAACAATTGAATGGGTATTTCAAAGCTCCACAGCTCATGATGTAATAATGTAAAAATCTTTAAATATTTGCATTGAAGTTGTCCTGATTTTCGTTTCCTATTGAACTTTAAAAACAAACATCCTTAATTTCAATGTCTCTCAACAGATGTCTGTAGTGTAGTTTTTATGTCGTTAGTGTTGTTTTAATACATCTCAAAAGATGTCGATAGTGTAGTTTCAAAGACCCTCAACAGATGTCATTAGTGTAGTTTCAATGTCTCTCAACAGCTGTCATTAGTGTAGTTTTAATACATCTCAAAAGATGTCATAAGCGTAGTTTCAAAGCCTCTCAACAGATGTCGTTAATGTTGTTTCAATGTCTCTCAACAGATGTCGTAAGTGTAGTTTCAATGTCTCTCAATAGATGTTGTTAGTGTAGTTGCAATGTCTCATCAGATGTCGTAGGTGTAATCTAATGTCGATAGTGTCGTTATAATGTCTATCAATAGATGTCCTTAGTGTGGGTTCAAAGTGTCTCCACAGATGTCGTTATTGTAGTTTCAATGCCTCTTTACAGTTGTCTTTGATGTTGTTTCAATGTCTCTCAACAGATGTCGTCGGTGTAGTTTTGATGCCGTTAGTGTAGTTTCAATGCCTATCATTAGATGTCATTAGAATAGTTTCAAAGTCCCTCAACAGATGTTGTTAGTGTAGTTGCAATGTCTCTCAACAGATGTCATTTGTGTAGTTTCAACGTCGTTAGTGTAGTTTAAATGCCTCACAATAGATGTCGATAGTGTGTAACGACATACTTACCTATTTATCCATCTTTGCATTCACCGCCATCCCAATGCTATAATTATTGTTCTCATATTAAAATAAACATTAATCCCTATCGGAATACAAATACTGGCAGGTGGGTAGTTCAATGAAAAGAATGACGGAAGGTTAAAGTAACAAGATGCACATTTATTCTTAAGTCTCAAACATTAAAGGGTAGAGCATGATTTTTGTGTTATTGAATCTACAGGGGTGTTGACTACCTTCGGTAATTCAATTAATGTTAAACTAGTTTCTCAGAACATGTGGTATCAAACAAAATGGTTGCATTTCATTATAAAATCCTGAAAGGCGCCTGTATAAATAAACTATACATATTTAGAAAGGATTAATCAACGCTAATGCTTTATTAAACCAAAGTTAAAACTATCTCGTGATGATTTATTATAAAATAGTTTGCTCACATGTATTGCGGCCATGACCTTCGACGGCTTGAAGTCCCGCTGTTATCCAAAGTACTCCCCGAAACCAACTGACGAACGCACCCGAAACTTCTCCTCACTCTCTTCCTACCGCGCCTGTACATTAACGGCCGGCTATAAATTCTCTCCGGCAAACGCGTGGCTACAACACTCCGTCTAAATTAGGCAGGTACTGGCCCCAAACTGCTGCATTACCCCCATGGCCAAGAGAATTTTTGCAAAAAATTCCACCACGCCACCTGGCGTCTGAAACATGAAGAGAGAAGGTACAGCTTATGCAGATTTGTGGTGAATGAGTTAGACTTCTAGTGCCTTCCTAGCTGAGTCACTTCTCGTAATGTTCTTCCCAAATGTGTACAGATGAATTATCCTCAATGTGACGTTGTGAACCAGTAAGTCCTCCTTCGATGATGATTAGTGATGCAGTGTTTGAATCTTCATATTGCCCAAATGTTAGGGCTCAATCTTCTGCTTATATCAGAGCCACTATCTGTAGGTTCATGTAAATAAAGTGCTGATCCTTGCAGTTGAAGAAATCCATTTCGACACAGACCAAAAGCTTGGGTTAAAACTTCTGCCTATTCAAGAGCAACTGAAAGTAGGTTGACATAAATAAGTGATGTTCCATGTTGTTGTAGAATTTCCATTTGACGCAGTCCAAATGCTTGGGTTAAAACTTCTGCCTATTCAAGAGCAACTGAAAGTAGGCTGACATAAATAAGTGAAGTTCCATGTTGTTGTAGAATTTTCATTTGACGCAGTCCAAATGCTTGGGTTAAAACTTCTTTGAAGAACGTAGAGGAACATGTGAGCGAAAAAATTATAGCTAAGCTATTGTTAAGAAGATGCCCTCACTACGTATTAAGGATGAAATAAAATCTTTATACAAAACAAATATTTAAACTGCGCTAATAAATAATTTGACCTAAACCTGAAAATATTTAAACAAAGGAAACTTGACTCTAAAACCACATTCCCATTAAAACCTATGCAATTATTTATCCAAAATGCTGTTATAAAATCATTGACATTTAAGAACATCTAAAATCTTGACACCTACCAATAAAATACCAAGAATGAAGAAACCCAACCCAAAAAAACAATAAAGTTAAGGTAACGAAACAACCACTGACATCTGTTGAAGAGCGGGGAAAGATGAATAATCCTGCCAATATAATAAATGGTTGAGATCCCGGAAAATAACTCTCAAAGTTGTCACACAGTTCCTTTTTAAAAGACAAACATGTGCCTTCAAATGAGTTCCGAGCTCTAGAACAAACTTAGTCACATGCCGTGTTTGCAAAACGGAATTGTGCAAGAATGTTAAAAATAAACTGCAAAACCATTCATCTAATATCAGGTACTCACTCTATAGAGATACTAATTGAATTTTCATTAAAATGCATAAATGATTAAAACTTATGAAATATGAATTGTTATTATTATATATATATATTTTTTTTTTATTGTTAATAATTATACTACCCGAAGTAAATTTATACATTATATATGACTCAAGAAAACTTGTTCCTGACAATTAGAAAATAAACATGCAACGGAGCTTCCTAAAACTCAAAATAGATAGTTGCTGTGAACTTCTGAAATTATGCGCAAGTATCAAAAATAAGATTGTATGTTTATAAACACGAATGATTCGTATAGTTTTCTCAATAGAGATTTTTAAATAATTTATGTAAAATAAACAATAAATTTAAATCTTATAAAATATGAATTCTGTTTTAACTATATTTCTTGAAGAATGCATTACCCCGAGCTAACATCATTTTACATATAGGTATATGTAAAGAAGACCCATTTCTCCTTAACTTGGAAAGAAAACCTTAACTTGCTGTGAAGCTTCCTAAAGCTTCCAAATAGATTACTGTCAGCTTCTGAGGCTATTGATTATGTATAATTATAACCAAGAAATTACAAGTGGAATTCTCCAAGGTAGAAACCGTCTGTACGAAACACCATTCAAGCAAATAATTTCTACATATAACCATATATTAGCAACCATGCACAAAACCATGTAGTATCATTATAAACACAATTCATATTTTACTAAAGTTAATAGCAAGGTTTACCTACAGGGATTGGAAACCGCTAATTTTATCAGTTCAAAGCATGAGCGTAATGGCCAATTACCCCCCTGCTCCGAAGGAAAATTACCATTCAAATTACGATATTCATATACTAAACTAACTGTGACAATTACAAAGGACAAACAACCACAAAACAATTAACATATAGCACTCAATTTGTTGACACAAGTTTCATACCAAAGTCATGTCATCACATTGAATGTATTCTGCAAACATAAGGTCAAAATGCATGCAAATTTACTAACTATCGGTACGATAGACCGAATTAAATCCCATTACGGAAAGATTCTAAAATTCTTACTGAAAGAAATAAATTAAACTGCTGACTCCTCAGCATGTTCAGATTTTAAAATGTCCTTCACGTGGAAAGAACCTAAGAGCTTCCCATTCATATCAGCCAACTGGTAAGCCACAGGGGAAATTTTCCGTACAACCTTACTTCTTATAAATTTTGGAGCCAGCTTAGCTGAAAAATGCTTAGAAGCATCAGAAAGAATGAAGGACCTACGCCACACTATGTCACTTTCCGCATACTGAACCTCCCTACGACGAAGATCATATTGGCGTTTGTTGCGTTCATATGACTGTCTTAAAGATGTGCGCACCTGTGAAAAAATATCATTTAACTCTTGCAAACCTGCAGCCCAGGAATCACGTTCAGCAAATTTAATTTCCTCCGCGATGAAGTCAGCACCTAAGTAGTCCTTCCCTGAAATTATAATTTCCCTACCAAAATTGAGGAAGAACGGAGTATAACCAGTGACTTCGTGCACAGCAGTGTTGATCGCTAATTCTATCTCAGGTAAATAATTTGCCCACATTCTGTGGTCAGTGCCTACATACGAAGCGAGGACAGAGACTAAAACCTTATTAACGCGCTCAACAGGATTATTCTGAGGGTGATACCTGCAGTTGTAGAAAAGGTGCCGAATATGAAATTTGCTAACCAAAGCCTTCATGTCCCGAGATATGTACTGCGGACCATTATCTAAAACAATAGTATCTGGCACTCCAAACTTGTAGAATATTTCATTTTCTAATATGCTAGCGATATTGCTACCCGTTGCCTTTCTTAGAGGGAATAGCCTAGTATATTTGGAGAAAAAGTCAGAAACTACTAACAAGTAAGTATAGCCTTTTTTGTAAGAATTCGGATACGGACCCAGCAGATCTGTGGCAATCATCTGCCAAGGACGCTGCACCAACTTGGGATTTCCCATTAGCCCTGGAGGTAACAAATTGGTGCTTTTGTAACCTAAACAAATTTGACATTTACTAATGAACCGTTTGACATCAGCTGACATTTTAGGCCAATAATATTTAAGTTTAATCCTATTCAAGGTTTTCATAATCCCGAAATGAGCACACACTGGAGGAACGTGGTGTTCTAGAATAATATTCTTTCTAACCTCCTTTGGCATAACTTCCTTCCAGTCATATGACCTGTGAAGAGCGTCCATGCTTTGGATGTGCTTAAAAATCTTATCATTTTCCACTTTCCAAGCTGAGTATTTGTTCGGATTAGCTAAAATTTTCTCTCTAAGCCTGATGTACCACGAGTCGGAAGTACTAAAATTTTGAGCTAATGCATTTTCTTGTAAGGGGTCACGCGATAACGCATCTGGAATGACATTGTCTTTACCCTTACGGTGAATAATTTCAAAATTAAATTGCTGCAGTCTTACTGCTCAACGTGCGAGACGTCCAGTGGGTGACTTTAATTGTGTTAACCACTTGAGACTATAATGATCTGTAATTATTCTAACCGGAATAGGTGAACCTTCAATGTAACCTCTAAACTTTTCCAGAGCAAAAATCATAGCGTTTAACTCTCTTTCCGTTGTGGAGTGATTCCTCTCTTGTGCAGATAACGACCTTGAAATGAACGAAATCGGGTGCTCTATCTGATTTTCATGAAATTGACTTAAAACTGCCCTGAGGCCTACGCTCGAGGCGTCACAACTAATGGTGAAAGGCTTACTAAAGTCAGGGCATGCGAGAACCGGAGCATTAACTAGGATATTCTTTAATTTAACAAAAGCCGATTGCGCCTGCTGATTCCACGCAAACTTTTCCCCGCGAATTCCTTCTTTGTTAGGTTGTGTAATGGAGACGCAATAATTGAAAATGTTATGGATAAACCTTTTGTACCACAATAGCACCCTAATGAATCTACGTAGACTCTTTTGAGACTTAGGGGTGGGAAAATAATCCACAATTGCTTTTACTTTCTCGGGATCAGTGCGAAGCCCTTTGCTGTCTACAACGAAACCTCAATATTTTAAGGAATCTCTGCAGAAAACAGACTTTTCCACATTTATGGTAAGGCCTGCGGCTTGTAATTTTTGTTTCACCTGTCTTAGAAGTTCTATATGTTCTTCAAATGAAGAACTTATTATGATGATGTCATCCAGATAACAGAACACTTTGCCATCAAATTGTGGCCCTAGCACCTTGTCCATTAACCTCATCATGCGAGAACTCGCCCCGTGAAGGCCAAAAGGCATAGTCACAAAGTGAAACAAGCCTCTTTTAGGGATTGTAAATGCGGTTTTTTCTTTTGAGTTCTCTTCTAGGGGAATTTGAAAAAAAGCATCATTCAAGTCTAGCGTTGATAAATACCGAGCACCCCCCAAGCTATTCAAGATATCAGAAATGAACGGTTCGCATAGGCGTCGCTTTTAGAGTTTGCGTTCAAAAGTCTACTATCAAGACATAACTGGTAGGTGCCATTCTTTTTTGGTACTAAAAAAATTGGATTATTCCACAAGCTATTGCTGGGTTCAACCACTCCCAAAGCTAACAGTCTGTCTAATTCCTTGTGTACCTGCGGAAGTAGGTGTGGTGAAATCGGATAAATCTGTTGCTTAATCGGAGAGCAATTACCTGTGTCAATGACATGCTTCTCTAAGGATGTTCTACCTAATCGATTACCCGAATAGGAAACATACTCCCGAATTACTTTATTTAAGACTGAGCGTTGCGAAATGGATAAGTTTTCTGCGTTTTCTAAACCTATTACATCAGCTCTACACTGTGTTTTGACCGACTCCTTAGAAGCCATCAATTTTGATATTCTTGGACAAATATTGAAAATTTTCCAAAAATCACAGCCTAGAATAATGTTAGCATTTATCTGAGGCATAACCACAAAACTGAAAACCCTCTCTGTGTTATCAAGACGAATCGGTACCGTAATTTTATACGAACAAACAACAGAATGACCTGTTGCAGAAACTAAAGAAAACTTAGTGTCTAGCTTGGAAAGCTTGAAACCTAAATCTAAAAATTTGTTATGAAAATTGTTCCCCAAAATGGAAATGTGAGAGCCGGAATCTAAAAGACCAGAAAAATTTAACCCTAAAACTTGAAAAGAAATGTGAGGACGGCAATCCCTGTTCACCGCTCCCATCTCCTTTGAAGTATTTAAATTTTTATAAAAATCTCTTACTACAGCCAGCCAGGAAACCCATTCCCCGGAAGTCTCCTCGGCGAGCGTCGACGTCTTAACGCCCGCTGTCTGGAACTCCGGGGTATTCAGTTTTTTGAACGGCGGCAGCCGCAAGCTGGAGACTTCACTCCAGGTCTCCCGCAGCGGAAACAATGCACCTCCCTGGAAACGTTATTTGATGGGCTAAGATTATCATGGTTCACAAAACGACGGTTATTTCTAAAATTGGGGTTGACATTTCCTGAATTGTAATTCCTACTATTGTCCCTGTTATGTGAATTGTTATTTCTGACAGAATTTTGATTATTCGATGAAACAGTAGTAGAAGGAACTCTGTCACTCGAACGGCTGTCCGCTAACTCAATCATCTTCCCAAGTTTCTTAAGAGTATTTATATCAGGAATTATCGATAGCGATAACTTTTGAATATACCTAGGCAACATGTTACACTGTAAGATCTCCAATAATTCATCATCAGGTAATTTCGATGACAGACGATTATTTAAAATGAGAATGCGAGTAATAAAAGAGATTAAATTCTCCTTCGGCATTTGAACGGTAGCTCTCAATTGAGCCAACAGTCGTCTCTCGTGATCCAGAAACTCATATTCCTCTTTCAGAGCCACGACGATGTCAGACCGATGCAAATGAGGAGCGATTAACTCTGTACCATAAAAGTGCATCACCAGAAAACAATTCAACAGCAGATGTGAAAAGTGAAACTTTACTCACATTTCGAGCTAGTGCGAGCTCTTCAATTCTCTCTATAAAGTCGTGTACGCCAGCTGAGCCGTCAAAAGTAATGTTCCACTTGTGAACCGGAACCGACAAAGGAGACGAAACGGGGATCGATGCCGCTGAAGTTTCACCAACTTTCGCCATGTTGATTGTTTCTGCCTTACTCCTTGAGACAATTGTGAATTCCATAACCTAACTACAAAGGATTATAAAACAAAAAGTTATTAGCACATGCGACAACACAAGATGTTACACCAATACTCGGAAATGTTTCCCATGCATGTCAAGATAAAATTATAATTAAAATGTCGCCAGATAACTGGAGACTTGAAAAGCACAAAACGCCAGTGAGTTGGTTCCTTGCAAAGCAAAAATTGATAATTTAATGAAAAACAAATACCTTTGTATAACACCACTATTTTATTAACTATATCAACATGTTTCGAAAATTATGTTTTCTTCGTCAGGATAATAAGTCAATAATAAATAACAAAAGACAAACAAGTATAGACTAATTAGAACATAGACAAAATATTAGAAAGGAGAGGTGATTAATTACCTAAAATATATCATAAAAAACAATTATATAAAATAAATTATATAATTGTTTTTTTTTTATAAAAATACAAAATCAGTACAAGGAAGCTTTTGACTGTCCAACTAGGAAGGACTCCCGTTCTAGGACAGTCAAATTGATAGGTTTCGAATGCATTAGGTACATAATGATTAATATATATTAATTAAAATTAAAAATTACAATTACCTAATTATAATATATGTTACAGTTTTATAATTAGTTAGCATCGAGTATAAAACGTGTTTTCGAATTTCGATTGAAATAAAAACAGTAAAGGCAAAGAAATTAAACATTTGGGTAACAAAAGAAATATAGCGAATAAAAGTACGTATACAATAAAACAGTAACGGAAAAGAAAATAAAAGCAGTAAAGGAAGAAAATAAAAACAGTAAGGGAAAGGAAATAACATTTGGGAAATAAAAGAAATATAAGGCGCTCGTACGACATAATTATCTACTGAAACAGTAACAATTTGTTATTTTTGAATACTAAAAAAAAAAAAAAAACCGTATACAAAAGAACAGAAGAGGAAAATAAAATAAAAAGTTTTTGGAAACAAAGAGGTACATACCATTAACCATTTTAATATTATTGGATACAAGCAAAAGAGCAGAGAAAATCAGCATAAAAACAGTAAAGAAAAGAAGATAAAAATTTTTAAAATTTTGGGAACATAAGAGATGTACAGGGTGCTCGTAATATATAATTCTCATATAACATTTTTTAATAGTGTTTCTGACTCCGTCCTGCCTAAATCTATCAACCATTTTGTTATTTTGGGACCGAAGGACGACATTTCACACAGTTTTAGTTGAGAAGGGATTTTGTTGTATAATTTTGGTCCCAGGTATGAGAATATTTTTTGAATATTTGCGTTGAACTTGTCGTGATTTTCGTTCTCTTTTGAACTTTGAACAAACAGTATTAATTGCAGTCGTATTTATTAAGCAACTGAATGGATAGTTCAAAGCTCGGCAGCTCATGATGGAATAAAGAAAGAATCTTTAAATATTTGCGTTGAACTTGTCCTGATATTCGTTTTATATTGAACTTTCAACAAACATCATTGATTACAGTATTTTTGAATGGATATTTATAAGCTCCACAGCTCATGATGGAATAAAGTTAGGAATTAAACTTGTCCTGTTTTTTTTTTTCTTTTGAACTTTCAACAAACAGTATTGATTGTGAACGTATTTATTTTAACAATTGAATGGATAGTTCAAAGCTCCACAGCTTATGATAGAATGTAGTAAGAATCTTAAAAATAATTGCTTTGAACTTGTCTTGATTGTCCCTCAACAGATGTCGTTAGTTAAGTTTCAATGTCTCTTAACAGATGTCGTTAGTGTAGTTTCAATCTCTCTTAACAGATGTCGTTAGTGTAGTTTCAATGTCTCTCAACAGATGTCGTTAGTGCAGTTTTAATATCTCTCAACAGATGTCTTGAGTGTCGTTTCAATGTCTCTTAACAGGTGTCGTTAAGTGTAGTTTAAATGTCATTAAATTAGACAGTATTAAGAGCAGTAGTATTTTTGTAACAATTGAATGGATATTTCAAAGCTCCACAGCTCATGATGTAATAATGTAAAAATCTTTAAATATTTGCATTGAAGTTGTCCTGATTTTCGTTTACTATTGAACTTTAAAAACAAACATCCTTAATTTCAATGCCTCTCAACAGATGTCCGTAGTGTAGTTTTTATGTCGTAAGTGTAGTTTTAATACATCTCAAAAGATGTCGATAGTGTAGTTTCAAAGACCCTCAACAGATGTCATTAGTGTAGTTTCAATGTCTCTCAACAGCTGTCATTAGTGTAGTTTTAATACATCTCAAAAGATGTCGTAAGCGTAGTTTCAAAGCCTCTCAATAGATGTCGTTAAATAATGTTTCAATGTCTCTCAACAGATGTCGTAAGTGTAGTTTCAATGTCTCTCAATAGATGTTGTTAGTGTAGTTGCAATGTCTCTCATCAGATGTCGTAGGTGTAATCTAATGTCGTTAGTGTCGTTATAATGTCTATCAATAGATGTCCTTGGTGTGGGTTCAAAGTGTCTCCACAGATGTCGTTATTGTAGTTTCAATGCCTCTTTACAGTTGTCTTTGATGTTGTTTCAATGTCTCTCAACAGATGTCGTCGGTGTAGTTTTGATGTCGTTAGTGTAGTTTCAATGCCTATCATTAGATGTCATTAGAATAGTTTCAAAGTCCCTCAACAGATGTCGTTAGTGTAGTTTCAATGTCTCTCAACAGATGTCGTTAATGTTGTTGCAATGTCTCTCAACAGATGTCATTTGTGTAGTTTCAATGTCGTTAGTGTAGTTTAAATGCCTCACAATAGATGTCGATAGTGTAGTTTCCCTCAACAGATGTCGTAAGTAATTTCAATGTCTCTCAACTGTTGTCGTTAGTGTAGTTTGAAAGCCTCTAATCGGATGTCGTTAATGTTTTTGCAATGTCTCTCAACAGATGTCGTAGGTGTTATTTAACACATTGTAATCGGATCACGTATTGATACGTTTTTAGCAAATTAATGCTAGAGAGCGGATCACGTATTTATACGTTTTTGATAGATTGTTAGTGGAGCGCGGGTCACGTTAAAATACGGGTTCCAATATACTTGAGTTTTCGCTATATAGCGTCTGTAGGGTTGTAGCTATGCAGGTAAAAATACATTTAGGTAATTTTACATTTAGAAATATTTTTTGTGTATAATTTGTAAAATAAAGGATGTTATGTAAAAAAAATTTTTTTTTTTTTCAAAACTTTCCTGCTTTATGTGAAATTCTGCACTAGTTTAACGATGAAGAATACATTTCTAAATATAATAAAATAAAATAAATAATTTGCAAAAAGAATTATTGAAATCAAACAAATATTTTTGAAGTTATCGCAATTTTTCTAGAGGTCTACGTTAGCGCGAAATTACGCGAAAAATCACCCGTTCGCAGCACTAGTACGCGGCCGAAAACTGCCCGATCACATTGTGTTAATGTCGTTAGTGTAATTTTAATGTCTATCAATAGATGTCGTTAGAGTAGCTTCAAAGTCTCTCAACAGATGTCGTTAGTGTAGTTTCAAGTCTATCAATAGATGTCCTTAGTGTAGGTTCAAAGTCTCTCCACAGATGTCGTTAGTGTAGTTTCAATGTCTCTCAATAGATGTCATAAGTGTAGTTTCAATGTCTCTCAAGAGATGTCATATGTGTAGTTTTAATGTCTCTCAACAGATGTCGTTAGTGTAGTTTCATTTTCTTTCAACAGATGTCTTGAGTGTCGTTTTAATGTCTCTAAACAAATGTCTTTAGTGTAGTTTAAATGTCGTTGGTGTAGATAGTTTTAAGTGCAGTCGAATTTTTTAACAATTGAATGGATATTTCAAAGCTCTTTAGCTCATGATGAAATGAAGTAAGAATCTCTAAATATTTGCGTTAAACTTGTTCTAATTTTGGTTTTCTTTTGAACTTTGAACAAACAGTATTTAGTGGATTCGTTTTTTTTATCAATTGAATGGATATTTTAAAACTACACAGCTGGTGATGGAAAAAAGTAAGGAATTTTAAATTAATTGCGTTGATTTTGTCCTGATTTTTTTTAATGAACTTTGAACAAACAGTATTAATTGCAGTCGTATTTTTTTAACAATCGAATGGATATTTCAAAGCTCTACAGCTCATGATGGAATAAAGTAAGAATCTTTAAATATTTGCGGTGACCTTGTGAAAGGTACAAAAGATAAGCGCTCGCGATTCAACAGATATCTGCTCGCAGTTTTATAGCTCTGTGTGAACGAGCTTTTAAGCTTTATCTTTGAGCTCTAAGCTTTGAGTTATAAAATGTTGAGCTTTAAGTTTGAGTTTTAAGCTTTAAGCATTGAGCTTTAAGCTTAAGGCATTGAGCTTTAAGCTTTTAGCACTAAGCCCATAGCTCAAAGCTCAGAGCTTAAAGCCAAAACCAAATTTAACAAAACCAAATAAAGTTCAAAGCTTAAAGCTCAAAGCCTAAAGCTCTAAGCATATCACAGACTTTAAAGTTACAATTGATTATTGTGCAAATAAAATCGACGACTTTTCCAAGCAAATTCATGAAATGGATAAAAAAATGAAAAAGTTGAAAAAAATTAAAACGTTATTTCTGTTATCAAGAGTGCCCTACAAGAAGTTCAGAGAAAATTAAACAATATTGAACATTCAAATAAGTCATGCAACATCGAAATTCGAGGAATCCCAGAAAAAAATAATGAAAATCTACTGGAAACCATAGATGAAATAGGAGCTACACTCAAACTTGACCGCGCCGATCTAGATGTAGACAATTTTTACAGAATTCGGAGGGACCCGAAAATTCCTAATGATAATCCTAATGAACGTGTGCGCCCAATAATTGTGAAATTCAATAAACAACTAAAAAGAGACAATAAACAACTAAAAAGAGACAATTTCCTGGCGGCCGTCAAAACATTCAACATCAAACATAAACTCAAGGAACACAAATTAAACACCACCCATTTGAAGAAGTTCTCAAATCAAAAAAGGAGCCCATTTTTATTAGTGAGCACCTCACATCACACGAAAATAACATGGTGTCAACTGGAATCAAGAGGATTCAAAATAATGTAATTTTTTTCCAAATGCAAACACACAGCAGCGGATAACTACAATAGATAATATTATACTAGATACTAAGCACTAAGTAAGGGTGATGTGAAAACACACAAATGCAACTGGGGACATTGTATAAAAAATAAAATAAAGTTTGTTAGTATAAATTTATTTAGTTATATTGAAATGCAACATTTTTAGTTATAGTCCAGTCAGTGGGGAGTTTTACCTTGCAAAAGGTCAAGTAGTAGCGATTTTGATATATGTTGTTTAGATTGAGACTCTAAAGAAAAACAAAATTTTTCGACCTTGGGGGGGTCGAGCTCGAGCCGCCATCTTGGATTGAAGGTGTCAAAATTTGTTTTTTCAAAATAACTTTGCGATGGTTGATCTTACAACCAAATTGTTCAAGACAAACTTAAAGAAGATAAAATTTCAAATATTTTTAGTGATACAATTTTTTTTGTAAGTCTAATAGGTAACGAGTTAAAGTGGCGGAAATGTGAATATTTTTCTGAAAAATGGTGAAATTCCCATTTTTTTTATTTTTTCGGGCTATTCATTGCATAATTGTAATAATTTTGTGAACTCATTTCTACACCACCAGACAAGGGCGGATTTAGGGGGGGGGCACGGGGGCACGGGGGCACGGGGGCACGTCCCGGGCCGCCGGTCCTGGGGGCCCCCAAACGCCTCCACGTTCCCTTGATCAAATCCTAAAAAAGGCTTTAAGGCACCAGGACACTGTAAAAAAATATCATTTTTATTTCATTTTCTGAAAGATGCACTTATTAAAAATGCTCTCACCAAATATTTTAAAGAAATTCGGAAAATTGGCGGAGATACAGCATTTTATATGAAACCGTTTGAAATAGTTGTGTGTTGAATTATCTTGCAGCAAAACTTTGAATGCGTTTTTCTAACTTTTTTAGCACATTTTGCAACCTGATTGACAACATATTAGTAAAACTATATATCCGATTTGCATGCACCAAGTCTTAAACTGTTCGAAAATCCAGTCACTATGGCCAGGGCTGTATTATGGAATCCAATAAAGGGTGCGGTGTTGCATTCGGCAGCAGGAAAGTTGGATTGAAGCGTTCTATTAAGTGTGTAATATATGCCGAAATTCGCCAGAGGTTCATATCGATATCGAGGACGAAGATGAAAAAAAATTGTCAATGGAAGCCCAGAATCTTAGTACCACAGACAGTGAGTTAGAGCATGACATTGATGACAAAGACTATTATTAAGATGTCAGTATCAACCAAACGGGATCAACAAAAAATATTATTACGCAATAGCGAATAATTACGAATACTAGTCGAACTCTGCGCGGCTCAAGCGCCATTTCGAAATCTACCATCGCTGGAATATCTGTGGAACAGACATACTGGGGATATCATAATTTAAAAAATACGCCGTTTTCTCTACCTTCTGGTGGTGTAGAAATGAGTTTACAAAATTATTATAATTATGCAATGAATAGCCCGAAAAAATAAAAAAAATTGGGAATTTCACCATTTTTCAGAAAAATATTCACATATCCGCCACTTTAACTCGATACCTATTAGACTTAAAAAAAAATTGTATCATAAAAAATATTTGAAATTTTATCTTCTTTAAGTTTGTCTTAAACAATTTGGTTGTAAGATCAACCATTGCAAAGTTATTTTGAAAAAACAAATTTTGGCACCTTCAATCCAAGATGACGGCTCGAGCTCGACCCCCCCAAGGTCGAAAACTTTTTTTTTTCTTTAGAGTCCCAATCTAAACAACATTTATCAAAATCGCTAATACTTGACCTTTTGCAAGGTGGAGGCCTTTTTTATCCCCCACTGACTGGACTATTAGTACAGAACGCAGCAATACATTCTTTATTTATAATTGATCATATTTGACATGACATTAGAAAAATGTTAAAATTCATTACTGTTGTAGAAATCCATAATCAATATTTGAAAATGTTTTTCTTTTATAAGGAATTCATATTTCAAGTAATTTTAGGTTTTTACTAACGCCTAATTTTCATTTCCTCAGGACAACAGGTTTCTATCTCACAAAGCTCCCTGCTGAGAAAGTGAGCTGT
Source organism: Glyphotaelius pellucidus (assembly GCA_936435175.1). Lineage (NCBI taxonomy): Eukaryota > Metazoa > Arthropoda > Insecta > Trichoptera > Limnephilidae > Glyphotaelius > Glyphotaelius pellucidus. The sequence goes on along the minus strand of OW386544.1, from coordinate 5,177,855 downwards.
AAAAAACAATGTAAAGCTCATTCCCTTAGGTTTTGTCGGATGGAATGCTTTTGTCTTGGGGAAAAGCATGGGACAAGTAAAACATTTTTCTGCTTTCAAGCATTTTTATTTTTTAAATAATGAAGGCTTTTTGGCTAATGAAGTAGGTTGTGTGCAATTATATTGTCTAAGGTGAAAAAAAGGCTCTGAACTTCCTCTATCTTTTAGTCTATGAGGACCAATTTGTTTTACCGTGGTTAATTTGATGATAAAATTGGCCCATAGAAAAGGCCCGAAGATATCGATCTAGGGGGATAAGTATATTTATGGATCTAGGGATTGGTATATTATGGGTATATTTATGTATGAGATGATGAAAATGTGTTGTGACATTATTTTAAAAGAGTTTGATTGAAATTTGCAATTAACAAATAATGACGATTCGACTAAGGAGAAATTTGTATAATATCAAGGTACCGCGAGAGGTTAAATTTGATATATGTAAATAGTAATACGTTTGACCTATTTTGTAAATTCAGTTTCATAAAGGGACGGCAGATGTAGAAGCGTCTTGTGCCGCTTGTGCGAGAATTGTCTAATGTTGTGAGTCTGTTGTCATCCTGATCAACAATCAAATGGGGGTTAAGATATTCATTACAAACCAGTCTTTTAAGGATGAATTGCTGACGCCTGGGGTCAATTTCAATGCCTCAAGCCGAGCGTGTCTGATTTTGGTAAAGAGAGCATCATGACTGTCTGGTGCAATTTGATGATCCCAATAAAGACTCAAATGAAATGCTTGGAGAAGTATATCAAACCGGCTCCATAGAAGCCTGAGTAAATCTAACTTCCAAGAAACTGGGCTTCCTATACAGGGCTAGCAGATTACTCACTAGTGACCAGCTGCCACCCCCCCCCCCAAATCTTAACCCCCTTAAATCTTATGCCTATAATTGAATTGGGAGCTACCTATGGGCTGAAGCCCCAAAATTCTTGATAAACCTACTTGATTCTGTGCAAAGGGTGGTCTGTCTGATTGACAACCCATTGTTCACAGATGCAATGCCGCTCTCATCTCTAATGCAAAGATGCAATGTAGGGATGCTAAGTCTGTTCTACAGGTATTTTTATGGAGCCTGCTCTAAGAAGCTTGTAGCATTGATCTCCGGTGAACGTGTGTGAAACTCGACAGACACAAGCAAAACACCTGTTCACTATTGGCTTCATGAGAAGTTGAGGTTGCATCTTTTACTCATTTTTGTGTAAGTTGGCTCATACACGGAACGAGCTACCAGAATCTAATTTTCCTCCTTCATATAATCCGGCCTCTTCAACACCTCTAAATAATTCCCTTCCCACAGCCCCCTTAATCTGTCTCACAATGCTTCCCAATCGGGTGGCGACATAGTTCCCCTGACTTTACACCGTACAGACAGGGACACTCTTGTGAGGTGTCACATAAAAAAAAAAACAAAATCTGCGTTGTAACACGGTGGTGGTAATTAGATAAAATCCGCACTTTTATTCTGTAAACACAATTAGTCTTTATTGCGTGGGTACAATCAATTAACAAGTAGACACAGTTCAATAATCGAAAAACAGTACAAACTACAAGAATAGCTTTATGGGTATTTCAACCCTAAATAGCCCAAAGGAAAACAATTGTTTCCTAACCGCTCGTCATCTTATAACAAAGGAAATCTCACACGACCTTTTATCGGTCAACCTATATGTGAAACCTAGCGGCGGGATGACCTCTAACCAATAGGATCCCTCGCCTCTAGAGACAGCAATGTTAGACAGAGAAGTATTCGAGCTTGAACACTTCTCAAATACGCTAGAAATAATTAGATTTGCTACAGTATTGATTTATATTTATATTCTATAGATATGAAGAACATGTAAAAGAAAAAAATATTACAGATTATTTAATTTTTTGAATCTCTATGTATATATTTTTTTTACAATAGCTCCACACAGGAGGCCTTGAGGAAAAATAGTTGCCCTCAGTCATCTTTGAGGATGCTGTGTGGAGGGTTTTCTAGGAAAAGGAAGAAGAGGAAGTTCTGGGAAGGAAAAAAGGTGTGAGGGGTGGGTAGGAATCTGGGGTTGGTGTATCCAAGAGTGACGGACTTATGAATCTATCCTTACCACTGTAGTGTAAGGCAATGTTCCGAGAGAGTCCTGCTGGAGTGGTCAAAAGATCTCCCTCAACCAGTCTCTCCCGATCCTGGCAGATTTGGACAAACCTCACCCCATGAACCCCGGCACCCCTGCTAAGTCACAAAATGTGGCGAACCACTTGGGGTGACCTATTGCAGAGGTGTTGGTTATCCAATAAATAGTTACGGGGCGGCGGTACTCATACCCGCCTCCCAAATTGAGAAAGATATTAGTCAGTGAAGTGTGTTATAGGATCAGAGGACACATACTTCAACATATTTGGCAGATTTGATAAGTTGTGTTTATGATATCGTACTGTTAAAAGTGGCATCAACAGCTGCGTTAAGATGCCAGTTCTTGTCATTATTTAACTGTGTTCCGGTTCCCGGTGTGCCGGCTTCTTCAGCAGCTTCCACAGACTCTTTGCTGCTTTTCCTCCACTGCGTCCACTCCAGAATCCACTCCCCGAGTTCGTTGTTGGGCTTGATTTTGGGCTCAATTGATGTTGGGCTGATCTACAGACCGACACTGAGGGGAGATCGGTTGAATGGGTCAGATTGATCGCTGAGAAGATGACTGCAAATACAGAATGGTTAATGTAAATGTGAAACCATTTAACAAATATTTAATGGGTGTTTCCACCTCACAGATAAACATATAGATATACAGCAAAAAGAATAGAAGAACTGAAATGGGAATGGGCAGGGTGTGACGCAAGGAAATAAGATTGTTGATGCAAAACTCTGATTGACTGGACGTACAGGACGCCAGTGATGCTTGGTCCCTCCAGCGCATTGATGACCATCCTCTGCTTCCTCTGAAAAACACTTTGCCAGTGTCTATGTGTTTCTCCAAGTCGGAGTCTTCAGTTTGGCGAACAACATGTCTAATGTAGATTAGAAAAAGTTGTGGGCAGATAGTTGAAAGCCTATTGCGTATGCCTAACTCTACGTAGGAGGCCTTAAGGTTTCCCTCAGGGCCTATCTTATCTTTGGATATGCTGTGCGGAGGGACCCATTCCCAGTAAGTGGGAAATATAAGCATATTTCTGCCAGCTACATTGAAATACGATATCATATTTAAGAGATAATATTTTATATTCTTATCAGAATAAAATTATTTGTTTATTCGAGCAACCTTGCAATGGTAGTCCTGGAGCTGGGCAGGTTGATGGGGTCCAACACGAGGATGTTCATGATGGGGTCCAGGAACTTTTCGGAAGCCTCAGCCAGCGTCTCCTCATCCTCCAGCTGCTTGCGTGCCAGGTGGCATACCTTCTCCTCCACTATAAACAGTTAAGAAATGGAATGCAATTTTATTTTTGCGGTGAACCTGTATTCCATAAGCACTGGTATTTGCAGTAATGCATAATGAAGTTTAGTCTCTTCATCGCCCCACTGAGCCATTTTGATTGCAAAAATATCAACTTACAAAAAAGCAACAAAACAGCGCGCGCACATGTTCACTCTGCCAGTTATTGGCAGAGCGCTTTCAAAGACATGCTGCATCCCCCACACTCCCCCCACCTCACACCGCATGTCACTGACATACGAAAAATTTAAATACCATACGTTATTGAATGGCATACGTGTTAATAGCAGGGACACTATCCACTTGCCCCTGGCAAGCTGAAGGCCACTACTGGCATGCTTTTGATCATGTTACTAGCACGTTTATCTGCGGCTTAACCACTCGAACTCATAAGCTTGTTTTCACGATAATTTAACGTTACCAGACATATGTATGACTTATGGGGCGTACCTGACTTATGAAAGAATAACACAAGAAGTGTCTCGTGGGGTTTTTTCATGGTTCAACTAAGGTTTAAATTTCCAATACAATACAATACCGTGTTTACGAAATTCAAATAGGGTGGAGATCTATGATTTCCGACGCCTGCAAGTGAGAGTGAGTGCTGGGCTATTGGGTTAAATGGAACAATTGTTTCCACTCACATTTGTATGGAGGCATTTCCAGTTTTCTTCTTTATTCTCCTTTGAATTATCCTGGTGATCCCACTTGAAACTATTTTTTGTCTGCACTTTGTAGAATGTCTGTGCTTCGTAAACACTTGCTCAAAAAAGTATATGTAAAAGCCCCTATGGGCGTATAACAACAATAAATAAATAAAGAAAAAAAATAAAAATAAATAAATAAAATATAAATAAATAAATAAAATATATTCAGCATGGTATTGCCAAAAAATAATGCAATATAAGAATACCTTGAAGATCTTCTAATTGGGCCCCACCAGGTATAGCAGGAAGTAGTTGAGCGTGGAGGCGATGCCGCCGATCGTTAGAACAAGGACAATAGTTACAAAACTGTACCAGAATCCCAGAGTTCAACATCCCGAAGCCAGTTGGGAAGCACCTGGCAGATTTGGTTACCAAACAAAGCTCTGCCTCGAAACGGGAACGCCTCCGAGTGAGACAGGCATAGCAACAACCATAGTAATATTTGTTATCAAGCTAAATCAATGGAGGCAATTTGGGAGATGGGTATGTGTACCGCCGATCTGGGAAACATTTCTTGGATAACTAAAATCTCTGCCACAGGTCACCCCAAGTGGTTTGCTGCATTTGGTGACTTAGCAGGGGTGCCTGGATTTGTGAGGTTTGTTCATGCCTTGGCTGCGAATGGACCTGCCCACCAGCTCCAGGGAGAGTCCCATTGAGGAAGGCCCTTTGGCCTCTCTAGCTGGACTCTCTTGACCCATCGCCTTGCACCGCAGTGGGAGGGATGGATTCATACTTCAGTCGTTCCAACACAATAACCCCTAGATTTCTACCAACTCCTACCCTTTTCCTTCCCAGAACTTCCTTTCCTTAAGACTTATTGCACACAGAATCCCCAAAGATCACATAATTCCCGAGAGAAATTATTTTCCTCGGGCCAATGAGTGAAGTCATTCTGAACGGTGGTTTTCCACCAGGGAAATACTGAGTCTTGAATGTGAAAGAAATCTGGGTCCGGAGCCTGGGGGCTTATTGGTGAAAGAGACTGTTAGTGTGAGTTACCATTACATTTTTTTCTTTTTACAGGTATTGAATATTACCTACATATAATTTAATTTCAGAAGAAATCTGTAAATAAACTTACTTAAAGCACAAAAAGCTACCTTGCTAAGTATATAACTGAATAGACATACAGAAAAAAGAATTAATGTGCTAAGCGTTAACTAAGCGTTAGTTCAGACACTGCGGATTCCACGCGGATGCGCGCGGAAAAAAAAAAAAGAAAACGAAAGTATTGGGTGCATCCTATTTTGCGTGATCGGCACACCCATGGTCAGTTTATGACTTTATACCCAAAGTTGAGGAATTTTGAGCCCAAATTATTTAAGAATGTCTATAAATTCGTTTGATGAATTACTTGAAACGATCAGTGAACAAATTGCGTCTTCTGATACCCACATGAGGTATGCGGTCGAGCGTGTCACCAGAAGAAAAACTCGTGATTACTTTAAGGTAAGGTCTTTATTTTTACATAATATCAGCATATATATTTTGTATGATAGAAGACTGTGAGTCAGTGCTAATACTTGATGAAGGAGATGGAGACGCTGGTGGGATTGTATATCCAGTAAAATATCCTAGTGGATTCGAGTACTGTTGGCTCTGCAAAAATCCTGCAGTAGGCATGTTTTGTCGATTTATTATACGAACCGGCGATGGTAATATCTGCCCCTTCTCTATTACCTTAAGCAATTCGATTTTGGTAGCCAAACGCTTGTTTTCTGGAACTTTTTTTAGTTCCTTGTACAGCGATAAACAAAAAAGTTTATCATCATCTTGATTACAAATATTTTCATTGATTTGTCTCTGAATTTTATCTCGTGACTGAATGCTCTCTTCTAATATGCTAGCCAATCGATCTTCTGATGCCATTTTAATTTTCTTTCTTTTATTGGGCAGGGAGCGTATTTCTCGTGCGTTCACTAAATTGTTTTGGTCTTTGTTAATGTCTTCACTTTCCTCATTGTTCGCTTCTTCTATGTTTGTTGTTGTTTCTTTGTTTTCTACCGACTTCTGAAGAAAAGAAAGCCGTTCAAAATACATGTACTTTGAACCTTTACATGCACCTGAACCAGAAGGAATTGATTTTCCTTTCTTGAATTCCTTATTGTAAGCATCACGTATGTTCTTCCACTTTTTTTGCAATGATACACCTGAAAAAAAAATCACTATCGTTAAGGAATTGTTTAGTCTTATAAATTTGTGCTGTTATTTTATTGTTTCAGATATCTGGGTACTGGTTGATCCTTTGGAGAACTTCATTACAACTTTCGTCTTGGCAAATCTACAATTACAGGAATTTTCCGTGAAGTATGTAAAGCTTTGTGGAAAACAATCGCCAAAAAGCTCATGCCCGAACCAAGTGAAGACATGTGGAAGAAAATAGCTATAGACTTTGAAAAGTCTGCAAATTTCCCGAATTGCGTAGGCGCCATAGATGGCAAGCATATAAGGTATACAACGCCTAAAAATTTTAGATCTTTGTATTATAATTACAAAAACTTTTTTTCTATAGTGCTGCTGGCACTTTGTGATGCTAACTATTGCTTTACTTTTATTGACATTGGATCGTATGGAAAAAGTAGTGATTCTGCAATATTTAAAAATTCAGTATTTTATAAAAGATTAATAGAAAAATCATTACACATACCAAAACCTACACCAATATCTAACACAGATCCTACACCATTACCATATATTATAGTTGGCGATGAAGCGTTTGGTCTATCGGAAAATTTAATGCGACCCTATCCAGGAAAAGGGTTAACATATGAAAAAAGAATTTTTAACTATAGGTTATCTAGAGCCCGACGTAATATTGAGTGCACTTTTGGGATTTTAGCAAACAAGTGGCGTATTTTTCATAGGCCTATAAACGTTAACATAGACTTTGCCGAAGACATAATAAAGGCATGTTGCGTGCTACATAATTTTGTTAGAAAAAGAGATGGTATGCAGTATGAAGATACTTTATACACTGCGCCAATGAGTAATCTTAATAGATTACATGCAGGAAGAGGTACACCGTCATCTTTAAACATTAGAGATAGATATGCTAATTACTTTGTAAATGAGGGTCGTGTAGAATGGCAAGATACAAAAATATAATATTACGTATAAGTTGGTATCTATCACAAAGAATGTAAACTACTTAACTTAACATGTAAAATAAAAAAAATTACTAACCAAAAAGTGCCTTTTTTTCTAATGAATCCTCGTTTTCTCCGAAAAATTCCACTAGCTCCTGCCAAGCTCCATTTTTGACAATTTTATTGGAATACTCTGCGCACTGGATGTCCCACAAAGCTGGTCGTTTTTCCACTTCGTCAATGAATAATTCGGTGTCGAAGCGATCCATTGTTACACGACCGATACGCGCGGATTTCACGGAGCGACTAAACGCGCCGAAGGCACGTCATAGAAATAGATCTGCGCGAATTCATTTTCTGGCGGTCGAGTGGCGGCTACCGCGCGGTATTTAGTAGGATGCCATATTATTAAGATCCGCACGATTTGCATCCGCGCGGAATCCGCCGTGTAATGTGTAATGTACTAACCAAACTGCTCTCAGAGAGCATATGTGTGCCATGTTGCTTAGAGCCACTTCCAATACACATTCATTCTTTCACACATTCCACAGTACAAGCCATATCTTCCATCTTAGCCTCAAGGGACCGAAAAAACAAAAAATTCTTAAGCATGAAAGTTTTTATGTGAGTTTCACTGGAACTATTCAACAAATGCTAATAGTTATTTAACATACCTGAAACAATATCTGTGTTCTTTGATTTTCCACAAGAAATCCATCACCAGATACATGTGCCGCCTGTGGTTAAATTTATGGTCAGAATGAACCTTTGACCTGTCACTTCTATTTCAACAAACACGTCCGCAGACTTGCGACAATCTGAAAAACCAAAATTTGAAGTTTTAATTTTAAGAAGAAGAAAAATACAAACATTATTACAAAGTTACTGAGACAGAGAAATGTTATTTTTTAAATGTTATATATGACTGTTTACTGTACTGCTGTATGTGCAATGGTTTTGGATATGGATGTTCCTTCTCGCAAAATAATCCGAATCGCTTCACATGCAAAAAGTTGTCTTTTATGATAATTGTTCAGGGGATCGTTCAGGGAATACTAAAAACAAATTTTTGAGAGTTATAAACAAACAAAAAATATTACATTGTGAAAGAGCCTCCGCATTTTTAAGCACGGATTATGCAAATCACACTTCATTTCAACATTTAACACAAGAAACAACTATTTACGTACACAAAATAGGTTATTAGTTTAGGTAATCCATAAATAAAGCTAATCTAAGTAAATTGAGGCGTATTTAGTTTGAAACGAAACTTGGCAAATGTCAAATCCAAAAAACAACAAAAAAAATGGCGGCAACCGAAATAGGGTCAGGGTTGCCAATGCATATGTTCTAAAATACCCGCAATAAATCTTCAAAATCCCCAAATTGGGGAGAGCAAAATATCAAATTCCCCGCAAATTCCCCAGAAGTTTCTTCATAATTTTGCCTCCAGAATACAACAAAATTCTATTGAAAATAGCATTTTTTATTTTTTTAAATTGACTAAAACGTATCAGTACATACGTAATATAAGATTAAATAAAAGGTTACAACCCAATAACCAATATTGAAGCAAAAATTATGACAAAAAAAAACTCAAAACGGTGTGTCGATAATTTTATAGCATTTAAAAAAAAGAAAACATAAAAATAAAGTGATATACATACGGTGTGCCAGGTATGGCTAGGAAAAAAAAATTACTGAAAAAGAAAAGCAATTTAAATGAGACAAAATAGAGTTAGTCGAAGAAAAGAAGATAAAATAGTATTTTAGTGTTTCCATATAATTTTAACCCATTTTAATTTTTTTGTTAATTGATATTGAGCTCAATAATTTTTAACATTGAAGTTAAGTTGATTAGTAAGCATTTTACATCATTATAAGACTTTATTAACAACATTGATAATTGGTCTGTTTTTTTATTATCCTCTTATGTTTATTGTATTACAAAGACTGTTAATGTTTCTTAAATGAATAAATAAACATTTAAAAAGGATTATTAAGAAATAAGCATACATACAGGAGATGTAAAATAATAATGTACTTTCATCAATCACTGCAACATCCTTTTTTTGTTTAACATTTTGTTTGAAGCATTAAACTTCCTCCTTCTTTTTTAATCCCTTCTCGAAGAACCATCAATGCTACCACAGTATCTGTACGAAGGCGATTTCTATTTTTTTTTCAAAACTTTAAGAACACTGAATTTCCTCTCAACGGAAGCGTTGGAAAACGGCAACACGAGCAATAAACTTTTTACAATTTTTAAATTTAGGAACAAGTATCGTCCTGTATTGTTTTTTAGACGAAACACTTTAGCCCAGTAACTTTCAGCATCGTCATCTACATTCAAATCATGTAGGGAGAAATCCAGAATAGCGGGATCCTTCTATCCATAAATAAACCAATCCCCCTCTATCGTAGAAGTTCTATGAGTAGCAAATTCAAGTGTCTTCCAGTTAGGGTTCTGAACTTCAGGAATCCCCCTATTATTGTTACAATGATGCCATAAAATATACTACGAAATCTTCCACCGTATATACATATTTTTCAAAAAGGTTGGAAAATCAAAAAATGGCCAGAATCCCCGCATTTTCCCCGCAAAACGGTGTTCCCGCAAATACCCAATTCTTGAACTTGAAAATTCCCCGCAATTTGGGGAATTACCCACAAATCGGCAACCCTGAATAGGGTACAATCACTTTTTTTTTTTACCAAAAATTAAAGAAAAAAATTACAAACTGGAATATTCAAACAATTTTTTTTACGATAGGAATAGTTCTTCAACAACGTTTTGAATATTCACATTTCAAATTAGGGCTAAAACGCCTTCTTCCCGCGGTTTTGGCTTGTGACGTCACCGCGCACCTCTTGACAGCTGCCATTAGTACCCTTTACACGTAGAGTTCGGAGCGGGACGTGCCCCGCGCCACTTCAGGCCGCCGCGCAAAAAAGTCTCACAGTGAACTGCGCTGTAAACCGTTATCTTACTTTCGGTCTTTACTTTTCTGCGCGGCGGCCTGAAGTGGCGCGGGGCACGTCCCACTCCGAACTATGTGTGTAAAGGGTACTATTAGTAATCAGTCTTCAGTTGATCCATTTGATCTTTGTTTGTCGAAGAATGACTGGTTTATTTATGGTCGAAGAAAACGACCGTAAATACCGTTTACAAATACTGTATTGTACCAAAGTGTACAAATAAAACATCTTCAACACCAAACACAAATGATGTTATTATGTGTAAAAAGCGATGTCATGCGATGAAAGGTGCTTTAAACAATTGCCATCATAATCGCGTCGATTTTTGAAAAATTATCAGACTTTCCTTTTATGAAAACAACTGTCTGTCATGATAGTATGTATTTAAATATATGTTTTAGTTTTATATAAACCAACAACTGGAGCAAAAACAACTTGACGTGGACTCGGTGGGTGCGTTGTGACGTCACAACTTCACTAGTCAATCATGACTCGTTTTTGATATTTGAATTTTCATACAACTTTAAAAGTGAAATAATTAATTTAATAATTTTTTGGGGGGTTTTGAGTACGATATTCGAGTTAAGTTAATTTTTTTACATATATTAAATGCAATGAAAACACTATATTACATATACTGCATGTACCCTATTTCTAACTTTGATTGAATGAAAATCGAATTAATGCATATTTTCCCATCCATCCGGACTGAACCCGACATTTGGTAATTTATTTTAAAAGTAGCAAAGCGTTATATTTTTACAGCAAAAATAACAATTTTTTAGGTTAATTTGAATGCCATCACTGGTATGTTATTCCTACCATAAATTGACAAATTCCACGAGTCGATAATATTAACCATTTAAACGCGGCATCATTATTAACAAAACTAGGTATTGTGTCAGAGTAAATAATACATTTTATTATGTAATTCTTGAAATTCGGACTACATTTTGACACATGTATGGGTTGGTATCATTGACAAAATATTCATATTCTTTAAAATCAAAATTCTCAATTTCCCCTATTTCGATTGTCTTCGCCAAGCGATTTTTAAGGACCGATCCCGTATTGTGCTTATGTACAGAATGTATCTATCTTGAAATGACGAAACGAAACACGATCATATTATCAAATATTTTCAGCAATAAATACTTCACAAACCCTACAATAATTTTAATATCCCGTAATTTTTGGCGGGTTTGCGCTGGCATAAAATAATGTATTCTTGAAATTCTTCTTGGTATTGTAAAACAACAGGCAGGTAGGTATAATGTACAATGCTTGGTACAATATTATTTATATGTTATTATTATTTTTTATGTTGGGACTTGAGCTGTTATCGCAGAGCACTAGTGCGATTTTGTTTAAATTACACGGAAGCCAAATCTAGGGTGAGGGTAAATTGCTTGTACGACAAACTTTTGAAATGATTTGCTTGCAAAGAGGTAATACTGGCGTATTAATATAATTTTATTAATGCAATTGTAACGGGCGTAAAGGCTTATATATTTTTTGGTATTCGGTGAGAGAGGGAATGGAATTATCAATTAAAAAAAAATTACTAGGTAAAGGCATTTTCCCCCTCACCCCGCTCGTGAGCTCAAAGCTCGGTCTGTGGACCAAAGCTGTCGACTTTATTTTATTTATGTAACAGCCACACCGACGGGATTGGTTTATTTATGACCACACCTGGCAACACCAGGTATGTGACGTTTGCTTCCATCGTTATTATTATTATTTGTCGCCAAATTTGTCAAGTGTAGTTTTATTGTTTTTGTTTTATTTATATTTTAATTAACATATTACACGAAGAATTCTGGTTAACGCCTGCTATAGTTTCGCTTAAAATTTATTCCCAGTTCCAAAATTTATAAACCCGGGGATCTATAGAAACTTGTTTACTACTGATGTTCTGGTTTTTATAACAGGTATGTTCAATATATTATATTATTATTATAAATAAGAAGCACTGCCATCGTTTTCATGCGTACGTATTATCCATTTTATGTAATGTTGAAAGTAGGCCCTAACCGGTTTTATCAAAGCATAGCTATCAAGAGGTAAATTTATTGAATGAAAGCAACACATTATAACTTTAAAAATCTCTACCTAAATGGTAGTATTTTTATTTATTTATATAACTTAAATGGTTAGATATATAGTATCACTCAGTGACGGTCCGTGACTTTTCAATATAATATACTGATATTTTTTTTAATAATTTTTTTTAGTATGATTTTTTTTACGTTGGGTAGGCTGTGCCTGCCTTAATGCATTATTTTCCTTTCCGGAATCTGAAATACTTCGCATTATCATGTAACTGATACAAAGTGGTTTTTGTTTTGTTTATTTAATTAACTTACACCGTTACTTTTCAGTACAATTATCGTTCAATTAAGTGAATGTTTAATTATGTAATTGACATTGATCAACTTGGGGGCGCTCAGAAGGCTTCAGTCATAAATATACTAATCCGCTTCAGTCTCCGCTCATATAAAATAATATTTTTATTTATTATTAAGTTGGTAGTCCAAGAAAAACTTTTTTCATATCAATCACTTCCGTCTGATTTGTGTTTACGAGTGTAGCAGCCAGAGTTGACATGAAAACTTGCAAACAGCATGTTGGTCGAATTCAGTAAAGATTTTTTTTTTTAAATTGAATTTAATAATGTTTTAGTTCTTATTTTTTTACTGCTATTTCGGCTTTCAAGGCCATTTTCAAAGTGTGGTTAAACCATTTTGAGACGACTTATTTATATAAATCTAAATTTCAATTTTTGAAGGAGTCATAGCAGTACGTCATTATAAACCATTAAGAAAACGAGAGAGAGTGAAAGAGAGAGTACGAAAACAATGTGCAACATAGTTGTGAATGATGAATACTTGGAGCAGGTGGAGGAGTTTGTGTATTTGGGAAGTATGTTTACGAGAGATGGGAAGACTGGTAGAGATATTGAAAGAAGGGTAAATGCTGGTAACTCCATTAATGGAGGACTGAACGCCGTTGGCGCCAACAAATAATTGTCAAAAGAAGTGAAGCCAGCCGTCCATAATGGAGTGCTGGTACCTACCCTGATGTATGGCAGTGAGGCATGGAACTGGCAGAGAAAGGATGAAAGTAGACTGAATGCTGTAGAAATGAGATCCCTGAGACGTATGTGTGGTAAAACTATGTATGATCGTGTGAGAAATGTGGAGATCCGCAAAGAATGCAAGGCTGGTGTAAGAGTAATGGATAAGATTAAGAAAGGGACGCTCAGGTGGTTTGGGCGTGTGGAGCGAATGAATGAGGAAAGAAGTGTATATGATATGACGCAAATGTGAATGATAGACAAAGTCGGGGACGTCCGAGGAAGACATGGCACGACCAAGTGAATCAGATACTTGAGTCGGGCGATGTCAAGAGTCAGAATAATAGAAGAGCATGTATGAATGTGAACGAGGCAAGGAGTGTGTGTCAAGATCGAGTTGTTTGGCGGTCCGTCCTCTCTGCCTACCCCTGCGGGAAACGGCGTGATGGTTAGTTAGTTAGTTAGTTAAGAAAACCTACACATTTAGTGCGGGGAAAACAAATTCCGAAATACCCCACGTATAGTGTCTACTGTCTCAGTTAGTTTCTCAGCAAATTGCTTTAACCCAAAGTTATTGAAATATAAGGAGGTGGGCTATTGGCAGTTTTTACTGGGCAGGTCTGTGCTTCCTGGTGTCGCCGATATTTTTAACCAATACTATAGCACACTTTAAAAAAATCAACCAAACGAACGAATTCTTTCCGTATTCAAACTATATTGTTAACCAATACCAACTGCACACCTTGGAAAAATCAATCAATTACATATTCAAACTAGCACACTTAGAACGTAATCCACCGACAGTCGGGCGAAAATCATAGCATATCCCCTTATATTTCAATATCTTTGGTTTAACCGGTAATAAATCAATTTATATACCTTAAAAACTTGACATTTAGATTCATATAAAATAAGTCATCTCAAAGTGGTTTAGCCACAGTTTGAAAATGGCCTTGTAAGGCGAAACAGCTGTAACAGCAGTAAAAACTAAAATACTTGCAGAACTTGATAATAACATTATTAAATTTAATTTAAATTAAATAAAAAAAATAAATGGAGTTTCACGAATTAAACAATTAATTCAGAAAAGAAAATTCCAGTGGTGTTGTAATAAAAATCATTTTTAATATAATTAAAATGACACCCTGTAAAACTTTACTTTGTAAATAATAAATTTCAGTGATAATATAGAAACACTTGCAATACCTTTTTTGCTATACAATAGGAAAGCAAGCGAAGAAAAAAACTGATTCTAAGAAATGCTTTGCAAATATATCGCTAGCGAAAATGTTTATAGATACACACAACCCTAAATAGGTGTTGTTTGTTATGTAAATGTTTTTTTATCCACGCCAACTTTAAACCGATATGTAGAAAAGGTGCGTTAAATTTTTACTGCATGCATTAAATTTTGATTGTTAACTCAATGCAGTGTGAATGCTTTTGCTTTACGCATACTAATGCGATTTATCTAACCCTTTAAATACTAATATTCTCATTTTTTCTTTATTTATATTTATTTGTTGAGACTGGCAACGGTTTGTTTTGAAACTCTTGGTTTCGACTAATCAATTCCATGAAAGTTGATCTGCCAATAGTTGCCCCCAGCATATTCAGTTTAGGGAAAATACAATATACAGTAGAATCCGTTTATTATGACTCTGCCTGCATTGACCAACCGCTTAATATGACGTAATTACACAGCGAAGTTTGGTTTTCATATAAAATTCTTTATAACAAAGTCGGATATAATGACATGTTGCTTATTATGACCGATTTTCAATAAATTATGTTCTAATTTCATGGAAAATTATGTCGGTTATAGTGACCGACATGATTCCTAACACCTTCAGAGTGTTTGGGAGGGTCACGTGACACCCGACAACGTTAATATGCTGTGTTTCTCTCGTCACGAGTCTTAATATGCTCTTTTCTCAGGTCACGAGTCTTAATGTGCTGTGTTTCTCTCTATTAAAATAAATACATACATTTATACCTAACAAAAAAAGGACATTGTTTATTTTCTACAAAATGCTTTGTTTGACGTCCGCTTAATATGACATTTCCCTTCGATGTCATTATAAACGGATTCCACTGTACCTACTTGCAAAATCTAACTAAGTGACCCCGAAGGGATGTGCAGAGAGGATGTTCTGCCGAATAACAAAAGAATTAAACATATTTTTATTCAAATGCACCAAAGATAAAACTCATAACTTACTGTATACACCAGCGTATATGTACAAAAAAATAGATACAGTAAATAAATTAGTTTGATATCCATACCAACTTATTGTTAAAGGTATTTTCAAAGTCGATTTTAGGTTTGAAATTGGTAAATAATGCACAAAAAATTATAATTTTGTAATAATTACAATTTTGGGGGCCAACTGTTGGGGAATAGACTTTGTAACCAACTAATCGCACATTTGTTTTTATTCATTAGATTTTTTTCTTTATAAGAAACAAAATTGTCTATGTGGGTATTATTTCATCATCTTTTTGATAGCTAATCCGTAGGACAATAATATATATTCTTAATTTACGATTTATTTATTTATAAAGTCCGTGTTTACTATTCGGTGCTCAAATCTATGAATTGTGGCAAAATATCGCATAAGTTAGCCGAGTTTTCTACCTATTGCTAGTGTTTATTTATTAACCAGCGAGTAACTGACATGCGTTGCTATGCCAGATATGTCCTTTCCCATGCATCCCTGTTCCTACCCCCATTCCCCTCCAGCATTCCCTTTTCTTCCCGCATTTCTTTCAAACTTTCCCTTCTTCCACCCTCTCTTTTAACTCCCAC
The DNA here is from genome assembly GCA_936435175.1 of Glyphotaelius pellucidus. Taxonomy (NCBI): domain Eukaryota; kingdom Metazoa; phylum Arthropoda; class Insecta; order Trichoptera; family Limnephilidae; genus Glyphotaelius; species Glyphotaelius pellucidus. The sequence continues at coordinate 5,161,742 of OW386544.1, read as the reverse complement.
GATCCCTTTTCACCTTTCCCCCTTCCATTGAATTTTATTGCTAAGTGGAAATATTTTGATCTTCTGACAAAATATGTTCGAGACCTGAGAGATTAATGGCATTATAAATTATATTTGGCTTCTTGTGTATTCTCTGGGTCATTTTGGTTTTAAGTTTTAACAATGTGTATAATTAATATAATGTCTGTTTCTGCTACTACTGTTATCTGCTCTGAACTAAACAAATATTGGGCTTTTAAAATCTTCATTAATCACCTCATTAACTAATAATCATTGCATTGCAGGAAAATGATAAAGTTTTTAATTGCATTCGTACAGGAAAATGATAAAAGTTTTTAAAAATGTATTTAGAGATAACCCAATAACCTTTGCGAAACTCAACTATAGTGGTATTGAAGAATGGAGCAGTGAGGGGGTTAAGAGATTGTAGAGTGACTCACACTAACAACTACTCAATAAAAATTGCTTACTTACTGAAGTGTGGGACCGTGAGTGGAAGGAGCAGATACCAGTATACAAGTATACCAGTCTGTGGCTGTTATCCGAGTGAAACAGAGGTCTGCAAGTAATTAACATAACTGGATATTATTGTGAAGAAGGGGATTCCTTATTTTTTACAATACAGTAACGTGTTCTTGTACCGGTGTTAGAACTGTTGGAGTTTTGTGCAAAAATGGAGCCTTTTGACAAGAATACCTACAAGCTCTTTGATCCAATACTTCAAGATATCAGCAGAGAGCTGACGATTAAGAAATGCTCCGTGGCAGATCATCTGGAAGCATTTCGGCAAGTATTTGACGAATTCAGAAAGAAATTGATGGACGCCGAACCTTTTCTGACGTTATACAAAGGAATCAAATATTCGGGAAGCTATTCAAACAACATCAAGATAAAGGCGCCTGACGAATTCGACATGATGCTCTGCATGAAGCTTCCTAGCGAGCTGAATGTACAAATCCTCAACACCACTTACCCCGCTTATGTTCAACTCAAAACAGGCGGGCTGGAAGCTCTCAAGAACAAACAAAACTGGGACAAATATAAATGCATCGAAAAATGGTTGGATAATAAAAATTTTATAATGCAAAACAAATTCCGCGAATGGATGGAAGGTTTAATTCAAAAAGTATTGAACCAATTGCAGAATGTTCTCATTTGCGGAACGAACCAATATGGTCTGAAATATACCAAAGCCAATCCGGCCTTTACTATGCACATACAAGGTATTACTAACCCAAGTATCAAGTTTGACTTGGACCTCGTTCCTAATTTTATCTTTGAGTTTCCTACCTGGCCTCCCATTGTGAAACAGAAGTACGCCAAGAAGTACAAGGCGCAAGAGTGGTTTGTGATTGCCAAACCCATTTACAACGAAGAAGACGTTCGTCACAAGTGCTGGCGGATAGTTTTACCTCTTCAAGAGTCCGAGATCTTGCACAGCAACAACAATATGAAAAGCACTATCAGATTCATGAAACAGCTGAGAGACGTTCACAAAATTCCATTCTTGAAAAGTTATTTTATAAACATGATGTTTATTTGGGAAGTGGATAAACAACAGAGTCCCGATTTCTGGAATAATCCACTCAGCTTCCTGTTCATCCACATGCTGCGAGAAATACGGACTTATGTGGAAAATGAGAAAATCCCTTACTTTTGGGACAACAGGTTGAATCTGCTGGAAAAACCTACGCCAAATCAGCTCAATGACTGCGTGATTAAAATAGATAATATCTTTAAAAGTATTAAGAAGAATTACCCGACTAATCCGCAAATAATTGTCAAGATACTCGGAATGGATGTGGAAAGTATTTCATTGGATTTATCGAGGCTTTCCATTGATTCCTGCGATGGCGGAAGCCAGTCTTCAGCACCAACTAGCCCTCCAGCTAAGACTGCTCCCGGCCAAGGTCAGACCCAGACTATTAAACTGAGTTGTGTAAATCCTTCGTCTTCCAGCAATGGTGGTTGCCAGTCTTCAACACCAGCTAGCCCTCCAGCCACTCCAGCCAAGGCTTCTCCCGGCCAAGGCCAGACCCAGAAGATTAAGCTGAATTGTGTAAATCCTTCGTCTTCCAGCAATGGGGGTTGCCAGGCTTCAGCGCCAGCTAGCCCTCCAGCCAAGACTACTCCAGCCAATGCTTCTCCCAGCCAAGGCCAGACCCAGAAGATTAAGCTGAATTGTGTAAATCCTTCGTCTTCCAGCAATGGGGGTTGCCAGGCTTCAGCGCCAGCTAGCCCTCCAGCCAAGACTACTCCAGCCAATGCTTCTCCCAGCCAAGGCCAGACCCAGAAGATTAAGCTGAATTGTGTAAATCCTTCGTCTTCCAGCAATGGTGGTTGCCAGTCTTCAGCGTCAGCTAGTCCTCCAGCCGAGACTACTCCAGTCGAGATCATTCCAGCTACTTCAGCCAAAACTACTCCAGCCATTACCACTCCAGCTACTTCAGCTAAGACTACTCCAGCCGAGGCTTCTCCTGGTCAAAGCCAGACTCAGGCGATTAAACTGAGCTGTGTAAATCCTCCGTCTTCCAGCAATGGTGGAAGCCCATCTTCAGCATTAGCTAGTGCTCCAGCCCAGACTTCTCCAGGCCTAGAGCAGGCCCTGGCGCTTGACCCGAATTTTATAAATAGTCTGTTAGTTCTAGGTGCCGCCGCAGCATTGGGGCTAGGGGTGCTGAAGGAAGTGTTCAAAAAGAGAAATGATTGACAGAAACAAGAGCGCACCAACTTCTTCAATCTTTTCATACTTCTAAGGTATTCATTATTCTCTTCTCCTCTTATAAAATATATTTACGGGTGAATTAATTTTACTGCTTATTAGCATCAAATCTTTGGAGGTCCAATTATAATAATTTTTTGTATTTCAACAGCCCTTTACGGAAATTTGTTTTTTAATAAAAAGTTTTCTATTTCAGATAAAAATATACCCCTCTACATACCTGAATATTCTTAAAATGGAATGAATGGAGATAACAAAATGGAACAGCCAAATGTACAATCTTCAGATTCACTTCAAAATTCCACTTTAATCAAAGAGGAAAGAGAAGATCCCAACTACTTGATCAAAGATGAGCCCCTGAGCGATGGTGATTTGGAGGAAGATGCTCCCCTTTCGCTCTTGGAAATTGGTAGTGCTAACCTTAAAAAAACTGTTGGCAAAAGTAAAAAAACTGTTGGTAAAAGACCAACTCAAAAAAAAAGGATAAATGGACAGTTTCAAAGAAAGATCCATTCTTGCGACGTTTGCGAGTATGCCACCAACCACCTCAATAATCTGCGCACTCACAAGCGGACCCACTCAGGGGAGCGGCCCTTCTCTTGCGAGGAGTGTGATTACACTAGCACCCAGCTTGGACATCTGCAGGATCATCGCCTCAAGCACACGGGGGTCAAGCCCCACGTGTGTGACGTGTGCCAGCACCCTTTCCGCCGCCAGTACCACCTCAAGGTGCACAAGCTCGTCCACTCGGGGGCCAAGCCGTATGCGTGCAGCTGGAACGGCTGCGAATTCACGTGCCGCATGTCGAGCCAGCTCAAGTCACATGCGCGCATGCACTCCGGCGAGAAGCCGTACTCATGCAACCAGTGTGACTACTCGGGCGCTTACCTCAGCTCGCTGGCGGAGCACAAGCGCTCGCACTCCACAGACAAGCCCTTCGCATGTCACCTGTGCGACTACACGAGTCGCTGGCGGCGCCATCTGAAGACGCACCTGCGCGTGCATACGGGCGAGCGGCCCTACCGCTGCGGCGAGTGTGCGTATTCTTGTTCGCAGGCGTCACACCTCACCTCGCACAGGCGCACGCATTCGGGCGACAAGCCCTACAAGTGCGACCTGTGCTCGTACGCCAGCACGCAGGCCACGCACGTGCGTGAGCACCGCCGCATCCACACGGGGGAGAAGCCCTTTGCCTGCAACCGTTGCGACTACACCACCAAGACCATGTATGAGCTGAAGAGACATCAGAAGAAGCACCACAGCCAGGATCCCAAGCCTGTAGAAAATGTCGCCGTAACTGTGACCAGTGATGCCTCGTGATCATAGATAATAGAAACAAGTGAGATGAGCCATGAATCATTATTAGTGTGGAACTGTGCGGACAAAAGTTTCGACAACATCTTTCACCCGTTCAATGCCTTTGTTTGTACCTATACACCAAACGCAAAACTTTTGTTGGCTCTACCACTTTGATAGTCAGTGCAATTTGGACATACTCAGCACGCTTGTTTCTACCATCTTTGCCCATGATCCAACTACTACCAGCTACCGGAGATCTACGGGCTACTTTTGTAATAATTTTTTATTTTTACTTTTTCAGACAAATTTTATTAGATAAAAGTACCTGATCACATCAAAACATAAGCGAATTAAATAAGTGTTTGAAACACTTATTTTTGCATTTTACTATCGATTAACAAATGCTAAGTTGAAAACGTTTCTTTAAAAAAGAAAACCTTTTTTGTTTATCGCTGCAAATGCTCTCAAACTGGTGGCATAATAGTGATTGCAAAATTTACTCAGTTTTCTTTCTCTCATATTTCTAGATTAACACAACTGATTTAAGCTTGTATTGTCGTTTCCATCATGCGCTACTGAGCTTTTTAAATATACATAATATATTACAACTCTCGAAAAATTAAAACAATTTGTAATATTTAGGAGGCGGAATGCGGAGGCAAAACGAAAATTCCAGAGCCTCTAATTATTAAAAGCAAAACAATTAAACTATCGTTATTTGACCGGTCTAATTTGTTTTATGGGGCCAACAGACTTAGCTATAAAAGATCATTTGGTTTTGTCCTATTTCAGCATATCGCTCGCCATACATTCCAAATGTTTTTGTCTCCGCCATCCGCCTACTAGTAATATTGTTTATTCCATTTTTTTCAATAAGAAAGAAGCCGGATGATATGATTTGAGGTTTTCACGGCTAAAATATTATTGTGATTAATTTTTGGGTTACTATGCCATGTTTGCTCTTCCTCCTTCTTTGACCAACGTTTTGGACAGCCTTACAGTGCCCATCATCTCACCAAAACTTTTCAAAAATAAATTATCTTTATTATAAGTAAGTACTTTTTTAGAGGAAACTGATCAATCTATATCGCAATAATTGGACTTTTAGACTTTAATTTTTAAATAAATCAAGTCCATAAGTTGGAATTTTTTTAGTCAAGTTTGAAAATAGTAATCGGTTACTTGGGGGTTAATTTCAGAAGTTTAATATCTTTTAAAATGAGTTGATTTTGTTCGGATTTCAATTCGGCCATTAAATTTAATAAATATCTCACCTCCAAATATTAATATGGAAACACATTAACTATTTACTGCGGTTTAAAGCCAACGAATCCTAGATATTGATGGCCTCCGTGGTCGAAAGATAAGGCTCTTGACTCGGAATCCGGAGGTCGCGGGATCGAATCCCGGCAGGCGCAAATAAATTGTATTTGTTTGATTTGTGTTATTTGTGTTATTTCACAATTGATTAAAAATAATATACAGAATATTTGCAGCACGTTCCAGAGTGGAAGATACTCTCAGTATCGCCCTGGTGTAAAACCACCGTTCAGAATTGAAACGTTGCTTGAAATGGCTTTAGCCATGTTTGCTGTGTTATTTCACAATTAAAAATAATATATAGTACATTTGCAGCTCTTTCGAGAGTGGAAGATAGTATCATTGCTCTGGTGTAAGACCATCATTCAGAATTGAAATGTTGCTTGAAATGGCTTTAGCCATGTTTGGTGACCAGATCTGAATTGTCAGGTACTTCCCAACCTTCCTCTTCCCCATCTCCTTCCCCTCCCCACGACCTTCCGCCTCATAACATTCCCCAATTATGGATGCCTTTGTCTTACTGTCTCCAGACAGGAGCGCTGGAACTCTTCGTGAGGTATCTTTATCCTATATTTTTAGGTTTAAAAAATATTTTAATTTATAATTGATTTAAAATCACCTACCTAAATTTGGGTAGCCATTACTCGTGTGTTTATCAGTTTAGTTGCCGAAAATATTGAAAACGTTTAAAAAAAATTGTTATATTCAAATCAAATTTTTTATTTTTTGACGTAGATTCACCAGTTTCCCGCTTGTAATACGAATTTCCAGACACTGTATGTTATGATGTTAATGAACTCTGTGGGATCTTGTACATTATTAATTATTTTTAGATTGAGAATGTGCACTCTTTGTTATTAGATAATAATATTTTTAATGTATTTTATAAATATTTTACAATAAATTTTATTGATTCTAACCACTGAAGCGATAACCACTAGAAATGTGATCTATATCGATTCGAAAGAAAACTGTTTTTGATAAAACAGTTTTCATTTGTTTGTTCAATACTTAAATAATTCAATGTTTGTTCAATTTCACTCAAAGTAAGGGAAATTTGATCTCACTTCAGGCACACTAGAACATACTTCTTATGGTTTATCTCTTCATTGATACTGGGTAGCTATTCTCCAAGCCCTCGTCGCTCGCAATCGCCGTCGAAAGTACGTACATTGGTCGACCTGGTTATTCTTGAGCCAGTCGACGGAACATTTTTAGACGCCAAACGCCAAAAGTCATTCGCCACAACAACGAGTGGGGTAGACCAGTAGAAACGGAGAAGCGAGTGGTTGTTTATTTGCGTGTCTATGCAATTGGCTGTCAACATCTAGTATTATCGTTTTCCCGCGCTAACTTTTGCACCCGCAAGACGTCGAATATTGTTATGAAGTCGTTTTAAGGTTACATATTACAATGGCTAATTTTCCGCTCATTATTGTTGATCAGAACTAACTAGTTCTATGAGCAGTTGCTTTTGATTATTAGTTATATGGCCATTTCGAAAATTATCAACCGACCCAACAAACTTACCGTTTCACTGTTTGACGTTTGACATTTCAAAGTTACACCATAGAAATCTCAAAAACTTCAGGAATATAGACAACATTTACAGGGCTACCAATATAATCATCCTTGCGACCGCTTGCCATTCAAGAATACGTAAATATGAAACATTAGAAAAAGTTGGTCGCGACGACGAGGAATTTTTCGCTCGCAGCTGGCGCATGGCGATTAACGATTGATCGTTGCTCGGGAATAGCTATCCTGATTTTGATAATAGAGTGACATTATTATTTTTATATATTTGCCTAATGGCTGCTTTTATAATTCCCACGGCATCTCATTTTCTTAATGCGAGTGAGGGAGATGTATGAAATTTTTTTTTTTTTAGGAAGATTCAGACAAATGTACATCGTTTGTCTCACTATTATTTAGTGTAAAAGAAAGAGCTGGAGCATTATTACGATGAGGAATGTACATTTATTGCCTTTTTGTGCCATTATAAAAGCGGCCTTTTGTTAATAGTTTTTTTTTTTAAATTCTATTATATTCACATTTTATACAGACATTACAAATTATTTTAAAATTTTAACAAGTGTTTCGAAGTTGATATTATCAATCACGGAAATTTGAACGTTGTAAAGGACAAAATGTCAATGATTCAGGAGAGTGAAAAGAAAGTTTTTTATTTTTTCAAAAATTTATATCTCCTCTTTTTGTAGACCTATAATTATGAATTTTTATTACAAAATGACGTTGAATAGATTTAATATTTAACATTTTTTGTAAATTTCTAAATATTTTAATATTTTTTATTTTTAATTTTTCAAAAAAAAAATCCTCTTATTAATCCTTAAAAAATCGGGTAAGTTTAATACAAATAAATGGAAAAATAAAATAAAAATTCAAATAAATGGAATATTTGTAAACATAGCCGAAAACTAAAAATTTGTTTTTGAAAGGTGATGAAATAAGCTTTCAAATTTTATTATTAGAAATAACCATGTAATTTTTTAATTATAAAAATTTTGAATGTAAACTTTAAAAAGTTTGAAAAATGGCTCACCTTATGTTTATTGTAACTAAACTTACTGATTAAAAAAATATTATAATTATTAGACAAATGTAACATAAACGTGTTTGTTTGTCACCTCACCTTTTTGTAGTTCCATACAAAAATAATTAATAATTTTTTTTTTTCAAATTGCTATCCATAACTTTGGTTTCATAGAGATGTACATTTTACTTCTTTTGTGGTTAACTTTTAGATTTGAATATAAAGCGTAGTGTTTTCTTTTTCTAACACCGTTTATATCATATTACTCACTATGATAGTAAAGCCTCAATTACATTGAGCGAGTTTACAAGCTACTAGTGGGTGAATCGGCGAGTGAGATTGTCATGATGACACACAAAAATGTCCACTCACTCAGTAGCGACAGTAGCAGCTAAAATAACTACTCCCGCGCCAAGCGGGACATTTTGTAAAAAACTTGAGTTTGCAGCTAGTGCCACACGCTAGCCAGTAGCGAGAATAACGACTCCCGTGCGAACTAATTCTGATAGTTACGAAATCAGCTGTTGGTGGACTGCCATCTTTAGGCAAACACTAGCGAGTAGCAAGTAAAGTTGACCACCTTTCAACTTTTTTCGTAGATTGTCCACAATCTGCTAGTTAGCAAGTAATACAATGACACTGAGCCAGTTTACTAACAGATAGTGAATTTCCCAGATAGTAGCTTGTAAACTCGCTCATTGTCATCGGGGCTTTAGAGATACAACTAGTTCTATATGAGTTTTTATGAAAAGCGAACAAATTAGTCTAAGGGGTTTACAGTGTTTAATTTGTTTTAAATTTTTCAGAAGAAAAATCCTTTGAAAATGCACGCCGTAAAAGATGCACTTATTTTCCTAGAAATACTTCGATGACCAGAATAAAAGAGAAAAAATTATAATAAATTTAACTAATTTTTGTATTTATTGTCCTTTACAACATTTCAAATTTCCGCTATCGATATGTATACACTACGTAATCTGATAGGCTGTTATCTTTGTGGAATTTATAAATACTTTCTTTGGTGATAATGTTTTAAAAACAATTAATAAATATTGTCATATCTCTAATGACATACAAGAATTTACATTGTTATCCATTGCCTTTTGTATAAATGATTATCAGGATTAAGGATTGTAATGTTATATAATACTATTACCACAGCATCTATTCAGGATGTCCTAACAGTTGATTAGTCAGACATCTCCGAAAAAATTGAAATTCGAGTTGAGTGTGCAGTTATATCGTCGCCTCAGTTCTTATTTGTCCAACAAACCATCTTAGTTTTTGATCAATCTCCACTTTAAAATTAAAAATAAAGTTTAAGAAATAATCACTTGGTGATTAACTATCATTTTGGTAAGGTTGGATATGTTTTATTATTTTTTACCTATAAAAATATTTTATGTATCTTATGGGCTCGATGATGTGTGAAGGGGTCTTGAATTACATAATATTGCTGTATTATTGACTCTTTAGAGGTGTCATAACACCTGCCCTAGAATTGCTTTCACTTTTACCAGCTTGAAGACGTCTGTTGCAGTGTGAAGCTGGTCTGGTCTTAAATTTGGGAGGCAGGTATGGATACCGCTGCTCCGGGGACCATTTATTGGATAACCCTCTGTCATAGGTCATCCCAAGTAGTTTGCTACGTTTGGTGACTTATGCGCCCGAATTCATGGGGTGAGATTTGTCTGATTCTTGGCGGCGGATGCGTCTGCCCACTTACTGCATAGCGGGCCGGATCAGGAAGGACTGGTTGAGGGAGACCGTTTGGCCTCTCTGGTAGGATTCTCTCGATCCACATCGCCTTGCAACGCTGTGGGAGGGATGAATTCATACACTTGTACCCACTGACCCCAGATTCCCCTTCCCCTCATACCTTTTCTTTCCCAGAATTTCCTCTAATTCCTTTCCTTTCCTCCACACAACATCAAAGATGACATAGGCCCTGAGGGAAATTATTTTCTTCTGTGCCTCTTGTGAGGAGCTTTTGTAAATAAAAGCTAATTGCGCATTGTCTCGCCTGATCTATTTTTTGAGAATCTATTCTCAATTTATAGAACGAAAGTTGAAGTCCATTCTAATTGGGATTTCTATTCCATAGAAAAGCCTGTTCTAGCTGATATATTTCATAAGATTCTATGGAATAGATCAGGAGTGAACTCAGCTTACATTATAAAGGTTTAAAGTGGTTGGGTTTGTTACTTTTACTTATCTATTTGTACCTGCTCTAAAATAACACATTTCATTACAAAAGTTGAAGTCCAATCCAATTGGGTTTTCTATTTAAAGAACAAAAGTTGAAGTCCATTCCAATTGGGATTTCTCTTTATAGAATGAATGTTGAAGTACATTCCAATTGTGATTTCTATTCCATAGAAAAGCCTGTTCTAGCTGATCTATTTCATAATATTCTATGGAATAGATCATAGAACAGATTAGGTGTGAACCCAGCTTACATTATAAAGGTGTAATAAGATTGGGTTTGTTACTTTTACTTATCTATTTGTATCTGTTCTCCAATAACACATTTTTTCATTACTATCTTTTGGCCTCAAAATCTTTTATCTTCTCGGATAAAATAGTAAAATGCCGCCAAAAAGTACTGTAATTTGTTAAATACTAATTATCAATTCTTGTTACTAGTTAAATATAAATATGGTGACCTCGTTCTATTATCAAAAAAAAAATTAATGCTTTAAATGTCTAAAGTGAAAGATTAATTAATATACACAGATATATTTTTGCAACAGTTTATTTTAAAATTAAATATATTTTTTAAATCTAATGCATTTGCATAAGTTTATTTTGACGTATTACAGCTGTATTGCCTCCCTAAGACATTCTTAAAAATAACCTCACCCCTCAGAACATCAACTTAACTAGTATATTATACTAGCTTTTCCCTGCGGCTTCGCTCGCATGGTATTACGGGAAATTACTGTAGCATTTGCACTTATCAATTATCTCCCCTCTCCCCCATCCTCGCCCCCTCCCGCATTCCATGCATTTATTCCCTTACATTCAGTTTTCAAACATCTCGCCTGCCACCTAAATTTCACAATGCTATTGCTCAAAGAAAAAAAGAATTATCCAATTTTGCTCATTCGTTCAGAATTTATGCGCTTACAAACATTTCAGATGTTTATTTTTATTTAAATATTTGGAAGTTTGTAAATATAATTAAAAATTACACTATTTATTATTCAGTCTTTATAATCGTTACGGATTATATTTTTAATGTAGGAACTCTCATCTGACATTTATTCTAAAACAAGCTTGTCCAAAAAAAATAAACCATATTCTAATTTTTTAATTTTCTGGAGCAGTAGCCGACCAGAGGGCTGAGTACCTACCAGCTTAGAGCCCACAGATATATCATCATCGTTTCCATGGAAACGATTTTTTTTTCTGACGTTAGCAAAAACTCGCTTTTGTTAGCGACAGAAAACGTATAACAAATACAATATATTCATATTTATAATTTCATAACGCCAGAGCTTACCATCATATACAGCCTATAGTCTTCGCATATAATTTAGCTTTCTATTGGTGAAAGAATTTTTAAAATCGTTTTACGTGTGAAAGCGTCATAATCAAACTCGAGCAGTTTCACATTTATAATGTTATTATGGATTAGCAAAATCACTCTTGATGTGGTTTTCCATGAAAATTGCGCTATAGAAGTAGTGCAATTATTTTATTTTATTAACTTTAAATTAAAATGGTCTCCAAAAACAATAAGGAAACTTAGTATGTACTTGTACATATTACATCACTACACGCCGCCCTATCATTGAAGAGAAATGCGCAGAATTCACACACGGATGAAAGGTCTGTGTATTCTTGCGACGGACAGATTGCCTCAGTCTGTTGGATCATCCACTCTCCGCCATGAGCCGTGTGTGAATGTACACAAATGATAGGCTCGCCGAGCATAATCTTATTCACAGTCGGTTTTCCTGCGGAGTTGTTGTGTTTAAATTTTTATTTTATTTTTTTTATTCTTTGCGGAGACGATTTACCATTAGTTCCTGTGAGCACTTAGGCCGTAGGCCCATTGTGTTATCTCCCATTTTACCTCTATCCTTCAACAACAACCCAGTCCCTTTAATAAAGTTAACCAGAGCTGTCACTGGAAATGAAGCTATATCCTCTGGTTCGACAATGTGTCTTCCCAGGTCTCATTTCTCCTCTTCACTCCTCCTTGGTTCCCTAAAGGTTCCACGAGGGAAGAGGGCTTCATCTCTCCTCTCCACTCCTCAGTTCCCCGACGGAGAGTTCACCTCCCCTTGGTTCCCTAAAGGCTCCACAAGGGAAGAGTCCACCCCACCTTGGCTCCCCGAGGGCCCCTAGAGGGAAGAGGACTTCATCTCTCCTCTTCAATCCTACTTGGTTCCCTAATAAAGGCCCCACATTTTCTTTAGATTTCTGATAAAAATTTCCCTAGACTTAAGAAAGAGTTTATATGAGGAATTGAAGTACTGAAATCCCCCTTTTTTAACAATAGCTCCACTGAGGAAAATAATTCCCTCCAGGGCCTACGTCATCTTCGATGACGGTATGTGGATGGTCTTTTGAGGAAAGGAAGTTCTGGGAAGGAAAAAGGTAAGAGAGGTCAGTGTCTCAAATTTTTATTTATTATACAGAGAATTTTAAAGTTTCCAGAAATTTCCCCAGATTGGCTTTTGACTGCAAATCTAAAATTTCCCTAAATTTTATGATTTTTCCCCTTTTCCCTAAAAAAGTTTTTTCACTGCATGAGATGCTCGCGGATGTGTGATTCTGCGCCGAAATGGACGGAGTGTGTGGTTTGGATATTTGTGCGGAGGGATCTGCTCGGCGAGCATTTGTTGTTGAGCATGGTTTTTGCGCTTAAGTACTCCACAAAATACTTTACCTGTCTATGAGCGATTCTGGAGACCCTAAAGAAGTATTGAAGATACAATAATTGAAGTAGATTTTTAAAATTAACCAGTCATTAGCAAATCGCGGAAAGGCATATTTATCGAGATACGTTTGAAAGAGATATTATAATAGAATCTCTTTTGATTATCTATTTTGCCTTACAAAATTCGTTGGTCGGAAGTACAATCATTATTGTCCCACTGGCTCCGGCCAATAAGGCTCTTGGCTCTTGCTTCGTAGTGGAATCAATTTCGATGATTATGAATTTCAAAAACGCAATTATATCAAACACGGAAATTTGAAATGCTGTAAGAGAGAATTTTTATTTTTTCAAAAAATCATATCCTTTTTTGTAGACTTATAATTATGATTTTTATTATAAAATAGCATTGAATAGATCTTTCATAACACTTAATAGTTTTTGCAAATTTAATTTTAACAGTTTTAAAATTTGATTTTTCGGAAAAAAAGATCCTCTTAAAACTTACGTCGTAAAAGACGGTCTTATTTTCCTAGAAATATTTCGACGACGCAGATCGAAAGAGAGAAAAAACGGAGAACAATAACATAAAATCTCATTTTTGGATGTATTGTTCTTTTAGCATTTCAAATTTCCGCTATCGATATTTTATGGATTCGCCAGCATTATAATGCCCATCACTAGTGAAAAGGTTAGGTACATGCGCTGTCAGCTGTCATTATTTGCAGTAAATATGATAAAACGTCATGAATTTCTTTTATTATTATGTTTGGATATTTTATTATAATCATAACTGTTGAAAAGGTGAGATTAAATACATAATTAATTATGTTATGATATTAGAGGAACAAAATAGGTTGATTGGCTCAAAATAATCAGTCGAGGTCGAATGTTTATTTGTAGTATTTGTACCTTGAATTGGGGGATCCCGTTTATCTAATTTCTGCGTTGTTCTGTTCTGTGTTCTCGTTCTGCCATTGGTTTATTTAGGCATTGGTCGGTCGGGATTGGCTAATTTACGAGTCGGTGAACGTGGACGGGTGGACGGTCTTTTGACATTTCGCCTTTTCTTTCGTGTCCTGTGCACCCATATTTATGCCTGTGCAGTTTCAGGTTCGGTAGAAAGTTTAATATTCGTGTGTTTTCATAGTTTTGGTTTTATATGTGCGTTTAAAAGTGAAAAAATGGTATCAATTGACGAAAAAAAGTACAGTCTTTTTGACGAACCTTTGAAAAAAGTCAGTCGCAATATTAACCTCAGAGATGACGAAAAAGAGAAACATTTGTGGGCATTTCGTGAGGTTTTTGAGGAATTCAGGAAAAAAATAATGAAGGAAGAACCATTTTTCACAGTGTTTAAAAAGCAACTGTTTTCCGGAAGCCACGCCGACGGTACTAAAATTGGTGACGCCGACGAATTTGATATGATGATCTGCATGAAATTGCCCAAAGAGCTGGACGTGGAAATAAAGAACAGCCAGCACGCCGCATACATTCAAATCAAGACATGTGGAGTCGAAGTCCTCAAGAAAAGACAAAATTATGAAGAAAAATATAAATGTATTGAAAAATGGTTGGATGAAAAGAATTTCATACTACAGAATAAATTCCGCAGATGGTTCGAAAGCATGATTCAAAAAATATTGAATGGACTCGACAACAACATCCTCAAATGTGGAAATAATCAGTACCATCTCACCTTTCAAAAATCCAATCCCGCTTTTTGTCTAAATGTAAAGAGCTGTTCTTACGCGGACGTTAAGTTTGATGTGGACCTGGTCCCAAATTTCCACTTCGAACATCCTACATGGCCTCCAATTTGTAGAGATACAATAGCCAAAAAGTACACTCCCAAAGAATGGTTCGTGATTGCTAAGCGAGTTGCAGGCGAAGAGGATAATCGGCACTGGCGGGTCGTACTCCTTGAGCAAGAAAAAGAAATATTACATGATACAAACGGTTTGAAAAGTACTGTCAGATTCATGAAGCAGCTGAGAGATAAGCATCAAATGCCTGGCATCAAGAGCTACTTTATAAAAACCGTTTTCCTGTGGGAAGCAGGTCGACAGCCTCCAAATTTCTGGGATAAAAGGTTGAGCTTCCTGTTCATGCACATGCTTCGGAAACTTCGTGATTGTGTAGAAAAAAAGGAAATCCCCTATTTTTGGTACCGTCAGCTTAACTTAATAGAAAAAGTTAAACCTGAAATACTTGATGATTACTTGAGAAAAATTGATAATATCTTCAGAGCAATTGATAAATATTACCCCGGAAATCCAGAAATCATCACTAATATTCTTGTGCATGGTTCAAACAGGATTACTTGTGAAAATTTACCTTTCCAGTTCGGCCAAATGAATCTAAACTCCGAAGAGGGCCAAGGATATTCCGATAACCAAGTCACATGGGGCCAGAACTCTTCCCTACAATATAGAGAACGGGAATATGAAGATGAAGAATCCTCAAACTACTCCGGAAGGGCTTCTCAAAACCAACTGGAAGAAGACAATCAGTCTAACGTTGTGGGCAACATTGCTATGGCTGCTACTGCAGTAGGAGCTGTCTTGGCAGGACTGTGGGCATATCGCAAATACAACGAAAGACCTTGAAGGGAACTTCATTAAAAACTGACGCAGATGGAGATAACATTTTCAACTTGTTAATCTTTGGTCATTCACAAAATCAAATAGAGCTTTTACTTTCCACAAACAAAACTTTTCCAATCTAATAATCAAGTTTGATGTGAATCTTACAATACTCCCTTTTCCCCGTTTTGCTCGTCTATTCAAATTAATAGACGAGCCAATCATTAGTTGATAGACAAGCCCTTCTATTAACTAATGATTGGCCCACGAAAGGGGAGCACGGAAATTGTGATTCACATCAAACTTGATGATTAGATAGGAAAAGTTTTGTTTGTGGAAAGTAAAAGCTCTATTTGATTTTGTGAATGTATAAAGATCATTAATTAATAGACGAGCCCTGATTGGCTCGTCTATTAATTTGAATAGATGAGCCAATCAGGGAAAGGGGAACAAACCTTTACAAGGCGTGGCCGTCTCCCTTTCTGCGATTCGTCAATAAATGTATCTGACAGTATACCGCCAACTCGCATTGTAATAACACCAATCGGTCTTCGAAAATAAAATCTGCTTATAAATTACTAGTCCTTTTTAGCGTGCAAATAACTTGACTAAAAATCCCAAATTGGGTAAACAAAAGTTGGGACTTATTTATAAAATTTTAAATTTTGCTACACTGCTAGTTATAGATACTTCGATAAAGGTGTTATCATTTACCCAACTCACTTAATTTTAGCATCGCCAGGTTATTAGTTAAAAAATAACTTCCACAATGCGCTGCAAACCATTGCCTTACTTTAGCAGACTTAATTTTCTGCATAGGATTTGGTTATTTCAATATGTGCTGATGTCGTAGTTTATTCAAAGCATTCTCAAACCCTCCTGGCACCAAAAATATGACCACGAGTTTCGCTCCCAGCTTGTCAAAATGATATCCTGATTTCATGCTAGGGAAAGTCTACGGCTGATGTAAAATTTTGATTTTGCCAGCTGATTCTATTTTCATTATGACTTAATTTTTTTGCAAAATTCGGTTTTTGTAAATTGTACTGTCTTACTAGATAATGTGTTTATATAGGCAGTTTCCCCAGAGTAGCTCAGAGAATTTTAATTGTGCCTATCGTCAACGGTGGCACACAAGCGGTTGAGTAATCTACATTTACCCTAGTTACACCTGAAGTTCTTTCCGAACCACAGCGCCACCTGATAACATTCTAATTCCAACAGTCATCTTGTTGTTTAAAGATTGTGATGATATTAAAAATAATAATCAGATAATTTGTACGTAATAATGTTGCCTTTTACTTAATTTTTTTGTTAGTTAAGAAAATATTTCTCCTAATACATAAACTACTTGAGTTTGCCGAGTTTCTCTGTGATTAGGAACACCACAACACAATCCTTGCGAAATAACAGAGGACTCCATTTGATCAACATTGGACTGCACTTGACTACACTCCATGATGCTCGAGACCAGGCAAAACAAGGAGTTTGGTTGAATAAAAAAAGATTTACTGACTTAATATTACTTTATAAATTTTATACTCTTTATAATATATAACTGCATAATACATAATGATGTGTATGTCGCAGGCCAATCGTAAAATCAGGCAGATCATGATTTGCCGCCATTTCACGATGCGGCAGATCATGATATGGCTACCCGCATCATGATCCGCCTGATTTTACGATCGGCCTACGACATATATGTATAATATTACTAGCTGACCCGGCAAACGTTGTTTTGCCATAAACATTATTTCTAGGAAATATATTTTTAGTTCTGGGGTTGAAAATGATTGAATTACTAATTTCGCTATTAAAAAATGGGGGTTGATGGTAGAAGAGTGAAAATTTAGGGCTGTATGTACTTTTTAATGCCTCATCGTAAAAAAATTTAAATAAAAAATTTTGTCCAATAAATAAATTCGGGGTGGACCACCCTTAACTTTTAGGGGTTTGAAAAATAGATGTTGGCCGATTCTCAGACCTACCCAATAAGCACACAAAATTTCATCAAAATCGGTTCAGTCGTTTCGGAGGAGTATGATAACTAACACCGTGACACGAGAATTTTATATATTAGAGGATTAAAATTAAAAGGGATTTTATTTTACATTCATTCAATCTGGTGTTTGGTATTAGGTTATATTATTGTTAGGAAATAACACATTATGAATTAGTATTTTCTTAACATTTTATTGATATTTTATATAACATTTAATTTGTTCTGTATCTTAATGAAAAGCATAATATTTTTTTTAAATTAACTCAATCAAAATTAAGTGTTTTCACTGTATTTTTATAATAATAAATAAATATGTTTTTTCAAAGTATGCCAATTTTTATACTTGCCCTTAAAACCTGGTCATCAGTATGCGGCTGACAGTGGCAAAACGAAAATTCTGGAGCCGCTCATTATTAAAAGCAAAACAATTAAATTATGGTTATTTAACTGGTCATTTTTGTTTTATGGGGTCAACAGACTTAGCTATAAAAAATCATTTGGTTTTGGCCTATTTCAGCATATCGCTCGCCATACATTCCCAGTGGTTTCGCCACCGCCAGCTGCATACTAGTAATGACCTTTGAATGCAAAACCATTTCTTTTGCTCATTTCTGTAACCCAAATAATTTTCAGATCCATGTGTTACATTTCCTTAGATACTTGTATGAAGAAATTTTAAAATCAAGCTCCTTTTATTTTAGAAGGTTCTATCATCACTTACGATGATCATTATTACGAGGCGCATTATAGTTTTTCACTTTGGTTGGATAGGGTTCTAACTCCGCCTTACCATGTTCTGAGGTTTCAAAGTTAGCAAAGACGAATTTTCATGATCTATTTAACAAATTTTCATTTCAGGTTCAATCTTGTGTAAATATGTCTTATCATATTTTAAATAGGACATGGCCCTAGCTTTAGCAAATCTAATTATTTCGACAAGCGTTCACCTTCGAATACTTTCCTTGTCTCGCGTTGCTGTATTTTAGAGACGAGGGATCCTATTGGTTAGAGGTTACCACCACCGCTACAATATGAAATTTATGATTATGGAACATATTTCCCCAGAAACATAATTTTTTTTTTAATATTTAAGGCAGTATTGTAGTCTAGAAAAAAGAAAAAAAACAATTTTTTTTTCTTCATATTTCCGAAGTTCAAATATTCAAAAATATCTCCTTAAAAGGATTTTTCGAAATTCGCATTATTTTAAAAGTTATAACCATTTTAATGTCGCGGTTTAGACGGAATCTGACCAAAATCTAAATAGAACAAAATTTCAAACCCATTTTTCTTCAAACCACTTTTTTCGAGACGGTTGACACGATATCTCAAGTTCTACTAAACCAATTTACTTGAAATTCGGTGTGAGCCTTCTCTATACATTCTTCTATGGCGGGAACTAAAACTATCACAAAATTTTAATTTTAATATTTTTAAAAAATTTGGAAAGTCAAAAAAACTGGTATCAAAACGTCTTTTTTATTTGAGACAGCCACCATTTTGCGAAAAAAATTTTTTTTTAATTTTCCTTAGTTCGGGCCATAGCCGCATTTGTTTGGATTTAGAATTTTTTTTTTTTTTGATTACTGGGAGGGTTGCAATCGTGTCAACCAGGGTGCGCCATTTTTTTGAGACCCCCACTTCAACGCCCTGTAACTTTTTGAATTTTTAATTTTTTTGTTTGACTTTTTTTTAATGGATTCCTTAATCTTTAATAAATATTTGATATAATAATAGTTAGTAAAAATATTATTGGGTTTTTTGTTGCACCTGAAAAAAACACCTACAATTCGTGCTTCTAGACTGGAATACTCCCTTAATTAAAATTAAATTTGATAGGAACAAGCCTCAAAAAGTAAAAATCCCAAACTCAATAATGGTGGCATATATGAATTAAAATGTGACCACGCCGACTGTAATGCTACTTACACCGAACAAACAGGTAGAGCATTCTCAACTAGATTCAAAGAAAATATATTATTCGACCATAATTAATTTAATGTGTAATGTTTTTTTATTGATTTAATGTATTTTTTATGCGTAATTTTAAAAATATATTAGCATTCTGCACTCCTCTATATAAACTGTAAGTGTGCGAAATTTCATACTCCTAAGTTTTTACTTAACATATTAATATATAGAGGAGTGCAGAATACTAATATATTTTTTAAATTATGCCTAAAAAAAACATTATATCAATAAAAAAACATTACAATTATGGTCGAATTTCAATCATTGGGCAACCACCAGTATTAATAATTGGGGCACGCGGAGAACAGAACTTTTAGAATTAAATACCAAATACAGTGAAACCCTCTTAAGATGTTTCGTGGCTTACGAAGTTTGGTTTTTTCGGTCCCTCGGCCCAAAATTGGCCCAATTTTTCCCACATATAAGGTTTTCCCGCTTAAGAAGTTTGTTTTTTCTGGTCCCTTGGAAAACTTCTTAAGAGGGTTTCACTGCAGTACATCGAAGATATAAGCTGTCAAAACTGATATTTGTGGCTAATTGAAAAGCATATGACATCACGGTACACGTGGGTCAGCACTGCCACTTGAATTATGAATTCATCATGAGAAACAATTGTATAAATTTGACCACTGCTCACTTTGAAAGCTCATAACATTAAAAATTAGGCAACAACCTAATTGGCTATGGGTAGTTGGGACTGTTGTGCGGTATTCACATAAAAACAAAAATTAAGTACAATATTATTTATTCTTATCAATTCCTGGTAGAAATTGATTGTCAAAAAAGATAATGCGCACAAATTCCGCTTAACACATTTTACATAACAATCCAAAATTGCGCACAAATAAACAACAGATTAGAATCAGATTATATAAATAATACACATCTATCATTCAGTTGTTGACTGAACTGTTTTCACAAAAAAACATTCTTGGAAGTCATAATGATATGGAATTCTAAAATTGAAAAAAAATAACACTGATATAAATGTTTTATCAATGAGAATTTAAAAAAAAAAATATGTCACTGTTTTGCAACCTGAAACATTAGGATTTTTTCCACTACTACATGTCATCTTTGTGGATGCTGTGTGCAGGGTCTTTTAGAGGAGATAAGGAGTGAACATGGGTCTTGAAGAGACCCATGTGTAGGAGGGAGGAAACAGAGCCTGGCAAATCGTTCCACAGCCGAGCTGTTGAACTCAAGAACGAGTCGTAGATACGACTCATGACAAATGTCAACCGTGTACATATGTTGGGCACGTGTTTCCTGATTATGCACCGGTGCCGAGGGGATCGATGATGCTAGTTCCTCGGAGCATCTTCCATTATTAAATTGTCTGCTCTAAGGATTACAATCCGTTTGTTAGGACAGGAGAATCTATCAAACGGATCGCCCGATTTTGCAGAGTCGAGGGTTTTTTTTTCAGGTATATTGGGGCCCAAGACCAGAGGTGGCTGCCAAATTCAACCGTGGGGCGCACTTGCGATCTGTACAGGGTTAGCAGCAAATGTCCTGCCAAAGCTGGAAATAAAATTTCTCGACCCATCACACCGCTGTGGGAGTGGATATTCATACGTCTGTCACTTCTAAACACATTGACCCCCAGATTCCTACCCACCTCTCATGCCTTTTTCCTTCCCTTTCTCCTTCTTTTTCATAAAAAAATCCTCAACACGGCGTCCCCCAAGGCTGATACAGGCCCTAAGGGTTTTTTTCTGTGTAGAGCTAATAATGTAAAAAAAATAAATGGTCAATTAGTGCCACATGATTTTTTTGAGGTTAAGGTTAAGGTTACGTTAAGGCAGTATTCTAGTCTAGAAAAAAAAACAGTTTTTTTTTCTTCATATTTCCAAAGTTTAAATATTCAAAATATCTCCTTAAAAGGATTTTTCGAAATTCGAATTATTTTAAAAGTTATAACCATTTTAATGTCGCCGTTCAGACGGAATCTAACCAGAATCTGAATAGAACAAAATTTTAAACACATTTTTCTCAAAACTACTTCTTTCGAGACGTTTGACATGATATCTCAAGTTCTACGAAACCATTTTGCTTGAAATTTGGTGTGAGCCTTCTCTATATATTACTCTATGGCGGGAACTAAAACTATAACAAAATTTCAATTTTTACTATTTTTAAAAAATTTGGAAAGTAAAAAAACTGGTAAAAAAATGCCTTTTTTATTTCAGACAGCCGGCATTTTGCGAAAAATAATTTTTTTGACTTTTCCTTAGTTTGGGCCATAGCTGCATTTGTTTGGATTAAGAATTAATTTTTTTTTTTTTTTTACATTACTAAGAGGGTTGCAATCGTGTCAACCAGGGCGCGCCATTTTTTTTAGACCTCCCACTTCAACACCCTGTAACTTTTTGAATTTTTTCATTTGATTTTTTTTTTAATGTATTTTTTAATGTTTAATCAATATTTGGTAAAATAATGGCTTGTAAAAATATTATGGTTTTTTTTTTAATTGCACCCGAAAAAATACCTACAATTTTCATGCTTCTAGACTAGAATACCCCCTTAAATGCCGATTCTAGTTCCATTTCAGCTTCAGACCAATTTTTGATTAGCAGAAAAGTACAGCTTTGCTTGTCAACAGCTCACAATTTGATCTGAAAGCTGAAACAGACCATAAAGACACATATGGGAACCTTTCAAATGTCAAAAAACCAAAATGGCACACATTAGCCATTTCATGATATATAAAGCCACATTTGAATTTTTGCAAAAAAAACTAGAACCTCAGAATACTTTCATAAATTATTTGTATGCATGAAGGTATATAAAAATATATACAACAGTGATTAGCATTCACAAAAAAAAAAATATTTTGAGACAATCTTATATCTGAGAGCCTCTTTCTTGTTAATTTAATAGTCTTGGGACTTGGCACGTTATCAATGTATCACACACCTGTACATTTAACTGTATGCATTATAATATGATCGCGTATAGCGCAGTTGCTTTCTAAAGATATCCATATAGTGTTATCTGGCGAAAGTTTCACCAGCGACTGTACAGTGCCATGACAAAAAATTGAGCTGTAGAGCAATGCAATTTTTGACAGAGTTTTTTTGCGTATGTCACTAATAAAGATTCCTAAAATATTATAATTCATATTAATTTTTTTTTTTAAATACACTTCAAGGGTACTTGGACATTATGACTGAAGTTAGCTACAGAAGATTTACATGAATATTTCAACAACTCATTTTTTTAATTTCATTTTTGATTAACTTGGCGCTATGTACCCAATAAAACAAAAGATTATGTATACTTGGATATTTCACCACCTCCGAGTAAACTTTTGAGTAAGTACTCGTCAAGGAACTTTAAGCCTGTGTCAGACCATGCTACACGCTTCAAACTATTTTCGGGCGTGGCCTACACTGATTATATGACACTGCAACATTGTAATCTGTGTTGTAGTGTCACAAAGTTATAATCTTCCTCTCCCCCCCTCCCTTAGCCCGTGCTAGAGGGGGAATGGGAGAGCACAGAAAACCATTTCTTTGTATGGGATCTTGTCACTTTCACGCAGCTCCCTAATTGATCCGATATCATTTTCAAATATCACCCGGATAGCAAATCACGGCACAACATCTAGGCCACCCCCACATTTATAACACATCATCTGTCATGTGTGACATATCTGTATGGCGAGCGATATGGTGATTTTAGATGATGATTTTGAGCTTATAGTATAGTGTGACAGTACCATAAATCATAGCATTAACCTCTGGTTTGCCGATTGCGCGCCCGGGACGCGCCATAAAAAGAAATAAAAAAAAAATTTTGAGATGCGATTTTAAACCTTATGTATAAAGAAAATGTATGAAGGACAAGGTCAGAATCGCTTGGGGCATTCTTGTTCTTGACGTAACAGATATAAGAAACACACCTAGCCTCTCAAATAATCATCTTTGCACATATCTATGACTTTCGAAATGACATTTCTGCCGCGATTTGAGCTGTCAAACTTTGAGCGTCGCATGTCATGAAAAGATCGATAAAACTATCAATTTGTCAAATAAACGCAAGTAATATTGTTTGTAAGCATAGTTTATTGTTCAGGGAACGTGTTTCGGTAAATATTATACATGATAGCATAAAATAAATCCGCAAAATATTATGTCAAAGTCAAAACATCGCGAAATTTTCGAGTTTCCTCCCGTGGCATTTAAGAGGTTAAAATGGCGGTAAACCAGCGACGGTTTTACGACCATCGAGTAGCTTCCAATAAGTTAATAGGTAGGATTGAGTGCCGAGTAGTTTAGGCATTTACTTGAAGGGTAGCATTACTCAGTAGTGATGAAATGGATAATAAAAAATATATATACACTTTACTAAGGTGGCGAAATACTCCCAAGAGATAACTTTAATGATGACAATTCAAACTTTTACTCTCATCTGAATAATGCTCACAAATAAAGTTCATTACCAAAATTAATAAATAAACTTCTAAAAATTAAGAATCTGATATTCTTAAAAAGAAGCAAGCATATAAAAATAAAATTTTATAATTTAACAACACAAACGGTATGGCCAGACCATTAATCACACATTAAAAATTATCACCAAGCCTTCGTAGAACAATACACAATTGTTATCAGCAAGACTTGGAACTGCGGTGGAAAACTCTGAACTCCGGAGTACTGCTTATTTGAACCGTACGCAATTTGATTTTTTAAGGGGGTATTCTGGTCTAGAAAAAAAATATTTCTTCATTTTCGGTGGTTTAAATATTCAAGAATATCTCCTTAAAAGGATTTTTCAAAATTCGAATTATTTTAAAAGTTAAAGCCATTTTAGTTCGATCAGTTTAGACAGAATCTAACTAAAGTCTAAATAGAGCAAAACTTTAAATGCGTGTTTCCCAAAACTACTTTTTTCGAGACGGTTGACACGATATCTCAAGTTCTACTAAACCAATTTATTTGAAAATTGGTGTGAGCTTTCTCTATACATTACTCTATCGCGCTAACTAAAACTATAACAAAATTTCTACTTTTACTATTTTTTAAAAATTTGGAAAGTCAAAAAACTGGTAAAAAAAAATGTCTTTTTTATTTCAGACAGCCGCCATTTTGCAAAAAAAAAAAATTTTACTTTTCCTTAATTCGGGCCATAGCCGCATTTGTTTGGATTAAGAATTAATTTTTTTTTTTTTTAGATTACTAGGAGGGTTGCAATTGTGTCAACCACGGCGCGCTATTTTTTTGAGACCACCTCCCAGTTTAACGCTCTGTAACTTTTTGAATTAAATTTTTTCATAATTTTTTTTTCATGTATTCTTTAATGTTTAATCAATATTTGGCTTGTAAAAATATTATTGTTTTTTTTTAATTGCACCTGAAAAAATACCTAAAATTCATGCTTCTAGACTAGAATACCCCCTTAACCTCTCAAATGCCAGGGAAGGAACTCGAAAATTTCGCGATGTTTTGACTTTGACGTAATATTTTGCAGATTTATTTTATGCTATCGTATATAATATTTACCGAAACACGTTCCTTGAACAACGAACTACACCTACAAACACTTTTACTTGCGTTTATTTGACAAATTGATAGGTTTATCGATCTTTTTACGACACGCGACGCTTAAAGTTTGACAGTTCGAATCGCGGTAGAAATGCCCATTTCCAAAGTCATTAAAATGACCAAAGACAATTATTTGAGTGGCTAGAAGTGTTCCTTATATCTGTTACGTCAAGAACAAGAATGCCCAAAAGATACTGACCTTGTCCTTCATACATTTTCTTTATACATAAGGTTTAAAATTGCATCTCAAAAAATTTTTTTTTTATGGCGGGTCCTGGGCATGCAATCGGCAAACCAGGGGTTAAATTATTGTTGATCGAAACACGATCGATCGATCCACTGATCGAAATTGAATCTCTTGAAATAGCTTTACCTATGCTTGAGTAACTAGATTTGAAAACCATGTTTTCTTTTCACGTACCCCATTCTTTTCCGTCTCCCAACAGTCCCATCAAGCCGTAGAACTTTTGTTTGTTGTTCCAATAAAATATGTAAAATATATGCACTTTATTCTAAAAAAAGAACTTTGAAGAAATCTAACACTTA
Organism: Glyphotaelius pellucidus; assembly: GCA_936435175.1. Classification (NCBI taxonomy): domain Eukaryota; kingdom Metazoa; phylum Arthropoda; class Insecta; order Trichoptera; family Limnephilidae; genus Glyphotaelius; species Glyphotaelius pellucidus. The sequence goes on along the minus strand of OW386544.1, from coordinate 5,136,300 downwards.
AACCTGTGTTGTCATACTTTGGCATACTTCAATTCCAAGCCCTTATTATCACTATTCGTATGGTTGAATAACTAGATACCTTTTAGCCTAAGGTAATTGGTCAACCACCCAATTTCCACAGAAAAAGAACTTAAGAAAAACAGATGCATAATATTATTACCATCCCCATCCCACGTGGTGGATTACACGAGAAACCCTTATTGTATATTCGCATTGGTCTAGTAGTAAGTCAAGTCGTCGTCTTAGTTCTTATTTGTCCAGCAGACCATTTTATTTTTTGTTCAATCTCCACTTTATAATTAAGAATAAAGTATAAAAAATGATAGTTAATCACTTAACTCGTTACTAGCCGTTCGATCACCGGTGATCAATCGACGCAAACCAAAATAATCACTAAAAAATAATTTTGTTATGCGATTTTAACCCTTATGTATAAAGAAAACGTGTGAAGAAGAAGGTCAGAATCGCTTGGGGCATTCTTGTTCATAAGGTATAAGATACCATGAACCCACCTAGAGCAGCGATATAATTTCTTTGAGATTGTTTATGACACGGCCTGCGAGGCTGCGCGTCGCCCGGCTGGACAAAATGGCGGCTGTGAAGTCTCGCGTCGCGGGCGACGAAATGATCGTAAAACGTATAAATTCATCGAATAAACGCAAGTAATATTGTTCTTATGTATAGTTTAGTATTCAAGGAATGTGTTTCAGTAAAGATTACATAAGATAGCATAAAAATTAACCTGCAAAATATTACGTAAAAGTCAAAACATCGCGAAATTTTTTCGTTTTTTCCGTGTTATTTGAAACGTAGTAAAAAGTATAAATTCATTGAATAAACGCAAGTAATATTGTTCTTATGTATAGTTTAGTATTCAAGGAATGTGTTTCAGTAAAAATTACATTAGATGGCATAAAATTAACCTGCAAAATAATACGTTAAAGTTGACGTTTTTTCGTTTTTTCCTGGCTCGTCAGGGGTTAACTATGAATTATTTAAACTAATGAGACCTTTACCTTTACGAAAATAGCTACTATGTCTTAAACTCCCATCATAATGTTTTATTGAAATAATGAAAGAAAACTTTCTCCTGCTGTAAAATTTTCTAATGGTCTGTTGGACAAATACGAAATAAGGCGACGAAGTAGCAAGTATACTCGCTACTTGACTGGCCGAAAACCGTTCGCATTGCGGCGCATTACAATCAAGTAGAGAGTACATTAGTAAGCGGCGCATGGGAAGATGAATAGACCGCGGCACATTAAAGTAAATAGGCTTACTAACCCCTCAAATACCAGGAAAAAACGAAAAAATTTCAACTTTAACGTAATATTTTGCAGGTTAATTTTATGCTATCTTATGTAATATTTACTGAAACACAGAATACTAAACTATACATAAATATAACATTACTTGCGTTTATTTGATGAATTTATACGTTTTACGATCATTTCATCGACCGCGACGCGAGACTTGACAGCCGTGTCATCTGACAGCCGAGCGGCGGGAAAAAGTTCCAGGCCGTGTCATAAACAATTTCAAAGAAAATATATCGCTGCTCTAGGTGGGTTCACGGTATCTTATACCTTATGAACAACAATGTCTCAAGCGATTCTGACCTTCTTCTTCATACGTTTTCTTTATACATAAGGGTTAAAATCGCATTACAAAATTATTTTTTAGTGATTATTTTGGCCTGCGCCGATGGTACGCCGGCGTACGAGCGGCAATCTAGCGGTTAAGGGGGAATAACCAGACAAAACCGGAAATATGTCATTTTTAAACCAAATTTTAGCCGTATTGACTCTTTTCCACAAAAAATTATAAATTGATTTCGAAAGACTGTTCTTTTATCTAGTAAAGCTATTTTTTAAATTTTGAGAAAATACATTTGTTTTTGGTACAATTTGGCAGATTTGTTAAATTTTCAAACAAAATTTTGTATTATACAACACACATTTGAAATCATATAATCATGCAGTAAAATAATTCAATAAATTATTTGGGAAAGCTACTTTTCAGAATTTTAATTTTAGTTCAAATAAAATCATTAAAAAAAATCCGCGCCCTTGTTTTGTGACGAAAATACTTCAATTGTCTATTTATTTACGGTCTTGCATACTAAATATATTTTTAAAAAAATTACATTCTTATAGCTTAGACATTATTGAAAAATTATAAATACTTATGATCAAAAAATAATTACATAATTTTAATAGTTTTATCATCACGAGTTTGAGCATTTTTGAATGTGGGTATTTATCAAAGCAATTTTGGAATGAAATAAAATCGATATTGAGTTATGTCAAAATGCTGGTATGGAGAGTAATTAATCTTTTTCATCGGAACCGCCCTGTACCGTTGCAAGGGTACGATCGCAAGATCATCGTTCAACAAAATTTAAATTCTCGGCCGCTGGTTAATGGCTCTTAAGCTGATTGCAATGGATATTTTAGAAGAGGTGGAAGAAGAAATTAGTGAGATGAAAATAAATGAACTATGGACACGAAAAGAGATTAATAGCAGCATAAATGAAAAATTTTAGAGTAGCATCTTCGCTCCCATCGCACGACATATCTGCGTGTCTAGTAATAAACTCTGCAAAAACGACGGGATCGGGCAGCGATGTGTGGTGGGGGTCCTTACTCGCCTGAAAAAATACAAAAAAATGGATTGAATCTACTAAACAGCTGACTAACCCACTCTACTAAAATTGTGGTGTTCGGATGCGTTAATATACTCTCTGCTTGACTAAAATACTCGCCCAATGCTAACGGCTCTTTGGGCTAAAAGGTTATTGAAATTGGGCCCATTGAACCAATCATCCATCAGTTTCCATGGGATAAGGAGATTCAAATTTCTTTGGCCAACACTTATTAGGGGGCGCCTTGTCTAGTGTTTCCTAAATGAATACTCTTTCGTTTTAATGTAATTCAATGCGTAAATCATCGACTTATGTTTGGTCTGATCTATTTGGAGATTCTTCTGTGAGATTGGTGTCGTTTGCGTTCCTGCTCTCAGCCACCAGGCCGACCACGTCCTGGAGACTGAGTGAGCAGATCTGCTGGATGGTCCGGTTCAACGTCTCGCTGAGATTGGGGGTGGTGGTCCCGCTGTGAGACAGGCTGGCGGGGGTGTTGGTGGGGGGCACAAGCGTCACCTCGTCCGCTGATTCGTTCTCGGGAGTCTTAACCCTGCCCCCCAGGGCACTTTTAATCCCCGCCACACCCTTGACCGCAATCGCCACAGAGTCCCGCTTGATTCGCCTTCTCCGAGACGGATCGTTGCGGCGCAGCTGGAGCATGGAGTCGAAGTCTATGATGTAGAGGAAGCCGGCTATGAGGAGCTCACAACTTCTGACCCCGCTTTGGAATGCTTCGTCAAGTTCTTTATTCGTCCGAATGTCGTATTTCCACCAGCCTGAAAACCATAATTTTAAATTAATTCAAATACTTTTTGTAAATAATATTTTGGAATTGGTACACAGTAAACTTTGCTCAATAATGTTTTCAGTGTCGACAACACAATGAGTGTAGCACTGGTAGAATGACAGACAAAATATTGCCTACTGATTTTTTAGCTTTATTGACCCCTCAGGCTAATTTGTTTGATTTTCGGAACAAGTCCTATAGGTCTCACGGAAATCGTTGTTGTGTCTCCCTTATCATGGTTAGAAATATGATCTAAACCAGTGTTTCTTAACCGTATCAAAAGAATCGCCCCCTTTACTACAGTAAAATTATAGATGTTTTTATAAATGTTGTTTGTGTTTATAAATCTATTTTGAATTTTGTGGATTAATAGGCATGTAGGTTATATTCATACTGTAACGAGATAACTAAATACAATCCACAGTTTTAGTGACAAACACAATAAGGAAGTTGGGTCCATTTTTTAATTTTTTTTTTTTATCAATATTCTCATTCAAACTTATATACTAGTATTTTTTTTTTTAAAGTTCGTTTTCATAATTAAATTAATTCTCAAAGTTAAAATTTTATTCAGCCCGCCAAAACGAGCGGAATCCGAGCGGTAAGAGGCGGAGTGTTTGTGTGACGTCATTTGGGCTCTGAAAAACACGTTGCTTGGGCATTTTGTATGGAGATTTTTTTAATTCTTCAATAAGGAATTCCAGTAATTTTTTTGTCAATGTTAAGTGTCTATCAGAATTAAAGGTATTTAAAAAAATATACATTGATCAAGATTTCATAGTTAAAATAATTTTTAAAGTTAGAATTTTTGTTTCTTCCGCCTAAACTTCTCCCAGCACAGTATTGTTGATGATTGACAAGTGTCAGTTGTTGTCAGGCATTATTCTCCGAACTCTAGCAGTCAAGTACAATAAGCGTGTTTTCACATTAATATGTGTGTTCCCACAGAAATCGTTATAACTCTGTTATTGTTCTAGTGACAACCCTAAAACAAAAAGTAGAAGATCCATATTCAATCAAGCTTCACATCTCTATTCAAAGTTGTCCATAAAAGTACATAAAAAAGACTTATTTTGTAGAAACAGTTTTCACCCGCCAAATTGCCTACGTATCGTTAGACATTGTTAATTTTTTATTAAATATGATTGTATAAAATGGCAAAAAGTGAGGTGACAAAATTGTTTATTATACATTTATACAATAGAATAAGTGTTTTTTTTTCACATAATCCATGATTTTAGTACCGTTTTCACATAAAAATATCATGTGAGTCATTTTCAGAATTTTTTTTTATGTTTGCATTCTAAATTTTAATATTTACAAATGTTAATATTTATTTGTAATTTAAAAATTTGAAAGCTTATTTCATAACCTTTCAAAAACAGTTTTTAGTATTCGGCTAGGTTCAGAAATGTTTCATTTATAGAGCTTTAATTGCGAAACGGAAATAACACAAAGTTTTATAAATCTGAGAGTTCGTTTAAGATACAAAACTTGCACAATCGCAAATTACCTGAGTGGTTAATCTGCATTTTTTGTAAATACATAATATGTGTATTTCCCATAATTCTATTAAGGGGGGGGTAAGGTTTTAAAACTCATTTTTAAATTTTTTTTTTTTTTCTAAATGTACAATACGTCGAAAGTATTGTGCCAAAATTTCAAGTAAATCGCAGCAAAACTAACGAAGATACAACATTTCAAGCGACCAGCCCTCTTGCTCTATTCAAGTATATTTCGAGTATGACAAAACTTTAAATTGATTTTCTGGCAAACAATGTTTTTTAGTCCGTGAACATTATAACTCAAAATGTACTTGACTGATCTTTTTGAAATTTTGCACACTATTTTTACACATATATCAACAGGTAGTGACGGAGTTTTTTTTTTTAACCATTTTTTTCCATTTTATAATAACAAATTCACCGAAAATTTTAACAAAAATCGCATTTTTGACTTCAACATGCTGCAAAAAAAAAAAACGCTTCGTCACTACCTGTAAAAACATATTATCTTTTAAACTCATTTAAAGTTTTTTGTTTCAAATGATTCGTTAACGTGTTATGATGTTCACCGCGAAACACCTTTTTTTCGAAGCGCCTCCGGAGATTCCCTCTCACGGACTTATTTATTAATATTATTAATTAAAAAAATTTTCAAAGATACTTCAGATGTCATACTATAAGGTGTATTTAAAAGAAATAAGCCGACATTATTCATATCTCCAAAAAAAAAAATCATGAAAATATGCCTTTTTTTCGCCTTTAAAACCTTACCCCCCCCCCCCCTTAAATAATTTGGACGAGACTTGATTAAACTAAATTATAATCCCCTCTTTACTCTGATAAAAATGTAATATACGAGTATTAGTACATACAAATGATAAATGACTTGCCGTTTCTTCCTTCGTAGAACCATTGGAAGCCTTCTTCCTCAGGTTCCTCGGGGGGTTCTGGATCATCAGAGGCGGAGACTAGTTTGGGATTCTCGAGGAAGTCACACGGGATCTCTTGACGACACATGGCACACCGCTTGCTCTGGTTCGCAACCCCCTGGCGGGAAAACCAAATCATTAGAAGCCCTATTTAGTAATAGTAATAATATTTGGACGATTTATATAGTGCCGTTTTTGTGAAAAATCACCTCATGGGCGCTGTACAAACGTACAATATATTTCTAAAATCTAGAAAGACTACAAACTAGACAAACAATTAAAAACAACTTATGGCTAAAAATTGCATCCACCGGTTCATCGATCACTGATACGAAAATATATGTACAATGTCTCGACCAATGAACGCAATGCTGCCTAAAAAATCACATACAATCAATTGTATTTTCAATAACAAATCCTAACGCTAATATGAATCCTTACTTAGAATTGAGGAAGCTCTTGCCGGATTCATTAAACATATAAAAGACCGGTAGAAATATTATTAAAATTACTGGAAAGCAACACCAAAGCAATTCTAATTATCAAAATGCTAATTTCGGTTGCTCTCTGTAACTACAGTACAATTAACTGTATCAAAAATTTTGCTTTGAATTTAAGTATCATTTTCAAAGTTGGAAGTGTTTGTTCAGAGAATTCAGACAAGCGAAAAAATACACCTACCCACAATATAACTGATGACAAATTTGAATATATTTAGTATATTTATAAGTAATAGTATACAACTGCTAACCCTGTAAAAATAGCAAGTGCACCCCACGGTTGAATTTGGCAGCCCTAAAATGCCTGAAAAACCCTCGTTTAACCCTCGCAAAAACGGACAGTGTTTGATAGATTCTCCCACCTTAACAGATTGTAATATGTAGAGCACAGAAGTCAGGTAGGAACACTGTCCTTGTTCTACTGGTATATCAATGGAAGATGCTCCGAGGAACTAACATCATCGATTTCTTCGCCACCAGTGCACAGTCGGGAAACATGGTGAACGTGTGTCCAACATTTATAACAGTATAAAGTTGACATTTGTCAACTTACAACAGTATACTATCAATTTGTCACATGAGAATGGGTTGTTTCTACGACTCGTTCTGAGGTCAACAGCTCGGCTGTGGAACGATTTGCCGGCATCTGTAATTCTTCCCTCCAACAACTCTCCTCAAAGTGGAAAGAAAGTTACATTACTCCTATTTTAAAAAAAGGTGATGACACCGATATTGCAAACTATCATCCGGGGTATACAGCCAATCAGATATTGCTTGTTCTTGACCAAATGGGGTTTAATTTCTGCTTTTGACACGTTATAGTCGGGCGGTCCTAAATTTGGTAATCATATGAATGGTAATCCTAAACTCTTCTGGAATCATTTCAACAACATGAAAAAAACACAATCACCTCTTCCAAGGACGATGCGCCTAGATGACAAAAAAACAGAAAATGGCCAAGACATGTAATATTTTCATGTTTACATAAACAATAATAACCTACCTGCGTTCGACATACCAGAAAACACAAATAACATATATATAACCATATTTTATTATATCATATACTTTGTTAGTTCTATAGTTAGTATTATAGATATAATAAAAAAAAAAAAACACAGATTTGTAAAAGTAGGTCAACAACTACAAATTAACTTCTATATCAAATTTACATTACCAATTTATTAAAAAAAAATTATGTCGATAGTATATACCTATACAGATTTCACAAAAGCATTTGACAAAACTTTAGGCCTAAGGGATACAGGGCAAATTGCTACTTTGGTTGGTCAGCTATCTCGAAACAAAGAAAACTATTTGTAAAAGTGAAAACGTTAAATCTAAAGAATTCTACCCCTTTAGCGGCCTACTGCAAGGTAGCCATTTAGGCCCTGTATTATTTTCAATCTTTTTTATCGACAACCTCCTGCTTCAACAATGTTAAATTTATACTCTTTGCTGACTTGGCCTGCTGTGGACAAAGGTCGCTGAAGTAGCATAGGACAGGGATGCCAGGAGGCACCTTGTCGGGTAAAAGAAGATGATATGATATTGCATTGTTTAACAAAACAGGTGACTCACCTTGACACATAGGAAGCAGAAAATATGTCCGCATGGCAACTGGGCGGGATGGATGCAGGTCTGAAGGCAGACAGCACACTCCAATAGGCCGGCTAATGGATCAGGAATTAAGAAAAGGTTAAAATTCTCATACTGCTCTTCAATTTTAATATGCACAAATTATTGAAATAACGGTTAGTTTCAACTTAAATACTACAAGAAACAATTATCACTTCTCACTCTCAACCAAGTTACAAATCAAGTTATACTGCCATCCCAGGAACAATTTATTGGATAACCAACACCCTTAGGTCACCCTAAGTGGTTTGCTACATTTGGCGACTTGCAAGGGTGCCCGGGTTCATGGGGTGAGGTTTGTCTAGGTCTAGGCGGCAAATGCTTTTGTCCAAAGGCTGGATCAGTAGAGACTGGTTGAGGGGGACCTTTTTACCCCTCCAGCCGGACTCTCTCGACCCATTGCTTTGTACTACAATGAGTGGGATGGATTCATAAATGGTGCCCATACATGCCCAAATAAAGTGTAGGTTAATAATACAGAATTTACATGAGAATAATACATGACAAAGAGTTTACATTGTAGATAAATAGAAAGAATATAATATAAATTCTTGAAGTAATTAAGTTTGAATAAAGTGTAATTTCCATAAGCTGTGCCTATTAAAAGTGCAGCGGTTAGGTAAATATTTATGACCACATGCATGCAAAATATAAAGTATAATACTAATTGGATTATTTGCAGAGTGCCGTTTTTGTGAAAAATCACCTCAATATAAGTTTTTTTTTTAATGTGAATACCATACAAGAATCTGACCTGCTCTCAACAGTCTGGAGCCAGTAAGACTATGGCATCCCAATTGTGGTATGTTGTGAGGTTGAAGGATGTGAAGGAGATGGGAAAGTACCTGGCTATTCAGATCTGGTGACCAAGCATGGCTAAAGCCATTTAAAGCAACGTTTCAATTCTGAATGGTGGTCTTAAGACAAAACTGAGAGAATCTTCCACTCTGTTTGATGGATTTCAAAATATCTGTCCATCAATATTAAACCGCGCTTTCCTCCAAAACATAGTGATATTCTTAGAATGGCGGAAAATCACTGTTGTCCACCGCAGTGTAAACATGTACTTTTTAAAATAAGTGATGTATGCGGTCGACCATTAGATATTGCAGTGATTTTTTTGTTTGTGGTTTTCGTGCAAATATCACGTCATTATAATAATAAAAGCTGGTTCACATAAATCTGCGAGCAGATATCTGTTGATTCGCGAGCGCTTATCTTTTGTGCTTTCACACGAGGCTATCAAATATTTCTTCCTGTGGTAGGAGAGGGGGTCAGTTGAATTAGGGAGCGGTAACGGAATGCACAATTTTTTGTACTGAAATCTGTCAACTTGACAACTGTCATCCACGGGTCTAGGCAGCTCCGTAATTACAATGACCCCCTCTCCTGTTTTAGTCGGAGAGGGGGAGACTTATCTTCTAGGATATCGCGTCTGGAGCGGTTACGTCTAAGATGTGTATTGTCTATGATTGATCTGCGCTTAAAAACACTTAGGTGTGAACGGTCTGAAGGGATTGTATGGAGAGCGTTATTTGGCGTGCCATGATCTTTTATATTTGATAGCTGTGTGTGAACCAGCTGTAAAGGTAAATAGAAAAGTAGGTCAATGCTATTGGTCGAAAAGTGAAGTAAAAGTAGAAAAATAATTAGTAATAAAGTATTTTTTGTTATGCTTCTTGTCAACCGGTGGTACATCATAGCACAACTGTTTCAAGTTTATAATAAAAATTTAATACAACGCTGTCCGAAAGAATTAATTGATGATATATTATTATGAATTATTGAATCACATATTGTTACTATTATAACCCGCAATAGTTGCAGTATACGATGATAGTGATCAATAATCATACATAAAATGTGCAGAATTCGCACTACCAATTGGATTAGTTTGCACGGGTGGTCAAATAAAAACAACTTTTCAAAACAGTTATTCATGATTTCAAGACTTTCGTTTACGTAAGTCTCAAATGCAGTGGCATTCAAATATGTAGATAGTTTTTGATGATATTTACAAACCTGATTTATCCATTTCAGAATGGAAGGAATGAGAAACACGAACAATATGTTAGAAATAATAAAAATATTTCCAGTATTTTTACGCACTTATGTTTTGACGTTTGTAAACACAGCCATGTTTATATACGTCTCGTCTACGCATCTACGTCTTCGTCAGAGTTTGTCCATGGCTTGCCCCATAAACAAATCAAACCGCCTACGCTTACCTACCTACCTACCGGCAACTACCGGTAATTTACGTATATCTACAGTTTCGACTTTTACATATTGATTTAACTAATTTCGGAGAGTTCTACTACTAATTGTGCATGAAAAAGGAAGAAGATAGCTTTATCAATAAAATATACGCATTTATTCTAATGCTACAATATTGAGGGGTTAATTCTTAATTTAGTGTAGGGCATTCGCTTTTGGAGAAACCAAAACCAAACTAAAACTGACTGGCAACTCAATTCACGGCGCAACTTAACTTTACGATTTCAGTAATTATATCAGCTTGTTTTCCAAAAATATAATTTATTAATAATATTGCTTTCTTGTGGATAAAGATTGAGTTGTTTTTTTTCGGTTTCCTCATGAGCAGATGGGCATCTTAAATAGTTGCTTTGTCACACCACCAATAATCACAAGGCTAGAAAATATATTTTCTATTTTTAGAGCTTTCCTTGGCAATACAACATTTTAGCTTTTTTTTACTCTTTTTCGAGTGACATTTTAAAAATGGAGTTGGCAACACTGCCAACGACCTAAAATATATATCTATGATTATCGTCTTGTCAAAAAAGTCAAAACAGAAAGTTCATGAAAAACCTCGTTCCTTTCAACCTTCGGAGAGCGAAATATTTTCAACAATCATTTTAAGTCGCCGAGTATGAATAACAAATCTGTTCTTTTAAGGAGTGCATTAACAATACGATTAGATAATAAAATTTATGCGGGAATGATTTGTTATGTCTGGGCTATTGCTAGTGGCAGATTATTCATCCAGTTCTGAAGAAGATAGCTTCGAAACTTGTGCAAAGCGTATAAAGTTGGAAAATACTGCAACCAATCCTGTAAAAAGGTGAATTAATTTCACAAGTTGGATATTGTATTACCATATTATCAGCGGAAAATGTTGCTTGCGCAATTATGGAGGACTTAGCTATCAGAGGAATGAACCCGCGACGCCTGGATGGGAACCAGAACTTTTCACCACTCGACCAACTAATCGATCAATTTAATTGCAGGCTCCCACTTCCAGCAATATTCAGTAAGAAGGAAGAAATCGTAGGACACGAAGATAACCCCGAGAAACACGGAGGACGTACAAGAAACTTCCCACACCAGAGAGGAAACTGGTCCACGTTTGTGTATATTCCTTGTAAGTTGCAACAGTTGAAATTATTTAAAAGCAATACATTACTGAGCCCAGGCCATTAAGATGCGACATTGGACAGCGGCTAATCGGAGTTCTGTAAATTAAGCAATAAACATTAAGGTATATTTTTATGCGAACCGAAAATATTCTAAGCTGAACTGAGGTTATTAAAATTAATTATTTGTCTATGAATTTCAACAATAATGTTGCATGCTCCTCTGTTGCTTTTCTTACAATTGATTTTTCTAGCATGAATAAAAACTTAATAATATTTTAGTTCAGTTTTTACTATTTTTTTTATTTCGTTTATGTTACACACTATAAAAACATAATAATAGTTATCAAAACTTTAATAAACAGCCATTTATCCGAGATATATGTATTACCTACATATTTCAAATGAAAAAAAAAAAAACATTTTCTAAACCCATTATTAATTTGTTAAACAGCGGCGAAGTGTGTTAATGAAGGTTTTAATGTAATAAAGTCTTATTTTTTCGAAATATAATGTAGACAGTGACCTTTCTCCAGTTTTGAAGGTCAAGTTTGCTAATTTTCATCAGTCTCGAAATAAAACTGTAGATTTGCAAACACAAATCAAACCCACTGCCCGCCAGAATTTTTTTTATACATGTAAATAGAATATTGGGTAAGACGGTACAATTTACAAAAAAATAATTTTGCAGAAAAACAAGTTATTACGAAAATAGAATCAGCTGGCGAAGAGCGAAAATTTAACATCGGCCATCAAGGAGTTAAATGTATAAAGTGGACATCAATCCAAGGGAGTCCGCTACGCCTCAATACAAAGGACTATCCTATCAAAACCGTGGTTTCAAAAATTCCCCCATTTTTCCAAAAAAGAAATTTCCTCTCTTATTCAAACGAGAATCGGACATTGTTCCGTTCCTTCTCACTTGTTTAAAATTCACGCCCTTGACTCCCCAGATTGTACATTCTGTGGGAACTTTAGATTACATATTTTTTGGCTGTCCCTCTCTAAATAAATTTCCTCTCTTCTATCAAGCGTTATCTAAAATTACTTCCCCTCCATACAACATCTCATCTCTTCTAAGTCTGAACTCGACTCCAATCTTCCATATAATTCTGAAATTTGCACATTTAAATAATATTAATGTATAAATTCACCTTTCCTTTCTCTGTAATTTGAAATGATGGCCTAGAACACTCTTGAAGGGTGAAAGCCAGAAATAATTGAAAAAAAAAAAAACATTCACACATTTCACAAAAGGTATCCATTTAACCTATCTATTTGTTCGGTTTTTGGAACAACTCGTATATGTCTCATAAAAGTCGTTGTATCTCCCTTAATATCATATATAGCATTTTGCACATATCATATATATCGTTTTTGTGTATTTATTTTTCGTTTGCATGCATTTTCAGGAGGCTTGTATTGAAAAGACATTGTGTAAGTAGGTACTGTAAATAAAAATAATAGTGTTAAGACAGAAAAAATCACTTAAATAAAATTACGTTTAAGTTCCTACAAATGGAGACATGAACCACTGAGCATATCTTTTGCACCCACCCTGGTGCAACTCTCCCGCTCACACTAATTTCACATTTACTTATGGCATAGAAAACCCCCCGATTGTAGAGAAAAAACACTAAGAACACGTCAAACTACATTTATCTGGTAATATAATAGAAAGAAATATAATTTAAACAGTGTTAGAAAGAGAAAATACACGCTTTATATTCAAATATAAAAACTAACCACAAAAGACATAAAATGTACATCTTTATGAAACCAAAGTTTCAAATCGCAAAATTAAATAAATTTATGAAACTTTGCTAATTTTTTATCAATTATTTTTACATGTAATGACAAAAAAGTGAGTTGACAATAAAATTTGCTAGAAAAAACGTAAGGTGAGCTGTTTTTAAAACTTTTTAATGTTTACATGCAAAATTTTTATATTTTAACAATTATGTATTTTCTTTTATTTATAAAACTTGAAAGTGTATTTTATCACCTGCAAAAAACAGTTTTTATTTTTCGGATGCGTTCACAAATATTCCATTTATATGGATTTTAATCTAAAGCGGAAATATTTTGATAATTGACTTTATTCATAATTTTACGTCCAAATTTTGTTTCAGATGAAACTAATGAACAATTCCACAAGTTGGCGAGTCGCCTACACGAAAAGTGCTGCCAGGTGACCAAGTTCCATCGGGTGGAAGATTTCCATATCAGCCTTTCCAGAACTGTTGTCTTAAAGTTCCACTGGATCAACAATTTTATTTCCACACTCCGGTCGCACTTGGAGACGGTTGAGAAGTATGTACCTATTTTTATTTTTAATGCTTTATCATGATTATTCTGTAATTTTTTTTTTATATTTCGACGGCAACACAGACATTGTAATTCCAGATATATTTTTAGATTTTCATGACCAAAAGTATTCATGTGATTTGTTTTGGGATGTTATGCCGTGTTGCGCTACCTCCTTTAGCCAACGTTTCGGCGCGTTACAGTGTCCATTATGAGGAAAGATGTGTAATTGTTGGTGGTGAAATGTGCTTATGTACCATTATCAGGACAGATGTGTAATTGTTAGTGGTGAAATGTCCTTATGTACTTGGAAGCGATACCGTGTTGCCAGCTTCACTCCACTACGAGCTGGTATTACAAAATACTTCAGAATGGTTGTAGATTTTAGTTGCGTCCATAATCAGGCGTGCTCCACTAGGAACTGGTTCCAAAAAAGCCTGTTCACCGAACCCATTGTCATCTAGTGATCGCTAGTCACCGGTTCAGAAATATTCCGTTTACTTGCATTTTTTTTGGAAGTAATCTGACCATCTGACAATATGATGGAGACTGGTTTGTAATATTTTTAGGTTTGCGGTAATATTTGATTCCCTGAGCGTCTACTGCAACGACGATAAAACCAGAACCTTCGTCAGCCTCCGAGTGGGACTCATCGGATCATCGGATCTGGAGAATATTGTCACTAAAGTAGATAACTCCCTCAAAGAGTTCAATCTCCAGACATTTTACCAGGTAAAAGTTATACTACGTAACATTGCTAACCAAATGTAATTTTTTACTTTTCAATACAACTCGTATTGAAAAGTAAAAAAGTGTTGAGTCACTTTGTACAATCCCTTCCTTAACCACTCAGGTATTTTGCGATTGTGCAAGTTTTTTGTCCTAAACGAACTGTCAGATTTATAAAAACGTTGTGTTATTTCCGCTTCGCAATCAAAGCTCTATAAATGAAACATTTCTGAACATAGCCGAATACTAAAAACTGTTTTTGAAAGATTATGAAATAAGCTTTCAAATTGTTATATTACAAGTAAATATTAACATTTGTAAATATTAAAATTTAGAATGCGAACATAAAAAAATTGTAAAAATGACTCATGTGATATTTTTTATGTGAAAGAGGTACTAAAATCACTGATTATGTAAAAAAAAACTTATTCTGTTGTATAAATGTATAATAAACAATTTTGTCACCTCACTTTTTTACAATTTCATACAATAATATTTAATAAAAAATTAACAATTTCATACAATAATATTTAATAAAAAATTAACAATTTCTAACAGCACGTAGGCGATTTGGCGGGTGAAAACTGTTTCTACAAAATAAGTATCTTTTATGTATTTCTATGGACAACTTTGAATAGAGATGTGAAGCTTGATTTATTATGGATCTTCTACTTTTTGTTTTAGGGTTGTCACTAGAACGATAACGGAGTTATAACGATTTCTGTGGGAACACAAGCGTTAACATGAAAACACGCTTATTGTACTTGACTGCTATTGTTATATTGTCGTGTAAACACGCTTAGGGGTCGGAGTGTTTAAAGTGTTTCAGTTATGTGCCGATATGCCCTGTATAGATCCCCTGTTTTAACACAGTGCAGACAGGAGAATTGAATCAGTGCTGAATATGAAACTTTAAATATGGATTTTCAAGTATTAATTATTTTTCAGGATCCATCATTCCACATCAGTCTCCTGTGGTGTGTCGGAGATAAGCAGAGTGAGCTGGAAGCCATCCTCTCCAGCCTGGAGGCCACTTTCAGTGAAATCGCCGATAACCCGTCCGTCGAGGAAAATTCCTTCTGCGAGCTTCTGGTGGACAGCGTAGCTTGCAAGTCGGGCAACAAAAACTTCAACTTTCCTTTGAAGTAACAATCATGAATCCAAACACCAACGAGACCGAGAAGAGGTCAAATAATGTCCACGTCAATCCAAACTTTAACAAACCACACATCAACAGGAACTTTCCCTTTGCGAGCGGGGGCATGCATATAAACCCTAACTTTATTGAAAGCCAAATTCTCAATGCAATTTCGCAAGAAAAAATATTTAACTCTTCCAATTCTTTGTCGGATTATACTACGCTGAATCCCGTACAACCAAAAATTCACTTTAATCCTAAACACTTTGTCGCTCAAGCTACTCCAGTGATTTGTGAAGAGAACTACGAATCTAAGTACGTTCTTCATTCAAAAAACAAAATAATCAAAGCTCCTTCCTCCACACCACCAGCAAACTGCTACTCGGTTGAAAATTCGGCCCAATCCAATATTGCTCCAATAGTCAACAGCAAGGTGGTTCCGAAGAAACCTTCTTACTCCTTCGTAAGAAAGATTACTACAAAAGATGATAGTCAAATCAGCTCGAGACTGGCTACTCCTTCTAAATCATTAGGGTATAAGAACAATCTATACAATGCGCAAAAGAAATTATCTGCAAATAAGGTTTGGAAAAGAAAATCCAGTGTTGTTTTTGTAAAAAATAAATACAAACTTTGCAATAAGAGTCCCACCCAAAGGCGGAAGTCTTTATCGACTTCCTCTAGCAAATACAAGCTTTGTAACATCAGTCCTCCTTCAAGATCAAAGACTGCCGCCCAAGCGACTTCCAGTTCCACATTCTTAAAAACGGTTCCGTTTATCAGGAGATCGCCCCTGAGTAAACCTTCTCCCGAGTTTGTGTTTATCCGAGGGGAAAAATACATAGTCAATAATAACGTCCTGAAAAAAGTTGTACAGAAAGCATCCGTTATTGCAAGCACCTCTTTAAACTCGAGAAATGTAAACAAGATAAGTCTAAGCGGAGTGACATATGTTAGAAAAACCAACGATACATTTGTCGTCGACAACCGCACGCAGAATTCAGTAAAGAAACGCAGAAAACTAAATATAACTTGTCCGACATTCAGACGTTTAGGTGTTTGTCTAAAGAATGTAGAAGGTAAATGCCCACTTGTACACAATCCAAAGAATATTTCTATTTGTCCAAAATTCCTTAAAGGCGTTTGCAAAATAGACAACTGCCATTTATCTCATGAAGTTGTACCTGAAAAGATGCCAACTTGTAGATTCTTTTTAGAGGGTTGTTGCGTTCGAGAGGTGTGTCCCTATCTGCACGTCAAGGTGAACGACAGCGCTAAAGTTTGTTTACCGTTTCTCCAGGGCTACTGCCAAGATGCCGTGAACTGTGAAAGTGTGCATATTTATGTCTGCCCAGATTTTTACAAGTACGCCAAGTGCGAGAGAGTCAAGTGTCCTTATCCTCATAAGAAAACTGATCGTAAAGGTCTGACGATGCCGTCTTCTAAGTCTAGCAACTATTCTTCAATTCGTAAAAAGCACGGACAAAAAGTAGTCGAATTATCCAACTCAGTACCTGAACCTAAGTCTGTTAGATACTTCCAAGATGATATTCCTCAATTAGTTGATAAAAACTGTGCGGAGGAAGATAAACCGCCTTGTGAACAAATTAACTTCAAAGATAGGCCAAAATTAGGAACTTTGCCATCGTTTATAGCTCTGGAATAGCCCGGCCATTCTCTATTACAAATTATAAAATAACCAACACATTTTCCAGTGCTTTACATGACCTTAAAATGTAATTTCTCCCGTCAGACATCGCATAATGAATTCTTTATTAATTGGAAAGCGTGTGGTGGATAAAATGTCGTACTACCCATTGCGGTACCTTTCTAAATTCTAGTTCCTGATCTTTGTTGCCAAACTTATCTGTGTAGTCTGCCAAAAGAAAAACTATCGAGCAATTTTAAATAATATTTTTTGTATCTACGGTAATGATGCCTCAACTACATAGATAAAATTGTACAACTAAACATTTCGACGGTCTCGAAGAACAACGTCGGATGTACGATTTTATAGTTTTGTGGTAAAGCTGTTTAAAAGTTTCATTTCTGCATTTTCACTATTTTTAAGGTCAAGAAATATAGTGTTGTTTTTGATATTTTGATTTCATTAAAATTTCCGAAAATACAGACTTTTAAATCATCAAAACGAAATTAAAGTAAGCCAAAAAAAAAAAAGATTTTCATTTTTAGCAGATCCGACATTGTTCTTCAGGAACGGGTGATTTCATTATGTGAAGCATCGGTTTGTTAATTGAAAATATGTGTTTGACATCCTCAGATTCAGTTCTTCCCGAGGCCTTTGTTTTTTGTACGGTAAGGTGCTAAACCCTATTTATTTTATTACTTTGACTGAGTTCAATATTAACCCTTTCAGTGTGATTTGCATGGATTAATGACACTCTTATGAAACTATGAAAAAACAGTTAACGCAAGAGTTAACTTAAAAGCTGTTACACACCTAAAAGGATTAACTTTTTTCAGAGAGGCTATTCCCTAAAATTTGTGATAAGAGATCGTTCTCCCACGAGAAGTGCTGTCAGATTTGTGTGATTTTCTACGGCTGTTATTTGCTTTTTCTATCGGCCGATGTCAAAATTTCAGCTGTGAGCTGTCACGTATTTTAGTTTGGGTCGTTTTAAACACGAATTCCTGCAAGTATGCATGATTATTTATTCATTTAACAGCCGTAGAAAATCACACAAATCTGACAGCACTAGGAGAACGATCTCTTATCACAAATTTTAGGGAATAGCCTTTCTGGTCTCCTCTGACCTGTATATTATAAACATTGGCAATGTGTAAGACCACGTTTATAGTAATGTGTAGGCAAATGTTTGTGTTTTCAGTCGGAGGAGGCCGGACTTTAGTAGTGCAGCCATTTACAAATTATAAATCGAATCATTGCTACAACTTACTGGCCACTAAAATTATTGGTGGAAACGCACTCTAACTCTTTATTTAACTGACAACTATTTACGTACAGTGTAATTTATGTGAAAATTATTATAATATACAAATTTTATATTACAATTTTTTTTAAATATTTTATTTCACTAATTATTACCCTTTTTTCCCCGCAGTAAGCATACGTGTAATATTAACATAGAAAAATGCAAAATATTTTGTTAAAAGGTCATCCACAGCTTATAAGAAGTACTTATCGCCAATATTCTACAATATTATTGTAGTTTCATTATGATGGATTCCTTCGAAATAAATTGTTGAATTATGGCACCCTCGAGTGGAGTATGTTGGGAGGTGAAGGTAAGGAGATGGAGAAGAGATGGGTTTGGAAATACCTGGCTATTTAGATCTGGTAACCAAACACGACAATTCTGAATTATTTCAAAACTAGAAGCCCGCACCATGTTTCAAATTAACGCAACAGCTGTTTCGAAAGTCCATATTTTTAAATTTCTAAGCAGGCAGCCAGCATGACGAACCTAAACCATAAAAAAATCCCAGCCATACACATAAAAAGCCTTCATTTGACTATCCAGAATAATTTCTTAAATTATCATTATTTACGGTAATAACCAAAAGCATATAAATGTGTTCGGCTGGCTGGTTGGAAAGCTGTTGAAGACAAGTTCGCCATGCCATGCTCTGATTTTTGCATAGTAATAATTACCGTAACATGGTTGCTTTTTATAATGTGCAAAGGAAAACTAACACAAAATTCTCTATTTACCAAGTCTCTCAATTTTTAATTGCTTACACTGATGATTCGGTAAAAAAATAATGCTACTTTCATTCCATCATCTTAGCCACATAATAATCAAAAGTCACTTTGTTATTTTTGTATATCTACGTAAATAAAGTTCGGTTGGATTTTCGATTATTTGACAGGAATGACGGATCTCTGACACTATTGCTGACGTCAGGTACCATAGACATTTAAATAATGATCCTCAAACGTTGAGATTTTATTTTTAAAAATATAAATACTGCGCCGAAGTCCTAATTACCTTCAACTCTTCTGAGCCAGTATACTATGGCATCCCCAATTAAGTTAGGCAGTGATGCTGAAGAGAGTGGAAAGTGAAAGAGAAGAGGAAGGTCTTCAGATCTAGTCATTAAACGGTTATCGCCTTTTCAAGCGCGTTGGAACAAATGTACTACTTTATATTTTGTTCTTGTTTAAATAATATGTATATAAAATAAAACAAATTAATTTACCATAATATTCACCGATCGTTCGATCCTGGGGTTGGGCAGGAAAGAATCACAAAAATATGTGCAACGAACTGTGCAAAAATTCTTCACTCAACGATTACCAACCTCCTCGCTTATTCCATTCATCTTATGGAGATGATATTACTGCCAGGGGAAGCAAAATGCTTTTTTAACTCATTGGCCACAGAATTAATGAGCTAGAAAATTGGCCTTCGTCACTGAATTAATTTTGTACCAAAACATGCATTGGTGTACTAAACCATATATATATTAAAATGAATTAATTTATTTAAATTACATGTCGGATAAAGAAAAATATCATAAAGGTAAATAAGGTTACAAATTTAACTTTTTCTTTATTCGTAAGTTTTTTTTTCACATTTTTATTCACAAAGATACAAAAAACATAATATTCATAAATCGAACGTTAATAATTAATTTTTTTTACATAAATATATACTAATACTAAAAAAAACATTTGGTATGATAGTCCTTAAAGCAATCGTGCAGGGCCACTGCCAAAAGCCTATGACCACTCGCAATTTTGAAAAAAATTAAATGGTGACTGGCTGCTTCAAACATAAATATCAGGAAAAAAAAATGAAGAAACATAATTACCAATGATTCGAAATAAATGCTGCATTACATAAGGAGTTTTTGGCTTTTTAAATTTTATGATGTCACTGTAACGCTCATTTTTTCGCTTTTTGGCCGACCTACTCTAGCCCATCTGTGAGCCGGGGTTCGTGCTTAAGTACCTGGGTTGCACACTCGGCTGAGAGCTGGGGTTTGTGGCCGATGTATGGGTTAAAGAAAAAAATATGTGACTTTCGGGTTGGCAGTCAGCCAATCCAATGCTTTACTAATTTCACACATGAAAATGCATCAAAAAATATAAATTTTATCCTTCCCCATTATTTCTTTTAATGTCACGCTACTGTGGAACTTTTTGGTATTCATTATAATTCAAAGCGTAAGGACAAGACGCGTAAGCGTAAGACAATTTTTTTCACTTTCGAACAGAAGTTGAACCGAATTATTAAATAAAAGTGGAATTACATAAG
The DNA here is from genome assembly GCA_936435175.1 of Glyphotaelius pellucidus. NCBI lineage: Eukaryota > Metazoa > Arthropoda > Insecta > Trichoptera > Limnephilidae > Glyphotaelius > Glyphotaelius pellucidus. The sequence continues at coordinate 5,115,503 of OW386544.1, read as the reverse complement.
AAATTTTTTTCTTACTATACGGATATATCTATATACACGGTGTCCGAAAACTCGTAGCACAAGCGGGAAACTGGGGAATCTACATCACATTTCGAGTCGATTTTGTAGTATAACTTTTTTTGATTTGAGCTTTCATTTTCGAGTAAATCGAGTCAGAAGTTGATTTTTTTTTGGTCAAATTCTTGTAAATTATTAGTCACGATCATAGTACCTAAGTAATAAAAACTATTTAAAAGAAGAAAAAAAAAACAAACAAATCTGGATTTAAAGCATTATTTTGAAATCTTCCATAATTGAATCCATTGTAAAAATAAAATGTTCGGTCGTTCCACGGTTGACCTGACCCACAGCCTTCTGTATACAGAACAGTATACAGAAGGCTGTGCCTGACCCTATACATAGCTCGTCGTTCAAATCGGTTTGCAAAATTAGCCATCTCTTTTCGCTCGGCTCAATAAACACGCGAGAGAAGAGACAAACTATATTTAAATTGAACAGTACTGCTTGGGAGTTCCCGGACTCCGGTACAATGTTGTTTATTGTTGTTTACGCAGTTTATTACGACGTGCCGTTTGTTGACAGTTGAGATTACAACTCGTTGCATTTTTAAACTTTATAACAAAGTAACGTAAGTTAATTTGTGAAATTTAGACGGTCATTGAAGATATTCCTCCGTAGGGAATCTGTGGTTTTTGGATTACAGTGAAATTTAGACGGTTATTTAAGATATTCGTCTGATAATCATAAGGAATGTGGTTTGTGATATACGATTTGTGAAATTTAGACGGTTGTTGAAGATATTTGTCTGGATAATTATAAGGAGTACGTGGTTTGTGATATACGATTGTGCTCCGCCTAATTTTGGCCTACAAGTTCGAAGATACCTCGATCGAGGGCTGGTGGTGGGACGTGCTGGACCTATCGCATGGTCACCGGATCTGACACCAACGGACCTTTTTCGGATTTGGATTCGAAAAGTGCAACTATCAATAGTGGTGAGTCCGAAAACGACAAACACGTTTGCACAACGCGTTTGGAATTTAAAAATGCCCAAACAGTTATTTATAATCCGGACTAACAGTTTGTCCGTTTTGTCGACTCTTCTATCTTATATCACGAAAGCGCGAGAGTGAATGAGACAGAAAACAGAACCGCTCCAAACGAAAAACATTATCTTACCCTCTCGCACTAACATCGTAATAATATGTGAGAGTGAGATAGATATGTTGCAGGAGAAAAACAGTACCTCATCAATAAAAAATAGTATCTTACCCTCTCGCACTAACGCCTTAACATTATGTGTGAGTGAGAAGAGGCAGTAGAGGTACCTGTTATTTTAGGAAATAACATTAGCTTAACGTTTCACACTGAAGGGGCATACTGGCAAAGAGCGAGAAGGCAACCTGTTATTTTTAAACAGGTTGAAAAATTGAAATCAAATAATGCAAAGGTATTCCGCTGTTTTCTGTTATCTCTTCTGTTCTCAGAACAGTAGAGGCAACTGTTATTTTAAGGAAATAACATTATTAATGAAATAAAAATTTGTTATGTTTCCAAGAGCTCTTAATTACATATCAGGGTAAACATGGTAAATGAATAATGTTCTGATAAATGAATTCGGCCGCTTTGAAAAATATTTTAAAATACCATTCACATAGTGTAATTTCAATGGCAATAGTCAGGGCCAGGGTTTTATTGCTATGGACATATACAGATTCTGGATACACCCCCAGAAACGCTACCGCTAAACTTGTTAACAGTAACAGTGCTAACTGCTATTTCATACAACTGCCTTAAAAATAACCTGTTTTTTTCCAACAGTTGGGGAAAACTGTTGGCGTTTTACAAATAACAGCTCGTTTTCGTTTTTAAAAAAGAACAGAAACGCCCACCTCTAACTATCAATCATAAGACGGGCCCAACTGTACCGGTGATAATTTTGAACAATTTGTTTTGTTTTTGGACTGGAAAAGGAACACTGCTACATAACGTAAGTAGGCACCTACCTTTGCTAATTCTCTGTCGGTGAGCAACTCTAAAATAGCCGAAAAAAAAAAATTGTTTTTTTTTTTTATGTAAAAATGCTCAAATCGAAAAACTTGATGTTTATTTGGGTTCTCTATGTGATGTAGATTCCCCAGTTTCCCACTTGTACCACGAGTTTTCGGACACCGTGTATATATATTTTACGGACGGATTTTACGACGTCCGTCCGTTATATTTAATAACTCATACATCATACACACACACACCAATTTTTTGTACAAATATTTCAAAACACTTGAGATATATAATAAATCGAGTGTGAAAGTTTTTTTTTTTTAATCGAATTTATCTGTTTGAATATACAAAAAAAAAAATCCATTTGCCTCAATCACAGCTTGAGATACCGTGGTGGTAGATTATTCATTCGAGTAGGAACCCAGTATTAAGTTCCATAGACAATATAGATATAACGGTGTAGCGAGTGGTTTCTTCCACGTATTTCCAGTTGGAGAATTTATTTCGTGTCGTGTCCGGTGAGTGGCGGTGGTCTTCCAGTCTGTGCAATCCTTATGTCACTCGCGTACTGCTAGCGGTTGGGAATTATTGTGAATAAACTAAAAATCCAAAATGAAGGGTTTGTTTTTAGTGTGGCTTTTGGTGCTGCCGGCGATTATCCTCACATTTGAAAATGGTAAGACCCATTTACTTTAATTAATTCAGAAATTAGGACAGTCGGTAACCAAAAATACGTGGCATCGATGCAAAAGTCACCTCAAGTTGTGTTTTTTTATAAACACAGGACATTCAGAAGTGATTTGGTGTTAAAGTCGACGATGTTGTCTCATGAATATTAAATTTTCATGTTCTACTTTCACAGGTCCGTCACTGATGGCGCGCGCCGAGGAAGATGAGCTCGAAGACGAAGTGGTGGACGTGGAAGGAGAAGCGGAAGCCGAGGTTCCCGTAGTGACAGACAACGACCATGACCCCCGCGCTGACCTCGCCGTTCTCTTCACCAAACCAGCCGTTGGTATCGAGCAACCCGAGTTGCCCGCTGGCCGCCCCGTGGAGATCCTAGTTGGCGTGAGCAACACTGGAAATGAAGATTTAGTCCTGGAGTCCCTGGAGGCCTCTTTCCGCTACCCCATGGACTTCACCTTCCACATTCAGAACTTCAGCGCCATCTGGTATGGCCGCAGCATTGCCCCTGACCAGCAAGCCACCCTTGGCTACTCCTTCGTCCCCGCCGAGCCCTTCGCCGGGCGTCCCTTCGGCCTTTGCGTCATGCTGCAGTACCGCGACACTGCCGGCCGCACTCACGCACGCGCAGTCTATAACCAGACCATCAGCGTGACGGAGGTGGGTGGCGGTCTTGATGGAGAGACCTTCTTCCTGTACGTGTTCCTGGGTGCTGTGTTGGTGCTGGCGCTTGTAGGAGGGCAGGCAGGACTTGCGGGGCTCCAGAAGAAACGCAGCGCCCACTTAGCGCGCTCCCAGCGCCCCGAAACGGGTACAGCGAGACAAGACGTAGACTACGACTGGCTTCCCAAGGAGCTGCTCTCTCAGATCAACAGTGAGTGCCTGTTCTATAATAAGTTGATTGTAAATCTAAACAACTCACCATTACACTATGTTGTCTCATCGGGGCCGACCCCGAGCCAATCGGCGCTAGTAAAAACCTCAAGGCTGTGTTAGGCTTGATAAATCGGCCCCCGGAGCGGACCGCTTCAATTGCACCTGTACGGGACCAGCTCTATGTCTCAGGGGAAGGCAGAGAGGATAGAATCCCAGATACCTTTGCATTGGCAAACTATTTAACATATAAATATTCAAGTCCTCCTAAGACTCCTTCCATAGACTTGTCATATTTCTTCTCTCCATACCCCTTTCGTCTTTTAAAATCTTTTCATTTAAGATTCAACCATACATGGTTTCACCATGCATACAACTCGCAAATCCAAATCTCATATAATCTTCCGTTGTAATTTTGTTTGTCAATCAAATCTAATGATCCAAATCAAGTATGTGATTCCTTGACTGGTAAGTCCCTGATTCTTCCAACCTTATATATTTTTTGAAATTTAAAAAGAAAGACAAACCTTCCCATGTTACAAATAACCTGACAATATTTGAAAATCTCCTACTACCGCCACAGTAAGTGAAAAACGTCGTGATGGAGGACTTAGCAGGCTTAGAAATTGAACTCACAACTTAACCACTGACCGGTGAGTGGCCGAGTTGTATCATCAAACTCAAACTTTTCTCCCTCTCTTTGTGCCAACTGTCGGTAGAGATGTATAAATGAGGAGGTAGTTTTTTGTACCCAGTAAGAGGCTGCACATTGTTATCGTTGTTATTGAATAAAGGCATATTGTTAATATCCTTATTCCATTTGATGTATGTATTCATACTAAGACCCTCCGCTCATGGAGAAACTGAAACCAAACTAAAATTGGTTGACAACCAAGCTTCTCTCATGGCGCAATTCAATTTTACGACTTCAGTAATTTTATCAGCTTTTATATTTTATATTATTATTATTTATATTGGTATTTATAATTACTAAAAATCATAACGTTTTGTCTCTCGTGCATAATTAAGAAGCCTATAGTCGTAAATGCAAGGTAATTTATCAATCTCCTGAATAAAATCCATATTCTCCTGCTCGGGCATATCACAAATTACTCGACAAAACTGACAGCTCGTGAGGAGCAACCATGGCAATCTGACAAATGAAACTTGCGGCGAGTTGCAAGTGACCGATTGCGTTGGCGTTGAAAACTGGTCTTTGATAAGTTTGATAGTTTGTGGACTGCCATTGAAATACATTGACTTGAATTGATTTGAACTGTTTTTTTTTCAGTTGCCCCACGAGCAGACAGTCTAACTCTGCTCCTATTTTAATCTTAATCACTTGCATTATTTTCGAATCTCCTTATTGGTGACTTGCCAATTTGCTAATGTAGTGTGTATCTGGTATCTAATGATTATGTGGTTCCACAGAGAAATCCCCGCAGGCGGGCAAAGTGTCCCCCAAGCAATCCCCCCGCCCCAAGAAGACCAAGAAGGTGGACTGAAGTGTTGTGATCAGCGCCGCGAGTACTGCGCTGGTTGCTTCCTCCTAAAGACATTACACAAATGTAAATTATTTATTTTATACACCGAGGATGTTCTTTTCTACGAAAGTAACTTTGCAGTAAGTGTGCGGTGCTCCTCCGAACGTGAAGTGAAGTGTTTTCTACAATAATATAGTTTTAGGTCTCCGACACTCATGTTCCATTCTCAATCATGCTCATGTACATTTACTGATTAAATACATTATTTCTATTCTCCTGTCTTACTTCTGCAGACCTAACCTCACTAACTGGTGATAATTGGGTAATGACTGGTAACCTAACCTCGCTAAATGGTGATAATTGGCTACACTAACATAAAATAAATCGACAAAAAAGCTGCAAGTTTTTACAGGTTAGTTTAGGTTAAGTGCAGCATGCAAAATGTGATTGTAAGCACATTAAAACTTGCAGTTTTCTTTTCAAATGTATTTTGTATTGTGTAACAGTCATGTACCGATAATTCAGACTATCAACATTAAAAAATCGGAGACTAGCTAGGAATGGATGAGATTATTGAAATATCGGCTAATCGATGATTTGTTTAGAGAGTTGTCTTTGACTTGCCAGATCATTTATGAAAACTTTCTGATTTGCATTTATTATTGTTCCTGTACGAATATAATATGATTGCTCGTCGGTCTAATTCTTTACAATGAAATTAACTAGTTTTAAACAGATTATTTTAAGCTTTTTGGAAGATGATCGTAATGATTGTAATAATCCATTTGACTGTAAAACTTTATTTTAACAAGATTAAAAAAATTATAAATCTATACTTTTTTACATACCTATTTTGCAGGGATTTACAATCCATAGGGGGTTTAAAGCTATGCATTCACCAAGAAAGACAAACAAAACTATGTTTTTTTTTCAAACATTAATATATTTTGGGCTTGCGTGGCTTTGTCTCTGTTGACTGTATGTCCCTGCTATTTGGTTTTATGAACCAATGCCTGAAAAGTAAAAAAAAACTTTTGTATGCGTTCTGATGGATGTTTTTCGAATGTACACAAATTGAGTTTGTTGATATGTGCATCCAAATGTCGCATTATTAGATAAAAAATTATAACACGACCTTTCAAAAACTCCTACTATCGTCATCATAACCTGAAAATGTTGCTTGCGACGGAGGACTTGTAGAAAAGTAGTTGACAGCAGAAGAATTGTACCCACGACGCCTGGGTGGGAACCTGATGCATTTGTCCACTCAGCCTCTAACCATTTGACGGGTGTCATCTTAATAGTTAAATCAATTTTGGATGCGACTAATTACAATACAAAACTGAAGCGACCTACCGCTGGTTAGCGCAAAAATGTTTTATTTTGTCTATATAATAGGAAATTAGGTACCATATTTTACTCTTGTTTTGTAAAATTGTGTCTGGAAACGATTATCAACTCAGAAATACCATATTTCACACACCACGGTCCAAAAACACTCCATTTTTTAGATTTTTTGGTATCGTTTCTTTATGGGTTTTTTAAAACTGAAATTATCTGTAGAAAGTTCAGTAATTGATTTTTTTTTCTATACTATGAAGTTGAAATATATTTAAAAAAAATACAAACTATGGTCCATCAAATATTTCCTATAATAAATCGACAATGGGGCACAGCGGAGAGAACGTTTTGTAACTATATCATAGAGCAATCGGTAATCTTTCAACAAAACACAGATTCGTAGAAGTTAGTAAAAAATACATGGCGGACAAAGCATGTTCCAACACCATACAAATGTTAAATCTATAATCTGTCATATAGTATGTAAACGGTTCACTAGATGTCACTAGTATTTCAAATATCGGTATTCTAGTGCGCACAGGTGTTTGAACCAAAACATTTGAGCAGTTGTTGCATGAAACTACTCTAAGGAATTTGGTAAAGTTAACATGCAAACTTTGACGCCACCTCAATCTGACGCTAGATCGTAATTGGTTTACTACTTACGTTAAAATTTTGACGTGATAACGTCTTATAAATCGATGAACGCCGGCTGCACTCACGAAAAAGCATGACTCATTGTCGCGTCCCGCCTGAGCCGAGCGCGGAACAAGCATTCGGCTTGTGACGCATCTATCTCTCTTCCACTCCGTTGTTATTATATGACGTTATCATGTAAAGTTATCGTCCGTAAACCGACTTTACAGACAACCAATTTTTTTTTAAATAAAATTGTCTCTACGACAGCATCTATTAGTAAGTATTTTACCAACTGTGGATCTTCTTTCAAATCTCAAAGCACTGCAAAAAGCGATTAACTTGTAGATAAATCTGTTTTTTATTTGAATACCTCACAAGAGTCCCAGCTGCTCCAGTCCGGAGGCAGTGAGACTATGGCATCCCCAAGTGGGGTTTGTTGTGAGGCTCAAGGTAGTGGGGAGGGGAAGGAGATGGGGAAGAGGAAAGTGGGGAAGTACCTGGTTATTCAGATCCAGAGTATCTTCCACACTAGAATGTGCCGCAAATATGCTTTATTTATTTATTGGAAAATGAAATAATATATAAACTGCACATCTCACGGGCATCCTGTATCGAGATATGCAGTTTAGAGATGTGCATACTATAAATTAGTTTAAATGGATTATTTTAGAGGAATACTCATTTAGCAAAGGGGGGTCCTTTAACTTGGGGCACTGCCAGATCTATGCATAAAGACTACCATGCCTAAAAGATTACTGCGGGATATACCATCTATTTTTTATTTCGTTAGAAAAATAAAATATACAGTGTGTTGTGTTCACACTAATAGCTATCGTATAATTATTACGGGTAAATAAGGAATACTTTTATTATTTTCATATTTTATTAAAATACATATTTTACAACAGAGAATGCCTTCAGAAGGCGAACCAATTTTACACTTTTTATTATATTCACATTAGCTCCGCACAGGAGACCATGAGGAAAAAATTGCCCCTCAGTGCCTACGTCATATCTGGGGATGCTGTGTGGAGAATATTTTTAGGGAAAGGAAGGAGAAGAAGTTCTGGGAAAGAAAAAGGTAAGAGGGGTGGGTAGGAATCTAGGGGGTCAATGTGTTCAGGAGTGACAACCGTGTGAATCCATCCCTCCTACTGCAGTGCAAGGCTATGTGCCGAGAGAGTCCAGCAGGAGAGCCAGCCGAACCCGCCCGCCACGCAGTAGGTAGGCAAATACGTCCGCCGCTAAGAGCCGGGCACACCTCACCCCATGAACTCGGACAATCCTGCTAAGTCACCAAAAGGCAGGGGTGTTGGTTATCCAGTAACTGGTTTCGGGGCGAAAGAACCCATACCGTCATGAATTGAAATAATATAAATAACAAGCTAACTTTGCTATTACTTAAAACAGCAAGAATAACATTTATGCATATTACATAGTATTTTCAGTTAAGCCTCGATTACATTGAGCGAGTTTACAAGCTGCTAGTCGGTGAATTCACTGTCCGATAGTAAACTTATTCAGTGTAAAATCTGCTAGTTAGCTAGTATACATGATTACACTGAGCAAGTTTACTAGCAGATAGTGAATTCGCCGGCTTGTAAACTCGCTCAATGTAATCGAAGCTTTACAAAGTAAAATCCACAATTTTTGTTCATGAGTTCAATAAATTTGTTTAAACTATTCCATCCGAAATTATTTTGAGTGAAACTAACCACAGCAACTGAATTAATTTTGATGCTAACTTGAGCTGGTTTATTGATTAATTTTACCCTTCTCAAAAAATAGCTGTAAGATATCAATGCATATAACTTAATATAAAGAAAAGAACATGCTTTCGGGAGCCCTAAATTATGGGGGCTCGGAGGGAAGACCTTCCGACATAGCATAACTTAACCACTCCGACCCCTAAGCGTGTTTACACGACAATATAACAATAGCAGTCAAGTACAATAAGCGTGTTTTCATGTTAACGCGTGTATTCCTATAACTCCATTATTGTTCTAGTGACAATCCTAAAACAAAAGTATAAGATCCATATGAAATCAAGCTTCACATCTCTATTCAAAGTTGTTCATAGAAATACATGAAAAAGACATATTTTATAGAAACAGATTTCACCCTCCAAACCGCCTACGCGTTAGACATTGTTAATTTTTTATACAAAATAGTTTAAAAGTGAGCTGACAAAATTGTTTATTATACATTGATACGATAGAATAAGTGTTTTTTTTTTTTTACGTGATTTTAGTACCGTTTTCACATAAAAACATCATGTTAGTCATTTTTCCAATTTTTTTATGTTTGCATTCTAAATATTTACAAATGTTAATATTTATTTCTAATAATACAATTTGAAAGCTTATTTCATAACCTTTCAAAAACAGTTTTTAGTATTCGGCTACATTCAGAAATATTTCATTTATAGAGCTTTAATTGCAAAGCGGAAATAGCAAAAAGTGTTTATACATCTGACATTTCGTTTAAGACAAAAAACTTGCACAATGGCAAAATAACTGAACGGTTAAATTATAGCAGCTGAGGAAACGGGTTAAAAAATAAATTGAGCCAAATAATTTCGAAACCTATTATACATTGTTCCTGTTCTATGGAGATTGAACAAAAACATCATTATTTCATTCCTCCACAGAGCATTTTTCAGTTAATAATAATATATACTGCATACAAGAGATCAGAAATTTGTTTTTTTCCTTATTAATATGCATTCTATTCAAACCTCTGGAAAAACTGTAACTCTGATTTGGATTCCTGGACATGTTGGCATAGTGGGTAACGATATTGCAGATTCCCTACTGTCACCCTCGTAAACCATATTCCCCTATCTGATGTTTTTTCCACCATCAAAGATAGATCGCGCAATGTTTGGGCAGAGTATTGGAACATTGCTAGTCAATCCAAGGGAGCCTGCTACACCTCAATACAAAGGACTATCCAATCAATACCGTGGATTAAAATTTTTTCTCTCTTCTTCGAATCAGAATCGGACATTGTTCCGTTCCTTCTCACTTGTTTAAAGTTCATGTCCTTGACTCCCCAGATTGTACATTCTGTGGTCTAGATGTGGGAACTTTAGATCACATATTTTTTTAATTCCTCTCTTCTATCAAGCGTTATCTAAAATTACTTCCCCTCCATACAACATCTCATCTCTTCTAAGTCTGAACTCGACTCCAATCTTCCATATAATTCTGAAATTTGCACAATTAAATAATATTAATATATAAATTTACCTTTCCTTTCTCTATATTTTGAAATGATGGCCTAGAACACCCTTGAAGAGTGAAAGCCAGTAATAATTGAAAAAAAAAATGCGTTGTTTATAATAGAAATATAAAGATAATAAAGTATTCATAATTAGGAATATTATCACATATCAGCAGTCAGTTCCTTCAAACAAAAGCCAATCTTTAAATTCCAATGAATATAAAAAACATTTTAGCTTCAGAAGGTGACAAAGCCCTTAACGTAATCCCCTCCTAGCCTCTGACCCACAGTCCGCTTCTCTTTAAAAGTCCAGCATGTAGATGGCATCAGACGCATTAAGGACACTGCACCTATAAGTTTAAAAGTTCCCGCTGTCCTCAGAACCTGTGCCTCATCCATCACTTTCTTCATTGTCTACTTCAGATGGACCAGCTATTTGATTTAGTTCTGTCTCCTGCAAGCTCAACGGTAAGAACGAGTCCCAAAGACGATCGAATGCTTCCCGAAAGGGCTCCGTGTAACTGGGCTTCAAGGACACGGTCAGATATTCCCAATTGCCAAGGCGGGCCTGCAAAGTCCAGTTATAAGAGCCCACCATCAGCAGGCCTTCTCTGGTCGGCGGCAGTCCCAGCTGTATCGCACGCCCGGGGTCGTCCACCAAACAGAACTTGTGGTGCATCATATTCACGGATTTCTTCAGGCGGACTGGAATGCCAGCCTTGTGGAACAAGGGAATAGAGGAAGAAGTAGCGAAGGCCATCTCCGAGTCGGTGATGAAGCGTATCTTCACTCCGCGGTCGAGCGCACGCTGAACGGCCGCGGTCATGACGGGGCACGTCACCAGGTACAAGCACACGTCCAGGCTGACGCGAGCTTGGTCTATTATCTCAACCACGTGATCTAACGGCTTCAGGCAGCAGGGCCGCTGGGGGTACATCTTGCCTCTCTTCTTCTTGCAAACTGGGCAAGTGTCTTTCCAGTACACGACTACGGATGTATACTTCTTTACTTTATATTTATCTATTAACCGGCAAACTGTTTTCGCGCCGAGGTATAATCCAAAAACTAAGGCAGCGGTTTTATAAGACATTTTAGATACAATTTTACTTCAAGTGAGCTCTAACTTCTAACGGAGTAAATTTATGAAAGTATTTAATAGAACTGATAGATTTATAACCATATTTTAAAGTTAATGTATCAAATAAGTCGGTGTCAATATGCCAAAACGCATATGTCAAAAAACAATTTTCTATTTATTTGTTTCTATGGTTGTAGTTTCGTTCGTTTAGCGTTGCCAGTATGTATGTTCAAATTCCCCAAATTTGAGAACAAACAATAATTGCTCTCAAGTTCCTGTTCCTGCCTCCAAAATTCTATTTAAAAGAAAATAAAAAAACCCAAACTGAAAGAATCCATAAAATCTTAATTTAAAAATTAATTTGAAATAATTTTTTTTTAGGTGAAACAATATCCTAATTTTCAATCTTATCAATCCTTCACTGAAAGGTCGCGGACCGCCGAGGAGCCCCAAAATTTTACTTGCGCAAGGCGTCGTTTGGCTTGGCCGGCCCTACAAGTTCACTTTGAAAGCTCGTAACTTCGTCATTTTTGGAGATAATATCGAAAAACTATTTTTACTATATTTATTGGGGATGGCCGCGCAACATTTTTAATACAAAACTTAAATTTGAATTTAAGGCCAAAATACCCAACCAAACTGAAAACTTATGTTTTTAATCAAAAGGAGTAGTAAATATCTAGTATTTGTTTTTTAAATTATAAAATACAGGCCACAAAATAATGAATTTTTTTATGATTTTTGAGGCAACATTGACAATCGTTTTTGAGTTAATGATAATTATTTAAAAAATAAATATTGGCCTGTTAACTACACAAATATAATGAAATGTACTAAAAAAGCCGATTTTTCTGTTTCCCGAATTTCGATTGAGAACATTGTCTTCATTTAAATTGGACGTAAGTCTGTTAATAAATAAATTAAAGTTTTTTTTATTTGGCCAAATGGGCTGCAGAACACAGGTTGTGTTCCACTGCACCAAAAGTTTATTTTTTTAATAATGATTAAAAAGTTAATCACATGCAAAGAATAAAGATTACATAACATAAACAAATTGTTGGTCATGGGGTGAGGTTTGTCTAGGTTTTGGCGATGGATGCATCTGCCATCACTAGTTGCATGGCAGGCTGGATCGGGGAAGACTGGCTGAGGGAGACCTTTTAACCTCTCGGAACATCGTCTAGCACCGCAGAGGGAGGGATGGGCTCATTCATTCATGCGTCCGTCACTCCTGGACACTCTGACCCCCAGATTTCTACCCACCCTTCATACCTGTTTCCTTTCCAGAACTTTCTCTCCTTTAAAAGACCCTTTACACAGCATCTCCAAAGATAACATAGGCCATGAGGAAAATTATTTTACTCAGGGCCTCCTTTGTAGAGCTAACATAAAAAAATATATTTAAATAATAAATACAAAATTAAAATTATTAATCTTTTATTTCTTTCATTTCCTTTCTACATTCAGCTTAATCTATATATCTTTAATTATAAAGAGCGTCAGCGGGTGGCTTCGTCTTTTTATACAAATTCATAGTTTTATTCCGAGTGATGAAATTTTGCACACTTGACCTTACATAAGATTTCGAAAAACCACAACCTTCCCCTTTTTCCACCCCTTAAAGCAGAATTTTAATATTTCTTGACGAACAGTTTGATAATGCCTTCAGGCTTGCGATTCACTATTAATTGTGATAAGACAACTAGTTTTTCCAAGACAACGGCTGTCAGATTTGTGTTATTGTCTATTGCTGTTGTTTGCTTTTCCTCCTTTCCTTTCTAGAAGACATCTATTGAAGAAATAGAAGCTCAATTTAAAGAATTGTTTCGTTAAATTAACTTTAAAACATATCTCCATTACACGGATTTGAATGTGCAACCTCCGGATTGCTAGTCGAGAGCCTCACCGCTCGACCACGGAGGCCGTCAATAACTTGAAATGACTAATCTGCAAAATATTTTTATTATTTCTTTATTTTCCCATAATTTTGTAAATTTTTTTTTTATTGTTGCCGAGTTGTTTCTCTGTTGCCGAGGGTCCGACACGACTCCCACTCCAAACGCCCTGATGAACAAGGAACAATGATACTCCACTACGTGCGCTCCTTCACGGCATAGAGAGCTGCCAACACCAACGTTCCGGATGCCTGTGATTGGTCACTCCGACGTATTGGTGTTGCTATTTACTGTTATGATTATAATACTATGTTCCTGTAAACTGTGAACTATTCTATTATTTATGTAAAATTTGTAACATTCTGCCTAGGTTTTTAATGCTGAATCTCTATGTGGATGATGTTTTTCTCTAGTTTTATCAAAGGTTACAGTTAAGAGTTTAGATTCAACAAACCTTCTTTGACAAAGCGTGCGTGCATTTTCATTGGCAGACAGTTTAGAGAGAGGTGGTAGTAGCAAAAATAGATTTAAAATCAGTAAATTAACTGCCAAATCCATCCACAAAGAGATTAAAGCTTTTTATAGTAGTGTGGATTCATTTACTGCAATAAACGAGACATTTGTATAGCAAGAGATTGTTTAATTTATAAATGTACCCATCCTTCCATTTCTAAAACCTTATGGATCGGTGAATGACCAACAACCAACTGAAAACATGACCACTCTACCCGACTGACCAACATCTCGAGTTGCCCGCTCGTCGCATGCCTCCTAGACATCTATTGGAGAAATAGGAGCGGTAAAATTTGGATATTGGTGGCCACGGCTATTACGAATAATTTTTAGAAAAAAACTTTAGATTTGCCTTAATCACTATAAAAGGAAACTTATTGCATCACGGCTGGCGGAAAATAATGCATTTTAATTTTCAATATCGTTAAATAAAATTTCACTTCGCCAATCGATCTACGACAGCCCGCCCGCTGCCGGTTGCCGCCCGCCATTTTGTCATTGTTGGTATCCCTGACCTCACAACTAAATACGATTGTAGGCAACTTCGCGTGATACATGATGGGCGCGTAATTATGAAAAATGTGTATAATAATAATTGTAATAAATATTGTGTAGCGGGCTTGTGTATGTTATCTTTACTTTAAAAAACAGCCTACGTTTTTGAATGGTTTGTTTGGCTACGCAGGGTTTGTGTAGCGGGCTTGTGTATGTTATCTTTACTTTAAAAAACAGCCTACGTTTTTAAATGGTTTATTTGGCTACGCAGGGTTTGTGTAGCGGGCTTGTGTATATTATCTTTATTTTAAAAAACATCCCAGGATTTGAATGGTTTGTCTCCATTCCAGTACCTACGCGCTTCCAGTACCTACGCGCCTTATTATTTATCCCGCGAAGTCGACTACAATCGTTTGTGTGAAGTCAAGGATACCAACAACACAACAGTTGACAGAATGGCGAGCGGCAGCGGGCGGGCTGTCGTTGATCGATTCGCGAAGTGAAATTTTATTTAACGATATTGAAAATTAAAATGCATTATTTTCCGCCAGCCGTGATGCAATAAGTTTCCTTTTATAGTGATTAAGGCAGATCTAAAGTTTTTTTCTAAAAATATTCGTAATAGCCGTGGCCACCAATATCCAAAAATTACCATAGGAGCTTAATTTAAAGAATTGTTTCGTTAAATTAACTTTAAAACATATCTCCATTACAAATCCACATCTATAGCACAATTTAATATTTGGGGACGAAATCGCTAACCGCTAAAACCACTAACCGCCGCACTTTTATGCAAAGATTATGGAAATTACACTCCATTTCAAAAATTAGTACAAGAAACAATTATTTACGTGAAGAAAGTAGATTTTTAGGTTAATTTTGACAAACTAAGTAATTCACGCGTATTTGATTGAAAAGAAATTTCGCATATGTCAAATCAATGGTATACAACTTTAAACATACGTTAAGTGGATAAATAATCATGTATATTTACTGTATTTCGTGTTTTAAACTATTCAAAATCGGCTAAGTCGGCCTGACAGAAGCAGGAAAAGCAAGGAAAAGCAAACAACAGCCATAGACAATAACACAAATCTGACAGCAGTTGTCTTGGAAAAACTAGTTGTCTTATCACAATTAATAGTGAATCGCAAGCCAGAGGGCGAAACAGCTGTCACATGTAATAATAATTACCTAGCAGAACTTGTTTAAAAATAAACTGTTTTTATAAATTGAATAATAATATTATTGAATATATAAAACAAATAAAAAATTAAAATGGAGTTCCACAAATTAAACTTGATAACAATAAATAAATTTCTTGATGAAATTTTAATGTTCAAAATAAGGGGAAAATTACTACCTACACCTGATTTAAAAAAAAACTCTGTGCAAAGGCTGGGCAACACCGGAGACTCCAGCAATGTAAATATAAACAGCAGATTGTGTGTTCAATAAATTTATTTTGATAAGGATAAGCCAGAAGAGTTGGGGATGTTATTATGTTTAGCCATCCATGGCCATGAGCTGGTCTATCTGCACATTGATGGCGGAGTTGGTCCAGTCCTGCGTGATGTCGTCCAGGTGGTTGTCATAGTCCACCAGGGACTTGAAAGCCGAGGACTTCAGCAGCTGGGAGACGCAGTCCAAGATATTTTCGTCTATAACAATTAATACAAATACAGATTTATGTTTTTGTCTCACTATCAATTTGGTATATGGGTTGTTCTTCTTTTCACCCTACATAACTTTTACCACTCTGTCACATTTTCACCACTCTGTCTCATTTTGTTTTTACTATAAATGAATTCTCTCTGGATCTCAGAGGGGAAATTGTAGCAAGGGGGGAAGGAGGCCTAAAATGCCTATTGTTGTATACAAACACGAGCTGCGTGTGTATCTATGTATTTCGAATGACAACCTACTTGACAGAATTAATGTACGACATAAAAGTTGTAGGAGACAAGTTTTTGAGATTTATTTAAATATTTTATTAAACATCACTAAAAATAATAATCGCTGTTATTTGATAGGTTATACCTTTTGGAGTTTAAAAATAGTTTTATATTTTATGTCGTCCCATAATTTTTTGTAACATTATAGAATATACGCAAGTCGAGGTGGCAGAAGACAACTGTGATTTGTATGAAATAAACTTCAATCACGAGGAGTTACAACTCTGTAAAGTTATTTTTACTACAAAAATGTAAACACATATTTTTTAAAACGCACACAGTCATCATGTCTTTAGTACACTATATACATATTTTTTAAAACGCACACAGTCATCATGTCTTTAGTACAGTAGATTTTAAAGTAATTATAAAATAATAATATTGGTAATTCTGTTGAATTTTTCTCTACTAACTGGTGAAAATAACTTTATGTAGGTTAAAAAGAAGAACGACCCATCTTAGATTTTTTATTGAGTTAGTTTATATTGTTCGTGTATTAAGGCCGCACTCTTGAAACGCACGGCGCTGAAAAAGAAGAAGATGGAGAGATATATAATTACGAATGTTGGACAGAGCGCGCTAATATTTTAAGCCGTAGAATAGCAGCGAAAATTGCAAAAAAGCTTAATAAAACATGACTCGTTTAAAATAGAGTATCTTAAGTATCATTAAGGAACGTATCTTAAGTAACATTTAAAGAAACATTGTGAATATTTTCACAAATATAACTTGTAAAATAATAGATATAGACTTGTTTAAAATAATTTTCGGAGCATACTTTGCGATTTTTTTCTATCGAAGGAATTCCATATAATTTGCGTTTCGGCGTGGAACGTATCTAGATATTATCTTAAAAAATAACATATATTTTTTTAAGAGCTTAAAAACTTCAAATGTTTAAGGGAGATATGTAAGAAATCGGTTGAAATACGAATAGTAGACCCTTAACTAATACGAACAAGGTAACGACACTTCATTACATAAAATTATATTTTTACAGTAATCATAACAACCTTTTTTAAATACATTTATTCTTCCTTTATTCTTCAGACTTTCAGACATTTCATCATTTTAACACATTTCACAAACGATCAGTGCCCAAGCAGGCACAAGCTGAACGAAGTTGTGTCGCAGTACATGCTGGTCTCCGATTTCTGCATCGTCCGCCCTGTGGCGATATTTCTGCTCTCTACTGAGCTGCGTGGGCTGCGTTTCAGCATATGCCCAGCCTAACAGCTGTAACGTACAGATACGTTGCGCACGCTACGGCTTACGATGGTTTTCTTCCGAGGTTTTGATATAGTTAAGTCGATTGTTCAGTCTACTTATCTCAAATTATTGAAGTAATAACTCACCGACTATGATGTGACTGGATTCTTTCATCCGCCACTTTCCATCGTGGAACTGGGCAACCCTGAGAGATGGATTCTCCAGATCCAAGGAGATCTTACGATTATCCACCTGCATAAGAATAACACAATGTTATAATATTATTAAATTACTAGCGCACATATAATTGTAAGATTTGTGAAGCTTAGAAGTTTCGCTTTTTCGCTACGGAGAGGAAGTTCTGGGAAGGAAAAGGTATAAGAGTTGAAATCCGATGGAAAAAAAAACAGTTTTTAATTAAAAAAAAATTCAGAGAGAAAAATGACATTTTCGTTTTTAACTCCAAATATGCTCAAGAACCGCTGGTTAAAATCCTTCTGTTCATGGTGTAACGTGCTGTTACACCACGTTTACAGAAGAGACGAATCTACAGTTTTATTCCCAGATTGATGAAACTTAGCACACTTGACCTCGATAGGCCTCCCCATTTTCACATGCCTTAAAGTAAAATTTTGATACTTGGTAAAATTTTGCGCACTTTACGTTTAAAATAAGAGGAAATTTTTATACATAAAAATTAATGTTCCTTTGTTTGTCCTGTGTGCATTCCTGTACCATTCATCTAATTGTGATGAAACTTTGCGAAACTGAGCGAAGGAGACATAGTAGTGGTAGAGGGTAACAGGAGGTAAATTTGGAAAATGCTTTTTCGCAGCACTGCATCGCATGCCGGGTATTCGCTAGTTACTATATAAATCTGATTTCGAAAAATTCCTTGTACATCCCGAGCAATGCCGGGACTTCAGCTACGTAGATATAAAGTAAGGAACGAAACAAGACACATAGAAAACTAAAGTAATACAAAGAAACAAAAGATAGAAAATAAGGTAACGGAATAAATTGAGATTCTCACCACAACAAAGAGGGCAGAGGGGAAGACCTCTGCTATCTTGTCGGCGATACGGGCAGCCGGTGCCTTGTCCAGGGAATTGTGGGAAAAGTTGTCACTGGCGGAGTAGTAGCCCACCACGCGCAGACCAGCCCCCAAACACAGGCCATCTATCTACAAACATAAAAGTTTACACAAAAGTTAGGTATCATCCGTCTACCAAACAATAATCTATATACAAATCTATAACCATCGAAGAAAAATGCGTAATTTTAGAGAAACTTGAGAGTAGAGAGGCTTCCACGAAGTTAGCAAGGTTAAAAGGTCCCGGAAAACTCTCAGATGTTCCGAAAATTCAGCTGTTTCTTAAACCCTCAGGCCTCGGGCTTATTTTTTCGGAAGGTCAAAATATTTCCGCTTTGTAATAAAATCCAAATAAATGGATTATTTCTGAACGCTTCCGAAAAATATTGAATTTTAATAGTTATTTCGTTAAAATTAAAAACGATTACTCGCTTGGCGGCCATTGTTATTAGTACCCTTTATACGCAGAGTTTGGAATGGGACGTGCCCCGCGCCACTTCAGGCCGCCGTGCAGAAAAGTAAAGACCGAAAGTAAGATAACGATTTACAACGCAGTTCGCCGAGAGACTTTTCTGCGTGGCGGCCTGAAGTGGTGCGGGGCACGTCCCGCTTCGAACTCTGTGTGTAAAGGGTACTATTGATGTCAAAGTTTTAAGATTAGTTTTTTTTTTCTTTTCTTATTTAATCCAAAATATTAACATATGACCCCAGAACAGGTTCTTAGGTTCTTAGTTTGGGTTTAAAGAAAAAAGGAAAAAAAAACTACCCTAAAAAAATATTTTATTTTAATATTATTATGTCAAAACAAGGCATGAAGAAAAGATGTCAAATTATCAGTTTTTTTAATGAAATAGCTACTAAAATGCATTATTTTCCAATTCCTGAAACTGAAATACTTACTTCTCATTATTATCTAACTGATATTAAGTTTTTTGGAATAAAAAGTGCACATTAAGTAAATAAGTAAATATTTACCCACCAATTTGCATATTACTTCAGTACAGAACTCGGCTGCTTGGGAATTTAGCTAACCTTTGAAGGTCTTGAAGATTTTCATCGTCATCGAAGTGATGGTCTGGCGAAAACGGCGGCTACTTTCCGAACAACTCTCATATATTACTTTATGTATTAAAATCTAATTTTCTAAGAGATGCAAACTTTGAACTTGGGCTTTTAAAAATAATGTTGATACAGCTGTGCTTGTCTTCGACGTAAGTACATGACTACAATAATAGCAGTAAAAATGGGATGTTTATTACCTGTGAGAGTGCAATTTCCACCATAGGTGTGACGTTCAAGCATTGGTGGAAGAGAGGAATAGCATCAACCACCGTGATTTTCTGGTTCTTGGTGCCCTCCTTCGTTTTGTCGCTTTCTGCTAACAGAACACCGTTCAGCGCGCAGTGCGGATATTTTGTAGCGTGCATTATTATTTTAGCGTAAGCTTTGCAAGAGAATATTACATCCGCCATCGTAATTGGTTAATTATACGATTCGCCAAAAATGTTTAAATACTCGTGTATTCAAGAAAACCAGACGGCGAAGAAAAGGGCTACAATTTTGAATAAAATGATATTTTACCACAATGTTTTATTTAAAAACTTAACCAAATTATAATACAAGTGATAAGGCAGATTGGCTGATTAAAATCCTGAAATGATTTTGACGTTTCGGTTCACGCCACAGAAAAAAAAGTTTATTTAGTTGCGTTTAAAAATAAGTAATTTTCCTAGACTCCTGAAGCTGATCGCTCTGACACGCTATTGATCTTGATGTTATTATAGGGCTAATAAGCTCTTTAATTGATTACAGCTAATCAAAAAAGATATAAAAATCAGCAAAGAAATTTTTTTCATTACTAAATTTGACAAACAACTGTCTGAAACTATAATAATTATTAGTTATAGCCATGTCCTCCATCACCCGAGTCCTCCATCACAACACAAGCAACGTTTTCGGCTTTCTGTGGTGGTAGTAGGAGATTTTCAAACATTGTTGGGTTATTTGTAACCCGGGAATGTTTGTCTTTCTTTTAAAAAAAAAAAAAAATGTCATAGCTCGTACCTACTTACATACCATTTCTTTGACCTATTTCTATTTCCTTATTTGTTTTGAGTTTTGACAGCTTGTTCGACCTTAGATAAAGCTGCTGTCACTTGTCAATGTTATTTCAGTTTTTTTTGCGATTTTCGATTTCTTTAAAAACTAACGATGCCTTTGTAATCAAACAATGGCTTTCCAAAATTTTAGGCCTATGCGTTAGGTACGCATTAGTTGTTTTACGTATAAAAATACCAATTTCTCTAGGAATATAAGATTTAAGGTTAGTCAAACAAATTTAAAAAAATGTTATTTACTTCTTTTCGCGGACGAAAAACTTTTCGTTATTGTAAAGTTATATATATTATGTTTTTAAAACATATTCAGATACAAAAATGGGAACAAGCTAAAGACTACATTTAATTATAAAAACTCTTTGTATATTTCAGTTTCCAACATGGCGTGAAGATAAAACGTCAAATTTTCTGTTTTTTTTAACGAAATAACTATTAAAATGCTATAAATATTTTTCATGTGAGCTCTATACAGATAGCTACTTAGCCTACTAGCTACCTACTGGCCGTGACTGCATTCAAATTACGACATACGATAGTTATAAAATAAATAAAAAACCAGGACCACTAGCCGAGTCACCAAATCTGCGCCCGTCATATTAAATATCATAATTATAATAAACTAGTAGTTAAAAACCTGCGGACCTCTGCGGGGGGCTTTTGACTCGGCTTTAGAGATGCGTGAAAAGTAATCATTCGGTACTAAAGTAATCGGTACTCACAAAGTAATCACAGTACCGACTACCGAAAACGAAAAGTAATCGTTACTCTTGATATGATTACTTTTGATACGGATACTATTGTTACTATTCGTGCCGCAGGAGGCGCTCCAGTACCGATTACTTTGTTGTTACTATTTGGCCGCTGGAGGCGCTCCACGCCAGTCAGCTGTTCTAGGAATGGTGTGAATAAAATGTGTAAAAAATTATCACCAGATTGTAATAGTGTTTTATTAAATTATCCCAAAGCTAAAATCAAAAAATCAAAACTCGCATGTAAAATTAAGTTTAGAATTTCAAAGGAAGATGACACGTCAATCCAATGTAATTTGTTTGCATAAATTTCACAGATAATGTAAATTAAAAGTTATGTATTTTTCATTTAAACACACACAAAACTCTTCAAAACACTCTTAACCAATATTATACGTAGAATCCCAATAATTCATAACAAGTAATTAAGTACACGTTAACGAACTACACAAACGTCAAAATGTAACCAGTAACGATTTGTATCCATTATCAAAGTATCTGTCGGTACCCGGAACCGAAAGTAGTCAAATATCTAAAGTAACAGATTGATACTAGTAGCAGATACTACCCGAAAGTAATCACAGTATCCAAAACATTCAGTAACCAAAGTAATCAAAGCATTCAGTAACGGATAGATACTTAAAGTAGATACTACCCGAAAGTAATCAAAGTAACGATTACATAGTACCGATTACTTTTTGTGAAAGTAACGGATACCGACGGGTAGTAAAAGTACCGATATTGAACACCACTACTCGGCTTCGCTCAGTTAGTGTTTGTGACCACTTTGTAAATCAGATCCACTGTCATCCAGTGATAGTCACCGGGACAAAGTAACCAATGACGAAACACGTAATATATAGTTGCTTGATGCAACTGAGTATTACCATCAATCGTTCCATATCCGGAGGGATACTGCTAGTTCACTGAATCGCAGTACTTATACTTGTCTGGGGCACGTCCACACCAACCTGCCGACGGAAGTAGCGACATCTTGTGGCGAATTTTTGAATTTAAAACCGAATTACAACGGTAGCTTTGTTTGAAATTCCACGTACACAGATGTTATTTGACGCATAC
Source organism: Glyphotaelius pellucidus (assembly GCA_936435175.1). Taxonomy (NCBI): domain Eukaryota; kingdom Metazoa; phylum Arthropoda; class Insecta; order Trichoptera; family Limnephilidae; genus Glyphotaelius; species Glyphotaelius pellucidus. The sequence goes on along the minus strand of OW386544.1, from coordinate 5,093,072 downwards.
GGCGTGGCGTCAACATGCACTCGAAACTGGGTTTTGAAATTCAACCACGCAGATGCAAGGGTATTAATACTGTTTGATGATGTATTAAATATCTATCAGAATAAAGACTCGGAGAATCAACATCTATTCTTTCATTCTCTACTGACACACATATCCATTTCTGGAAACTGAACTGCTTAGTTCTTAATATTATCTAACTATTACAAAGTGTTTTTTTTTTAAAGTGCATATTAAATGTGTCCCCATCTTCTGTATATTTGCCTTTATTTTTTTCCTACCAACTTACCTCTTTTTACTTATTTTTACAGTGTTAAGCCTCAATGACATTGAGCGAATTTACAAGCTACTATCTGGGAAATTCACCATCTGTTAGACTCGCTCAGTGTCATCGTATTACTTGCTAACTAGCAGATTGCGGACAATCTACGAAAAAAGTAAAAAAGGTGGTCAACTTTACTCGCTACTCGCTCAAGATGGCGGCCTACCAACAGATGATTTCGTAACTGTCAGAATTAGTTCACACGGGAGCCGTAATTCTCGCTACTGGCTAGCATGTGGCGCTAGCTGCCAGCACAAATTTTTTACAAAATGTCGATAATTGGTTCGTGCGAGAGTTGTTATTTTAGCTGCTACTGTCGCTACTGAGCGAGTGGACAGTTTTATATGTCATCATGACAATCTCACTCGCCGATTAACCCAATTTTAAACTTACAGGCTAGTAGCTTGTAAACTCGCTCAATGTAATCGAGGCTTTAGTTCCACATTTAATTTTCTTTGTTTTTCAGATACAACCATAATTGAAAGTTAATCCAGGAAAAGGATTTGATTTTGCTTGCAGACATAAAATAAATCATGAATATTCTTCCAAAAAAAAGGTACGTCCATTTTTAATTTTATAATTTAGGAGACAGGTATGGGTACCGCCACCCCGGGAACCATTTATTAGATAACCAACACCCCTGCCATGAGTCACCCCATGTGGTTCGCTACGTTTGGTGACTTAGGGGTGCCCGGGTTCATGGGGTAAGATTTGTCTAGGTCTTGGCGGCCAATGCATTTGCTCTCCTACTGCGTGGCGGGCCGGGTCGGGAAAGATTGGTTGAGGGAGATCTTACCTAGACCTTTCTAGCCGAACTCTTGACCCATCGCTTTGCACTGCAGTGGGATGGACGGATTTATAAGTCTGTCACTTCTAGACGCATCGAGCCCCAGATTTTTAACCACCCCTCATACCTTTTTCCTTCCCAAAACTGCATCTACTTCCTTTCCGTATAAAGACCATCCATATAGCATCTCCTATGTGGAGCTAATGTAAAAAAAGAAAACTTTATTTCGTATGAAATAATTTTTGAATGTGTCCCACTGTTGTTGGTTTGGTAACCAACTCTAGACTAACTTAACTCTAAAAAAAGGCAATCCGTTTGATAGATCTGGATCTTAACGAACAAACTGTAATCTTTAAGAGCATTTTCAGGCGAGAATGCCATGTTTGTTCTACTTATATTTAGATGGAAGACGCTCCATGAAGAGCGTCATTGATCTCTTTGACTTAATTTTACAATAATTTGTACACAAATATCATTTGTTCCGTGAGAATGAATTTTTATTACAACTCGTTATTGTGTTTGGGAACTTGGCTCTAGAATGACTCGCAGGTTTTTGTAATTTATCTCTTCAATATTCACTCCTTCATTTCTGTAAATAGGCCCTCTGCACAGCATAGATGAAATAAGTTCTTCATAATATTTGCCTAAACTCTAACATCGACATTTTCTCAGGTTCACTGGCCAAATTTAAAAGGAACATAACGTCAATGATATATGTAAACTGTTTAATGCGCACACATATTCCTTCAAAGATTACCACTTCTTAAACCTACAAATATACTCACACATACACACACACACCTACACATTACGCATATCACCCAGTAATTACTAAATATATTTTCCACAAATAAGACATTACAAAGAAACGTATCATTGGTATCCACCATGAAATATTAAATATTGTATTTCTCATACGTTCGTAGTATTCTTGAATACGCATCTCAAGTGTGGAACCCAAACTACGCAGTACACAAAAATGAAAGTGTTCGAAATAGATTTTTTAGGTACCGTAACTTCCGCTCTTTTCGATCTCATGTTAGTAATGAAGACTCTGCAAAGATCTTCAATATACAGATGTTAGCTTGCCGAAGAAATATAGCAGATGCGGTAATGTTATTTAAAATTACACATAACTTAATCGATAGTCCCGATCTTCAACACCTATCATTCCATGTTCCAAATCGCAACAGTAGACAGTCGCTTACTTTTAATCTCCCTCTTTGCAAAACCAATTCCAAACAGAACTCATTTATCTACAGATCCACACATTCATTTAACTTAAATTATTAGCACATTGACATTTTTAACTCGACTTTACGTGACATAAAACGAAAACTCACTAAGCAACATGACTCAAACCAGAAAGTTCAATCCCTATATATTCCAGTCCAATGCTTCTTAATCCTAATCCTTTGTTCCTCCTTCCTCTCCCCCCTTTCATATATTGTAACTAAAAAATAAATTATTAATTGAGAAAACATCCTTACAATGTCACACTATATCATTTACTATTATCAGTGGAAAGTTAATAATTGGCATAATTAACTTTCTTATCATTGTATTATTGTGTAATCCCAGATTTGCTGCCAACTTTCCCTAAAACAAATTTAAAAAAAAAAGAAATAAAAAAATAATAAATTACTTAACCCATTGGCCACATAATTAATTTCGTACCAAAAATTGAAAACCTGCATTGGTGTACTAAATCTATTGTATCTTTTGAACCATATACTCAAATGAATTAATTTCTTTAAATTTGTTTACATTTTAGATTAAGGTAAAGTAAAACATGAAAATAAAATTTTTAAAATATGTGCAAATAAGGATACAAATATAGCCTTCTCTTTTTTCGAAAGTTTTTTTTCACTGCCAAAAGCCTAGAACCACTCGCAATTTTGAAGGAAATTAAATGTTGGCTGGCTGCATACAAAACTTGGAACACAAATATTAGGGAAAAAACATAAGAAACATATTATTGCCAATTCTACGAAATGAATGATTAATTACCTATAGAGCGTTCGGCATTTAAAATTTTACTTCCGTTTTTTTGGTGGACCTACTCTAACCCGGCAGGCTGCCGGGGTTTGTGGCCAATGGGTTAATATCTGTAAATTTGTTTTATCACTGTAACCAATGTACTGTTTGTTTCTATAATATAAAATAAATAAATAAGGAATCCTCAAAATACTTCTGTGTGGTGTTATTACAGTGATGACTATTTAGTCTAGAAGTTGATTATAATATCAACCCACGATATGTACATTTTCAGTTGGCATGTCCGGACAAAAGACAACATCGCCCGAGTTCGGAGGGATGAGGCAAAAGCGGCTGCGGAGGAGAAGGAGCGGGCCTCGCGCGCTTCCCAGGCCGAACGGGAAGCGGCCCTGGCGGCGCTCCGAGGGGCTCTGCCACCCCCGCCATCTTCCGGTCCCGCCCCTGCCCCCCTCCCTAACAAGGAACACGAGCGCCAGGCCAAGGAAGAAAAGGAGAAGTACGAAAAACAGATAGGGTATCTAACCTACCTAGGTCAGGACACAAACGAGGCTCTTGGAAAGAAAAACTGGTACGACGTAGCTCCTGATAGACCATGCCCCGAAGATCCTGAGTTGGTCACAAAAGATAAACCGACTCATGACCCTCTTACGGGGATAAAATGCAAACTTGCCTCTTCTGCGCAAGAGAGCAAAAAAACGATTAGTCTACCCGTGTTAAAACCGTCAGTCATTACCGACATCATGAGAAAAACTGCAAAGACAAGGAAGACCAAATCCAAGAAGCATTCTAAGAAAAAGAAAAAGCGATCTCGGCGATCTTCGACAAGTTCCGGCGATGAGAGTGGGAGCAAGGCAGGAATAGATGAACTTCGTCGGGCCAGGCTGCTGCGGGAAGCTGTGGAGAGGGAGCGAGAGGCGGCGCTGCTGCGGGGACCCGCGCCCCCCTCGCCCCCTCCGCCCGTCTCCGCCACTCACACCCGCAAATACAACTCACAGTTCAACCCGGAGCTTGCCAAACAAAATTATAACAATAAATACTAGTTTGCTATTAAGCAATTGATTTTACTGAAGAGATATCCCCTGGAAGAGTGATCCATACCGATTTAGAAAGAAAACTGATTGACATTCTTTTCGACTTCTAGGCAATGACATAACAAATATGTAGACACGTTATTGTCTCTCAAAATTAAAACAAATGTGACAAGTAACAAACACACTTGGGTTGTTCTTTTAAACCTTCATAAAGCTGTCTCCACCAGTTAGTGAAGAGAAATTCAAAAGAATAACCAATATTATCATTTTATAATTACTTTAAAATCTACTGTACTAAAGACGTAACGAATAAAAAAAAAAAAGTGCTTATATTTTTGTAGTAAAAATTACATTACAGAGTTGTAAATCCTCGTGATAGAAGTGTATTTCATGCAAATCACAGTTGTCTCCCGCCACCTCGACTTGCTTATATTCTACAATGTTACAAAAAAATGATATGACAACATAAAATATAAAACTATTTTTAAACTCCAAAAGATATAACCTATCAAGTAACAGCGATTATTACTTTTTATGATGTTTAATAAAATATTTTTAAAAGCCTCAAAAACTTGTCACCTACAACTTTTATGTTGTACGTTAATTCTGTCACGTGGGTTGTCATTCGAAATAGGTATACACGCAGCTCGTGTTTGTCACCCCCGATAGGCGTTTTAGGCCTCCTTTCCCCCCTGTTACAATTTCCCCTCTGAGATCCAGAGAGAATTCATTTATAGTAAAAAAAAAATCCTCACTTTAGGTGGAAATGTGACAGTGGTAAAAGTTATGTAGGTTAAAAAGAAGAACAACTCACTTATGTTTTCAGTAAATATAATTAATTCAAATGTTCTTTGATATAAGACAAAATAAATATTCAAAGAATATGTGTGTAAGAATAAAGTTGATTGACTACTACTTTCTATGTCATGGGTGTGATTGTGATGACAGTACACCTAGGCCCAGTTGTTTCTCCTTCCTGAAACACATTCCTTGAACAATAAACTATGCCTAAAAACAACATTACTTATAGATAATTCCAGAAGAAATTATTCCGCTTCCATAGATGTGTCCAAGGTATTCTATGCCTTAAGAACAAGAATGCCCCAAGCGATTCTGACCTTATCCTTCATACGTTTTCTTTATAATTAAGGATTAAAATCGCATTTCAAGAAATATTTTTTAATGTTTAATTTGGCGCGCACTCGGCATATAACGAGTTAAATGCCGATTCTAAGTCCGTTTTGGCTTTTGAACAAATTGCGATCAGCAAAAGAGGAAACTATCACATCGTTAAGCTTGTCAACTCATTACAATTTGACAGAAAGCTGAAACGCACCTAGAATCGGCGTAACAGGAACCTTTCAAATGTCAGAAAACAAAATGGCGCTGAATGGCCATGTGATGACGTTGTTACATTTGAATTTGTGCAAAATAACCAGTCCTTACGAAATGCTGAATAAAATAATGCGGCATGCTGAGTGATACAAGCAGTCTTATCCACTGGAGCGACAGCGCAATTTAAAACTTTTTTTCTGATTGCTCGACATTTTTTGGTGATCATTTTGAATATTTTCCGCCCAAATTAAAAAAAAAAATCATACTTCCGAATTTTAATATGGAGACATACAAACTGATTATAGTTCTGTACAGCTAATGAATTCACCCGTCTTTTGTTGATTATCAAATATTTGTAGGATTTATAAAAAAAAATATTATAAAATCATAAAATTCTACTTAATTACTTACAAATAAGGGAAAATTTGCCAAAATTGGCAGCAAAGCAATCCGAGGTATTTTAAATAGTGCCATATCGTGGCAAAAAGCGATCCAGGTGTTAAACTAAACTTATGTGTTGCTAGTTTGCTATCTCACTTTCTCTAATGGTCATAAAAATATTCAGGAAACAATTGAAATAACTGTATGTGTTATTATTTATAATAGTATGTAATTTGCGTGTATTTACAAATAAAATGTTATTCAATTAAAAGAAGACAATATTAGCGAAACTGAATTAAAATCTGAAAAAATTTGGTCACATCTAGGACTCGAACCCAGAACCTTCGCCTTGCCGGGGTGCAGTTCTACCAACTGAGCCAATGTGTCCCTATCTGATTCGGTCATATTTAACTGTATCATACTTCGACTAAGAACTACATCTTAATCCTTTGATTAGTGAATTATTTTTATGCCATTTACATCATGGGAGTGAGTTATTTTTCAAGTTTTTCTTAATTTTGCAATCGATTTAATTAATTATCTTTTTACCCTTTTTTTACTACACAACTTAATTTGGAGCTTTTTTTATTACTATAACCTTTTCTTATTGCATTATAAATTTGAATTGGACAGGTACAGCCGCTTGTATGCGGCGATACTCTATCTGGACTGCCCGAGTGCCGCTGCATACTTGCGGCGATACTCAAAGGGTTAATTTTCTTAACCCATATTTTTATTGGCTGCTATCTTTATTTTATTTATTTTTTTTTTTTTTATATGAAATACCGCACAAGAGTCCCAACTGCTCCCGTCTGGAGCCAGTGAGACTATGGCATCCCCAATTGGGGTATGTTGTGAGGCTGAAGGTAGTGGGTATGTATCATTTCAAGATTCAGACCCTAACCAAATGCTTTCTAGAGGTGGGCGTTTCTGTTCTTTTTAAAAAACGAAAACGAGCTGTTATTTGTAAAACGCCAACAGTTTTCCCAAACTGTTGGAAAAAAACAGGTTATTTTTAAGACAGTTGTACGAAATAGCAGTTAGCACTGTTACTGTTAACAGTTCAGCAGTAGCGTTTCTGGGGGTGTATCCAGAATCTGTATCTGTCCATAGCAATAAAAGTTCATAGCAATAAAACCCTGACCCTGACTATTGCCATTAAAATTACATTATGTGAATGGTATTTTAAAATATTTTTCAAAGCGGCCGAATTCATTTATCAGAACATTATTCATTTACCATGTTTACCCTGATATGTAATTAAGAGCTCTTGGAAACATAACAAATTTTTATTTCATTAATAATAGGTAAGAGGGCTTATGTTATTTCCTTAAAATAACAGTTGCCTCTACTGTTCTGAGAACAGAAGAGATAACAGCGGAATACCTTTGCATTATTTGATTTCAATTTTTCAACCTGTTTAAAAATAACAGGTTGCCTTCTCGCTCTTTGCCAGTATGCCCCTTCAGAGTGAAACGTTAAGCTAATGTTATTTCCTAAAATAACAGGTACCTCTAATGCCTCTTCTCACTCACACATAATGTTAAGGCGCTAGTGCGAGAGGGTAAGATACTATTTTTTATTGATGAGGTACTGTTTTTCTCCTGCAACAAATCTATCTCACTCTCACATATTATTACGATGTTAGTGCGAGAGGGTAAGATAATGTTTTTCGTTTGGAGCGGTTCTGTTTTCTGTCTCATTCACTCTCGCGCTTTCGTGATATAAGATAGAAGAGTCGACAAAACGGACAAACTGTTAGTCCGGATTATAAATAACTGTTTGGGCATTTTTAAATTCCAAATGTGTTGTGCAAACGTGTTTGTCGTTTTCGGACTCACCACTAATGCTTTCTTGGTAGTGTCTTGGATAAATTTTATCCATTTTTATTTTTAATATGCGACATCTATTGACTTTTCTGCAAGTCTAGGATGAATATTTATTTCCTGTTTGAGTCCTAGATGTGACCTTATCTTTTTCTTTTTTCAGATTTTTGATTGAGTTTCGCTAATATTGTCTTCATTTAATTAAATATTACAATTTGAAGTTTTACTCATCAAGTTAAAAATAAAATAGAAATGTTATTATTCGGCTTTACTAGTGTTTGCCGTGTAATGGAAAAACTTTTTCATTAAGCACGAGAGTAATTTGGCAATCATTTACGCAATTTGGTTAGAGATTGCACCAAACCTCATGCGATGCCTGACAGTTTAGTACTAGATCGAAAGAATGGCAATTATTACTGTTTCTTTTGCTTGCCACTTTGAGATCTCTACAACGTGTCTATAAGTTTTGCAATATCATTGCTCTGTGGCACCAGACAGAATAATGAAATTGATTCTAGAAAGACTTTCGATATTTGAAAATGTTTGATCAATTTTACAAGAAGTAAGGAAAGATTGACCTTATTCGCAAACTTGCCCTCAATACACTTCTTTCAGTTTATGTCTTTGGTGACTGACATGTTTTATTATTTAATACACAAAACATTTCCTCACTATGTTAATATTATTTGTTCTGATGCAACTCGGTGGAATGGAGTCAATGCAGAAGTTCTCTATCATTGTGAATGGAACGGGGCCTTCTCCTCAAATTTAAACCAAGCAACACCATCTGATTTCGGCCGCTCTGGCTTACTTTTATTATATATGTTTAGTTTGAAGCCGATCCGATTCTTCTGCAGATAGTTTCCCAACATTTTAAATGCGGCCGATGGACATCTCCCCTCATCCAAGACTTCGTCAACATCCTCGTCTTCGTGGAGACACGCGTCGGATAAGTACAGTCTCTTGATGTGGTCGCCCATTTTGCTGATTTGGATTTCATACTTCCAATTGTCCGCCTCAGCACGGGGGCTCATGAGCTGTACGGCCCAACACATGGCCAGGGGGGGCTGCGTTGGGCGCGCGTGGAGCTTGAAGACCAGCTCCTCGTGGCGTAGCAGCATCACATCATGCCCGAGGAGCACCCGGGACTTTTGGCCGAAGTGCATCCCTGTGAAAGGTTCGTGTACCTCCTGCGCATGACAATACAGCTTACTGTAGTTTCCTGAAATCAGGCAAAAAGACAGGATTTTCATGCTTGGAGATCAGAAATCTTTTACCTTCTTCCGTCTATACACGATGTCCAGAAATTCGTAGTTCGTGAATCTACATCACTTTTAGAGTTGATTTTGTGGTATTTATTTATTGTTTGAAACGTGTTAACAGCTATTACAGTAATAAAATTGCCGTTGGGATGTGCGTAGATATTAACACTTCATTTAGAAATGTTCACAGCACGCGTAATCAAGGTTTGGTTGTTACTAGGCGGAGATGCAAGTAGTGTTATAACTAGTAAGCGGCTAGCGGAGGCAAAAACATTGGGAATGGATGGCGAGCGATGTGCTGAAATAGGACAAAACCGAATGATCTTTTATAATAATAATTGGATAATTTGTAGAGCGCGGTTTTTGTGAAAAATCTAATCTAACTAATTTCATACATATCTTTTTATCTAATGGTATACTGTACAGGGCTCACAGGTTCTTTAATAATACACATAACCCTGTACAAATCGCAAGTGCGCCCCACGGTTGAATTTGGCAGCCACCTCTGGTCTGGAGCCCCAAAATACCTAAAAAAAAAACCCTCGACTCTGTGCAGAAACGGGCGGTCCGTTTGATAGATTCTCCTAACTTAACAAACGGATTGCAATTTTTAGAGCACAGGCGTCAGGTGGGAATGCTGTCCTTGTTCTACCGGTATTACAATGGAAGATGCTCCGAGGAACTAGCATGTCTAGTCATTGATCCCCTAGTAGATCCACTAGTCATTGATCCCCTCGGCACTGGTGCATAGTCGGGAAACACGCCAAACACGCGCTCAACTTTTGTACACGGTTGACATTAGTCACATGAGAACGGGTCGTTTTGCCGGCCTCTGTGTTTCCTCCCTCCTACAACATGGGTCTCTTCAAGACCCATGTTCACTCCTTCCTCTCCTCAAAAACACCTTCCACACAGCATCTTCAAAGATGACAAAGGCCCTGAGGGAAATTAAAAAAAAAAATGATAGTAAGGGAGACAATGATTTCTATGAGACCTATAAGAGTTGTTCCCAAAACGAACAAATTAGCCTGAGGGGTTAGTGCAAACAAGTAAGTGTAATTCTGATGCAGAATGTAGTATTCAATGCAACTTTTAAGTACATAAACACTACTCGGTCTTATTTCTATTTCGTTCATGTACACGTATCGTATGTCTATCTTTGTCGTACATGACTAACATTTGAATTAAGAATTTACTGGAAAGTGTGCTTGTTACTTGCCACATTTTGTGTTAATTTTGTGAGACGATAACATGCCTGTATGTTTGTAATGTCATTGGTCGCCAACCTGAATAAGGTAAGGGGAAGAGAATGAGATGAGGTATTGTAATTTTGCGATGACGGGACCTACCCTGCCAGGAGCACTGATTCATCGGGCAATGGTAGTGACGAAACAGGCAAGCTTTACAATGAGCGAGCAGTTCTCCATCTGATGCTGAACTGGAAGCGTCGTGGTACACGAGGGACCAGGTACAACCAAGATTTGCGTTTGGACAAAGTTGCCTGAAATGATAAAAGTAAAATAATCCGTTTGGTTGTCAGGTTCACCTACCTTGAAACAAAACAGTGAAATCCTCTTAAGAGGGTATTCTAAAAAAAATCGACAAAAAATTCAAAAGTTTAAAAGTTACAGGGTGTTGAAGTGGGGGGTCTCAAAAATATGGCGCGCCCTGTTTGACACGATTGCAACCCTCCTAGTAATCCATCTATGTCATAAATCTCGGAGAAGTCGTAATTTTTTTTTTCGCAACATGGCGACTGTCTGAAGAAAAGACTTTTTTAACCAGTTTTTTGACTTTCAAAATTTTTTAGAAAAGTGAAAATTAAAATTTTGTTATAGTTCTGGTTCAAGCGATAAAGTAATGTATAGAAAAGGCTCACACCAAATTTCAAGTAAATTGGTTTAGTAGAACTTGAGATATCTTGTCAACCGTCTTGAAAAAAGTGGTTTTGAGAAAAATGTGTTTAAAATTTTGTTCTACTTAGATTTTGGTTAGATTTTGTCTAAGCCGCGAAATTAAAATGGTTATAATTTTTAAAATAATGCGAATTTCGAAAAATCCTTAAGGAGATATTTTTGAATATTTAAAATTTGGAAATATGAAGAAAAATTTTTTTTTTCTCGACTAGAATACCCCCTTAAGAAGTTCTCATTGGGTTTTTTCAGTCCCTTGAAGACCGAATGGATATTTACTACGAACCAAAATTTTTAAAAATAAATATGCATTATTATTTGTCAAAATTTAACACGAAGACAATATTTTTCATCCTGATAATCACTTTGTATGCCTTATTCGAGTGCTGATAGCCTCCATTCAAAGATCTGGAAAAACAATAACTCTGATTTGGATTCCTGGACATGTTGGCATAGTGGTGGGTAACGATATTGCGGATTCTTTGGCAAAACAAGGAGTGTCCAACCCTATTGTTACCCTCGTAAACCATATTCCCCTATCTGATATTTTTTCCATCATCAAAGATAAATCCCGCAATGTTTGGGCAGAGTATTGGAACATTGCTAGTCAATCCAAGGGAGTCTGCTACGCCTCAATACACAAGGACTATCCCATCAAAACTGTGGTTTCAAAAATTCCCCCCTTTTTCTAAAAAAGAAATTTCCCCACTTATTCAAATGAGAATCGGACATTGTTCCGTTCCTTCTCACCAGTTAAAATTTCACATCCTTGACTCCCCAGATTGTGCATTCTGTGGTCTAGATTTGGGATCGCATATTTTTTGGTTGTCCCTCTCTAAATAAATATCCTCTCTTCTATCAAGTGTTATCTAAAATTACCTCCCCTCCATTCAATATCTCATCTCTTCTAAGTCTGAACTCGACTCCTCTGACAACCTTCCAATAATTCTGAAATTTGCACCTTTAAATAAAATTAATATATAAATTCACCTTTCCTTTCTCTGTAATTTTGAATGATGGCTTAGAACACCCTAGAAGGATGAAAGCCCTTTACAATACAACATTTTTTGCTCATAATTTCAACTGCAACTTGTTCAACCATAAAAAAAATTTTAAGACCTCGAGTGAGAGCTATCTTACGCTGGTTAGTGGTACTAAACATCTTTTCCCGCTAAATTTCAAATGAAATTTGTTTTGACTAACGTTTGAATATTTTTCAAATATGATTTGCAATCCATGAAAGCACACGAATTTCCAAGAAGGACTTGTGTGAATATGTTTACAAACGTAAGGGTCTCAGTATGAAGTTATGCTTTCATCTGTTGTTTGTTGTTTTTGTTTGTTATTGTTGTTGTTTTTTCATTGTATACATCTTAGGGTTTCACCAAACATACAATCAAATCGATAATTTTAAAATATATTGTAATAACAACCCTTTAAGCTTGGTTTTTAAGAGGCAAGTTCCCCAAATAATACTAAACGTCACTTTGTAATGTTGTAGTAAAAGCAAAACTACAAACAATTTATTTAAAAATTCTATGGGGGTACTTAGAAAAACGTCTAATGTTCCATGTGAATGAAATTTTTTAAGCATAAACTTTTTAATTCTATATAATATACATACTGCAACTTTACGTAAAACGTTCGAAAATGCCTTCGCTGAAGTCAATTTAACGCCTATTACAGACACTTTTTTTTTAAATCCTTCCATAACCTCAAAGTAAACATGATACATATTCTTGTTAATGAATAAAAAATACTTAAATGTATCTAGATTTTTATTTTTATTTGCCCAAACTTTATGAATTTTTTTATTCTTTTCCACCATACAAAATTGCATGACAAAATATTACTCCGCGAGACACGGTATTATTTCACAATAGCTGTCAGCATATAAGTTCATTTGTGGCTGTCAGTTTTGAGCTGGCTTTGGCGGGAGACGAACGTTTATTTTGTTTCGATTTTATCCGCAGCCTCGAAAATATCGTACTGATATATTTTGTAGTAAAGTCTATGAGGAGACAGGTGTTGTGCAATCGACCAGCCAATGGAAATTAAATAATTATTATTAGATAATAAATAAATTGGGATCTTTCTTACCGTCTCCAAATTTATAACTTTATTGACATTGTGCGTATACCATAAAAGTGAGACCTAACCACCCATTGGTGAAAAAACTAATAATGTCAAAATACATAATTTCGATGGGCACAATAATTTTATAGTTTTTAATCAATTCCTATCACAGTCGGTACAAGGGGGTTTGGAGGTGGGTAGAAATTGAATGCATAGTTTGCGTAATTTCGGCATCCATCTTGAATTTCTCAAGTTATCTACGTGTATTATGTTTTGGTGTTGTTATGCCAAAAAATCTAATCTTCATTTCAGCGATTTACAAATCTTACATAGGCACTTCTAGCATTAGGCCCCGGGTAATTAATGACTTCGATTACAATCATCTTAATACATACCTATTATGAATCACAGATTGTGAATTACTGCGAAGATGGGATCCTTGCAATTTGTCTGCCAAATTGTCTTCCATTTTGACCCGTGGCTGATTTGTTATTTCTTTTCTCTGTTCTTCAGATACAAGTTGAGCATGATTGATTCGCTGGGCTTCAGTTTGTTCAGATTTGTGTCTCTCTGCATGAATTTGCTCAAATTTTTTCTCTAGTTTGAGTCGCTCGACTTCAAGTACCTTTTGTTTGAGTCGCTCGGTTTCAAGTAGATATTGTTTCAGTCGCTCGGCTTCAAGTAGATATTGTTTCAGTCGCTCGGCTTCAAGATTCTTTTGTTTGAGTCGCTCGGTTTCTAGTTGCTTTTGTTTGAGTCGCTTCTCTTCAAGTTGTTCTTGTTCATGTTGCTTGGTTTCAAATAGCCTTTGCTTGGCCTCATGTTGTTCTTGCTCAAGTCGCTCGGTTTCAAATTCCCTTTGTTTGAGTCGCTCGGTTTCAAATTGCCTTTGTTTGAGTCGCTTGGCCTCAAGTTGTTCTTGCTCAAGTCGCTCGGTTTCAAATTGCCTTTGTTTGAGCCGCTTGGCCTCAAGTTGTTCTTGCTCAAGTCGCTCTGCTTCAAATTGCTTTTGTTTGAGTCTCTTGACTTCTAGTTGTTTTTGATTAAGTTGCTTTGCCTCAAGTTGTTTTTGCTTAAATTGCTCGGCTTGAAGTTGATAATTGTTTAGTCGCTCGACTTCATTGTTGTGGAAGTTGCTTCGTTGAAGTTGATTTTGCTTAAGTTGCTTGGTCTCAAGTTGTTTTTGCTCAAAATCGGCATGAAGTTTGTTTAGTTTGGGTCGCTTCAAGTCGGTTTCCAGTAGATATTGTTTGAGTCGCTCAGCTTCAAGTTGCTTGCCCTCGAGTTTGTTTAGTTTGAGTTGCTTCAAGTCAGTTTCAAGTAGATATTGTTTGAGTCGCTCAGCTTCAAGTTGCTTTTGTTTATCTTCAAGTTTATATTGTTCGAGTCTCTCAGCTGCAAGTTGCTTTTGCTTGAGTAGCTTTGCCTCAAGTTGATTTTCCTTAAATCTCTTGGCCTCAAGTTGGTCTTGTTTGAGTCGCTCAGCTTCAAGTTGCCTTTGCTTGAGTTGCTGGACTTCAATCAGTTCAACTTTTGGAATGTTAGCCTGATTATGTTCATCTGCGGTCTGGCCAGTACGAGCTCTTTGTGCTTCCAAATTTCTCAGTCGCTTCTCCTGTGTCTTCTGTGCTTTAGCTACAAGCTATTAAAAACATTAAATTATATTTTTTAGATTTTTCATATATCCCTTAGGTACCATAATATATGTATGATCTTCGTTCAGGCGAAAGTCACCTAACCCGATATAAAGTTTTAAGATATAGATAGTTTAAGATAGAAGTTTTTAAAGTTTAACACCTGTAAGTAGATAATACAGAAAAAATATGTTACGAAAACATATTTTACGCGTAACCAATCATAAACAGAACATGATGAAATAGTTAGGTTAGGTTGGGTTTGTTTGTTCTTTATCTTCACTGTTCTGTTTTGTAACTTTATTATTCTGTCATTGTTGGTCTATGTTGGTTTTTCTGCCTGAACAAGGACGATATATGTAATGCATAATATGTTTGTCATTTGCAAGGAATTTTAGAAATATCCAGGTTCTTATAATTTTATTAAATAAGAAGTTAATAATAGTAAATCTAAGCGTAACACAAAACAGAACAAAATAAAAGAGATTACAGAGTGGAAATGTCCAGTTTTCCAGTTTCTCTGGGATATTGTACTGCACAAAGCGAGAATGTTCAATGTCCATCATTTCTCGGCAATCCGTAAATATAATAAACAACTCTCTCCAACTACAATATTAAAAGAAAAAGAAAACTAATGCACATTGCGTTTATCATAATATTGTAACTTACCACTTTGGAAGTTAAACCACCCATTATTCTTAGATTCTCTGTTGCTGTTGCTGATAATCCATTGTTCTTGCACTTCAACTATACTAATAATACATTATCAACTTTTACCGGATCATTGGTTGTTTATCTTCATTTTATTTTCCTGAAGTACAAAAACAAAAACATTATTAATTAATCGTTGAAGAAGATAATACTGATAAATCTAAACGAAACATTAACAGAATAAGACACAGAAAATAAAGAAGGTAATGGTCACAACTGGGAAGTTAACCCTTCAAGTCTATTTGTTCGGTTTTCGGAACAACTCATTCAGGTCTCTTAGAAATCGTTGTGTCTCCCTTACTATCGTGTTTAGAAATATGATCTAAACCAGAGGTTCCCAAACTCTTTTTTCTCGTAGACCACTTTCAAAATTTTACTGGTCACGGTAGACCCCCTGCTGGTACATTTCTACCATATTCCCAAAACTCGACACGCGTTGTACTGAATATTGAATGGCGAGGTGTGGTTTGTCACAATGGAGCAGTACCGGATCTACGACTTTTTCAAACGGGGGCAAAATGGACCAGTATTTGAGATTATATTTATATAGATAGACGGAGGGGGCGTAATGGGATATGGGACGGGTGGGGGGTGGGGGGTGTAGGGTATGTTCCCAGTACAGTACACCCATATCCCATTACGCCTCCCTCGCGCTTGCCTAGCTGGGCATGTTAAGATCTCATGCATAACCGGTACAATAATGTGCGCTGTACGCCAGTCGCTCTGTTATGGAAGGGGCGTAATAGAATATGAGACGGGGTGTGAGATGGGATATGGGGCACGCAATGGGTCTCAATCGAAACCAGTTCGTGGACCCCCACTTACAACTTGTGAACCCCCATTTCTATATCGCACCTATGTGGACCCCCGTCGGGTTTCCCGTGGACCCCCAAGGGTCCATCTGGACTGGAATCACTGATCTAAAAGTTAACCGCAATATAATTAAAATGTACACCTTTATGAATACAAAGTTTCTGACCTCAATTTGAAAAAAAATTATGAAACTTTGGGAATTTTTTATTAATTATTTTTACATCAAATAACCAAAAAGTGAGTTGACGATAATTTTTATAAGCCTGATAAATTATTTATGTGCTTTTTTCTTCTTTTTAAAACTTTTTTATGTTTGCATGCAAATTTTTTATATTTCAAAAATTATATGTTTATCTGGAATTATAAAATTTGAAAGCAGATATCATCAGCTTTACAAAACAGTTTTTAGTTTTTGGATAAATTCAGAAATATTCCATTTATATATTTGGATTTTATTGCAAAATGGAAATATTTTTACCCTCTGACAAAATATGTCAATACCGTTACCTTTTTTATTTCTGTTTGTTTTTGTTCTGTTCCATGTATCATTTAGATTTATCAATGTTATCTTTTTCTTCAATGTTTAATATCACATTGAAGGTTATAAGGTATAACCTTCAAAACCTCCTTTTTGGCTTGACTCTATCTAACTTGTGTATAATGTATCTCTATATTTGTATGTACCTATAAGCTGTTTGTCTCTCTCTTACAAATAAATAAAAGTTAAAAAAGTTAATCCAATAAAATTGAACATTATTAATAATTTATGTTCTATTTATTTATATTGCATTGACTTCGAAACAACGCAAATAACTTTATATTAATACAAATACATATATTTTTAATTATATTTTTATGACAAGAGTAATATCAGACATCTCATTTTCACCGGGACAGTCCCGTTTTCAGGCAGCGTATCCCGGTGTCCCCGAACACAGCTTCGGGACGCCAAAATGTCCCATTTTCGAAAAGAAAGCATTATAAGTCTTCACAAACATACCGGTATTCTTAAAATACATAATTATATAAAATAGCCAAAAAAAACATTACTCCCTTGTCAATTGTATTGTATGAAAATTTGAGGCTCCTAATAAGTTAAAAAATAATAATTTTTTTATTTTATTTATTTAGTAAAAAATTATACATTTATATACATTATTTATGAAATGTTTTGACTGTCCAACGGATGATTCCCGTTTTAGGACAGTCAAATTAGGATTAGTGTGAATATATGGACCATGTTTTGTACAAAAAAGAGGTAAAATTGAGGAAATAAAAAGAAGAGAAAGAATAAAAAATAAAATTGGAAAGTTTAAAACATTGACATATTACCTGTTATTTGTTTAGCCTAGTTATTAGAATAATATTACTTAAAAAAGGTTTATATGTTCTTGAAAAAAGAGGATTAAAACATATAGGTAACTTGTGTACGCATTGCATACTATAGTTATTGAAATGATAATAATAATAAATAAAAGGAATAAACTTAAACATAAAGGTAACTAGTGTTTGCATTTCATAATAGTCCTACTAATAGAACTATAAAGAGAACAGAAATAAATAAAATAAACAATTAATACATGATTATTATTGTTGTTTGCTTTGCATAGTTATCAAAATAATAATAAAATAAGTTTACTTATAAATGGCGTTTGCATTACATATCATCTTACATATATATTTTGTATAAATGAAAGAGTTTTACCTTACAATAAAACTCATATTATGTACTTAGCTTTATTTAAAACCTATAAAGTGAGATAAACATTACCATTTTGCAGCCAAATCGACGTTTCTTACCAATATTCGTGTGTAATCCTCGGTTTAAATTTGCCGCCAATGTCACCTGGCAGTCCCAAAAACATCCGTCAGGCGGCGTTGCCAGCACGGCGTGGGGACGCCAACAATTATGCGTCATTAGATCTCATCAGGCAGCCCTTGCCTAGGTTTTAAATAAAGCTAAGTACATAATATGAGTTTTATTGTAAGGTAAAACTCTTTCATTATGTAGCATAGGCTTTATTTAAAACCTATAAAGTGAGATATTGTTTGTTATCGCCTGGTGACATGATGCTAATGTGAATCAATTACAATATTTATGTATGCTAGAAATAGGAGCAAGATTTCTAGAAATCAGCTAACCAGTTACAGAGGTTGAAAAAGATCAGCAACAGATGGGTCGTTGTTGGTTCGGCCCGCTGATTCTGCAACTTCCCTTCTATAGAACTTGGCAAAGGTATTGGGCGTTCTCCAGTTGCCACGCGACAGTATATCATCTAGTTTATACTTTTGCAACCAGTTCAGGGAAGCCACCGCTGAACGGATGCTGCCAGGTGGATCCTCTATGCCGGCATCTCTGAGAACTGTCCTAATCCAGCCTGCAATTACTGCCCTGGAGGCCGCCTTCGCCGTCCCACAAGTTGTAATAAATAGGTTAGGTAACATCGCTTGCGCTCTCCGTTCCCTTGACAGTTCTATGACCTTCTCAATCCAATAGACGGGGTCTACGTTCCTTGTCTCAGAGCGAGCCAGCTTCCACCCTGATTGCTGCCAGTCTGCCGAATCCGTCTTGGCCCCAAACACTGGCCAAATGGAGATGCCTTCACTGTCCACTGACAGTCTTTCAGCTGTGCAGTGGAGCAAGGTGAGATCGTGGACTCGGCGCCCTGATGCCAACAGCAGGATTGTGGCTGCTCTCCTTGATGCTTCAAAGAGAGTTACGTGCTGAGGCAAATTCTTCTCCAGCCATGATGATACGGTCCTCGGGTCCCAAATGGGGGGCTTAGAAGGCTTCAATCTAGCTAAAGATATTCCTTTTAGTATTTTCTTCACTATCGGGTTGGAGTTCAGTTTTCTGCTGTCCTCCGGAGAGCCTAAGGTACACACCACTGATTTGTGAACTAAAATGGTACTCAGCGATAGCTTCTCTTTAATGTGAAGGTCGGCTAGGAACCTGGCTAGATCTTCAGCTTTGGGACGAATCGCATTGAGCTGATTCTCTGACGCCCAGTGTTGCCACCTCCGCCATGCCGGAGCATAAGTGCGAAGGGTAGAACTTCTCCACCCGGATTTAAGAAGCTCCTTCTGCTGAGTTGACCATCTTCTTAAGTTTTTATTCCACCCCCACAAAGCCAAATCTCCAGAATGAAGGACTCTACTTGAGGAGGAGGGTTGTTGGTCCTGGTGTCTATAAGTGCTTCTTCTAGATTGTGAATCGTGAGAGGTGGACCTAAGGCCCGACATTTCAGATCCGCTCTCCAAAATGCCCTCTCCCAACGAGGAGCCACTACCAGGTATAATCCCCTTGCTCTGTTGAGGTGGCAAAGAACCCTTGGCAAGAGACACGGGGGAGGGAAAATCCAAGCCAGCTGATAGTCCCAGTCCCTGCTCCAAGCGTTGTGGTAGTCTGCTTCGTCGTCCTGAAAATCAAGAGAAACATACCTCTGAACCACGTGAGCTGTCCTGGAGCCAAATAGGTCTATCTCAGGTCGTCCCCATTTTCTGAATGCTACCTCTGTAAAAGAGGGTAGCAAGTGCCATTCGGGTACAGCACGATGACGAGATAGACAGTCCGCTACTTCATTGAAACGACCTGGTAAGTATTGTGCCGTCATGGAGATACAGTGTTCGTCCAAAACATCTAGCACTTGTCGAGTACAGGCCAGGAGTTGAGTTGACCTAGTACCACCCTCCTTGCGAAGGTAAGATACGACAGACTTGTTATCCGACTGGATCAGAAGACCCGAGCCGGATAGCTCAAGCGCGTGAGGAGACAAGGCAGCCAACACGGCGAGCATCTCCTTCAGATTGGAGTGAAGATTCAGCTGATCTTCAGTCCACACACCACTGAGAAGTCTCTCGTCTAGCTGGGCACCCCAACCCTGATCCGAGGCATCGGTTGTCAGGTAATGCTCAAACAGCGGCAGATGTATGGGTGACGTCAGGGTGAGCGATCGAACCCACCATCTTAATTCCCGAGCGGCAGCTGCAGGAATCGGTGATGACTTCCAAGGGTGGTGGTGTCTGAGTCCTAAGCACCCTTTCTGTATATACCGGCTGTTGAGTCTGCCTCTTGGAACTGCAAAACTAGCAAAGTTCAAAGAACCCAAGAGGCTGCGCCCCTTATTTAGTGACCACCTTCCTGTCTGAATCAAACCCCTTAACAGATAAGATAGGGCTAAAACCTTGTTCTGAGGGAGGGACTTTTCATTAGTTACAGTATTCCAGTTGATACCAAGAAATTGGACTTGTTGTGATGGTTTCAGTACTGACTTATCGAATTGTATCTGCCATCCCAAGTCTTGTAAAAACTCCACCATTTCGCTAGACTGGTGTTTTAAAGTAAGCAGGCATTGGTTTACTAATAAAAAATCATCCAAATATACTAAAATTCTCATCCCTCTCTTCCGCAGTTCCTGCGCTACCCAGTTAGTGATGGTTGCGAATGCCTTAGGTGAGGTGGCCAGGCCAAAGGGGAGGGATGTCATCTGCAAGAGTTCATTCCTATAGATAAGTCTAAGGAAACATCTATGCTGCTCACTCACAGGCACATGGAAATAAGCATGCGTTAGGTCTACTTTAACCATCCAGTCATTCGGTTGTAGAAAAGTAGGAACTCGATAAACATTTACCAGACGAAATTTACTAATAGTCAGAAAGTTGTTCAAATACTTTAAGTTAAAGACCGGCCTCTTTGAACCATCTGATTTGGGGACGAGAAACATGCTAGAAATAAATGAGGGAGTGGCAGGTGCGGACTCTAAAACTTTAAGGGCCTTGAGTTTTTCAATTTGTTCCGTCATTGCCACAGAAGTCTTAGTGGCAAACGGGGAGTTAAATAAATCAACATTATTATTCAGTGGAGGTTTTGAAGAAAATGGAATCCGGTAGCCCTCTAACATCTTAAGGATGGTAGTAGGGGCGCCAAGGTTCCTCCACTTACCTGCGGATGAGCGCAACTGACCCCCCTGAAAAGAGGGGCCTTGTTTAAAACCTCTTACGGTCTGACTTCCCCGCCCTTTCCTTGGGCCTAAACCTGTCTCGGCGAGTGTATGCTTTAGTGGTTCTACGGGTTGGTTCCTGACCTCGGCTCTCTGGTTGCTCCCTTCTCGCGACAGTCCTCCCCTGCTGCACTCTGGGACGAAAGGGCTGCAAGCTCTGCGCTGCGATGGGTTTAATGGGTGGAGCAGGTCGCGATGTGCTCGGCTGAGGAGCGAGGCACTTCTTCACTCCTCCCAACCTATCCAGCTGAGCCGACAGGATGTTCGGATCGAAGAGATATTCTGACGTGGGAGGGATCTTTCTCATGGCGTCTCGAACATACCCGTCGCTGATGCCCCGCAATACCACCTCTCTTCGGTACTCGATGTGGCTTGCCCGTTTTCCGCAGACCATCTGCATGATGTCTTTAGACACCTTCTGGGACTCAGAACCCGCAGCGAAGAGAGACTGCACTTTCTCATACAGGGTGGAAGTGCTCAGCTTCGTGCCCGGTTCCGCACTCCAGTTGACCAGCTCCTGAAGGGATGCTTTCAGGAGATCAGCCTGGAGCGAAAGCGCATTGGTCAAGGATCCGCAGAAAGAGTCCGTTGACGTAGTGGCCGATTCTTCCTGGGCTACCCGCTTCAACTCAGGGTTTAAAGCCAACATTGAGAAGAGAGGGGTTGCGGCATATGACTTCTGGATCTCGAGGTAGCGGACATTATTCCAATCAGCCGTCCCCAGATGCTGAAGGAGCTCTACTCTTTTCACCCTCCCAGGGTCGGCCGACGGTATCTTCGGCTGCTTCAGCTCTGTCGTCCACTCCCCGAGATCCAAGGCACGAGACGGCAGAGGACAGGTGAGACCCATCCCTTCATCTCTGTCGGTTTCCCTCGCCAATTCCTCCCTGAGCAATGCTGGGGTGTCCAGGGAGATGCTGTCCTCGTCATCGTCTTCCGAGGCTTCACGGATAGGGACATCGGACCGTTTCTCCAACAGCAGACGCAGCATCTCCTGCATCTGCGACATTTGCTTCGTGAGCACGTCAATTCGCGGGTCGCTGGTTGTGGGCTCACAGACTTTCTGCCTCTTGGCATCACCGCAGACCCTCGAACGCTTGCCCCGCGTGTCCGTATGGATAATATTCATTATCTCCGCCCTCGAAATCTCGGCTTCCCCGCAATCCGAACTTTCCGAATTCGACATCACGAAATCACGAAACAGAAAACAGAAGAACAAAAAACACACGAAACTGGAATGTAATTTCGGGTTTCGAACAGTATAACTGTTTATAATGTCTTCGAAATTACAATTTTGCGCAAAATACTATTTGTAGTGTATTTTTTAGTTTGACAACAAAACAAAACGTGTTTGACCTTCGCAAAAATAAATGCTAATGACGCATAATTGTTGGCGTCCCCACGCCGTGCTGGCAACGCCGCCTGACGGATGTTTTTGGGACTGCCAGGTGACATTGGCGGCAAATTTAAACCGAGGATTACACACGAATATTGGTAAGAAACGTCGATTTGGCTGCAAAATGGTAATGTTTATCTCACTTTATAGGTTTTAAATAAAGCCTATGCTACATAATATGAATAAAAAAAGAGAAGTGATAGAATAAAATAAAATATCCAATTAAAACATAAGATTATCTGCTGCCTGGTAGAATTCTAATTTAAAAGTAATAGGTAGGTACATACATACACATAATAATAACAATTAGAACATAAAGGTATCTTTTACACAGTTTATTTTTTGTTTTGTTTTTGGTTTGTGTTTGATTTTATTTTTTGTGTAGTAAAAGTTCACTCTCCTTTCTCCCTAATTGATGAAACCAAGTAGTGGTCAATCTGCGAAGAAAACCTGTGCTTTCGTTTTTCCAAGCAACAGGCATGAAGTTGTATATATAGTTTTGGACCTAAGAATGAGAAGTGTCTTTGAGCAAGAGATGTTTTGGTTGTGAGTGGGACAATTGGATTTCTCCGTGAGTGTCGGGTATTGTGAGAGTGGTTAATAGATGGGTAGAGGTGGCGTTGTTTATGGGTGTTTAAAAATTTTTTTTTTATTTTTTTTTTTACATAAATGAATAATATTTTTTATTTCATGTATTACATAAATGAATAAGTTATTTTATTTCATGTATTAAGGGTCTAGAATTCCAACAATTCGTGCGCTTGTAGCTGAAAGACAAGTTGTGATCTAGTCTCCTACATAGCAAAGTAAATTCACTGTTAAATCCGTGCTAATTTTAATGAAAAATATTTTTACTGTAACATATTGCTTTATTTCGTTTATTAGTACAAAAAATATCTTTAAATTTTGAACAATAGTCTAGAATTCCAATCGTCCGTGCGATTGGTAGCTGCAAGATGACTTGTAATCTAGCCTCTCTTTACTCTTGAGGGATTTTTCGCGAAAACTTTATTATTATTATTTAGTCACTACCTTTTTTTTGGTGTCCCAGTTTGGGGGAAAAAATAAATGGTCACGTTAGACAAGAGCCATCTTTCTGTACTCTGTGCACCCAATGAGGGGATCTATATCACCACCCAGTCAGGTGATCTTCTGAAACAGATTAAGGCTCCGTATTCAAAAAGAAGAAAGTTATGTAGATACAAATGTTAGAGAGATCGCGTTAAAAATGCGATAATAATTAAGCGCAAATTATGAAAATATTTAATGAAACGCGACTCGTTTAAAATATAGCCAAAATCTCTCGACAAATGCTTAAGTTGCATTTGATGATACCGGTGTATATCGCTGATGAATTTTTTCATACCTACAACATGTTAAATCACAGAACCAAATGTGTTTTTATTAATTTTTGGAGCATACATTGAATTTGATTGAATTGTAAACAATAATACCTACCATGTAAAGAAACATAAATAAATAACACTGGCATTTATACAAGAAATCCCCTAAATCAATAAAATTGGCCTGTGTAAGGAATCCCCAAAACTGGCTTGTGCAAGGGATACAATCGATAAAACTGGTTTACGCAAGGAATCCCCTAAACTGGCACATACAAGGAATCCCCCAAATTGATAAAACTGGTTTGTGTAAGGAATCCCAAAACTGGCATGCACAAGGAATCCCTCAAATCGATAAAATTGGTTTATGCAAGGAATCCCCTAAACTGGCATATACAAGGAATCCCCCAAATTGATAAAACTGGTTTGTGTAAGGAATCCCAAAACTGGCATGCACAAGGAATCCCTCAATCGATAAAACTGGTTTGTGTAAGGGATTCCCAAAACTGGCATGCACAAGTAATCCCTCAAATTGATAAAACTAGTTTACACAAGAAATCCCCAAAACTGGAAATAACTCACTTTGCACACACTGACTTATGATTTATGGCTTAGATGTTTCCGAAAGATGAGGCGATTTCACAATGAGAGAACCGGCACTTACTTAATGCACTCCGAATACTGATAACTTTACCTGAAGTGTTTTCAATTACCGTTATTTATAGAAATACATTGAAAACATGCAAGTAACAAGATATTGAAGGAACATACCGATTGATTGAGTGAAGTGATAAGGGTAATCTAATCTGTGATTTACGTAAAGTTACTTTATATTATTAACATGCATCGATCAATAAACCATATCAATGTTAACATGTTACCAAATAAAAAACAGTTAGATTTGTCAAACAGACCCATCTTTAACATATTTCCCTTCCCCACGCCTACTTTTACCCCCTCCTACGTACCTCCTCTTCGCACCCTACCAAACTTGATTTGCTCTCTCCCTCTTCTACTTTTCATTTAAATACTCTGTAACCCTGTATTTTATTAAATATGTATATGGGTCGATCTTCTTTTTGACCTACATAAAGTTGTCTCCACCAGTTGGTGGGAAAAATTCAACAGAATTACAAATATTATTATTTTATAATTACTTTAAAATCTACTGTACTTAAAGACGTAACGACTGTGTGCGTTTTAAAAAAATGTGTGTTTATATTTTTGTAGTAAAAATTACGTTACAGAGTTGTAACTTCTCATGATATAAGTGTATTTCATACAAATCACAGTTGTGTTCTGCCACCTCGACTTGCGTATATTTTATAATGTTACAAAAAAATTATATGATGAAATAAAATATAAAAACTATTTTTAACCTCCAAAAGGTATAACCTTCTTTGGTTTTAAAAAATATAATAAAGCGGAATTAAACAAAAGTTATTTTATTGTCGTTATTATAAATAAAAAAACAGGAGGGGGGAGGGGGGGTGTCAATGCGATATGAGAAGGGGGGCGGGATGGGATATGGGCAAGGGATGAGTCTAAAAATGACCATTTTTCACCGAAATACTATCTGCCTACATTGACAGATAAAGCCAAGCCAACATTTTTGTTCTTTACTATCGAAACCAGCAGGCTTATTCTCTATCATTTTGGGATCATTAACGAGATAACGGACGTGATCACCTGACACATTTATTTGCTTTTTCTATGTACAATGTACATTAAATGAATAAATAATTGTGCATTCTTGCAGGAATTCACGTTTAAAACGACCTAAACTAAAATATGTTACAGTAAATATGTAAAAAATCAGACAGGAAATTGTTATCTGATAACGATCCCACAAAAGATAGAGAATAAGCCTGCAGATAAATTTTCGTGGACCACCACTTACAACTTGTGGACCCCCATTTTTTTATCACGTCTACATGGACCCCCGTCGAGTCTCCCTTGGACCCCTGGACCACTTTGGGAATCACTGGCTTAAACCATACCACTAAAGATGAATGGTTTAGGACTGCATAAGGGACGAACAAAGAAACATTAATTTTTATATATAAGATTTGTAAATATGGATCATTGGAAAGAATATTTATGCTTTAATTGACTTTCACATCAACTAATTTACCCACTGCTGCTTTGAAAAAGAATAATCAATGAATAAAGATGAGCATCATGTCGTTATTCACATTATAACACAGCGTATCTCATTTCACACAGATTTTCAGGAGGAACAAAAAACTGTTTGGTTTATTAATAACTCAGGTACGCCTCAAACGTCATACGTATGTCTAGTAATGTTATATTGTCGTGTAAAAGAGCTTATGAGTCCGAGTAATTAAATAAAAATAGCACATCTTTGAAAAACAGGGTCAACTAATATTTAGGGATCAGTTATTTAGAGAAGTATTTTTTTTTATTAAAAACATATGGTTAGATATTTTAAATGACGTTTACGGTGTAACACACAAAAAAGGCTGAGAAATAATGAGATATGCGTTGTTCTTATGAGAGAAATATGTAATATTTTATTCAACTTTCTTCAAATAATAAAACCAAAGTAATTATTACAGCATTAAAAAGTTATAATGATTTATTCTTATTATTAAATAAAACTTTTGTTTAAATTTACTGCTAATCATAGATAAGTACCAATTATTTTGTTACAAAACTTTGTATAAAAGGAGTGGTGGTCAAAACATTTGTTTGTCGATTCAAACCAAAGATATTGAAATATAAGATGTGCTATCCGCAGTTTTTACTGGGTGGGACTGTGCTTCCTGGTGCCCATCTTCAAAAAATCAACTAAATGAACAAATTATTTGCGTATTCAAACGATATTGTTAACAGATACCACTGCATACCTTAAAAAAATCAACTAAATGAACAAATTCTTTACGTATTCAAACTATATTGACAACAGATACCACTGCATGCCTTAAAAAAGTCAACTAAATGAACAAATTCTTTCCATATTCAAACTATATTGTTAACCAATACTGCTGCACACCTTAAAAAAACCACCAAATGAACAAATTCTTTCCATATTCAAACTATATTGTTAACCAATACTGCTGCACATCTTTAAAAAATCAACTAAATGAACAAATTCTTTCCGTATTCAAACTATATTGTTAACCAATACTACTGCACAACTTCAACAAATTATTATTATTATTTATTTATTAACGCCCTTTTTGGGGGCTTTTTCATATTTTATGAATAATAAAATGTATACAGTATTTATTGTAAATAATTGAATAGGCTCAGTAACAATGTTTTATATTTGTTTAAAGATACATTGTTGATGTCCACTGACTTGGTATAGTTATTTCCTTCCATTAGTATTCTGGGAAAAGAGGAATACATACGGTAGTTGGTTCCAGAATTTCTGCACTAATAATAATTTCTGCACTAATAATCAACTAATAATTCTTTCCACCAACAAAATAATAATAAAAAATGTAAATGGCCGACGGCCGGGCGGCCATCAAAGCATATCTCTTGTGTTTCAATATCTTTGATTCAAACCATGACGCATGCATAGTTTTAAAAGAAATTCGAAAAAAACTCATATTTTTTGAAAAATGTGGTGGTATAATGTGAGCGACGATATTAATGTGGTTGTTTTTCATAATTAGGACTGTGAGAGAAACTAATTTCCCAATCAAGAGTTAGTAAGTTCTAAATCAATAATTTTCCAAATTAAGAGTTTTATCACACAAGCAGTTATAGAAGATAATTCTTATCATGCGACACTGCCTGATTTAGGTTTGTAATTTACTTTTGTTATAAATATTTAGTTTGAAACCAAAGCGATTATCCCGCAGATAGTTTCCCAACATTTTAAAGGCCGCTGATGGACATCTCCCCTCTTCCAAGACCTCATCAACATCCTCGTCTTCGCAGAGACATGTGTCGGATAACTGGAGTCTCTTAACGTGATCGCCCGCTTTGTTTATGTAGATTTGGTACTTCCAGTGGTCGGCCTCAGCCCGGGGGCCTAGGAGCTGCACGGCCCAACACATAGTCAGGGGGGACTGGGTGGGGCGAGCGTAGAACTTGAATACAAGCCCCTTTGTGGTCAGCAGCATCACATCGGGCCCCAGGAGTACCCAGTTGAGTTGCCCGAAGCGCATCCCGGTGCAAGCTGTGTGGACCTCCTCCGCATGGCTGTACAGCTCGCTGTAGTTTCCTGATCAAACAATAAGGTGATTTTTATATTTTATCGACATTTCGTTTGTTATCCTTGTAAAGCCAAACTTCAAGGAAATTAACCCAGGAACACTATTACTAAACTATCACTTCATAAGTTTCGTAGTAATGCCCGAGCCACACGAAGCTAGTATTTCATGTCAGGACACCAGCTATTGTGAGATTGTCATGATGACACACAAAACTGTCTACTTGCTCAGTAGCGACAGTAGCAGCTAAAATAATGACTCTCACACAAACCAATTCGGTCGACATTTTGTAAAAAACTTGAGCTCGCAGCTAGCGCCACACGCTAGCCAATAACGGCTCCCACCCGAACTAATTCTGACGTACGAAATCAGCTGTTGTGGGCCGCCATCTTTAGGCAAACACTAGCGAGTAGCTAGTAAAGTTGACCACCTTTCAACTTTTTTTGTAGATTGTCCACAATCTGCTAGTAGCAAGTAATACGATGACACTGAGCGAGTTTATTAACAGATATTGAATTTCCCAGATAGTAGCTTGTAAACTCGCTCAATGTCATTAAGGCTTAAAGTTATTAACTCTAGCTACATGTAGACAGAACTGGTTTTGTTTTCAACTTAGAAAGTTAGTAAGCTAGTTAGTGTCTCAATAATAGAATTCTCCCAGAATAGTTTAACCTCCAAGAGAGTGAGTTTTTGACAGAGAAAAAGTATTCAAAATGGTGAAATGTTTTCACCAGAAAATTTTTAAGATTGTATTTATACTGTGTACTATAAAAAAATTACTTTTATGATTAGGAGGATTTCTATAAACACCTCTACGGTGTGGGGCAATATCCCCTTTTGCAAATTTTTTTACGGACATACACGATGCAGGCATACTCTCCTGAAGGTTAATACGATGGGGTTCTATTATTTGAGCTAGTAGTGCTCCCTAAATTACTATCTTGACTTTGTGTTTAGCTTAATGCGACTGGCGAAGCTAGTGCGTGATCAGATTGTAATGTGATCGAATGTGTTGTTATCTCAGTCACTGCAATGATACTGGCTTAAAATTTCCTAGATTCGTGTAAAACGCTCTAGATTGTGCAAAGCCAGGATCTTGCCAGGATAGGACACCGGTGTTGTAGCCTGCTATCCTGGCTTGAAATACTAGTTTCATATGGCTCGGGCATAAGAGCTTAAAGGTAAGAACACGTTAGCTACGTAAGTAACACATTACGATATCTGGACTGGACTACTTTCAATCCTTACATTTTCTGTGGAAATGGATGAAATGAATGAATTTACCACTGTTTAGTGTTTTTTTTGCGTGAATACCTCACAAGAGTCCCAGCTGCTGCCGTCTGGAGCCAGTGAGACTGTGGCATCCCGAATTGGGTTATACTGTGAGGCCGAAGGAAGTGGGGAGGGGAATGAAATGGAGAAGAGGAAGGTGGGGAAGTACCTGGCTATTCAGATCTGGTCACCAAACACGACTTTTTTAAATTTTTTATATGAATACAGTACAAGAGTCCCAACTGCCCCCATCTGGAGCCACTGAGACTATGGCATCCGCAATTGAGGTATGTTGTGAGGCTGAAGGTAGCGGGGAGGGGAAGGAGATGGGGAAGAGGAAGGTGGGGAAGTACCTGGCTATTCAGATCTGGTCACTAAACACGGCTAAAGCCATTTCAAGCAACGTTTCACTTCTGAATGGTGGTCTTACACCAGGGCGATACTGAGAATATCTTTCACTCTGGAACGTGCCGAAAACGTGTGGAAAATAAAATTTATTTGCGCACGCCAGGATTAGATCCCGCGACTTTCGGATTGCGAGTCAAGAGCCACAGAGGTCGTCGAAATTATACACTTTAGATAATACACTACGAAAACCACCGAGTCTGTGCGTCGGAGTGATCTTAAAGATGAAATAGGCAGCAAAAGTGTAAAATTTAACTGTATGTGGTCTGTGGTACTAGTTGGATTTTAATTCTCAGACTTACCCCGCCACGAGCATGGCTTCATCGGACATCGGTAGGAACGGTAGAGGCAAGCTCTTCTATGATAAAGGAGTTGCTCAAATGGTACTGGATTGGTACAACCGCGTTTTACATTGGGGCAAAACTTTCTAAAATTACACAAAAAATCATGTTATAGAAATCCATATATACAACTTTCTTTTGATAACCATCATTATAAGCGGAAAATGTTACTTGTGCAATGATGGAGGGCTCAGCTAGTAGAGAATTGAATGTGCAACGGTAGGAACTATCAAATAACAGCTGTTTCCATAGTAGATACTTAGTTCTGTCTAAGAAAGAGTATTTGCCACCCAAACTATGTAGGCATAGTAAAAAAATGGAACCAAAAATGGCTTTATAGTTGAGCCAAAAATGAGAGTGTTCTTTGAAAAATTTGTATTTTAACCAAAAGAAATTAATATTATAAAAAGCAACAACTGCAAAAAATAAACATATTCACCGCTTGTTCTGTGCGTTTTTCCGTGGAACCTGAATTTGCTGTTCTTTGATTTGCTCGTCCCGAATTTGCTGTGCTTTAATCTGTTCATCCCGAATTTTTTGTGCTTTTATCTGCTCAGCTTGAATTTTCTGTGCTCTAATCTGCTCGTCCCGAATTTGCTGTGCTTTAATCTGTTCATTCCGAATTTGCTGTGCTTTAACCTGCTCGTCCCGAATTTCTTGTGCTTTAATCTGCTCTTCCCGAATTCGCTGTGCTTTAATCTGTTCATCCCGAATTTGTTGTGCTTTAATCTGCTCTTCCCGAATTCGCTGTGCTTTAATCTGTTCATCCCGAATTTGTAGTGCTTTAATCTGCTCTTCCCGAATTTGCTGTGCTTTAATCTGTTCATCCCGAATTTGCTGTGCTTTAACCTGCTCGTCCCGAATTTGTTGTGCTTTAATCTGCTCTTCCCGAATTCGCTGTGCTTTAATCTGTTCATCCCGAATTTGTTGTGCTTTAATCTGCTCTTCCCGAATTTGCTGTGCTTTAATCTGTTCATTCCGAATTTTTTGAGCTTTAATCTGGTCATCCCGAATTTTTTGTGCTTTAATCTGCTCGTCCCAGATTTGTTGTAGTTTAGTCTGCTCATCACGAATTTGCTGTGCTTTAATTTGCTCATCCCGAATTCGTTGTGCTTTAATCTGCTCGTCCCGAATTTGCTGTGCTTTAATCTGCTCGTCTAGAATTTGCCCTGCGTTAATTCGCCAGATCATCTGATATTGCTGGGCCTGAATTTGCAGTTCTTTTTTCTGCTGCTCTCTAGAGTGTGCTTCAAGCTCTGGCTGTGCTCTGAGCTGGTTTATTAGAATCTGCTTTTCACGAAGTTGCTTTTGTAAGCGAATGTTCTCCTCTCTTTCAGCTTGAAGCTTTTGGGTAACAATTACCTCATTTTGTTGTGCTCTCACTGCCTCAGCTCTTTCTCTTGCGGCAGCTCTCTCCACCTAAGAAAAAAAATATTATGTGATAGCCGTTTTACATCTCTTTTTTCAGCCCGATTCTCGTATAGAGACCAAAGACAAAAATTTTCACTTTACACAAGCGCTATTTTCATCTCTATTGTCATGTCTACGATTTCAGATGGCATCACTGCAAACAACATGGTTCATGTGCTGTTTGCAGTGATGCCAACTGAAATCGTAGATATGAAAATAGAGATGAAAATAGCGATCTTGTAAAGCGAAAAAGTTTGTTTTTGGTCTCTGACTTGGGAATCTGACTGAAAAAAAAGATGGTTATAAGTATCGAAAGTAAGATATAAGTATCGCCTAGAGTATAGCTTCTCAACCTTTTTTTGCGCCCCCTAACTCGTCACGACGAAGGGGGCGCAATGGGATACCACGACAGGGTGCCATTTGCCACAACACACATTTGGTGGGATTGGTTTCACTGGGTCTCCTACCGCCCCCCTGAAAGTCTGAAACGCCCCCCAATTTTCTTTTGGTCTTTTACTGCCCCCTGAAGGCTCCATAACAGAGCGACTGGTGTACAGCGCACATTGTTATACCGGTTATACATGAGATCTTAAAACGCCCAGCTAGGCAAGGGGGAGGGGTGCGTAATGGGATATGGGCGTACTGTTCTGGGAACATACCCATACCCCCCCCCCCCCCCCCCCACGTTCCATATCCCATAACGCCCCCTCCGTCGTGGCAATATAATCTCGAATTAAATATACCAACGCACACAGAAGCAACATTAAATTATTTTTGTTATGATTTTTGGGGTGTTATGCCGTGTTTCGCTACCTCCTTCTTTAGCCAACGTTTCGGACAGCTTTACAGTGTCCGAAACGTTGGCTAAAGAAGGAGGTGGCAAAACACGGCATAACACCCCAAAAATCATAACAAAAATACTTTTTGGCCGTGAAAACCTAAAAACAACATTAAATTAATTTACAAGTCCCTGAATGTTTAACCTGTCAGAGGACTACTGTCTTATAATATTGTAAGTCAACATATTATATTGTCTGATTCATTGTATAGGGAAAGAGTTTACCACAAACATAATACAAGATTCACTCAAAATGAAGAATTGGTGGTTCTGAAATGTACCAATAAAAATGGTGAAAGAACCCTAAACTATATTGTACCCAAAGTATTTAATGAACTACCAAATACAATTAAAAATAGTAACGTTTTTACTGCTGAAGTCAAATATAATCTAAGGAAATGGCTATTAGGTACTGATGATTTATATTGATGTCCTACTGAAACCCTTGTATCCATAATTGGAATCCACATTGTAAGGAAATAGAAAGTTTTTAAATGTAATTTTGTAATACCTCGCATATTTGAAACTATGTACTTGTTGATTGTATTCAATTTTTGTTCATATTACATTTAATTGTATTTTTTTATTATAAGGCTTGTATTGCTAACATATTTATATTTACCTATACCATTGTAATCTAACCACTTTATATATAATTGTTAATTTTTCATCAACATCATACAAGTATACCTTTTTAAAATCAACATGTTATTGTATAAAAATGTTGTCTGTGTACCTGCTACCTACATAAGTAGTTTAGCAGGTTTTAAATATGTATAAATAAATAAATAAAAAAAATACTGATCCATTTTGCCCCCGTTTGAAAAAGTCGTAGATCCGGTACTGCTCCATGTGACAGACCACAAAAAGAAAATCATTTTTACACAAGAACACGAAATTCAATGGGAGTTTAATGAACAGTACATAATTTTAAAATGGACTAGACACACTTTATATAGTTAGTAATTATATTTTATACGGAGAATATACAGGAATTACAAAGTAAGACAGCTAAATTCGTCACAGGAATTAATAAAGGGTATTTTCTCAGCAGCTTTATTAAAAGCTGCTGAGAAAATACCCTTTTAGAGCCTTTGCCAATGTTTTTTTTGTATGATGCTGGAAGTTTTAGGTCATTGGGTAGTGCATTGTATTGTGTATGTGCGACGTATTGTAAGGAGTTAATCCCAAATTTAGTCGAGTGAGTAGATGATGATAGGTGTATTTGATTTTGTGATCGTGTTTTGTGCTGGTGTATATCGGAATGTTATTGTAATTATTGTTATGAAATATTTAGATATATCTAGTATAGACAGATAATTTTCTTTTTAGGTAAATGAAACATTTAATTCAAATTATAACTTTAATGGTACTTGAACATTCCACCATACTATACTGTAATCCAAAAAGATACAATGTACCTACATTCTATGCAAGTATATATGTAGTTACTAACGTAGAAAGTCTGTAGTTTGAGTTTGTTTTTGGCCAATTTTTGTTCGATAGTAAGAACTTCGCACAGCATTGTGAATATGCGACATCATAGTTTTCATAAAATCAAACCGTTTCTAAAGCGTATAATTTATTATTATTTATTTATTTTAACGCCCATAGGGCTTTTACATATAGTGCAGTACATGTTTTTGACAAAATATAGAAAATAACATAAAATATAAGAAACAAAATAAAGGTAACAATAAAATATAAGAGTTGACACAAAGTAGATAACATAGAATATAAGTTAGTAAAAATAAAGATAGTTGATGAAGTAGGAAGAAATAGTTGGCACATACGCCGTTTGAAATTTGAAAAATTCAAATTATTATCAAATACATCCATATTGTTTAAATATTTGTTGCCAAGAGTATGTAAACGCTGTATTGGAGAATGTAAACTATAGTTGGAGTGAGATGTGTGTATATAGAATGTTACTATTTGTTTAGTCGTTCTTGTAGGTACATGAAGATTGATTAATTGCAGAAGTTCACAACAATTGAATTTAGAATTTAATAAAAATGTTAGGCCGTTTATTTTTCGTCTGCTTTCTAGAGTTGGAATATTGAAAATATTCATTAAGAACGGGTAATTTATATGATCTAAAATATTATGTTTGAAATTTACGAAACGTAGAAATTTTCTTTGAATTCTTTCAACATTATGAATATGAATTTTGTAAAAGGGCGACCAGACTACGGAGTTATGTTCCATTAGGCTTCTAACAAGGGATATGTCTAACAGTTTAATGATTTGTAACAATTCAAAGTTTTTGATTGTTCTTAATACAAATCCTAATGTTTTCAAACCCTTATTTACAGTTTGTTGAATGTGGACGGTGAAGTCTAGTTTTTCATCCATTATTATGCCAAGATCTCACATTTCGGTTACTCTTTCTAAATTTATTTAGTTTATTGAATAGTCAATATAGTATGATAATGCACTTTTTTCTTCAATTGAAAAACACTTTCGCTTTCGTTGGTTGGATGTGTTTTCCTAGTACTTAACTCTGAAACCTAACTTGAGTTTACATTATCACTAAAAACGGTAAGCCATTATAAGAGAAGTCGTTATATCCGAATTTGACTGAACTGTTTGTTTTCCTATTAAACTAAAATAAAAAATATATAAACTGTAACTTACCTCAATTTCACGGGAGTTATTTCCTCCCATATTGAATTGATATTATGCCAATTATCACAATCACTTAATCACAATCCTACGGACAGAACACATTACTGATGTTCAGAATCCCTACCATACAAAAGATAAAGATGAACTGGAATTATCCAAATATAAGAATAAATCCCAAAGAATAAGTCACTTCTCTTAGTTTTCCCACTCGAGAGCAAGAACTCACATTATGATTTTGAGGTCCGTATTATATTGGTTTCAATCGAGAAAGTGACAGAAAAAATGCAAACAATTTAGTTATTTTATCAGGTGAGATATGCTCCCCGGGCACTGAGCAGATTATATACACTAGAAATGCCTTCCATAATTATTTTTTTGTGAAAATCACACAGAGCTGCTCTCAACCGTCTGGAGCCAGTGATACTATGGCATCCCCAATTAGGGTATGTTGTGAAGCTAAAGATAATGGAGAGCAGAAGAATATGGGGAAAATGAAGGTGGGGAAGTACCTGACTATTCAGATCTGGTCACCAAACACGGCTAAGCCATTTTAAGCAACTTTTCAGTTCTGAATGGTGGTCTTACACCAGGGCGATATACTAATACTGAGAGGATTTTCCACTCTGCAACTTGTCGCAAAAATACTACCTATATATTAAATGAACAAGTTGTGAAATAACACAAATTAATTAAACATTAAAATTTATCATTATCATTAAAATTTATTTGCAACTTGCGACCTCCGGATTGCGAGTCGAGAGCCTTACCCCTCGACCACGGAGACCTTCAATCGCCACTGACTTAGTGTCTTATTAGTTCTAGCCCTTTTAGCATGTGCTCTGTCTTTCTTACACTTGCCTCTTCAAGACCCATGTTCACTCCTTCCTCTCCTCAAAAATCATCTTTTTTTTTAGGGGTTTTTAAGGAAAGGAAATGGAGGAGAATTCTGGGAAGGAAAGGGGTTCAAGGGGTCGGTAGGAATCTGGGATTCAGTGTGTCCTGGTCATCCGCCTCCAAGACCTAGACAAACCTCACCCCATGAACCCGGGCACCCCTGCTAAATCACCAAACGTAGCGAACCACTTGAACCACTATGGCAGAGGTGTTGGTTATCCAATAAAGGTTCACGGGGCGGCGGTACCCAATCCCGCCTCCCAAATTGAGTTA
This sequence comes from Glyphotaelius pellucidus, assembly GCA_936435175.1. Classification (NCBI taxonomy): domain Eukaryota; kingdom Metazoa; phylum Arthropoda; class Insecta; order Trichoptera; family Limnephilidae; genus Glyphotaelius; species Glyphotaelius pellucidus. Next base: position 5,056,999 of record OW386544.1, on the reverse strand, counting down.
ATGTAAAAAAAAAAAACACAGTTTTGGAAATTTAAGAAAATAGTTATAAGACTTTTGGATAACGAAACCTGCCCACATGGTATTTCTTGCGTTTTTCTTCACACTCTTAATTCACAGATACAATGAAGAAATGGATTAATAATTTAAATTGAAACATAAAAATAATATTACACATGCATAAAAATATTAGATATCAATCTCAAATATCAGCTAAAGATAATAAAAATAATAAGGTTCAACGTCATTACATTTACCAAGAAAAAGGAATCCTTATCAGTAAACAATTTATTACTTTATTCAATTTTTATTAGAACAACTTTCTTTTTTAATAACTTTTGAAGGTTATTCTTATCAATGAAATACATCATTGAAGAAGAAGATAACAATAATAATCTAAATGAAAATAAGACAGAGAACAAGATGCAGAAAAATGAAATAAAGGTCGCAACTGGGACACGTATCCAGAACCTCTCGTCTTACCGGGATGAGCGACTTATCCAATTAGGCTACTGCCACCTCTTATCAAACTGCTATATTTTTCAATCTCATATTTAAAATTTTTAGAATTAACAATATTAGACTAATTTTTTTTTCCATATTATTGGAAACCACCTTTTTCATTGGAAACAATTATTCTAAGAACTGGTTTGTAACCTAGATAGTGTCTTGGATAATGTATATCCAATTTTTTTTATACTAGCAAGTTCCCAGCATGCATTGCTATGCCACTTAATAAATAAATTGTTTCTCGCTGCGTGACCTCTCCCGCTTTCCCTCTTCCCATTCCCCTCGCCCCCTTCCTGCAAACCCCCCTCCCGAGTTCCCCTCTCCCCTCCCGCATTCCATCCATTCATTCCCGATACATTCAGTTTTCAAACAGCTCGCATGCCACTTATTGCAATTTTTTATACATATTTCATAATGCCAGAGCTCACCAGTATGTACAGGAACCATCTGGCAACACATCAAATCCCCAAATTTCATTTCATCGCAATCGGATGAACTGTTAGCAACGCATAATTTCATGATTATTTCACTCACTATTGTATCTAGAAAGAATGGCATGCGCACATCAAATCCCCAAAGTTTCATCGCAATCGGATGAACTGTTAGCAACATATAATTTCATGATGCCAGGACTCACTATTGTATCTAGAAAGAATGGCATGCGCACATCAAATCCCCAAAGTTTCATCGCAATCGGATGAATGGTTTAGCAACGTGTAGCATACATAGACAGAAGCAGATAGAAAATAATTCACCAATTTTTAAATTTAATTATTTAACAATGTTTTTCATTATAAAACTCTAGGCTTAAAGTGCTAAAAAGTAAGACTAAAAACCGTTTTAGTGTTGTTCTCAAAATACGATTAAATAAAAAAAATGAAAATTAAATAGTCTTTTATTTATTTGTGCACTTAAAATCGAAATATCTTTAGAAAAATCCTGAAATCCGCATCCGCGGATGTGAACCTCCGATAATCCACATCCGTGGATGTCAAAATCTTTTCATCCGTAATAAGCCTGATATGCATGTAGATATCAGCCTTTATGGACTGTATGCCACTAGTACGGACGGACGGACTTGGTACAATTCGCGGCACAAGTCCATACTAGTGGCATACATTATATTTTTTTGATATTAGCTTCACACAGGAGGCTCTGAGAGAAAATTCCTGTCATCTTTAGGGATGCTATATGGAGGGTATTTTTATGGAAAGGAAAGAGGTATGAAGGGTGGTTAGGAACCTGGGGGTCAGCGTGTCCACTAGTGACAGGTGTATGAATCTATCCTTCCCACTGCGGTGCGCCGCAATGTTCCGAGAGAGTCTTGCTGGGGAGGTCAAAAGGTCTCCCTCAACCAGTCTCTCCCGATCAGGCCTGCCACACAGTTGATGGGCAGAAGCATCCGCCGCCAAGACCTAGACAAACCTCACTCCATGAACCCGGGCACCCCTGCTAAGTCATCGAATGCAGCGAACCACTTGGGGTAACCTATGCGCATTCAATAAATGGTTCCCGGGCCCATACCATGACAGCCGGCGTAGTCCAGTGGTAAGACTTGCAATCACAATCCGAAGGTCTTGACTCGCAATCCGAAGGTTGCAGGATCGAATCCCGGCGTGGCAAATAAATTTTGTTTAAATAATTTGTGTCATTCCACAATTCATTAATTTAATAATATATAGTATATTTGCGGCTGTTCCAGAGTGGAAGATACTCTCAGTATCGCTCTGGTGGAAGACCACCATTCAGAATTGAAACGTTGCTTGAAATGGCTTTGGCCATGTTTGGTGACCAGATCTGAATAGCCAGGTACTTCCCACCTTCCTCTTTCCCCACCCCACTACCTTCAGCCTCACAACATATCCCAATTGGGAATGCCATAGTCTCAATGACTCCAGACGGGAGCAGTTGTGACTCTTGTGCGATATTCATATAAATTTTTTTTTAAAAAAGGGTGTTAAGGGACATACTTGATTTACTTTAACTAGTGATTCCTGGAGTTATCTGGAGTAAAAAATGTACTTAATCCCTCAGTCCTCCGGCATATTTTGTCAGAACGTTAAAATATTGCTACTTTGCAATATAATCCAAATAAATGGAATGAATGAATGAATGCTAAAACTAAAACTGTTTTTGAAAGGTGATGAAATACGCTTCCAAATTTTATAATTCGAAATTAACGTATAGTTTATTAAATATAAAAATTTAAATGCAAACATAAAAAAGTTTCACAAATGGCTCACCTTACTCTTTTTCTAACCAAAATTCCTATGTCATCTTTAGGGATGCTATGTGGAGGGTCTTTTATGGAAAGGAAGGATAGGAAGTTCTGGAAAGGAAAAAGGTAGGTAGGAATCTGGGGTCAGATAATGAAAAAAAACACACATACACTTTTTATTAGGCCTATTATAAAAATTATCGTCAACTCACTTTTTTGTCGTTTTACGAAAAAATGATTTATTAAAAATTCCCAAAGTTTCATCAATTTTTTTTTCAAATTGCGGTCGAAAACTTTGGCTTCATAAATATTTAATTATTTCGTGGTTAACTTTTAGATTTGAATATAAAGCGTGTTGTTTCTTCTTTCTAACGCCGTTTAGATCATATTTCTAACCCTGATAGAAAGGGAGACACAATGATTTCTACAAGACCTGTTGTTCCGAAAACCAAACAAATTAACCTGAAATTTTGGTTTCTGATGACATTATAATGTTATTTATTACTATTTATAAATAAATCGTTTTTAAACTTAAAACGAAAATAATGGGTAGGTATTGGACAGTTGTCGGGATGATGGGTCGGGCGGTTACTAGGCTAAGACCAACTGCTCAAGGAGAAACTGAAAAAAAAACCAGTTGGCGACGCAATCGCTATTCTCAGGAAAGGAACTTGTGAATTTCATTGGCGGTCCGCACAGATCGTGAGCCGCTACCATGGCAACTTGTCAACAAGGAAACGTGACGGCCACTGTGACTAGCAATGTTGGTCGTCGCGTTTCAGTTGCCTTGTTGACAAGTTGCCATGGTAGCGGCTAACGAACCGTCAAATTTTCGAGTAATCTGCGAAATGTCAGATCAGAAAAATATCGATTTTGTTCAGGAGATTGATCGAGAACTGGTTTTCTTCAGTTTCTGTATGAGCGGATGGCCAAAGTGACAAGTGTGGAAAATATTTTTTTTTGTTTGCTTTTGAAAGAAAACTTTTAAAAAAAAAATCAGTTGGTGCGTCGCAGGTGCACTAATCGCATTCCGTTTCATCCGAAATCCAAATCACACCCATGCTATAGAAGTATTCACTTCAAAAATAAAAAGTTTTTTTTTTTTGGATTTTATTAGATTTGAACCCAGGTCGCTGGTTTACATTTGGTCATCGATGATATTGATTTACAAAAGTTAAAAAGTTTATTTTTTCTGGAATTCGTAGGATTCGAACCTCCGTTCGTTTGATGTCTGTTTTCCCGACCGCTGAAACTCGTCGAGCGCCTTGCCCACCGTGCTATCCAAGGGACAACCCGATGCGTGAAATTACCGCATTATCTAACGCGGACACAAATAATACATTTTCGTCACGTGGTTTCCGTTTCATTCGAATTTCAAATCAGTCTAATGCCGCCTAAGAAGTTTCACTTCAAAAAAAACAAATTTTCGAGATTCCTAAATTTCGTTTAGATTTTTTACCTCAAATAATTCCAGGAATCACTTTTTAGTCAAGTAAGTCCCTTCACATTGATTTCCGATGGCCGATCACGCGTTAGCGCATGTTTCTTCCTGATGGATTTGTATGGGCTGTGAAATAGCAGTCACAGCGCAAAGGCGCGTGGAATTTATTTCGGCCACTAGGGAAGGAACTTACCTTTCGCTTTCTTTTGCGTGGCCTGCGGGTGCGCCATATTGTTTTTGTTACACAGTTCATGCAGCGCCAGCGTTTGAGTGGGAGCATTTTTGTTGATGTAATTAGTTTTTCTGCAATTTTTAACTTGTTTTCGCTTAATTTAAGTACACCATTAAAGTACACCATTAAGTACACCATTAATCAACAATCCATTCAATTCAACAATCAATTGATTGTTCAAACAAATACGCAAAAACCTTAAAAAGTTTCACTCATCAGGGCAAGTCTCGAATTTCTAACTGGAAAATACTAACCATAGAAGAATTGAAAACTTTTATTGGCTTTCTATTCCACACAGGTACAGCAAAAATGAAAATATGGCATTATAAGTTTTTAAACCATAATGAAATAGATAATGAAAATAATTTTAAAATGTTAAAAATACTTTAAAAAATCGTACCTGCCAGGCTGCTGGTCGGCAGACCAAGAAATTCTTCAATGTGATGATTTAAAATACAGTTATTCGTTGGTTTCATTTGTGTACTCGACGACGTAAAATTTACTACTTTTTATCCCATTTTGACGCCGGCTGCCTGCGAACGTGCCATTTACTAATCGACCTTTATCATATGAAACCATTCCCATTTGTGTACTCTATGATGTAATTTTTTCGAAAAAAATCGCTCACTATTTCCATGACTGCGCGGCTCCTGCCAAGAGGCGCACCGGCAGACCAGCTTTTTTAAGGCTTTCTAGATGTCCATTACCACTACAAAGTAGTTTCATCCGTGTACTCGATGACGTAGGGTTTGCCTCACTCGTCTCCTAGTCTATATGATGTTTATTAGTAATTATTAGCAATGTGTAAGTTCCGCTGGAGTGGGCTCTTGAACTCGGGTTCTTCGCGGGAAGGGGATCCTACTCCTACTTCTTTTTCAAATCGACTATTCCCAGAGAACCCGGTCCAGTACTCGCACCCAAGCCCGGAACTCGGCGGTCCGAGAACCAAACCCGCGCGTATCGGTCCAAGCCACTGACCGACTGACGTGAGGTGGGAGCAGGTAGCGCATTTGAGTTCTTTTGCGGGCTCCAAGGTGCGGCTCTGATCAAACCCATGCGTCTCGATCCAAGCCATTCGTGAGTCGGGAGTGGCTCCCGGGACCTGCTCCAAGAACTCAAGTACTTTTAAAAGGAAGCGTGTCTCGGAGGCCTCCGGCAAAATGCAGAACTTACCCGTCTCTAGTATGTATGTGTATTTATGAGAAAAATAAAAACTCACATAAAGTTTAAATAAAATAGAGTCTTATCACTAACAGTTAAGTACCATAATACATGCAATATTTATTGAAATGAACAAATCTTACAGATAAACAAGGTCGGTTTTACAAAAAATTGACAAGCATAATAATAATTTTATTAAACCATAATTAAACTTCTTTTTAAGAAAAACTGTTTTCAATTATCATATTTCAAATTGTTGTTATTAGATCTGAGAAAAATAATAATAAGATCAGTCTATTTCTGGAACCAATTTGAGACAATATTATGTTCATATAAAACTGCTTCCTACCTCTCCTTTTTCCTTCTTTTCCTTTTTCCTTCCTACCCTTTTTCATTCCTATCCTTTTTCCTTCCTATCCTTTTCCTTCCTATCCTTTTTCCTTCCTACCCTTTTTCTTTCCTATCTTTTTCCTTCCTACCCTTTTTCATTCCTATCCTCTTTCCTTCCTACCCTTTTTCTTTCCTATCCTTTTTCCTTCCTACCCCTTTTCATTCCTATCTTCTTTCCTTCCTATTCTTTTTCCTTCCTACCCTTTTTCATTCCTATCCTTTTTCATTCCTATCCTTTTTCATTCCTATCCTTTTTCCTTCCTATCCTTTTTCCTTACTACTTCAAACAATTTGGCTAAAATTCTCAATTAAAATTAATTTTCCCCAAAGAAAATAATTTGACAAAATCCTTATTACCTACCAGAAATGTAAGAAAGTTCTGATCACGCAACATTATTTGATTCAGATAATTAATTAGCTATAATTGACTTATGTTATAAATACTTAGTCTGAAACCGAAGCGATTCTGATACAGATAATTTTCCAGCATCGTATAGGCTGCCGATGGACATCTCCCCTCTTTTAAGACTTTATCAACATCCTCGTCTTCATGAAGACACGTGTCGGATAACTGGAGTCCCTTGACGTAGTCGCCCTCTTTGTTGATGTTAATTTGGTACTTCCAGTTGGCCGCCTCAGCTGGGGGGCCCAGGAGCTGCACGGCCCAGCACATGGCTAAGGGGGGCTGCGTGGGACAGGCGTAGAACATGAACACTAGCCCCCTCAAGGTCAGCAGCATCACATCGGGCCCCAGGAGCACGCGGTTGTGTTGTCCGAAGCGCATCCCAATGAAATTTACGTGCACTTTCTTCGCATGATCATATAGCTTACTGTAGTTTCCTAATCAAACAATAAGAGTTACTATTAGACATTGTCTATCATTGGGTGTTATCCTTATAAAGCCAAACTTCAGGGAAATTAACTGAAATTAAATTTATTATAAAATTGTTATAACACGCCCTGAAGCTTTGCAGTATTTCTAAAAAGAGTTTATGAGAAAATCAGAAGATTGATCGGAAAATAGTTAGGGAATTTTTTTTAAAGACAAATTTAGAAAATTTTTCATATTGGAAAATTTTTAATTGTGGTAATTTTTTTTTTTAAATGGATCAATAAATTGTATAAAAGTTTTTGAAACTAAGAAATTCCAAGTTTTGTATATTTTCTTATTGTCATTTTCTCATCAGCGATGCTGCTTAAAAACTTCAACGCTTCTTTTTGAAAATAACAGAGGGCACCACTTGCATTACAACAATCCGAAACTGTACAGACATTAGAGTAATAATACTATCAGATAAAAATATTCTGGGCAATGAGTACATATTATGGAAGTTAGTCCCAGAATTTCTACCCTTTAAACTTCTGGTATTACATAGTGGAATCTGAAAGCTTATTGAAGCAAGCAATTTTTGAGTACCATTTAAAATTTTATACAAACAACAAAAATAGCAAAAATCCTTCCTAAAAAATGAAAATATAAGCATATTCAGATCATATAAAAGAGTGTTGTAGTTCAACAAAATTGCTGGAATACCCAATTTAAAACATAAAAGAGAGTAATAAATTATTGTGTTATGTCTATGCTTTTACATGAATATTTTAATCTGTATTCCAGATATACATAAATGATTGATTTGAATAATAATGACAATCTAAAAATTACTGTAATATTGTCAGAGGATTATTATAGTATTCAGACTTACCCTGCCATGAGCACGGCTTCATCGGACATTGGTAGGGACGGTAGAGGCAAGTTTTACTACTGTGATGAACCAGTTGCCCAAATGGAACCGGGCTGGTGCAACCGAGCTTTACGTTAGGGCACAGTTTTCTGAAAATTACAATATAAAAACGCGTTATAGAAATACAAACATACAATGACATCAGAAGGTATAGCGTGCCCTAAATATTGATATTGTCTGCTGAAATATTGAACAAAATGTTTGCGCAAACAGGAAACATTAGTCCCTGGCAATACACATGTTGTTTGTTTTTAAACTTTTGTAAAAGTGTCAAACTAATATATATCCTTCCCCTCCACACCACCTTCAGCATCACAATATACTCCACATAGTCTCACTGGCTCTCAGGTGGGACTCTTGAGAGGTTAAAAAAAAGAACAACAATTGCAAAACATAAATAAAGTACTTACCGCTCGTCCTGCGCTTTAATCTGCTCGTCCAAAATTTGTTGTGCTTTAATCTGCTCTTTCCGAATTTGTTGTGCTTTTGTCTGCTCTTCCCGAATTTGTTGTGCTTCAACCTGCTCATCCCGAATTTGTTGTGCTTTAATCTGCTCATTCCGAATTTGTTGTGCTTTAATCTGCTCGTCCAAAATTTTTTGTGCTTTAATCTGCTCATCCTGAATTTGTTGTGCTTTTATCTGCTCGTCCCGAATTTGTTGTGCTTCAACCTGCTCATCCCGAATTTGTTGTGCTTTAATCTGCTCATTCCGAATTTGCTGTGCTTTGATATGCTTGTTCAGAATTTTTTGTGCTTTAACTCGTCTCATGCCGTTCGATCACCGGTGATCAATCGACGCAAACCAAAATAATCACTAAAAAATAATTTTGTTATGCGATTTTAACCCTTATGTATAAAGAAAACGTGTGAAGAAGAAGGTCAGAATCGCTTGGGGCATTCTTGTTCATAAGGTATAAGATACCATGAACCCACCTAGAGCAGCGATATAATTTCTTTGAGATTGTTTATGACACGGCCTGCGAGGCTGCGCGTCGCCCGGCTGGACAAAATGGCGGCTGTGAAGTCTCGCGTCGCGGGCGACGAAATGATCGTAAAACGTATAAATTCATCGAATAAACGCAAGTAATATTGTTCTTATGTATAGTTTAGTATTCAAGGAATGTGTTTCAGTAAAGATTACATAAGATAGCATAAAAATTAACCTGCAAAATATTACGTAAAAGTCAAAACATCGCGAAATTTTTTCGTTTTTTCCGTGTTATTTGAAACGTAGTAAAAAGTATAAATTCATTGAATAAACGCAAGTAATATTGTTCTTATGTATAGTTTAGTATTCAAGGAATGTGTTTCAGTAAAAATTACATTAGATGGCATAAAATTAACCTGCAAAATAATACGTTAAAGTTGACGTTTTTTCGTTTTTTCCTGGCTCGTCAGGGGTTAATCTGCTCACGACGAATTTGTTGTGCTCTAATCTTCTCGTCCCGAATTTGTTGTGCTTTAATCTGCCTATCCTGAATTTGTTGAGCTTTAATCTTTTCATCCCGAATTTGTTGTGCTTTAATCTGCTCGTCCAGAATTTGTTGTGCTTTGATCTGCTCTTCCTGAATTTGTTGCGCTTTAATCTGTTCATCCCGAATTTGTTGTGCTTTAATCTGCTCATCCTGAATTTGTTGCTCTTTAATCTGTTCATCATGAATTTGTTGCGCTTTAATCTGTTCATCCCGTATTTGTTGTGCTTTAATCTGATCGTCCAGAATTTTTTGTGCTCTAATCTGTTCATCCCGAATTTGTTGAGCTTTAATTTTCTCTTCCCAAATTTGTTGTGCTTTAATCTGCTCATCTCGAATTTGTTGAGCTTTAATCTGCACATCCCGAATATTTTGGGCTTTAATCTGCTCATCCCGAATTTGTTGTGCTTTAATCTGCTCATCCCGAATTTGTTGAGCTTTAATATGTTCATCCCGAATTTGTTGTGCTGTAATCTGCTCGTCCAGATTTTTTAGTGCTTTAATCTGCTCATCCTCAATTTGTTGCGCTTTAATCTGCTCATCCCGAATTTGTTGTGCTCTCATCTGCTCATCCTGAATTTGTTGTGTTTCAATCTGCTCGTCCCGAATTTTCTGTGCTTTAATCTGTTCGTCTCGAAATTGCTGGGCTCTAATATTTTCATCCTGAATTTGTTGTTCTTTAACTCGATCGTTCTGATGAGTAATTAGACGCTGCTCGTTCCGAAGCTCGTTTAGCAGGCGGCGAGTCTCGTCCCTTTCTGCCTGAAACCTCGTACATATTGCTCTTTCAAGTTCTTTTGCTCTCACTTCTAACTCCTCTCTTTCTCTGGTTGCTCTTGCTTTTTCCTATATGACAAAAAAGAATATATATATATAGGGCAATTGAGACACTTTTACAAAAAAGGAAATAGAAATCTTTAACAGCTTTTGTGACAGCTATAATTATGGTTTAAAAATATTGTTATAATATAACAAAAACCACTTTTATGTCTTTTACCAAACGTAATTAGTTGTTTGTTAAAAGTTATTATTAGTTGGGGCAAAAATTCACGAAATTCGTGTGTGACGTAATTTATGGATGGCCCCTTACTATTTTCTAACCGTCCTAGCACATATGACGGAAAATATTCCTCGTTTCAACAATAATTACTTAAAGAAATAACTATTTGTAAACCCAAAAAAATCTTAGTTTGGGTTATTTAAATAATTTGAGTGTATTTAGATTGAAACAAAACCTTTCGGTAACGTCACTCCATACTAAAAAAAACAGATTATTCAAGTCACATGCGGTAGATGTGAAACCTTCAGTAGACTAAGATAGGCAAGAGTGAGGAGGCTACAAAGCACCACATAAAGAGGAGACCAATTATACATCTCATTCTCTCGCAGGCTATAGATGTACGTATTGGTGACCAGACAACTCGGAATGAAACTAACTCAGAACCACCTCAGAAAAGTCGTTAAAGAGTGAAGAAAAAAATGTATAAAAAATTGGTTTAATAGGTTACGCTAGGTTAGGGTTATTGGCTATTTTAAAATTATTTTTTTCATAGCTTGACTTTTTCAAAAAGGTGTTTGAGTTGACTTTATTCTCAGTTAGCATGGAACCCACGTGTTAGTACTTAATATCAGTTAGATAATAATGGGAAGTAAGTATTTCAGTTTCCGGATTTGAAAAATAATGAATTTTAATAGTTATTTCTTTAAAGCTGGTTCACATTACGCTATAAATCTGCGAGCAGATATCTGTTGATTCGTGAGCGCTTTTCTTTTGTCCTTTCAAACGACGCTATCAAATATTTCTTCCTGTGGTAGGAGAGGGGGTCAGTCGAATTAGGGAGCGGCAACGGAACGCATATTTTTTGTACTGAAATCTGTCAACTTGACATCTGTCATCCACGGGTCTAGGCAGCTCCGTAATTACAATGACCCCCTCTCCTGCTTTAGTCGGAGAAGGGGAGATCTGGGATATCGCGTCTGGAGCGGTTACATCTCATGTGTATTGTCTATGATTGATCTGCGCTTAAAAACGCTTAGGTGTGAACGGTCTGAAGGGATTTATGGAGAGCGTTATTTGGCTTGCTATGATCTTTTATATTTGATAGTGTAATGTGAACCAGTTTTTAATTCTAAAATTAAAATCGATTATTCACTCGGCGGCCATTGTCATTGACGTCAAAGTTTTAAGGTTAGTTTTCTTTCTTCTCTTATTTAATCCAAAATATTAACACATGACCCTAAAATAGGTTCTTAGTTTGGGCTTAATTAAGAGAGGAAAAAAACTACTTTAATATTATTACATCAAAACATGGCGTGAAGAAAAGATGGTAAATTGTCCATTTTTTAAATGAAATAGCTACTAAAATGCATTATTTTCCATTTCCGGAAACTGAAATACTTACTTCTCATTATTATCTAACGGATAAAAGTATTTTTGAAATAAAAAGCGCATGTTAAGCGTGTCCCTATTTCGTAAATATTTACATAATTAACAAATTACTTACCTCCTCTTCCTTGGAGTACGAGCCACCCATATTAGTTAGGTATTATGGTTTCAAATGGTCAATATTTCTTGGATTTCTTCTCACAATTACCTATTCTGCCAAATGAATATTCACAATACAAATTAAATATAATTATGAAAGAGCCGCCGCATTTTTAAGCACGGATTATGGAAATCACACTTCATTTCAACAATTAACACAAAAAACAACTATTTACGTACAAAAAATAGGTTATTAGCTTAGGTAATCAGTAATTGAGGCGTATTTAGTTTGAAACAAAACTTCGTAAATGTCAAATCCATACAAAAAAAATGGCGGCAACCGAAATTTAACTTTGATTGAATGAAAATCGATTTACATATTTTTCCGTCTATCTGGAGTGAAACCGATGTTTCTTTTGGTAATTAAGTTTAAAGGTAGTTTACTTTTCAAAATCTATGCCTATTAAAAGTGTAGCGGCATGCGGCGGCTCTTTCACAATTTATCCAAATTAATAGCTATTAGCTTCAATGACAGACAACCTTCGACTTGGTAACTACGTAACTGCTGGTAACTGCGATAAAGGCAAAAGCGGTTGGGACCTTCGACCAAGTATATCAAGAATAATGGTACTGACACATTTGCTCATTGACAAGCCGGCTTATGAGCATGCTCATTAATGAGTATGCTCATGTCAAATAGTCAACTGTACACACTTGCTCATTAACGAGCAGGCTTGGTTTGAGCCATAAATATACCAATCCCTAGATCGATATCTTCGGGCCTTTTCTATGGGCCAATTTTATCATCAAACCATAGATAATCTTTGCATCAAACTAACCATGGAAAAACAAATTGTACCTCACAGACTAAAAGATAGAGGAAGTTCAAGGCCTTTTTTTCACCATAGACAATATAATCACACACGACCTACTTCATTAGCCAAATAAATTATTTAAAAAATAAAATGCTTGAAAGCAGAAAAATGTTTTACTTTTCCCCAAGACAACAACGTTCCATCTGACAAAACCTAAGGGAATGAGCTTTACATTGTTTTTTACAACTCACTTTCTCAGCAGGGAGCTTTGTCAGATGGAAACCTGTTGTCTTGAGGAAATGAAAATTAGGAGTTAGTAAAAAAACCTATAATTACTTGAAATATGAATTCCTTATAAATGAAAAACATTTTCAAATAATTATTATGGTTTTCTACAACAGTAATGAATTTTAACATTTTTCTGCTTACTTTAGAAAAATGAAAAACTCACAGGTGCATGTTAAAATATTTTTTTTTATTTTCAAAGAGACAATGAATAAACATCACAGAGTTGAAATAAACATATATCACATAAAAACACAGAATTAGCTTCACCGATAGATTGAGCATGAGTAGCTCTTGCAAGTGACTTGGCGGTAGCTATCACACTCGTTTTAGGTCATGATTAGTTACTTAGAAAAGCCACCGCCTAGTCAGAAGCTAATCTTGACTGGGCCATATTGTATTCATGCCTGTATTACAGCTTATCCTCGACGTACATTGTACTTGTCATATTATTATATTATTTACATATCCAATTGAATATCCATGAATACATTATTCGACTTAATATGATAACTTTGTAAATTTCTGTATGAAATGTACAATAAATTTACAATCACAATTTACAAGCACAAAACACTTTAAGTGCACAAAAAAAAATTAAAAAACACAAAAATATGTAAGCACACAAAGCTTTATCCAAAAAAATGTAAGCACAAAAAGCTTTGTACAAAAATATGTAAACACAAAAAGTTTTATACAAAATATGTAAGCACTAAACACATTTTAGTTAAAGAAGATGTTGAAAGATATTCAAGAAAGTAATAAGCGCCCCTCAAAACGGGCGATATATTCCAAGAGCTCGGTACCTGATATGGTAAAAGAACCTCTGATAGTTAGCCTCCAGACCTCAGTCGGAGATTACGCGAGATATTGGAGATATATTTGTAAATAAATGTTAATACAAATAAATGTCAATAAGGAAAAAATATATTTACCCTTTGATAAGTGAGTTATTTTTTTTATCATTTTCTTATATTTTATTATAATATTTTTTTGTAATTAGTAAAAATGTTTGACAAATATAAATATATATATATATAAATCATAATTTAATTGAAATTACGAACACGGCAACAGAAAAATTTAAATAAGTCATTCCGTCGTACATACGCGGCGATACGCGCCGCTGCCATGCCACCACAGTACGTAGTGATAGTGAACGATAGTGCGGCCATACTGCTCAAAGGGTTAAGGTGACCATTTTTTCTAAATCTATAGTGAGTTGCCATATGAATACATTTTTTCAAGGTACAATTCTTACGCTGGACGTATCACAGCTGATGCCTGGTTCTCAGAATCTCTGAATTCACCTTCTTCCTAGGAGTCGGGGCTACGATCGGTCCAATGTAACGTAAAATGCTCTTCCTCTTACCTAGAAAGACAATATTTGAGAAAAATTATTACATTTTTCACAACAAAATGTAGCAAACCATGATTTACAAACAAAAAGCTATAAATATGCTTACGCATAAAACCTTCATTTTGTTGTGTGGCGACTGAATAACTACTGCCAGGTCCCACAGGAATGCTTATATCTGAAAAAAAAAAGAATATGTATTTTAGTTCTTGAAGGAATTTTAGAAAAAATATACAAGTTAGATCAGAGGTTCCCAAACTTTTTTCCTCATGGACCACTTTCAAAATTTTACTGGTTTCGGTGGACCCCCATTTTGCTGCAACATTTCTACCATATTCCCAAAACTCGACATGTGTTGTACTGAATATTGAATACAACGCTGGAGTTTTGGTCTGTCACAACAGGGGGGGGGGGGGGGGGCAAAGTTATTATAGTTGTTTCATTAAATTAAAATATTTTAAATGAAACAATACACCTTGTGGTACACCAACCACTTTTTATTATTAATATTTCATTTTGCTTAGCTCAAGCTTCATCATGGCTTATTACATTAACTAAAGTTGATTACATACATATATATATATATATATATAAGTTAGCTCAAGCTTCATCACGGCTTATTACATTAACTAAAGTTAATTACATACATATACAGTGAACCCACGGTAATCCGGCCCCTGGCTAATCCGGCGCCCCCTGTAATCCGACATGCCTGATGTTTGACAGGTTGTAACTTGTACGCGCCACTATTCTGCTCGACGTGTATTGTTTCAGTTTGAATTTGATTGTATCTATACAAAACACAAAAACAAGAAATGAATATGTTATAAATTGATTGGAACATATTATCCTTTGATGATGTTATATAAAATAATAGCTCTCCATTGTCATGTTTAATTTACTAAATTCCACATACATATTATATATTTACATAATTATATAAATAGATTCTTTGATTTGTAATTTGTCTGATTACAAGGTTAAAAAAATTCGGAAAATTCCGGTCTTAGGCATTACTCCATAATCCGACATCACCCTGCAAAACGTGTGTAGGATTACCGCGGGTCCACTGTATATTATATAGGTTAGCTCAAGCTTCATCATGGCTTATTGCCTAAAGCTAATTACATACATATACGTATATAAGAAATGAAAAAAATGCAATGGAAATTTGAAAGAAGGTATATTATTGGTGACAGAAAGAGATAAAATAGAAAAGAGGGAGACAAAATTATTACAGGATAGGTAGATAGGGGGAGAAGCAAACAGTTTCAGCGGAGATTAACAGAATAAATTAAATATGGGACTATTAGTTAAATTTATTTGATTATTAATTATGTTTGATTTATTATAAACGGCTTTCTTAATTTTGAGGGTTTCTTGATTGTTTAACCTAATTCCAATTGTATTTTCATGTAATATTGTAGTCGCAGACGTTTTATCAAATGAGTAATGAGTTTCTAATAGGTGGTTGGCGAATTCTGAAAATGCATAATTATTTAGTGCAATAAGCCCTGATGAAGCTTGAGTTAAGCGAAACCCGATCGGCTGTTAAATATTAATAATAAAAAGTGGTGTATTACAAAGTGTATTTTTTCATTCAATATATAATGTCAAACCCCAAAGTATTTGCTTCCTTCGACAAAATAAAATAGATGTATGCTTTCTTAAACTCCTGGAACCCCTTTGGGAGGATCAAACATACAGCTGGTCCCTCGGTAGATATTTTGCTCAGAAATAAATATACTTAAAACATTAACCAAAGTTTAGAAACAAAAAATTTGAATTTTTTTCCCTTCCAAGAAATATAAATTGAATACACATACCTTTGTTACTTCCTGGTACCCCTTTGGCGGGAACAACCTCACTGCTGGTCCCTAGGTGGAAGTTTTGGTCTGAAATAAATATATTTAACACATTAAAATAAATCACTCAACAATGATTGATTAGAACTGCGTGAAAGGTCTCAAAATGTTGCTTGAGATGTTGCTTGGCACAACCGCCCCGATAGACACCTTATCGTGTATCCCAAGTTTACGTCTTCCACTTTCTCCTTCTTGAGCTAAAATTTTGATATCTTCCTCTATCTATTTAAGGAATCATTAGAAATGCTCGAATAGGGTCCTTTTGAAGACGCTGCCCTGGGAACATGCCTTCAGCACTCGGCTGCTGTTTTTTTTTTAACCGAATGAAGTCTCACTGGTTATTGGAAAATCTATTACTTATCTTGTAAAAGCCCACTAGGGTGTAAATAAATAATTATAAAATTTATACGGCTTCTGAGCTAGCAGCAAAAACCCGGGTCAGGTGGGTACTATAGATACCTGGAAAGGCTTGGGAATTGGTGGATGCTCATTTACTCATACCATCCTTCAATAATGCCTTTATCAACGCACATTTGTAGGTATCGGGAAATCTTTTTTTTTCAGTGTGCCAAAGTTTGCTAAATACATACCTTCGTTAACTCCTGGGACCCTTTTGGCAGGAACAACCTCACTGCTGGTGCCTGCGCAGACTTTTGGTTCTGAAATAAATATATTTAATACATTAACCGAAGTTTGCGGACAAAAAGTAGTTTATTTTTTCCCTTTCAAGAAATATAACCCCCCTTGGCAACCACACCGATGGCCCTTGGGAAGTCGTAAATATAATTAACCAAAGTTTGTGAACAAACCATAGTGTTATTTCTAGGCTAACTTCTAGAAAAAACAAGAATTATACGTTGCTCTCGTAGCTTCTGACAGAAATAAAAAGGTGCTCCTGGGTGTTTCAAAATTAAAAACTATTCAAGTTCTCATGCTACGATTTGCAATCATTTCCAGAGCTTTGTCATCAGCGAACGATATGAAGTTTGCAGATTAAATCTGAGTACATAAAAATGAAAAATGAATAATGATGCAATTTAAGATAACATACCTTTTTGACGTTTGACGTAATCGTGATCTCTTAGGCATCACAATGCAATATTGTACACTTCGGGGTCTGCAATAAGAAATAAACTCAGTTATAGGCAAATAAAGTATCGGTGAAACATTAAAAACGACGTTGTAATAACGGATGAGAGATTATCACCTATATTTTTTGATTTAAAATAAAATCTCCACGACCATTCCCGAAACTGACTTTCTTCATTTTTGTGGTCGGGATATCTACGTCGAACCGAAAACCTGTCTACACAGCCTTTAACGCAGCACGGCTTTTTAATTTTCCCCTCGAAGTACTTCATCATGCAACATTTTTAATTCAAAATACTGTCACTGACGCTAACAATTGTAAACAAAAACCAAATTCAAAATATTTACGTGTATTACGCAACTTGCAACCGACTTTCCACTGACAATTGTAACTTTGAATACCCGACCGGATATACTGCTTCAATGGCGTACTTGTCATTTCCGTTTACTATCTACAATTCATCTTTATCTATAAGAATTTGCACCTTTTTTTGGCGTTTCAAGGTTAAAGCCAAGAGAAACGCCCCTGGTTTGAGCTTTCTCTTGAATGAGCGTGCTCAAAGCCAACATTTGAACACACATGCTATTTAATGAGCATGCTCATGTCAAATAATAAATGTCATCGTGTAGTGTCAGTTCCGTTCGCCCAGAACTAAACAAAGTAATCGTATTACTTGCAACGCAATTATTCGTTATTTATGAATCTTTTGACGAAAGAAAACAAAACGGTTGATTTGGGTCCAAGATGTCAACGGATATACAATTACAAGGACATAAGGACGGTCAGTTCTGTCCGCACAGAAGTCAATAAAGTAATTGTATTGCTTGCAACTCATTTACTGAAGAAACTTTTGGCGAAAGAAAAAAACAAAATAAAAAGTTCGATTTGGGTTCGCAATTGGATCACTAGAAGAACAAACCTTGGAGCAAGTAATCATTTGTTAGTAGAAATGCAAAAAGAAGATATCAACGGATATAAAAATCATTTATGAATGCTTCCGCAGAAATTTGACGAGCTACTCTTTAAAATTGAAAGCGTGATATAAAAACGAGATACTCATACGCGGAATGTTATTCCGCATATGATATTCTAAAGGTTGATTTTCGTCAAAGACGTCAACAAATTCGAATATGTCTAAATTATTAAAAATAAATACTAATTTCAATAGAATGTGGTTTCATTTTAGAGGTAAAGGAACTGTTGGGGAATTTGGAAGTCTATTGTGGATATTGTGGTGACCTTGTAATAATAAAAATCCAAACACATTCGTGATTCCCATAATAAATCACGAAAAGAAAGGTTTTTTCGTCCACCTAGCGATCTATTTTGACATTTTTGCCAAGAACGCGCAGGCGCGAACCAGGGATGGTATGTCTAGGGAAATTTCCCTAGATCTAGGGAAATTTCGAACTCAAACACTTTGTACAATTTTTTTTTACGTATGACAATATTACTGGTATTGCTAGTCGATAATTATTATTATTTTTAATTTCCGTGAACCTTATATACTGTTAATATACTGACATAAATCAAGCAATGTTGTTTTTAACACCGACAACTCAAAATGATATTAAATTTAGGTTTCAAATTGCGTTTTTATCTAAATATGTTTATTACAAGATATTTTCTTCAGTTTCGGTGATTGCGGTTGATTTTTATTTTGCAAAGTGATTTTTTTAATAGGAATATCGTTTTTAATTCAGTTTAAGTGTATACATATTTTGAAATTATTATTTCGTTTGGCAAAAAGTGTTTTATTTGGAAAAGTACCGCAAGAAATGGGACGTTTGTATAATTATGATCTCACTAGTAGTTAAAAATCCGATCCACAAGTTTTTGATGCTAGGCCCTGAGGGCGGCTTTTGTTTCAGCTTCGCCCAGTTTGAGTGTTGGTGACCATTTTATAAATCCGATAGGAACTGGTTCCAAAAATAGCCAGTTCCTCGGATTCACTGTGATCCAGTGACAGCTAGTCACCGAGACAAAGTAACCGTGACACAGTAACCGAGACACGCAATGGCGTCATATGTAATATATATATATATATTTTTTACATGAGCCCCACACAGGAGGCCCTGAGGAAAATAATCTCCCTCAGGGCCTATGTCATCTTTAGGGATAATGTGTGGAGGGTTTTTTTAAGGAAAGGAAATGGACGGGAATTCTGGGAAGGAAAAGGGTTTAAGGGGTGGGTAGGAATCTGGGGTTCAGTGTGTCCTGGTCATCCGCCTCCAAGACCTAGACAAACCTGACCCCATAAACCCGTGTACCCCTGCTAAATCACCAAACGTAGCGAACCACTTGGGGTGACCTATGGCAGAGGTGTTGGTTATCCAATAAAGGTTCCCGGAGCGGCGGTACCTATTCCCGCCTCCCAAATTTCATAATATATCGCGTGTAGCCGCGTGATTTTATTATTCACAACTCGTCAAGTATCACCTTTTCATATCCTGAAAGATACTTAATTCTATAAATTCGTAGTACATATACCTGGGGGGGGAATTTACACATGCGAGCTGCTGACAGATTCTTGAATTAAAACCGAATTACAACGGTAGATTTGCCTGAAATTTCATGAACATAGATGTTATTTGAGGCGCGGCGCGTAAGGCGTGGCGTCAGATTTGCAATCGAAGTCGGGTTCTGAAATTCAACCACGCAGAAGCAAGGGTATTAATACTGTGTGATGATTATTATTCTGTATGTATACATTTGACACTGTGACAGAGCTGTGTGAGATTAGTTGTTCCAGTGTTGCCATTGAGAATCGAGGATTTCCATTAGCAAAATTAAAAAATACCATGTAAGAAAGATAATAAAAGCGGTGACTGCGAACTTGCGTAAAAGTGATTATTTTAACGAAATCTAGGGAAATTTTGTCTCAACATCTAGGGAAATAATTTTTTTGGGCATACCATCCCTGGCGCGAACTGAGATCGGAATGACATGAGCATGCTCATAAGCCAGCCTGTTCACACATGCTTAGAGGCTTCCCCTTCCACCCGATAATCCAATGAGCATGCTCATAAATCAAACGGCTGTTGATTCTATCAGCTATCTCATTTGGCTTCAAATGAGCATGCTCATTACTAGCAACGTGATGCTACGGGCACACTTGCTCATTTGAAGCCAAAGAGCATGCTACCTAGTAGCAATTGCTACCTAGTAGCATGTGTGTCCGTGACGTTGCTAGTAATGAGCATGCTCATTTGAAGCCAAATGAGATAGCTGATAGAATCAACAGCCGTTTGATTTATGAGCATGCTCATTGGATTATCGGGTGGAAGGGGAAGCCTCTAAGCATGTGTGAACAGGCTGGCTTATGAGCATGCTCATGTCATTCCGATCTCAGTTCGCGCCAGGGATGGTATGCCCAAAAAAATTATTTCCCTAGATGTTGAGACAAAATTTCCCTAGATTTCGTTAAAATAATCACTTTTACGCAAGTTCGCAGTCACCGCTTTTATTATCTTTCTTACATGGTATTTTTTAATTTTGCTAATGGAAATCCTCGATTCTCAATGGCAACACTGGAACAACTAATCTCACACAGCTCTGTCACAGTGTCAAATGTATACATACAGAATAATAATCATCACACAGTATTAATACCCTTGCTTCTGCGTGGTTGAATTTCAGAACCCGACTTCGATTGCAAATCTGACGCCACGCCTTACGCGCCGCGCCTCAAATAACATCTATGTTCATGAAATTTCAGGCAAATCTACCGTTGTAATTCGGTTTTAATTCAAGAATCTGTCAGCAGCTCGCATGTGTAAATTCCCCCCCCAGGTATATGTACTACGAATTTATAGAATTAAGTATCTTTCAGGATATGAAAAGGTGATACTTGACGAGTTGTGAATAATAAAATCACGCGGCTACACGCGATATATTATGAAATTTGGGAGGCGGGAATAGGTACCGCCGCTCCGGGAACCTTTATTGGATAACCAACACCTCTGCCATAGGTCACCCCAAGTGGTTCGCTACGTTTGGTGATTTAGCAGGGGTACACGGGTTTATGGGGTCAGGTTTGTCTAGGTCTTGGAGGCGGATGACCAGGACACACTGAACCCCAGATTCCTACCCACCCCTTAAACCCTTTTCCTTCCCAGAATTCCCGTCCATTTCCTTTCCTTAAAAAAACCCTCCACACATTATCCCTAAAGATGACATAGGCCCTGAGGGAGATTATTTTCCTCAGGGCCTCCTGTGTGGGGCTCATGTAAAAAATATATATATATATATTACATATGACGCCATTGCGTGTCTCGGTTACTGTGTCACGGTTACTTTGTCTCGGTGACTAGCTGTCACTGGATCACAGTGAATCCGAGGAACTGGCTATTTTTGGAACCAGTTCCTATCGGATTTATAAAATGGTCACCAACACTCAAACTGGGCGAAGCTGAAACAAAAGCCGCCCTCAGGGCCTAGCATCAAAAACTTGTGGATCGGATTTTTAACTACTAGTGAGATCATAATTATACAAACGTCCCATTTCTTGCGGTACTTTTCCAAATAAAACACTTTTTGCCAAACGAAATAATAATTTCAAAATATGTATACACTTAAACTGAATTAAAAACGATATTCCTATTAAAAAAATCACTTTGCAAAATAAAAATCAACCGCAATCACCGAAACTGAAGAAAATATCTTGTAATAAACATATTTAGATAAAAACGCAATTTGAAACCTAAATTTAATATCATTTTGAGTTGTCGGTGTTAAAAACAACATTGCTTGATTTATGTCAGTATATTAACAGTATATAAGGTTCACGGAAATTAAAAATAATAATAATTATCGACTAGCAATACCAGTAATATTGTCATACGTAAAAAAAAATTGTACAAAGTGTTTGAGTTCGAAATTTCCCTAGATCTAGGGAAATTTCCCTAGACATACCATCCCTGGTTCGCGCCTGCGCGTTCTTGGCAAAAATGTCAAAATAGATCGCTAGGTGGACGAAAAAACCTTTCTTTTCGTGATTTATTATGGGAATCACGAATGTGTTTGGATTTTTATTATTACAAGGTCACCACAATATCCACAATAGACTTCCAAATTCCCCAACAGTTCCTTTACCTCTAAAATGAAACCACATTCTATTGAAATTAGTATTTATTTTTAATAATTTAGACATATTCGAATTTGTTGACGTCTTTGACGAAAATCAACCTTTAGAATATCATATGCGGAATAACATTCCGCGTATGAGTATCTCGTTTTTATATCACGCTTTCAATTTTAAAGAGTAGCTCGTCAAATTTCTGCGGAAGCATTCATAAATGATTTTTATATCCGTTGATATCTTCTTTTTGCATTTCTACTAACAAATGATTACTTGCTCCAAGGTTTGTTCTTCTAGTGATCCAATTGCGAACCCAAATCGAACTTTTTATTTTGTTTTTTTCTTTCGCCAAAAGTTTCTTCAGTAAATGAGTTGCAAGCAATACAATTACTTTATTGACTTCTGTGCGGACAGAACTGACCGTCCTTATGTCCTTGTAATTGTATATCCGTTGACATCTTGGACCCAAATCAACCGTTTTGTTTTCTTTCGTCAAAAGATTCTTAAATAACGAATAATTGCGTTGCAAGTAATACGATTACTTTGTTTAGTTCTGGGCGAACGGAACTGACACTACACGATGACATTTATTATTTGACATGAGCATGCTCATTAAATAGCATGTGTGTTCAAATGTTGGCTTTGAGCACGCTCATTCAAGAGAAAGCTCAAACCAAGCCTGCTCGTTAATGAGCAAGTGTGTACAGTTGACTATTTGACATGAGCATACTCATTAATGAGCATGCTCATAAGCCGGCTTGTCAATGAGCAAATGTGTCAGTACCATCACGGACACACATGCTACTAGGTAGCAATTGCTACTAGGTAGCATGCTCTTTGGCTTCAAATGAGCAAGTGTGCCCGTAGCATCAAGACTAGTCTTGGTAGCTGCATAACATAACCAACTATATAACGGTTATTTAAAAATACCCACAACTACGCTAGCGGCAGCTCGGGTATTTGGTTATTTGGTTGTGGCGGTTGCGGGGGTTGTTGGTTGTTGGCGGTTGGTCAAAAACTACCTGATACCCAATACCCATTCCCACCACTGAAAAAACCAAAACCTACACAACCATGATAACCACTGATAACTAGATAACTATCACAACCTCATACGTCATACATAACCAGTAGTTGGCAACTGGCAACTGGCACCCTAAGCCATCAGTTGTAGCTCCACGAGCCGGCGTGGCGTGCGGAGCTATATTCTTGTAATATTATACTGAATTTCTTTCGAAAAATCTTACGATTGCGGAATTTTTTAGAAGTAAAAAATAGTGTTTAATTATTTTAGTTTATTGCTTCGCTTAGAATATTATTAGTATATTTAGGTATTTTTATATAAGTGTAAAAGTTTAAAACATTTTGTTTATAATTTGTGAAAGTTTTGTTAAAAAATTGTGACATTATAAATATTGCAGGCAATATTTGGGCCGATTTTACAAACATAACGTGGATAAAAAAGCGCCGTGTAAATTGTGTAAACTTGTTCTGAGTTATAAAAATTCAACGGGAAATTAAACTTCCCATCTAAAAACAACACATATTTCTGCATTTGCTGAATTAAATGCGTTTTCATCAACTGAAATCAAAAGTGCTACAGTGCCGAACGCCATTATTAAAGCGCCCAAAGCGTTTCACTTTATGATGCTCCATCTACTTCATCAGGACCACCAAAGCCCAAAAGTAAATGGATGCATATAAACCAAAAAAGAAGAACGCACAGCAAAAGGGAATAATCGACATGGGTTTGCTCACCGATAGTTTCCAGCCTTTTTGCTTGGTGGAAGAAAGTGTGTTTATTGTCGGAATTTCCCATCCTAATTGCTAAAGTATTTTAACTCCTCGATTTCCAGTAATTTGATAATTACTCTGGCCGGAATATTGTTCATAATAATAACTTTTTGCCAAAATATTAACAATCTATTTACTTGTTGCGCTTGGGAAATAACGTACATAAATATAATATTGTTTTGTAAAAATATTTGTAGTTGATATATGCAGGTTTGTTTCACATTGAAAGAAAAAATAATGGTCCGTTATAATAATAGAGTGATGCCGTAAATAAAATACTTCTGAAAGTAATAACTATGTAATAATGGCAACAAGCTATCTACCTTCATTTACATGTATTTCTTTCGAGAAATTTTCAGTTCTTATTTATGTAATCTTTGTTGTGTATAGCAGTCGTGTGAAATTTCACTACATTCGATTTATCAGGCATTGCAATAAATTTGCATTTTTACAAGCTTATAATATATTTTCCATTGGAGGTATTTATTTAAAATTTAATTTAACTTATTTTATTCCCTTCTAAAAAATTTCTGATTGCTGCCCTGCTTGTAACTGGTGATACAAGCAGGGCAGATTCGTATATTCGTTAAAAATCGACAGCGCCATACGGGTCACATGTTTTGTCTTTATTTTTCTTTGGTGACGTGGAACGGTAATATTAGATAGTTCGCACAGCGTTGTCCCTTTTCGTGGGTCAAAAACTCACCCGATACCCAATACCCACGGACAAAACCAAATACCTCACCACCGTACCATCAACTGTAACCGGCAATAACTGAGATAACCAAATAACCGTTTTATAACCAGTTATCTACATACTAATAACCAGTTGGTTATGTTATTGAATTTCTGGCCAGTTACCCAAGACTAATCAAGACATGCCCTGTGAAATTGAAAATGACGCCAGAAACCAAATAAAACTGGCTCAAGGTCCATTTATGAAAAAGTGCGAGCATTGTTTCGTACTATTTGGATCGCATAGTGCTTTGTGTTTTACCTTTTATCGGTCCACACTGAAACTAATTGCTGTCCCAGCCGTTCTGACGGAATTAATTTTTTCAAACACAAAAATATCCTACTTCCGAATATTGTACAAGGTACAGTCCGCGGACTTTATTTTCGATAATGTAACCAGCTATCTGAATACATAAAAAAAATTATGCCTTACCGATAGCTTTAAGGCAGCGTTTTAATAAATGTAATAATATTGACGTATTATTTTTTTGGCAAGCAAAGTTTCTGACGTCACTTAATCACCCAAATGCTTGTGACGTCACCACACACCGATACTAACACATAGACGAAAGGCTGGCATCACGAAATGGCAGTGGTTTTTAAACTTTTTTAAAACGCGACCCGGTTTGTATAAAACGGAAAAATTTTAAATACATTAAACGCAGATCTTAACAAAAAACCGCTGCACTATTCTTCAATTAAGGTCGAAAGTTAACCTATCTTAAGCCATAGCATTCCGAATTTCTACCGTTTTACAACATATTTCTCTAAAACACTTTAAGTTTTTAAGTTTCTAAAAAAATATATGTTGTTTTTGACGATAATATCTATACATTTGCCACGCCGAAACGGTAATTGAATGAAATTATTCCGATAGAAGAAAATCGTACATTTCGAAAATTATTATAAGCACTTTATTTTTTGTTACATTACAAGTTATATGTATGAAAAAAACCATAATTCATTTTTTTCTTTAAAGCTATGACATTTCCCGCGAGATTTTGGTTATATTTTAAAATAGTTTAAACGAGTCATGTTTTATTAAACACTTTCACAATTTTCGCTTAAATATTGTCGTTTTCGCGCTCCCTCTAACATTCGTATTTACATATCTCACCTTCCTCTTCTTTTTGAGCGCTTACTAACGGGCTTTAATTAACTACGAATTTCTGTCATTTTTTAATTATTACCTATACACAAAAAAAACTTAATGATTGAGCAGCTGATTCAAAACTTTTAAGAAAGATTATAGTTTTCGGCTAAGACATTTTGCAAAACAGAACAGAAGCCTTTGAATATTTTTTAGCGCAATTTTTTTGATATTTTTTGTAGTCAAAAGTCCGGAAAGCAGTGAAAGGGCTTGCGGGCTGCTGGTTGCTCATCACTGTGTTAATGATAAGCGACCAACCTGGGCAGCCCACGGTGCGTGGGCGGTAAAAGGGTCAATTTTTCGTAATTATTTTCAAGCAAACGATGAATGGATTTTTTTAATTTAAAACTCATGATCAATATGTACATATACGGGACTGTGTACAAGTTTTTGTACACGAATCTAAAGTATGGTTAATCTAAAGAGTGTACACCGCTTTCAACAGGACACTTCGACGAAATTGCTGCTTGGTGGTTGACAACGAGCCATACGGTTCATCAGAAAAATAAAATTAAAAAATTATCAGACGCATCCGCCGCCAAGTCCCGGACAAACCTCAATCCATGAACCCGGGCACCCCTGCATAGTCACCAAACGTAGCGAACCACTTGGGGTGACCTATGGCAGAGGCGTTGGTTATCCAATAAATGGTTCCCGAGGCGGCGGTACCCATACTCGCCTCCGAAATTGAATCGCTTGTCATAATAAAGTAAAAAAATATTTTTGTCTAATTAAATTTATGAATGTCTCGTGATCCCCACTTTGAAAACCATTTATATACAACACAGCTTGTCGAAACATCACGCATGCAACACGTGTTCACCTTTTGAAGTGTTAGTTCGACAAATCACACAATGGAATTAGACGGTGCTCAGTTTTATATTGCCGAGAATTCGCATGCAAGACGGCGGAATTCGAAGGAGAGTTGTATTGCGAAATTACTGATACTTGGGGTTATTTTTTTCTGATTTTTACTATGAGACGGCTTGTCTAGGGTATACTAGGTCAATGGTTGGGACCCTTGTGCGCATAAATAAACCAATCCTTGTGCGGTATTCACGTATAAAAAACAACAATGAAATTCCTTTCACGACTTTCAAACATTTGACTTGGGATTCCCTTTAGCCACCACCGCTACCACTAGGCGCAAAAGAATCCAGTGACTCACATAAAACAAAGATTAGTCCACCGTCCACCTCTAAAAATAAATCATTTTACTATTTTTCTCAAATATTCATAACGTTTACCTACTTCGACACTTGACACAAATACTAAACGTCATTTGGGAGCAACGCAGTGCATAGTGCGTGTGCAATGACTGCAATCATAAATATACCAATCCCTGCAATGCACAATTATTACCAACCCCGTGCAATTAGTGACACGAAAAAAATATCAATACTTTGTGGTATCGAGTACCTACTTTTCCTTTCGATGCCGATACTTTTGTACTCGTTACTTTGTATTCGATACTTTTACTCAATGAGTACTTTTTGGCAAGTATACCTTTACAAATTTGGCTGAAACATGAACTTTTGAACTTTTGAATATACTGGCATACAGAGCTCCGGGCCAAAAAAGGCCCCTTTCTCTTTCATCATGAGTTTATAATTTAAAAAATTATGTTTGTAGGAAAAATGAATTTATTCGTGTTTTTTAATTGTTATTTGCAAGGGGGGTACATGGCTGCAATATGGGGGGAGGGATTTTTCGGGGGATTTGTTTGGGTTTCTTATGTTTTGTTTTTTCGCTAATGTCGTACTGGGTGAGACAGTTTATGGACGCGTTGTCGTGGGTGGGGATTCCCGCATAGAAAGTTTCCGCGAGGCTTACGATGTGGTTTTTCAATAATGGGACTTCTGAGTCGTTGTGGAGTTGGGAAACCCTCAACCACTTGGGGGCGCCCAGGGCTGTACGGATGACTTTGTTTTGGAAAGTTTGAAGTTTGTTCATGTTGGAATTTGAAGTGTTTCCCCAGATGGGGCTGGCATAGGTTAATTTGGGTCTTATTGTAGTTTTGTATATTAGGAGTTTATTTTTAGGAGAGAGTTTTTTGTTTCTTTTACATAGCATGGGATAGAGGGCTGCGTATGTTTTGTTAGCGGAGGCTAGGATTTCTTGGGTGTGTTTTTTCCACGTGAGTCTACTGTCGAGGGTTACGCCGAGGTATTTGATGTTTTTTACCCAGGGGACGTTTTGACCGAACAGCTGGATGTTGGGTGGCCTTCGGATGGAATTTTTGCGGGAAAAGACGCAGGCTGCGCTCTTGGATGGGTTGATGCTAATTCTCCATTCTTTGAAGAAGATTTCGCATTCGGAGGTGTGGGATTGAACTCGACGGGTGGCGGTGAGTGGACTTACTGAAGTGGACATGACTTCAGTGTCGTCCGCGAATTTTCCTATTTTTGTGCGAAAGTTTTGGATGCTGGGGCGGGGGATATCGCTTAGGTAGATGTTGAAGAGGGCTGGTGAGAGAATGGATCCCTGAGGGACTCCTGCTGTGATTGATCTGATGGTTGAAAAAATGCCGTCGAGTTTGATTCGGAATTTACGATTTGTGAGGAAATTTCCTAGGAGTTGGATCATTTGGAGGGGAATCCCTAGGAGGAACATTTTGTAGATGAGGCCTTCGTGCCAGACTTTGTCGAAAGCCTTTTGGACGTCTAGGGAGAGGACTACCGTGCACTGGTTGTTATTGAAGGCGTTGGTAATTTCTTCGACCACCCGCAAGAGTTGGTGGAGAGTAGAGTGGCCCGATCGAAAGCCGTGTTGGCAGTCGGGGATGATTTGGAGGGCGTCGACTATTTTTTTCAGTCTGGCGAGGATTAATTTTTCTAGGATTTTGCCTGTGCAGGGGAGTAGGCTGATTGGTCGGTGGTTTTCGGCCTGAAGGGGGTCTTTGCCAGGTTTGGGGATGAGAATGACGTCGGCGGTTTTGTAGTCTTGGGGAAAAATGCGAAGTCTGAAGGACGCGTTGCTGATGGCTGTGAGGGCGCAGATGCCCTTGGAGGGGAGGCATTTTAGAATTTTGTTAGAGATTGAATCTGGTCCTGGGGATTTTTTTGTTTTGAGAGTTTTGATGACTGAGGTGATTTCCTGAGGGGTTGTGAAGGGGATTTGATCATCGGTGGGGATTTCAGACATGAGGGATGAGGCTGGCTGAAACATGTATTGCAAACATTTTGTTTTACTATTTAGTTCGTGTTTTAACAGGGCAGCTGTGTTTCATTATTCATTTAATGACGCACGTTTAGTTTTGCAGTTCTTCTTCTTTCGTATGGTGGGGGAGTCAGAGGGGGACATCTAGGTCTGCGAGCCAGTCTAGGGCCTCAAACGTTGCCCTGTGGACCTCATCAATCCCGCCGGGAATTAATGGAGCGGGCGTCGAACATGTTGATGCCATGTTCGGTGGTCTGCACCTCACCGCATTCACACATCTCCGACTCTTTAAGGCCCCATCCATATATCATATGGGCACAATGGCTATGGGAGCACCTTATCCTATTGATGGCGGATCAGAGTTTGCGAGGCAATGAGACCCCAGGCTGTCTCTCAGTGGGGTCTTGTACGAGATGGGCATTTTTCACCTTGGCCGATTGCCACTCAAGTTTCCACCTATCTTCTGGGATGAGAAGACTCCTCCATTTCACATCAAGGGGGGAGTCTTTCTCCTTCTGTCCAGAAGGGTTTTCGGGACTTCAAGCGGCATGCCGGGTGAGAGACGACATCATCGTGCAAAGGTATTGCGCTTTTTTGCAGCGCCTTCTTGTACTCCCTCAGTGTTGCAATCTCTCGCCTGATATTTGGCGGGGTTATATTTGCAAGTACGGGGAGCCAAGGGAGAGGAGTAGATGTTAACGTTCCGCTGTAGTGCGCCAAACTAGTGTCCGCCGCGAGGCTCGCAATGTCGCCGGTACGTATATTGTTGAGTGCAACGAATATTAAGAGGGCCTCCGACTACTAATTATACTTCTACATAAGGAGCCGAAGACCAACAGTTGATTGAAAATTCTGATCCTGGAGCGGGGGGGGGGGTTGTTACCTAGTTAGCCCGGTCAGAGCTGTAAATCAGGCCCTATGAAATGTACTCGATAATTTGAAGTATCGATACTTTTTACTACTTATGAGTACTGTATCGATACTTTCTATTCGATATCGTGTCCCTACTTGCAATGTAACAATAAAAAGTAATAAGGTGAGTTGGGGTAAGTCCGGATTTGGGGAAAGATCGAAAACCGTGATTTTTGTAGGAATATTTGATACCCTATAGTACAGTTTACACACAGAGTTCGGAGCGGGACGTGCTCCGCGCCACTTCAGGCCGCCGCGCAAAAAAGTAAAGGCCGAAAGTAAGATAACGGTTTACAGTGCAATACATTGTGAGACTTTTCTGCGCGGCGGCCTGAAATGGCGCGGGGCACGTCCCGCTCCGAACTCTGTGTAAAGGGTACTTATGCTGGCAACACCAGTTCCGTTTCCGTTTTCTTTTGTTCTTTGTTGGTTAGAAATTGAGTTAACTTGAGTATTGTTTGCCTGACAATAAAATACATCTGTACCTTGCAATCCAGTCTATTTAATTACAAACCAACAATTTTACTACAGCAACCTATACTATGCGCCAATACCTCTAGAGGAGCGCTATTTCATTAAGGTACTGACACACATGCTCATTAACAAGCTGGCTTATGACCATGCTCATAAACCGGCAGTTTCATACAAATCTTAAATTTGGATTTGAGATAAAAATACCCACCCAAACTGAAAAATTATTTTTGTTATCGAAAGGTGTATCAAATATCTAGTACGGATGTAAGCTACTTTAGGTATATTAGAATTAAATCTAGCTAACATTCATTATATTTCATACGTTACAGAGTTTTCCAGGTTGGGATCGTCAGTTTGGCGAACAATGTATCCTTTACATATATTCATTACGAAATACATAATAGGGAGACGACGACTGACTGAGGAGAGGGAGAGACGCACAGAGACTTGAGACAGTCGATGTGAGGGCTTGGCATACGGGATTTTTACCCATTTTCTGGTGGCTTGTGCTGCCCGGAAATTTGTTAAATTTCAAAGGAAGTTCTGAACGGTGGGCACTGAAGCTTTCCTGTGCTCTAGGGCGCTCGAGGCCGGCAGTCGCCCCTCATTCAGTTCGGCCGACGGTCAAAGCGACAAGTGCCTTTCTCAAGGCAAAAACTGCCTTTCTTAAGGCAAACCAATTTAAGCGCGATAAGTTCGATTCCCCTCACCCCCGCCATGTCCGCTCCTGCAGACACAATTTCCAAAAAAACCAGAAACCCTATCGAGATGGTGAAATTCCACATCCCGACCGGGGCCGAAATGGCCATTGTCAACCCCAAGACCGGGGTCGTAGAGTTTATCTACGCGGACACGGATATCCCCCAACATCCCACTTTCCCTCAACACCCCAATACCGCTTCCTTCCCCACCCCGGGGACCAGCGCTGAACCCATGGAGCCAGAATGGCAGAGGGTAACAGCCACCAAGCGCTGCCACTCCCCCCCTATCCAACCCACCCCGTACCTGTCTCAGCAGAACAGGTTCGAGTCCCTGCCTGAGATAGGCGACGTCTCCACGTACACCGTCCCACCGCCCAAAAGGCGCCCAGCCAATACCACGTCCTACCAACATCAGGACGCCGCCAACAATGCAGCAGGCAGAAAAAGCACACGAGTGCCGCCTGTCATCATAACTCTGGGGAGCATGACGCATGGCGACATAACAGCCGAAATCAAAAAACATATCGGCAATGCGACTTTCAACTTCCGCTACAATAAGGGCGGCACCATCAGCGTCCTCGTGAGCTCCGTCGAAGCTCACACCCAACTAACCAATGCCCTACGTCAGAAAGCCAAGACGACCTTCCATACATTTACCACGGAGGCCGACAAGATCAAGAAGACCGTCATCAGAGGTCTTCCAAAACTGACTGCGGAAGAGATCAGCAATGATCTGAGGGATCAGGGCTTCCCACCAAAAGCCATTATAGAAATGACCACCCCGGGGTCTGAATACCCGCTATACCTGGCCCACTTCAGCCGGGAAACAAATATGGGACAGCTGAGAGCAGCAGTCCGTTTCATCTGCCACTGCAGAATCTCGATGCGCAAGTATCGAAGCGGCCACCTCCAACACGGCACGCAATGCCACAGATGCCAGAAGTTCGGCCATGGCTCGAGGAACTGCGCCCACCCCGCCCGCTGCGTAAAGTGCGAGGGATCTCACGCTACAGCGGACTGCCCCAAGGTCACCCGCGAACTACCGGCCGCCTGCTGCAACTGCGGAGGCCCTCACCCCGCTAACTTCGGCGAATGCCCTAAGAGGGTAGAGTACGTCGCCGCCCTCCAGCGCAGAGCTAGAGAAAACGCCAGTCAGAGGGCCCCCGAGCCACGCCAGAGGGCCACCGAAACCCCTCAGAGGGCCACCGTAACGCCTCAGCCATCAACATCAGGCAATGTAGGCGGCCGGCGGACCTACTCCGAAGCAGCGGGTGGCAACACCAGGGCTTCCCACCAAGAAGAGCGTCGTGGGCCAGAACCCAACACCAACACCACCTCTGGTGACGAGGACATCATGTCTCTCCTGCGCGGCCTCATGAAGGTTCGGGGAAAGCTGGCTGCCCGCACATACAAGGAGGAGAAACTGTTCATCCTCATGGAGCTTCTGACGAACACCATCAATGTCTAGCACGGCATCGGAGGTCAAAATCCTTATGTGGAATGCCTGTAGCATTCGACAGAAAGTCGAACAACTACTAGACCTGGTCAACAAACTAGAAATCGATATCATTCTTCTCAGCGAAACACATCTCGACGAAAAAACCAGTTTGAGAGTGCCAGGATTCGACATCCACAGAAACGACAGACCACTCCCAGCGGACAGAAGATCACGTCCGTCAGGTGGCACTGCGATCCTAACCCGTCAGGG
Source organism: Glyphotaelius pellucidus (assembly GCA_936435175.1). Lineage (NCBI taxonomy): Eukaryota > Metazoa > Arthropoda > Insecta > Trichoptera > Limnephilidae > Glyphotaelius > Glyphotaelius pellucidus. The sequence goes on along the minus strand of OW386544.1, from coordinate 5,024,226 downwards.
CCTTTTGACAACGAGACTACCGACACCTGTACTTCAAAACATGGAAGCCACAGTCATCAGAATGGAGATTAAAAAAGAAATGCACACCATCATCGCTGCATATTGCCCATCAGACGCTAACAATATCGTGAGAGGCGATCTCGACAAGCTGCTTGCACTCGGCGCCAAAGTACTCATAGGAGGGGACCTAAACTCCAAGCACAGGCATTGGAACAACTTCAGAGCCAATAAAAACGGAAAAATCCTGTATAAACATCTGGAAAGCCACGACTACCAAGTACTCGCACCAGACAAGCCGACATACTAGAGAGCTAAAATAAAATACCCAAGCACTCTCGATATTGCGCTGGCAAAAAATATATCAACGACATCTCCCCTGATGACACTGGACGAACTACCATCTGACCATCTGCCGGTGAGCTTCACGATAGGCGGAGAAATCAGGAGAATAACGAGGACTCAACTCGATTTCCAAAAAGCCGACTGGAAAAGATTTAAAGAAGGGATCAACGCTCAAATATACCTAACATCAGAGACTCTAACCACGCCAGCAGACATCGACGAAGCCGTCGAATCGCTGACTGATATCATCCAAAGAGCACGAGACGATTGTATCCCCAAGAAAAAAATCCAGCCCTTTGCCGTGAAGCTGACACCGCACATAAAATTTCTGATCACAGAGAAAAATAGACTTCGCCGAATCCATCAAAATACCCATGAGAGGTGCTTCAAGATAGCAGTCAACTCTCTGGGAAGGGAAATAAAAGACGAAATAGCGACACTCAAGAACACTCTGTGGTCAGAAAAAGTAACTTCTCTAAGTACAGAGGATCATTCGATCTGGAAAATGGCAAAGGCCCTCAAATATCAGGACAACAGCATTCCGCCTCTCAAGTGGCCCAACTCGACAGTCATGGCACTCTCAAACGAAGAAAAGGCAAACACCTTGGCTGTCGGATTTGAAAAAGCGTACCAAATCACAGACGGGATGGAAGACCCGGCTATTAACGAAACGGTGAACAGAGCACTCGAAGACCTCGACCTCGAAATAACAAACGCGCTGCTAAAACATCTACCGCAGAGAGCGATTATTCTGATTACAAAAATATTCAACGCCTGCCTGCTGCTGGGCCACTTCCCGTCATCCTGGAAGAATGCGTGCGTCTTGCCGTTTCATAAAGCAAAAAAAGATCGCTCAAATCCGTCATGCTATTGCCCCATCAGCCTACTGCCGACCCTCAGCAAAGTCTTGGAGCAAGTCATCCTCAATCGATACCTCCCACATCATAACGAGAACAAGACTCTACCTGACGAACAATTCGGTTTCAGATGCAACCACTCGACGGTCCACCAACTGACACGGGTCACAGAAGACATCTCAAGGGCCTTCAACACCAAGAGGTACATTGACATGGCGCTTCTCGACCTTGAGAAAGCTTTCGACTCAGTCTGGATGGACGGGCTCATATACAAACTGTATATCACCAACACGCCCATATATATTATAAGAATAATCCAAGAGTACCTGAAAAACCGATCATTCGCCGTTAAGGTGGGAGAGGCGAAATCAACAACAAGAAATGTACCTAAAGGCGTGCCGCAAGGAAGTTTACTCGGTCCACACCTGTTCAACCTGTACACGTACAACATCCCTCCACTCGTGAAAAGCAAAAAGGCGATCTACGCCGATGACATGAGCCTGTATGCCACTTCAGGCAAAGCTGTGGTAGCCGTCAACCATCTACAGAGAGGCCTCAACGAACTCTCGGCCTACTACAAAGACTGGCGCCTCAAGCTAAATGAGGCCAAAACAGAAGTCATCATGTTTACGCGTCGATTAAAAAACAGAATATCGCCAAAGAAAATCACCATGAGTGGAGTTGTACTAGGCCTAACCATGGACAGCCGATTAAACTGGAAATCACATCTCCAAAAAGCCAGATCCAAGATGCTCCAAGCCTTGGGCGCAGTAGGCCCAATCTTCAACAAAAAAAGTCCCCTAGCTGAGAAGAAAAAATTCCTACTATATCTGAGTCAGATCCGCCCAGCCCTTACGTACGCCATTCCCGCGTGGAGCAACATAGCCAACACGACGTATAATAGACTTCAAACCCTACAAAATGGATGCATTAAAATCATTTATAATACCCCGCGGTACACTAACCTCAAAAACCTACATGACCGAAAAGGCATACCAACTCTACAGGAACACGCTTATCAACTCACGTCGAAGTTCTACAACACACTGAATCAGAACAACGTGCTTATTAAAGAGCTGGGCAGATATGACTCCCCACACGACCTACCTTTCAGGTACAAACATCGAATGCCAAAACACCTGCTATTAGACTTCCATGAGGATGATCACGACGAGCCCGATGCAACAGACGAGGATTGATAGCCACCATCCTTACGCTCCAAATACCTACCTCTCCTGACCTTCCCCAACATTCATCTGCCATCATGCCATCTCCCGAACTCCAAGGACACGGTATTTCCTAACCGGCGCCAACATTCCACACATTCCATCTGTGGAATTCTGTTCAGTGGCGTGGGGTGAGATTTTCGGACTTTTTGCGCTCGATCTGTGTTGGCTTAAAAACCAACACGGATTGAGCCGAAACTAATGATGTTTCCTCCCACCTTCTTCCACTAGGCGTAGGCACCAGTACCAGCTCCCGACGACAAGGCGCAGACCAGAAAAGAACAAAATATTTACATTCAGTAAGCGTAAATGTAAAATTTGTGAAAAAAGTTCAGAACTTCTGTTCCCCTTTTCTTTGAAACTTGCATAAGGTTTTTTATCCAGTAACGAATTTTTCCTTATGATGACATTAATGTTAACGTAAATTCAGTCATTTAAATACAACCTTCAGAAGGTGATAGTAAAAAGGCCAAGCGAGCCGTAGTACTAGTTAGTTAGAATCATGAAAGGGTATTGTTATAAGCCCTAGCTAGTTAGAGGATTACGAATGAATCCGTAAAATCAAAAAAAAAAAAAGAAATACATAAAATAATACTTACATAACTTACTTACTTGTGGCAAAGGCATTTTTTTCTTTGTTTATAACCATTTTATTTGAATTCATAAAGTCAACCTCAATGCAAAGGCTGCGTGTACATGCAAGTAAAAAAACGCGAAACGAAACGCGAATTATGGGAAAGGACAAAGGTCTGCAAGTCTATGGTTTCAACCAACTGCTGAGGGGAAAATTTATTTTTTTTACATTAGATTCACACAGGAGAGACATAGCAAAAAAATCCCTCAGGGCCTATGTCATCTTTGGGGATGCTGTGTAAAGGGAAAGGAAGAAGAAGACATTCAAAAAGGTATGAGGGGTGTGTAGGAGTCTGAGGATCAACATGTTCATGAGTGACAGTCATATTAATCAATCCCCTGCTGTGGCGCAAGGCGTTGGGTCGAGAAAATCCAGCTGGAGAGGTCTAGGTTAGGTCTCCCTCAACCAGTCTCTATCCGGTCCGCCACGCAGTAGGTGTAACGCATTCGCCGCCTGGACCTAGACAAACCTCACCCCATGAACCCGGGTAAGTCACCAAACATAGCGAATCCCTTGGGGTGACTCCGAGTAGCTCCGGATAGGGGTGTTGGTTATCCAATAAATGGTTTCTGGGGCGTCAGTATCCATACCCACTTCCCAAATTGAATGATTTAAAAATAAATATCATATTATGTTAATCACCAGATTAATTAGAAAAATAATAAAAAAAATTATATTAATTAAAAAAGTTTATAGGAATCAAAAGCTTTAAAACTTCTACACAATACATTGGATGAAAATAACTAATCCTAAATAATACTAATAAAAACTCAGTTATACAAGACATTGGCACGCAAGAAACATAATTTTTTTACTTGACCATTATATTATTATATAAATTATTTTTTCAATACTCATACATATTTCACATAGATTAGATTTATTTCTGTAAGCAATTTTCCACATAAACATAAATATACAGTCAAATGCGGTGAATGTGCCTTTTCGTTGCGTATCAAATATGGACCATGGGACGATTATGACGAAAATGAGTTAAATACCTTACAGTACAATACAGTATTTTTTCTCCACCTTCTACAATATGAGCCATGTTAACCCTTCAAATAATGAGAAAATAATATCTATGAACTTTTGCCTCTCAAAATTTGCACGCAAAGATTCTCAATTCTTCGCTTGCATTTTAAATGTTCATTTTAATTGGTTATTTTTTAATCTTTTTGAAAAAAAAAAAATTCTAAAATCTAGATAAAATAATCTTTCCGATATGCTTATCAGAAATCAACATTTTTGTTTCTAAATATTAAAATTTTAATATTGAAAATGTAAATTAGCTTAAAAATTACGTACATACCTGGGGTTTCCCCAAAAAGTACATAAAATAAAATAAACTTAAAGTTTTAAATACAGATTCCCTTTCTTAAGAAAATTTGTAATAAAATGGTCACTTAACTTTTTATCACATTCATACAATTTTATTTTTAAATTAAGTGTTTGTTACGTCACACATTGGCGCAAAATAAAATCGTCACTTATGATCGGGTTTGTAAAATATCTGATCAATATAGCTTGTATATCCCTAAGGCAATAGAAGCAATATTTCTTTCGCTTTCTAACATAAAAGAAATCACGAATGTTCGCTCGACAGGAAGAGAGATAGATATCTAACTTTTAATGATGCTCGGTCGCTTTGGGACAATCTGGGTCTCCTGTTATTATAACGGCATATGATGTTTTGGGACAACTAGGGTCTCCTGTGATTAGACGGGTTAAATATAAGGAGATTTTGCCGGCAATATTCAAATAAGAGCTATGTGATCTTAAGTTTAATAAGTGGCTTGTAGCGTGTATCTGGTCACATGGTTCATATTGAAAAAAAGGAAAAAAATACCAAAATGCTCAGATCGAAAAAAAAAGCTTGTATGTAAAATAAAATAATAAGTGTGAAGTATATTTATTTCATCATTATTTTGGAACATTTACAGATTATTATTAACATGATAATATACAGGGTGTATCGGCACGTACCCGACAAACTTTACCCAGCCACTCCTTAGCACATTTGGAGTAAAAAGTCTTATGTGCACTTTGCTGTCCGGTAACATTTTTTTTCTATTAAAAACAAAAAAAAAAAAAAATTCCACACCCCGTCACTGTCCACTGTATAGGGTTGAAATAAAAGGCAACGCCGCGCTACTGTCATCTCTTTCACACATATTCTGTCTCAAGTCCCGTGTCCCTTTCTCCTACTTGCTCCTACTTATATCGTTCAACGAAACTCGAATAAGATGTTGCCAGATGGGTTTTTTAATCGCTTTAATCTGACTACAAACAATAATTAATTCAATTGCACGTAAATTTTTTTTTATATATTTCCAAGTATTATTGAATAGAATATTACTTTGAATCTTTGCAATAAATTTATTTGATTTATTGATTTTAAGTTTAGTTGGTAGAACTCCATTTCAATTTTTAGAAATTTATTATTTTTAACAGTATCATTAAAAACAGTTTATTTATTAATAAGTTCTGCTAGTTGTAATTATTTATAAATAAGTTCTGCTTGTTGTAATTATTATTAAAATTATTATTCTACGCGTGACAGCTGTTTCGCCTTCTGATGGCATTATCAAACTGTGGTGAAGCCACTTACAGACGATGTAAGTAATAACTTAAATGTTTCTATTTGTATTATCATGTGGCTTGATTTCCGAGTAAATTGTCGTAAATTATTATTTTCTAATCCCTATTAGTTTCCCCAATTATTACATTGATGCATTGCCCCAACTGATGACTCTGCATAATTAAGTATTTTGGTGTCTAATTATTAGGAATTTCATTACATTGCTAATGTGTTTAGTTCAATTAAGGCAAAATTTCTACGAATATTGTTACCATTCCATCCGTAATGCGTTGTTGTAATCACAACAACAATCACAAAACCGATTTGTAAAATTGTTATACTTATTCTGAGTAACTGCTTTCAATTGAAATTTATTCGCACATTCAACGGAGTCGAGTTAGTCGAGTTTATCGAGTAAACGCGTTAATTAAAAGAGGAACATACATTTGATTATTATTTTTAATATCGATATGTATCACAATAACAGCTACCAAAATCCGATATACGTACAAAATTATTATGTTGAATTGGGGAAGGGAAGGAGTGGAAGGCGAGGAAGTACCTGGATATTCAGATCTGGTCACCAAATACGGCTAGTCATTTCAAGCAACGTATCAATTCTGAATTATGGTCTTTCACCAGGGCAAGAGTATCTTCCACTGAAGACCTGCGGCAAAGCGTGGGTTTAAGAATATTTTTTAAAATTAAAGTTGTAATTTTTGTCTAGTTTTTAAAAAATTTACGATGTTTTAAATAAAATAAAATTTAATAATTATTATGTAACTACATTAGCAATCTGGCAGCATTAAATTTGCAGATAATCAAACAGATGGCATTATTGACGTGTTTGTCTGTGTGAGTGCTTTGTGTTCGTTGCCGAGCTGTTTTACATGAACCGTTTTGTTGATTACCGGGATTGTTTTTAAAACTGTACATTATTGATACCTTCAAATTAGTGGAAATAAAATTAAGCATGTCAAGCTGATCGTTATGTTCCGGTAATTCTGGTAGGCTTTTAACAAAGCAATAATATTCATAAATCACAGTCCGCGACGTTGTAAATAACTAAATTTGTAAAAAAAATTTACGTAGTAGCCTAGTAACATTTTTACAGAGCACTTACGGTGATTTAAAAAAAAAACGGCCCTACTCAAATAATCCAATTATGATTATTGATTAGTACCTAAGTGAGGAAAATTGTTCTTAAAAGTGCTCAGAATTATTGGACTTCGATTATAAAGTCAGGAAACCTACTAATTAGTTTCTTAGTTTCAAAACTAGACTATTTAATACGTGAAACACGCAAGGAAAAATATTACCGGTCGTTCATTCTTTTGCATTCCAGAGGTGAAACAATTTCAATAAAAAAATAAAACTGATGTGTACAATACAAGAAGACAATCAGTGATTCGCATACGAAAAATGTAAATAATCATTAATGTTAAATAAAACATTTATATTCTGGTACCGGATTGTGTAATATGGGCTTCGTTCGCAGTCACGTCAGGATTCGGTATTTTTTAATAGAAACGCGTGTTGAGTTGCGAAGTTGCTTTCAAGCTTTGACAGTGGTGGCTTGTGGTGAAAATATGAAAAATAATTTTTTTATTACAAAAAAATGTCACCGGACAGCAAAGTGTACATAAGATTTTTTTACTCCAAATGTGCTAAAAAATAGCTGGGTAAAGTTTGTCGGGTACATGCCGATACACCCTGTATATAAAATTGGCATTGGGAAGTGTGTAAGTGCTAACAATCCTGTTAACCCTTAAAGAGCCGTTCGCACTGGGAGAGTAGTGTCGAGTAGCGAGTATATTCGTAACTAAACGCGTCCGAACACCACAATTTTAGTAGAGTACAGCTCTTTAGCAGTCTTCATTCTATTTTTTCAGGCGAGTAGCGACCCCCACCATGCGTCCCTGCGCACTCACATGCGCGAACCCGTCGTTTTAGCAGCGTTCATTTGTAGACGTGTAGAAATGTCGTGCCCTTGGAGCGAAGATGCTACTCTACTACTCACTAATGTATTCTTCCACCTCTTTAAAATAAGCATTACAATCAGCTTAATTAGCGAATTTACTTTGTTGTAGCAGCCCATCATCTTACAATGGGCGGCTCACTCATGTACCTACTCTACTTGAAAGTAATGCAAACGCTTTTCGGCAAGTCAAGTAGCAAGTTACTTGCTACTTGACTTGCCAAATCCTGATTGACTAAACTACTCTCCAAAGCGAACAAGCCAGTTCTAACAATCCAGTTAAACATGTTCACAGTTTGCATACATAGTTTACAGTTTATGTATTTTCTTTATAAGGTAGAGATGCTAAACAAAAAAAGAAATAACATAAAGAGAAATAAGAAAAAAAATACAGAAAGAGAATTACTTTAGTCAATTAGGATTTCGTTGTCTCTATTTTCTTTCTTCTTTACAATTTTAAATATTATAAATACATTTTTTTTTTACTTCAAATGTAAATGGATGTATATTGAGATAGAACCTGCAGACAAGCAGCCGTGTGGCAGCTTCGCGGGACTACCTATTTATTGTCAATTCTATTGAATTATGTTAAGAATGTTTTTGTTAGAAATAAAAAAAAATAAATAAATTTAGCAAAATTCCTTGCAAAAGGTCAGTCAGGTAGTTTCGAATTTTTGATATATTACTGAAATATATTATTTTGCATTATCTGGAAAAAACAGTAAAATTTAGGCACTTGTTTTCGTTTTTGCCGTGTACTAAAAAAATAAACGTCTCCCGAAAAAAAACATTCATGCGTTTTTGAAAGTAGAGTAAATTTGCTACAATTTTAGCAGAAGAAGAGCTACAAAGGTATGACGATTCTCGAGATAAAACTTAAAAAAAACAGCGATTTAAATTTTTTTTTATCAAAGCCTCTGAATTACGTTAAATATCTCGTAAACTATGGGTGTTTGGTTCTGAAACAGTTTTTAAGAAAAACTTGATCCATATTCCCCTAGTCCTTCCATTGTGTAATCCATTCTCTTCTTCCTTTCCTCAAAGTCTCCACCAGGAAAGGAAGAGGATGTGCTTACCTACAAGTGATATGGGTCACAAGTAGCTCTCGTCAAAATATCGCAAATAATCGCAAAGTTTCGCTTTTTTATAAAATAATAGTGTCGTGCTTAAAACCTGTGTTGTGCAATATAGTGTGAAACCAGAAACGACCCTGAGCAGCCTTCAGAAGCCGTTAAAAGGTAGGAGATTTCCTTCCAAAACCGATTCTCCTTTGATCTGCCTTCAAAACACGATACATGGTCTATTTCGTTTACAAAAGGGATTTACAGTCCACACTCTCGTGTCGTGGCATTCGGCTGCGACAACGGGTGTACGTAAAAAATCATGAAGATCACATTTAAAATAAGTAAATTTCACTTATTGACTGATAAGTTATTACACTAAAAAATAAATTCTGCTCACTTATAACTATTATGCATGCGTAAATCTTTTTACCTACCCTACCAAGGGTTAATATGTTTTATATATATATCACAGGAACGTTTTGACTTACAAAGGTCATCTTACACTCAAATTACTGCAAATTTAATGTCCTGAAATGTAATTTTCACAAATTTTTGCATACACTCCATTAGTATTAGGAGATATTTAACATAGTTCAGAGCGATGGTCCTGAAGAGCAATGTCAGATCTGATAAAAATTGAAAATATTTTGTTTGGTTTATTTTAATTTCCTTTGATGAATTATGTTGTTTTTTTTGGAATCTTGAATGAAATGAAATGTAAAATATCAAAACAAATATTTCATGATCTCAAAATCATTAAAAATGCAGAAACGAAACTTCAAACAGATCTACTGCAAAACTACAAAATCGCACATCCGACATTATTCTTTGCGATTTAAAAAAAAATTGCTGTTTTTTTTTAAGTTGTATCCCAAAAATTGTCATACCCATTTGGCTCGTCTTGTTCTGAAATTGTGGAAAATTTAATTTACTTTTTTAAAGAAGTGAACAATTTTTTCGATAGTTCAGTTTTTGAAATAAGTGCACTGTCATTATATACACATGCCCAGAAAATATTTGAATATATACAGAATGAATCTTTGTTGGTAACGCCTACAATACGTGATAAATTCTTAATTCGTGGTCCACTACAAGTTTATTTTAAGAGAAATCATTTAAAAAATAAAAATGGTGACTAGTCACATCGAAACAGATTGTCCAGTTCTATTCAGATGTAAGAGTACCGGAAACAATAAGGAACTCCAGTCCAATTTTTTTAATGAATAATGACCTAACTTAAATAACTGAATATTTATTTTTATAGTTAGTTTTAATAGTTAAAATAAGTGACAAAGTTTTAATTTTTCAAGATCCCCGAAAACCACCGAATCTAGTGTGACGTCATCATGACCAACCGAAGTATGAATTTAGTGGGCAACTGGAAACAGCTGATCGTCGCCCGCCATTTTGAATTTCAGCGTTGGAGCGTTTTACTGGGCATTATGATCGTTTTTTGTACAGTTAGAGTTTTTGAATATTTTAAATAATTTAGATAAACTAATAGAGATACTTTATATTTGATCTGAATTATTTAGGCCTAAATAATGTTTCAATAAAAACAAAAACTATTATATGTCCAAATCTAGATAAACCAATAACACGGAATGTCGAACGGCTTGCGCCTTACATTTATTGATTTCTATACAACTTTGACCCAGGTGACGCGGCGCGGTGACGTCACGCCGCCAAAATCCAGCAATACCAACTTGACAGGGTGTTTTAATGACACGTTTTAAAATGGGCTTTTTAATATGTTTTTAAAAACTCTACGTATAATATTATGTAATAAAACTTATATATTCAGAATCAGCGTATGTTGGTCTATATGAACATATTTTTTTAAAGCCATAATATTTTTCACTGGAGTTCCTTATTATTTCAAAGTAGTGATAATTTTTTCATAATACTTTGTAGCCCATGAACAATTCTAAAATTGATAAATTGCTCCCATACAGTTACAAAAGATGGGTGTCACCGGGTTATTTCAAAGATAATCGCAATTGTAACGATATGCATATTACACAAGATTGATGCTTCAACTTTTACAAAAATCACAAAATTCTTATTACATACAAGCAATACATGAAAGTTCATATCACGTGACAACATCTGATTTGGACTGCTGTAATTGACTTTTGTTGAATATATTGAGTTTAAAACCGATACGATTCTTTTGCACATAGTTGCCCAACATTTTGAAGGCTGCCGACGGACATCTCCCCTCTTTTAAGACTTTATCAACATCCTCATCTTCGTGGAGACACATATCCGATAACTGAAGTCTCTTGACACGATCGCCCACTTTACTGATATGGATTTCGTACTTCCAATTGGCCGCCTCAGCGGGGGGGCCTAGGAGTTGCACCACCCAGCACATGGACAGGCGGGGCTCCGTGGGGCGAGCATAGAACTTGAACACCAGCCCCCTGATGGTTAGCAGCATCATATCGGGTCCCAAGAGTACCCGGCTGTGTTGCCCGAAGCGCATCCCGGTGCAAGCTGTGTGCACCTCCTCCGCATGGCTATGCAGCTCACTGTAGTTTCCTGGTCAAACAATAAGGGTGATTTTTATACTTCATCTATACACCTTTTTTCATAGAAAGTTCTTTAAAAATAATTCAGAGTACAGAGGACCCGCGGTAATCCGACAAACGTTTTGCAAGGCAATGTCGGATTATCGAATTTGTCAAATTATAGAGTACTGCCTAAGACCCTCAGTAGTCCGGAATTTTTTGAATTGAACCTTGTAATCTGACAAATTACAAATCAAAGAATCTATTTGAACTACGAATCATACTACATAATTATGTATAAAATATGTGTGGAATTTAGTAAATTAAGCATCACAATTGAGAGCCAATATTTTATTATAAAAATAACATCATGCAATTTGGGAGGCGGGAATGGGTACTGCCGCCCCGGGAACCTTTATTGGATAACCAACACCTCTGCCATAGGTCACTCCAAGTGTCTCGCTACGTTTGGTGATTTAGCAGGGGTGCCCGGGTTCATGGGGTGAAGTTTGTCTAGGTCTTGGAGGCGGATGACCACGACACACTGAACCCCATATTCCTACCCACCCCTTAAACCTTTTTCCTTCGCAGAACTCTCCTTCCCTTCCTTTCCTTAAAAAACCCTCAAAACAGCATCCCTAAAGATTCATCCCCAAAGGCCCTGGGGGAAATTATTTTCCTCAGGGCTTCCTGTGTGGAGCTCATGTAAAAAAAAAAAAAACATCATCAAAGGATAATATGTACCAATCAATTTATAACATATTCATTAATTTTTTTTTGTTTAAGTATCAGTCAAAGTCAAACGGAAACAGTACGCGTCGAGCTGTCGAGCACAATAGTGGTGGCGCGTACAACCTGTCCAATCGTCAGGCGTGTTGGATTACAGGAGGCGCCGGATTAGCCGGGGGCCGGATTACTGCGGGTCCACTGAAGTTACAATAATCAAATAGTTCCTAGGTCCTGGATTGATATTGGCGCAAGCGATTCTGCCCTTGTCTTTCATACTGTCCTTCATCCTTCATACCCATTCTTTATACATAAGGGTTAAAATCGCATTTAAAAAAAAAAGCAGAGCCTGCCGGCGAGCCAGCAACAGATGAGAGGTTAATAGAAAGTTTTTGAACTCATTGTGAGCTGTGGGACTGGTTGGATTATAGATCTTAGACTTACCCTGCCATGAGCACGACTGTATCGGGCACTTGTAGAATCGGTAGAGACAAGCTTTACTGTGAGTAAGCAAATCCTCGTATGGCACTGGGCTCATACAACCAAACCTCGCGTTGGGGCACAGTTCTCTAAAATTGGAACATAAAAATGTGTTATAGAAATTGTCAGCTGCAATGATCTTTGACAGTATCGTAGCAACTGGCGGGTTCGTGGATTCAACCTTCTGCCAGTTTAGTCTTTCACCATTTTTGGCTTGAAAAAAGTAGGGGTTATTTAAAAATTTTCAGGTTACTCGTCAAAAAACGGTTTACTAACAAAAACTCAGTTTACAAAAAAAAATCTATTGGAACCTATTCTTCTATTCTTGAACCATGTTGTGTTGAGGGAATTTTGACAAAGATTGGAATAATATTTGGGGGGTGAGAGGAATGAGGTACTAGTCACGAGGAAGCTCAAAGCATCACTGCCGACCAGTGGCGGATGGTGCTCATAAAAATGAGTGGTGCGCTAAAAATCTTAGGCACCCACCTACCTAATTCCTACTTTAATTATGAAAAAATTCTATCTATTTGTAGATTAGGTCGACCCTCTGGATGCATGTAATGCATCGAGTCCGAATTAATTGTATTTCTTAAGAAAAATTTGTATAAATGAAAATGTGTGCATTTTATATATTTTAGCAGCAGGGAGAAAAGGCAGAGGGAAGAGGAACAGGATTTGCGGAGAGAGAAGAGACGAGGAGGGGGAAGGCGGGGAAGGTGGAAGGAAACGGGGGCGCACGGGAAAGGACATGCAGGGAGAATCAATTTATTTCTTTGAATGGCATTGCAACGCATGCCGGGGACCAGCTAGTTTTTCCATATTTTGTAGTGTGTGTTTGAGGAATGCAGATTTTATTGCTATTTCGAGTATTATACGTGTAAAGTGGCTTGGTGTATATGTATTTGAATAAATTTGTACTAAATAATAGAAAATATAATCACCTAGTTATTTGTTCATCTTGAATTTGCTGTGCTTTAAGCCGGTCAGACTGAATCTGTTGTTCTTTCATCTGCTCGTTCTGTTGGTCAATGAGACGCTGCTTGTTCCTAAGCTCATTTTGTAGGCGACGAGTCTCTTCCCTTTCTGCCTGAAGCCTCGCAGATATAGCTCTCTCAAGTGCTTGTGCTCTTTCTAACTCCTCTTTTGCTTTGGCTGCTTTTTCCTACATAACAAAAAATAATATAGGTACACATAATGTGATTAAAGACACTTTTACATAAAAGGAATTGAAAAAATTGCTTGGGAAATTTTGGGAGATATTTTTCAGACAACAAACAACCATAGTCTTTTTGGGAAATATATCTGCCAGCCTGACAGTCTCAGAAAAGTTATGCTGTCTCATTTTGTATTAAGGTGAGAAATATGATTAATCGGTGTTATAAAAAGAGAATACCGCGCAGTTTGCATAAACGCTCCCGAAAAATTTGAAATAATTCTACGACACAACATTTAGGGGTAAATTGTGCAAGAGCCGCCGCATGCCGCTACACTTTTAATAGGCATAGATTAAAAGTAAACTACTTTTAAACTTAATTACTAAAAGAAACATCGGTTTCAGTCCGGATAGACGGAAGAATATATTTTATAATCGAATACTCGATTTTATTCTGATTAAAAATTTCCGTTGCCGACATTTTTTTTTGTATGGATTTGGCATTTGCGAAGTTTTGTTTCAAGCTAAATATGCCTCAATTACTTAGGATTACCTAAACTAAGAACCTAACAACCTATTTTGTGTACCTATGTAAATAGTTGTTTCTTGTGTTCATTGTAATCATGTTTTTGCTTTATATGCCCATTGTTTGTTTTTTCTAGGTACAATAATAAAATATTTTCAACTATATTACCCACGCACAGGCTGCGCCTTAGTGGGTTCCCATTATTCTTATTATTTTATAATATTGTATGCATCAAATGTAAATTTTGGGAAAAATAAAGGAAAAAAAAAAAAAAAAAAATTGTTGAAATTATGTGTGATTTCCATAACCCGTGCTTAAAAATGCGGCAGCTTATGCACAAATTAATCATTTAGGATTTGAAAAATATTTAAATCAATATTTGGTAAATTTTCGATTGAACTGGCCATGCTCGATAATGCGAATATTTTTTAGAAAAAATCTTTAGATTCACCTTAATTACTATAAAAGGTAACTTTTTGCATTTGGGGCGACAGAAAATAATGCATTTAAAATTTCAATGCTTATAATGGAAATTTACTGCGCGCACCGATACCGTGTCAATTTGCGGCCATTTACGATTCCTGCCATTTTGTAATGTTGGATTTTCTGATACTGCCTATACGGCCATACGCAAGCCTTGTTGCTACTGTAGAGGCGGGCAAAGCGGGTCAGTTGAACGAGCCGCTTCACTAGGTCTTGTTCAATGAAAAGATCCGGGTCAGTGAACCGGCTCGTTGAACGACCGAATTTAGTCCATCTCAAGGGAACCCCAATATTTTGGGGTTCCCTTTTTTTATTTGAATTTCGGATCTCTTTTTAATTCCCTTTTAATTGGATTTCCCTTAGAATGAAAAAAATGAAATCCTTTGTTTAATTGAGTTTTGGTACGAAACAGTATCGAAATTTCAGTTTGCTTTTTAGTTCAGTTCGCTGTTAAAAGAAATGTGTAGAAAAATGTGTTAAATTTCGGTAGAAGAATAATATTTAAACATCGTGTACTAAACATACATTCAACAAAGATTATTAATTACATCTAGTCATGTAAGTACTCAATACCAAAATTACTTTTTTAACCATTATTTCTTGATGAATTATTGAAAATAAACAATCAATGATTTACTGAAAGTAAACATGAGCATAATAATAATATAATTCATCCTTACTTTTGTTATATTAAACAATATAATGTGGCCGGAGCGCTGACGTCACGACTGAAGTATTATGCACGCACACACGCATGAATTTCGAAATTATTATATTGTATTTCGATAATAACATGCACACTTAGCAGAAACGGTACGCCACCGCGCAGAAAAGTCTCACAGTGATCTGAGCTGTAAACCCGTTACCTTACTTTCATATTTTACTTTTCTGCGCGGCCGACTGAACGAACGATCAATCCCAAAGACCAATCTGGTTCGCAGATCTTTGAACGAGTGAGCGGGTGACCCGGTGAGCCGAGTGACCCGCGAGCCGCGAGATCCGTTGAACGATACACGCTCTCGGCTCTCACGGGTCAGTCGGCTCTCCGGATCTCACGGGTCAGTCGGCTCACCGGGTCACCCGCTCACTCGTTCAAAGATCCGCGAACCGTGAAGATCGGTTTTTGGGACCCGGATCTTACGGATCAGTACGAAAATCCGGATCACTGAGCCGACTCGTTCGCGAACGACTCGCCTCTAGTTGCTAGTTCGTAGCCGACTTCATGCGGATTCATGAAATGATGCGTAATTAAAAAACACAACATAATTAATAATATTGCAATATAGAACAGGTTCTATATTCTTCTGAAAAAAACATTTTTTTAACTTTAAATTAAATTTCCAATGTAAAAAATTTTGCTTTAAAATAAATATTAAAATTTTTTGAAGTAAAACTTCTTTACGCACGCTTGACTTGGGGTGTAAGCTGGTGAATGCGTGACGAGAGCGTTACGAAAAGTGTGATCGGGTGAGACAAACGAAGCATAAAGAAGTTTTACTTCAGTCGTGTGGTCCTAGTTTTTTTTTTCTAAAAAATATTCGCATTAAGCGTGGCCAGTTCGATCGAAAATTTACCACGGTAATAGTGAAACCCGGTCGGCATAAAGTATATAAAAAAATTGGTGTTCACTAAAAAAATTAATTATTTGAATTACTTACCTCCTCTTCCTTGGAACTTGAACCACCCATACTGTTATCGTTTCAAATGTCAAATATTTCTTGGTTTTTCACTCACAATGCTCACAATTCTGCCAATATAAAGGAATATTAACTAAACAAGAATTATTCAATTATTCATCTCAAATAGCGAATGTCTTATATTTATTAGTTCTATTCCAATTCCAGTCTTGAAGGCGACAAAAAATAACACAAGCGATAGCAAACCGATCAATATATAAGTATTTATCAAGCGCTTTGTGCTTGTGCGCTGCTACAATGTTACAAAACAAAGAATGGAATAATTACGTGCAAAATAATTCAGAAGAATCGCAAATTTCACAGAGCAGATAATCCAAAACCCAAAGGTAACCAACTACAACACGATAAAGTCGATAAACGCTAAAAATGCTGAGAGGAATCCCAGTTCCCAGGGTAACTTTTATATTCAGTGACTGCCAGTGACTAGTCTTGGTAGCGGCATAATGCTACGGGCACACTTGCTCATTTGAAGCCAAAGAGCATGCTACCTAGTAGCAATTGCTACCTAGTAGCATGTGTGTCCGTGATGGTACTGACACATTTGCTCATTGACAAGCCGGCTTATGAGCATGCTCATTAATGAGTATGCTCATGTCAAATAGTCAACTGTACACACTTGCTCATTAACGAGCAGGCTTGGTTTGAGCTTTCTCTTGAATGAGCGTGCTCAAAGCCAACATTTGAACACACATGCTATTTAATGAGCATGCTCATGTCAAATAATAAATGTCATCGTGTAGTGTCAGTTCCGTTCGCCCAGAACTAAACAAAGTAATCGTATTACTTGCAACGCAATTATTCGTTATTTAAGAATCTTTTGACGAAAGAAAACAAAACGGTTGATTTGGGTCCAAGATGTCAACGGATATACAATTACAAGGACATAAGGACGGTCAGTTCTGTCCGCACAGAAGTCAATAAAGTAATTGTATTGCTTGCAACTCATTTACTGAAGAAACTTTTGGCGAAAGAAAAAAACAAAATAAAAAGTTCGATTTGGGTTCGCAATTGGATCACTAGAAGAACAAACCTTGGAGCAAGTAATCATTTGTTAGTAGAAATGCAAAAAGAAGATATCAACGGATATAAAAATCATTTATGAATGCTTCCGCAGAAATTTGACGAGCTACTCTTTAAAATTGAAAGCGTGATATAAAAACGAGATACTCATACGCGGAATGTTATTCCGCATATGATATTCTAAAGGTTGATTTTCGTCAAAGACGTCAACAAATTCGAATATGTCTAAATTATTAAAAATAAATACTAATTTCAATAGAATGTGGTTTCATTTTAGAGGTAAAGGAACTGTTGGGGAATTTGGAAGTCTATTGTGGATATTGTGGTGACCTTGTAATAATAAAAATCCAAACACATTCGTGATTCCCATAATAAATCACGAAAAGAAAGGTTTTTTCGTCCACCTAGCGATCTATTTTGACATTTTTGCCAAGAACGCGCAGGCGCGAACCAGGGATGGTATGTCTAGGGAAATTTCCCTAGATCTAGGGAAATTTCGAACTCAAACACTTTGTACAATTTTTTTTTACGTATGACAATATTACTGGTATTGCTAGTCGATAATTATTATTATTTTTAATTTCCGTGAACCTTATATACTGTTAATATACTGACATAAATCAAGCAATGTTGTTTTTAACACCGACAACTCAAAATGATATTAAATTTAGGTTTCAAATTGCGTTTTTATCTAAATATGTTTATTACAAGATATTTTCTTCAGTTTCGGTGATTGCGGTTGATTTTTATTTTGCAAAGTGATTTTTTTAATAGGAATATCGTTTTTAATTCAGTTTAAGTGTATACATATTTTGAAATTATTATTTCGTTTGGCAAAAAGTGTTTTATTTGGAAAAGTACCGCAAGAAATGGGACGTTTGTATAATTATGATCTCACTAGTAGTTAAAAATCCGATCCACAAGTTTTTGATGCTAGGCCCTGAGGGCGGCTTTTGTTTCAGCTTCGCCCAGTTTGAGTGTTGGTGACCATTTTATAAATCCGATAGGAACTGGTTCCAAAAATAGCCAGTTCCTCGGATTCACTGTGATCCAGTGACAGCTAGTCACCGAGACAAAGTAACCGTGACACAGTAACCGAGACACGCAATGGCGTCATATGTAATATATATATATATATTTTTTACATGAGCCCCACACAGGAGGCCCTGAGGAAAATAATCTCCCTCAGGGCCTATGTCATCTTTAGGGATAATGTGTGGAGGGTTTTTTTAAGGAAAGGAAATGGACGGGAATTCTGGGAAGGAAAAGGGTTTAAGGGGTGGGTAGGAATCTGGGGTTCAGTGTGTCCTGGTCATCCGCCTCCAAGACCTAGACAAACCTGACCCCATAAACCCGTGTACCCCTGCTAAATCACCAAACGTAGCGAACCACTTGGGGTGACCTATGGCAGAGGTGTTGGTTATCCAATAAAGGTTCCCGGAGCGGCGGTACCTATTCCCGCCTCCCAAATTTCATAATATATCGCGTGTAGCCGCGTGATTTTATTATTCACAACTCGTCAAGTATCACCTTTTCATATCCTGAAAGATACTTAATTCTATAAATTCGTAGTACATATACCTGGGGGGGGAATTTACACATGCGAGCTGCTGACAGATTCTTGAATTAAAACCGAATTACAACGGTAGATTTGCCTGAAATTTCATGAACATAGATGTTATTTGAGGCGCGGCGCGTAAGGCGTGGCGTCAGATTTGCAATCGAAGTCGGGTTCTGAAATTCAACCACGCAGAAGCAAGGGTATTAATACTGTGTGATGATTATTATTCTGTATGTATACATTTGACACTGTGACAGAGCTGTGTGAGATTAGTTGTTCCAGTGTTGCCATTGAGAATCGAGGATTTCCATTAGCAAAATTAAAAAATACCATGTAAGAAAGATAATAAAAGCGGTGACTGCGAACTTGCGTAAAAGTGATTATTTTAACGAAATCTAGGGAAATTTTGTCTCAACATCTAGGGAAATAATTTTTTTGGGCATACCATCCCTGGCGCGAACTGAGATCGGAATGACATGAGCATGCTCATAAGCCAGCCTGTTCACACATGCTTAGAGGCTTCCCCTTCCACCCGATAATCCAATGAGCATGCTCATAAATCAAACGGCTGTTGATTCTATCAGCTATCTCATTTGGCTTCAAATGAGCATGCTCATTACTAGCAACGTCACGGACACACATGCTACTAGGTAGCAATTGCTACTAGGTAGCATGCTCTTTGGCTTCAAATGAGCAAGTGTGCCCGTAGCATCACGTTGCTAGTAATGAGCATGCTCATTTGAAGCCAAATGAGATAGCTGATAGAATCAACAGCCGTTTGATTTATGAGCATGCTCATTGGATTATCGGGTGGAAGGGGAAGCCTCTAAGCATGTGTGAACAGGCTGGCTTATGAGCATGCTCATGTCATTCCGATCTCAGTTCGCGCCAGGGATGGTATGCCCAAAAAAATTATTTCCCTAGATGTTGAGACAAAATTTCCCTAGATTTCGTTAAAATAATCACTTTTACGCAAGTTCGCAGTCACCGCTTTTATTATCTTTCTTACATGGTATTTTTTAATTTTGCTAATGGAAATCCTCGATTCTCAATGGCAACACTGGAACAACTAATCTCACACAGCTCTGTCACAGTGTCAAATGTATACATACAGAATAATAATCATCACACAGTATTAATACCCTTGCTTCTGCGTGGTTGAATTTCAGAACCCGACTTCGATTGCAAATCTGACGCCACGCCTTACGCGCCGCGCCTCAAATAACATCTATGTTCATGAAATTTCAGGCAAATCTACCGTTGTAATTCGGTTTTAATTCAAGAATCTGTCAGCAGCTCGCATGTGTAAATTCCCCCCCCAGGTATATGTACTACGAATTTATAGAATTAAGTATCTTTCAGGATATGAAAAGGTGATACTTGACGAGTTGTGAATAATAAAATCACGCGGCTACACGCGATATATTATGAAATTTGGGAGGCGGGAATAGGTACCGCCGCTCCGGGAACCTTTATTGGATAACCAACACCTCTGCCATAGGTCACCCCAAGTGGTTCGCTACGTTTGGTGATTTAGCAGGGGTACACGGGTTTATGGGGTCAGGTTTGTCTAGGTCTTGGAGGCGGATGACCAGGACACACTGAACCCCAGATTCCTACCCACCCCTTAAACCCTTTTCCTTCCCAGAATTCCCGTCCATTTCCTTTCCTTAAAAAAACCCTCCACACATTATCCCTAAAGATGACATAGGCCCTGAGGGAGATTATTTTCCTCAGGGCCTCCTGTGTGGGGCTCATGTAAAAAAAATATATATATATATATTACATATGACGCCATTGCGTGTCTCGGTTACTGTGTCACGGTTACTTTGTCTCGGTGACTAGCTGTCACTGGATCACAGTGAATCCGAGGAACTGGCTATTTTTGGAACCAGTTCCTATCGGATTTATAAAATGGTCACCAACACTCAAACTGGGCGAAGCTGAAACAAAAGCCGCCCTCAGGGCCTAGCATCAAAAACTTGTGGATCGGATTTTTAACTACTAGTGAGATCATAATTATACAAACGTCCCATTTCTTGCGGTACTTTTCCAAATAAAACACTTTTTGCCAAACGAAATAATAATTTCAAAATATGTATACACTTAAACTGAATTAAAAACGATATTCCTATTAAAAAAATCACTTTGCAAAATAAAAATCAACCGCAATCACCGAAACTGAAGAAAATATCTTGTAATAAACATATTTAGATAAAAACGCAATTTGAAACCTAAATTTAATATCATTTTGAGTTGTCGGTGTTAAAAACAACATTGCTTGATTTATGTCAGTATATTAACAGTATATAAGGTTCACGGAAATTAAAAATAATAATAATTATCGACTAGCAATACCAGTAATATTGTCATACGTAAAAAAAAATTGTACAAAGTGTTTGAGTTCGAAATTTCCCTAGATCTAGGGAAATTTCCCTAGACATACCATCCCTGGTTCGCGCCTGCGCGTTCTTGGCAAAAATGTCAAAATAGATCGCTAGGTGGACGAAAAAACCTTTCTTTTCGTGATTTATTATGGGAATCACGAATGTGTTTGGATTTTTATTATTACAAGGTCACCACAATATCCACAATAGACTTCCAAATTCCCCAACAGTTCCTTTACCTCTAAAATGAAACCACATTCTATTGAAATTAGTATTTATTTTTAATAATTTAGACATATTCGAATTTGTTGACGTCTTTGACGAAAATCAACCTTTAGAATATCATATGCGGAATAACATTCCGCGTATGAGTATCTCGTTTTTATATCACGCTTTCAATTTTAAAGAGTAGCTCGTCAAATTTCTGCGGAAGCATTCATAAATGATTTTTATATCCGTTGATATCTTCTTTTTGCATTTCTACTAACAAATGATTACTTGCTCCAAGGTTTGTTCTTCTAGTGATCCAATTGCGAACCCAAATCGAACTTTTTATTTTGTTTTTTTCTTTCGCCAAAAGTTTCTTCAGTAAATGAGTTGCAAGCAATACAATTACTTTATTGACTTCTGTGCGGACAGAACTGACCGTCCTTATGTCCTTGTAATTGTATATCCGTTGACATCTTGGACCCAAATCAACCGTTTTGTTTTCTTTCGTCAAAAGATTCATAAATAACGAATAATTGCGTTGCAAGTAATACGATTACTTTGTTTAGTTCTGGGCGAACGGAACTGACACTACACGATGACATTTATTATTTGACATGAGCATGCTCATTAAATAGCATGTGTGTTCAAATGTTGGCTTTGAGCACGCTCATTCAAGAGAAAGCTCAAACCAAGCCTGCTCGTTAATGAGCAAGTGTGTACAGTTGACTATTTGACATGAGCATACTCATTAATGAGCATGCTCATAAGCCGGCTTGTCAATGAGCAAATGTGTCAGTACCATAACATAACCAACTATATAACGGTTATTTAAAAATACCCACAACTACGCTAGCGGCAGCTCGGGTATTTGGTTATTTGGTTGTGGCGGTTGTGGGGGTTGTTGGTTGTTGGCGGTTGGTCAAAAACTACCTGATACCCAATACCCATTCCCACCACTGAAAAAACCAAAACCTACACAACCATGATAACCACTGATAACTAGATAACTATCACAACCTCATACGTCATACATAACCAGTAGTTGGCAACTGGCAACTGGCACCCTAAGCCATCAGTTGTAGCTTCACGAGCCGGCGTGGCGTGCGGAGCTATATTCTTGTAATATTATACTGAATTTCTTTCGAAAAATCTTACGATTGCGGAATTTTTTAGAAGTAAAAAATAGTGTTTAATTATTTTAGTTTATTGCTTCGCTTAGAATATTATTAGTATATTTAGGTATTTTTACATAAGTGTAAAAGTTTAAAACATTTTGTTTATAATTTGTGAAAGTTTTGTTAAAAAATTGTGACATTGTAAATATTGCAGGCAATATTTGGGCCGATTTGACAAACATAACGTGGATATAAAGCGCCGTGTAAATTGTGTTGACTTGTTCTGATTTATAAAAATTCAACGGGAAATTAAACTTCCCATCTAAAAACAACACATATTTCTGCATTTGCTGAATTAAATGCGTTTTCACCAACTGAAATCAAAAGTGCTACAGTGCCGAACGCCATTATTAAAGTGCCCAAAGCGTTTTACTTTATGATGCTCCTTCTACTTCATCAGGACCACCAAAACCCAAAGGTAAATGGATGCATATAAACCAAAAAAGAAGAACGCCCAGCAAAAGGGAATAATCGACATGGGTTTGCTCACCGATAGTTTCCAGCCTTTTTGCTTGGTGGAAGAAAGTGTGTTTATTGTCGGAATTTCCCATCCTAATTGCTAAAGTATTTTAACTCCTCGATTTCCAGTAATTTGATAATTACTCTGACCGGAATATTGTTCATAATAATAACTTTTTGCCAAAATATTAACAATCTATTTACTTGTTGCGCTTGGGAAATAACGTACATAAATATAATATTGTTTTGTAAAAATATTTGTAGTTGATATATATGCAGGTTTGTTTCACATTGAAAGAAAAAACAATGGTCCGTTATAATAATAGAGTGATGCCGTAAATAAAATATTTCTGAAAGTAATAACTATGTAATAATGGCAACAAGCTATCTACCTTCATTTACATGTATTTCTTTCGAGAAATTTTCAGTTCTTATTTAATCTTTGTTGTGTATAGCAGTCGTGTGAAATTTCACTACATTCGATTTATCAGGCATTGCAATAAATTTACATTTTTACAAGCTTATAATATATTTTCCATTGGAGGTATTTATTTAAAATTTAATTTAACTTATTTTATTCCCTTCTAAAAAAATTTTGATTGCTGCCCTGCTTGTAACTGGTCTTTAATATTCGTTAAAAATCGACAGCGCCATACGGGTCACATTTTTTGTCTTTATTTTTCTTTGGTGAGGTGGAACGGTAATATTAGATAGTTCGCACAGCGTTGTCCCTTTTCGTGGGTCAAAAACTCACCCGATACCCAATACCCATGGACAAAACCAAATACCTCCATAACTCCATTACCATGATAACTACTGATAACTAATACCTAGACAACTAGCGAGCATCAACTGTAACCGGCAATAACTGAGATAACCAAATAACCGTTTTATAACCAGTTATCTACATACTAATAACCAGTTGGTTATGTTATTGAATTTCTGGCCAGTTACCCAAGACTACCAGTGACTCGAAACAAATTTCTAAATATATCTAAATTCGAACTACGCACACATTAGCACTCCCCACACGGCCACTTCGGATCGACCGTGTCTCGCGCCACTTCGCCGCCGCGCAGAAAAGTCTCACAAGTGAACTGCGCTGTAAGCCGGTCCCGGCCTGAAGTGGCGCGGTATTCGGCCGCTCCAAAGTGGCCGTGTTATTGACGATGCATTTAAAAATAATGATAAGCAATGTAACACTCAAACATTACAATACCACCACAGTCTTTCAACTCTCATTACACTGGTAATATAATTCAGTTGTTGTTTTTTTTTTTTTTTTTTTTTTTTTTTTTTTTTTTTTTTTTATTTCTTTTATATATTTAATAATATTATTATTCAATTTATAAAAACAGTTTATTTATAAACAAGTTCTGCTAGGTAATTATTTTTACACGTGACAGCTGTTTCGCCTTCTGAAGGCATTATCAAACTGCTGACAGTTTGATAATGCCTTCAGAAGGCGAAACAGCTGTCACGTGTAAAAATAATTACCTAGCAGAACTTGTTTATAAATAAACTGTTTTTATAAATTGAATAATAATATTATTAAATATATAAAAGAAATAAAAAAATTAAAATGGAGTTCTACAAATTAAACTTGATAACAATAAATAATTCAGTTGTTATAATCAGGAACGTACTGAAAGGTGAATGCTGTAATAATGACGTGATAATATTGCAATACATGCATAAAAATAATCAAATTGGTACACACTGGTACACGCACACACAGTCAAATTGGTCAAATGTCAAATACATAAATAAACCAAACATCACTACCACCACGAAACGAAAACGCCCATAGACATTAATGAAAATATAAATAGACCCATACATTCCAAACATTTTTGAGTAAACAACCCCACATATTTCATAATACGCAGTTATTATTTGTCATTATTTTAGGTTTTTTTACGTTATTTTTATTTGATTCATTGTTACCACGGCGTCGAGTGTGCTTTGTATTGGAAAAATGGTTGTTATTAATTACAATATAATTATATCGGTATTTGATTTAGAAATAAGATTATTTTATATTGAAAGAAGACAGTCGTCAACGCGGCGGTTTGAATGTGAAAAAAAAGTTTTACTTCCAACCACATTGAAAAATTTCGTTACAAATCGTTGATAATCAAAATAATTATATTTTAGCTAGCTGAACTGTAGAATTTGTGATAGTTTTTGACAAAACATTTATGTATTTGGGATTTCCCCCCCCTGATTGCGTGCCAGTCAGCTGACTGAGTTGACAGTTGAGATCATGAATTTTATCTATGGTTTACAAACTGCACTAGTTTTTATGTAGTAGTGTGAAATTTCGCAGAATTGTGTGTACATATATGGTTATTTACATGTGTGTGCAACCGTATCGGTACCAGTGTTGCCATTCGCATGGTTTTTCCGCGTTTTCGAGATTTTTTGAGACATTTCTACCTAAGTGGGCTGCCATTAGGGTGTTTTTTTATAATTTTTTTTTATATGAAATATCGCACAAGAGTCCCAACTGCTCACGTCTGGAGCCAGTGAGACTATGGCATCCCCAATTGGGGTATGTTGTGAGGCTGAAGGTAATGGGGAGGGGAAGGAGATAGGGAAGAGGAAGGTGGGATCTGATCTGGTCACTAAACACGGCTAAAGCCATTTCAAGCAACGTTTCAATTCTGAATGGTGGTCTTACACCAGGGCGATACTGATAGTATTTTCCACTCTGGAACGTGCCGCAAATATACTAAATATTATTCTAAATGAATAAATTGTGAAACCACAAATTAATCGTATACAATTTATTGGTGCACGCCGGGTTCGAACCCGCGAACTTCGGATTGTGAGTCGAGAGTCTTACCTCGGGACCATGAAGGCCGTCAATTGTGCCGTTGTCAATTATTTCAACTTTTGAATTCAGAAACGCCTGGGGTCTCAAAAGTTGATCTCAAAGAAAATAAGAAATGCATTTAAATTTATTTAAAAAAAAAAATGGTTATTAGCCCGCTAAAATGCATTGAAAATCAGAAAAAAAAACCTAAAAACTTTTTTTAAAATTATATTTATTAATTTCTTTTTCAAAAACTTTACATTTTATTGTTTGTTTGTTATTAAAAAATGCATATAGCTGACAAAAATGAAAAAAAATCAAGATTATGAATACAAGTAAATCAACAAGAATAATGAATTTATTTATGATGGTTTTTTATCGATTGATATTAGGGTAGGCCATGATTCTGGAAATTATTATCAAAACCAAAACATTATTTTATCCATTATAAACTATGTTTTTTTACCATGTTTTTGGGTCATTTACACCTACATGGTTTTTTGAAAAAATCGTCTCGAGAAAGACATGTTTTTATTGTTTTTTTTACATTAGCTCCATACAGGGGGCCATGAGGAAGAAAATTCCCTCAGGGCCTATGTCATCTCTGGGAATGCTGTGTGGAGGGTCTTTTTAGGGAAAGGAAGGAGAGGAAAAAGGTATTAGGGGTGGGTAGGAATCTGTTGGTCAACACGTCCAGGCGTGACGGATGTATGAATCCATCCCCCCCACTGCGGTACAAGGTGATGGGTGAAGAGTCTGGAGGTAAAAAGGCCTCCCTCTACCGGTCTCTCCCGATTCGGCCCGCCTCACCCCATGAACCCGGGCACCCCTGCTGAGTCACCAAACTTAGCAAACCACTTGGGGTGACGCTATGGCAGAGGTGTTGGTTACCTAAAAAATGGTGCCCGGGCTGTGGTACACATACCCGCCTCCAACGCATTATTTTAGAGCAGTGATGCACAAACTGTGACCCAATTAAATGATTATTGTTGTCCAATTCATTAAATATAATTTAACATGATTAAAAATCAAATATCTTAATATGTTCATAGTACATTTAATATAGGTCTTACAGATAAGATACATAATTTCCACATAATGTTACATAAATCAGAATTCTAAATCTATTAACTACATTGAATAAAATTATCAAATCTCTAAGATAATAAAAAAAACTCAGACAAGATATTGACATCCACAAATCATAATTTAAATTTACTTGGTCATTATATAATTTATATTTATCTTGGGGTAATTACTACAAATGGGTAACCCCGAAATCAGCATTTTTTATATACTAAAAGCACGACTCTATTTCCTCATGTATGAATGCTACAAACAGAAAAGTCGTAATGCATTGAATGCTTTTATTATTACCGTTGACAATTCACGATATTACCGTTGACAATTCACACGATACCGTGACGGCAAATAAAGGCACAATGTACATTGGTCTGTTTCCAGGAAACAAATTATCTTTCATCTCACTCACACACCGCACCGCGACATCTCGGTAGAAATATAATATATATTAAAAGGAATATAAATACAAGGATAAGTATTGAAGTGAGTGAATTCCAAAAACTAAAAAATGCAAATGTCAATGCGCTTACTTCTTAAACACTAAACAACAACAGTCGAAAATGAGACAAACGGTGAATGGAAAAACCCCCAAAGGAAACTTGCAATCATTATCATACATCTCCCTCACACTTTTTTAATTTTTTTTTTACATGAACTCCACACAGGAGGCCCTGAGCAAAATAGTTTACCTCGGGGCCTATGTCATCTTTGGGAATGCTGTGTGGAGGGTTTTTTTAAGGAAAGAGAGGAGAATTCTGGGAAGGAGAGGGGTTTAAGGGGTAGGTAGGAATCTGGTGTTCAGTGTGTCATGGTCATCCGCCTACAAGACCTAGACAAACATCACCCCTGCTAAGTCACCAAACGTAGCGAGTGACCTATGGTAGAGGTGTTGGTTATCCAATAAAGTTTCCCGGGGCGGCGGCACCCATTCCCGCCTTCCAAATTGAAAGAAAATATAAAGAAAATGAAATACAAAGAAAAATTAGTGCTTTGGAGGAAACAGTCCCAAGAATTTTGTGTGTCTCATCCTTCATCTCACCATTATTTAATGTGTAAGAAAGAGCCGCATCATTACAGCGATAAGAAACATATGTTTATTACTTTTTTGTGTCACGGTACCGTAACTTTGAATCTGCACGGTAACTATAAAAGAGCTCATAGGAATCATCAAATTATTTGAATATGTTTTTTCTCCAAAAAACGGTATAGTTTAATTCTATAATTAGGTAACTCTAGTAACAACAAATGTTTATCCGTGTTTAGCTGGTTGTAGCATCAAAATTTGTGGAATTGCTTAACCACTGGAGGAAAAGACCAATTTAAAACTTTTTTTCCGATTGCTCGACATTTTTTGGTGATCATTTTGAATATTTTCCGCCCAAATTAAAAAAAACATACCTCCGAATTTTAATACCGAGACATACAAACTGATTATAGATATGTATAGCCAATGAATTCACCTATCTTTTGTTAATTATTACATATTCGTAGGATTTATAAAAAAAATATTATAAAATCGTAAACTTCTACTTAATTACTTACAAATAAGGGAAAATTTGTCAAAATTGGCAGCAAAGCAATCCAAGGTATTTTAAATAGTGCCATATTGTAGCAAAAAGCGCTCCAGTGGTAAAGTTGCTTTTGTTGCATTTTGTATGTAACAACAAGACAAGTCATTCTATTTTTGTAAATATATAAAAAAATGATTGGCCATTTTCTTATTTCTAAAATGTAAGTATTACAGTTCCCAACACATCAATCTATGATTTAAAAACACTTATCAGTATAAACAACCGATTTATCAGATTGATTACCATCTTATAATTTAATTTCCCAACAAAGCTGATTTCAGAGTTACCTAGTTGTAGTAATTACCCCGTAATATATTTTTAAAATATTTTTTTGTTTATTTATTCTTACAAGGGAGATTAAAAAATAACTTTAGAGTCAGATATATTTCTGTAATCAATTCCTTACAATAATATCTACTATATTAATATTACAATAATAAAACTACAATAATAATACCGGGCATTGCCCGGGCTTTACTCAGCTTTAAGGGGTGGTTTAAAAAAACAAATCTAATGTAGACTTTGACCTTCCTCTCGTTTTGGAGGTCAAGTGTGCAAAATTAGAGGTGGGTGAGTTCTGCATTTTGCCAGAGTCTTCCGGGACGTGCTTCCTTTCAAAAGTACTTAAGTTCTAGGAGCAGGTCCCGAGTTTTGAGTTCTTGGGTGCAGACTGAGTATTGGGTACCGGGACGCAAGGGTTCAGCCGGAGCCGAACCAAAATACAACCCGGACAAGAACCCGCACAATCTCGGAGGCATTCGCTTTCTGGCTCCAGGTCCAGGTCCAGGTCTAGGTCCGAGACCTGGGACTGGGTTCTCTGGGAGTAGTCGATTTTAAAAAGGAAGAACCCGCGAAGAACCCGAGTTCAAGATCCCATTTCAGCTAAACCTACACATCGCTTTTACAAATAAAATTCGAATTGCCCGCCCGTCATCCCTCTATATATTAGAAAAAGATTTCTACAAAGAAGTCTGTGGCGGGTGGGCGGAATGGATTTAATTTGTACAAAATTGTTGCAAACTATAAATGTACTGCCCAGCTGTAATTTTAGTTTGAATAACTGTATTTAGTTGCTGCTTTTGTAATGGTTAGGTTTAAATTTTTAATGTTATATTAAGTTTACAGATATATATTTTTTAATTTCTATAATTGTAAAGCTACCCTTTTCAACGCAGGAATGTCCTAGTGAGATGAACTTAAGATTTTTATTGTATTACACTATTATTTTTTTGAATAAATAAATACAAATCTGGTTTGATTCCGAGGTTGATGAAATTTTGCACACTCGACCTTCAAAACAAGAGGTAGGTCACTGTCTACATTAGACTTCGAAAAACTGTTTGGAAAGCCCTGAGGACTTCAGTTAGTTTACAAATAAAACTATTTCAGACCTTTTTTATTTAATATTTCTCTCTCCCAAAGATTTGGAACTTCCGTGCGTTATTTTAGGGCAGCGAATCTAAAGTTAACGACCGCAAATTGAAAAAAAGGTAAGTTATGAATAACCCGCCGCTTTTTTAATATGCACAGATTTTGAAAAGTACACTACTTTTAAAGTTAGTTATCACCAAAGACACCGGTTTCAATTGCGGCAGGTGGAAAAATATGCATTTTAAATTTACATTTCATAAAAAAAAAATTGTACGTAATTTCTCATTACGGCTGACATTTCATGTTATTTTTTTCGCAAACAGAATGATTTCCAGCAATTTCCAGGGGTACCAATCGATAAATATTTAAAAAAAGATTGCCATATCGCAAAAATCATTACAAATACGCCTATTTTTTTTTTAAATAACGAAAACGATTAAAAGAACGCGCACACGCTCTTCTTTTCAATTAGATAAACATCCCAGGTTTTTAATGGTTTGTACGGCAAGCAGGGTTTGTCTAGCGGGTATGTGTTATTGCAAAATAAAAGACAGATGAACGAAAATAAAGAACGCGCACGCGCTATTCTTTTCATTTAGATATACATCCCAGGTTTTGAATGGTTTGTACGGCAAGCAGGGTTTGTCTAGCGGGTGTGTAATTATTCTAATACATTTTTATTATAAAACAGATTTAAACTTGTCAATAATTAATTTCTGGATGTCGTCTAAAAACGCCTTTTTATATACCTAACCTAGCCTAACCAAACCTAATCTAACCAAACCTAATCTAACCAAACCTAATATAACCTAACCTAATTAATAGTACATTGATTTTAATTCGTATATCCTAAATATGCTCAATTATTTATTTATTCAGAACATGAAAATTGCACCATATTAGTACCTTCATACGAAAATTGCATTATACTAGTACCTTCCTCGAATATAATCACATTATTGCGATATGGCAATCTTTTTTTAAATATTTATCGATTGGTACCCCTGGAAATTGCTGGAAATCATTGTTTGCGAAAAAAATAACATAAAATGTCAGCCGTAACGAGAAATTACGTACAATTTTTTTTTTATGAAATGTAAATTTAAAATGCATATTTTTCCACCTGCCGCAATTGAAACCGATGTCTTTGGTGATAACTAAGTTTAAAAGTAGTGTACTTTTCAAAATCTGTGCACATTAAAAAAGCGGCGGGTTATTCATAAATTAATGAAAAAAATTATGAAATTTTGGGAATTTTTTCATTAATCATTTTTGCATGAAATGATAAAAAAGTGAGTTGATGATAATGTTTATAATATATTTTCTTAATAAAATATGTATGTGTTTTAATTTTAGAAAGAAAAAACCAAGGTGAGCCATTTTTAAAACTTTTTCATGTTTGCATTCAAAATTCTTATATTTTAAAAATGGGTGTGTTTATTTTGAATTATATTATTACAAAGCATTCATAGGTTTTAGATTTTGGATGCGTTCAGATATAATATTCTATTTATTTTATTTTATTGCAAAGCAGAAATATTTTGACAAAATATTCTTAAGGGTTAACATTTTGCTCCATTGCAGTTAAACTTCTTAGAAATGATTAAAAATGCTGGCCTTGAAGGCAAAGGCAAATTTGTTTCAAAGTTGTTTTACGCAATTATGAATATTTTTTTTGTGTAGTAATTCACTATTTACTTTTGCAACGGTTTGGTTCTTTTTTACAGTGCGAGTGTCGTTTATTTTTACAACAAGTTGCCTCATTAATCAATCAAAAGACTTATAAAACTTTTGCACAGCATAGACTACTAACAATCCGAAAATTGATAAATTGGTCCCCTACTATTATAAAAGATGGGCGTCACTGAGTTAGTGCAAAGGTAATCGCTATTGTAATTCATATTACACATGATTAGAGACATTTATTCATAGCATTAACGATATTTTCGCAAATTAATACGTTAAAAGCTGGTTCACATTGAGCTATCAAATATAAAAGACCATAGCACGCCAAATAACGCTCTCCATATAATCTCTTCAGACCGTTCACACGTAAGCGTTTTTAAGCGCAGATCAATCATAGACAACACACATCTTAGACGTAACCGCTCCAGACGCGATATCCCAGAATATAACTCCCCCCTTCTCCGACTACAACAGGAGAGGGGGTCATTGTAATTACGGAGCTGCCCAGACCCGTGGATGACAGATGTCAAGTTGACAGATTTCAGTACAAAAAATATGCATTCCGTTGCCGCTCCCTAATTCGACTGACCCCCTCTCCTACCACAGGAAGAAATATTTGATAGCCTCGTGTGAAAGGACAAAAGATAAGCGCTCGCGAATCAAGATATCTGCTCGCAGATTTATAGCTCAGTGTGAACCAGCTTTTAAACGCAAAATAGCGGCGATTTTTACGACAAAACTCAACAATATGCAAACTTTTCAGTAATGCAAGCAAAATTAAAAAGTACAAAGGCTGTGCAGGGGGTAAAGAACCAGGTTGTCTTAACCCAAATAAGAGAGTTGTCAGAAGAGTTCTGTGAAACTGGCATCTCATGTGCTGAACCGTCAAGACAACAGCACTAATCTATTTCTTGAACAGGTAAAATGTTCCTGCAATTGTAGGTCAGACGCTATTCACATTCAAATCAGTTGATGACAGTAAATTCCTGGAAGGTAACAGCTATTTTCAAAGACAGCTTGTAGATCAAGTGAGGAATGGAGTCACTGTAAACATAATTCAGCTACTCTTAGCTGTAAAAATAGTTCAGAGAATTTTCTGAGGCTACTCTGATGACTGTGTGGGCCCCTGTGACCTGTGAATAGTGTTGACGCAGAAAGATTTTTTAGTCGCTATAATCTTGTATTGACAGATCGTAGAACGAACATAACACACTCTACTGTAGAAACATGTGCCATGTTGAGTTTCAATCAATAATACAATAAGCATGTTTCAAGTGATTTTGCTAATTTACAGTGAAACCCTCTTAAGAAGTTCCCGCTTAAGAAGTTTCGTGGCTTAAGAAGTTTGGTTTTTTCGCTCCCTCGGCCCCAAATTGGCCCAATTTTTCCCACATATAAGGTTTTCCTGCTTAAGAAGTTTGTTTTTTCCAGTCCCTTGGAAAACTTCTTAAGAGGGTTTCACTGTAATTGTTTTTCCCCTCTTGCCGACTCCCATTCCTTGAAATTAGCCTATTTAGCTATAAGCGCTATAAAAACGCAAAATTAAAGCTATTTTTTCAATAATTAATGCTACATTTCTTAAAAATTAAAGCTATGAATCAGTGTCTCTACACATGATCGATGCTTCATCTTTTAAAAACCTCATAAAATTCTTATTACGTAATAGCAATAGATGAATGTTTAAATCACACAACAATATCTGATTTGGGCTACTGTTGGCTATTGTTATAAATACTGAGTTTGAAACCAATGCAATTCTTTTGCAGATAGTTTCCCAACATTTTAAAGGCTGCCGACGGACATCTCCCCTCTTTTAAAACTTCATCAACATCATCTTCTTCATGGAGACACACGTCGGATAACAGCAGTCTCTTGACGCGGTCGCCTGCTTTACCGATACGGATTTCGTATTTCCAATTGGCAGCCTCGGCGGGGGGGCCCAGGAGTTGCAAGACCCAGCACATTGCGAGGTGGGGCTCTGTGGGGCGAGCGTATAACTTGAACACTAGTCCCCTGGTGGTCAGCAGCATCGTATCAGACTGCAGTAGCATCCGGGTATGTTGCCTGAAGCGCATCCCGGTGCAAGCTGTGTGAACTTCCTTCGCATGGTGATACAGCTCACTGTAGTTTCCTGGTCAAACGGTAAGGGTGACATTTACACTTTATCTTCACATCATGTGTTACCCTTATAAAGCCAAACTTCAGGCATTTTTCGTTGTTTGTTTTTGGGGTGTTATGCTGTGTTGCGCTACATTTCAGACAGCGTTACAGTGTCCATCATCAGGGCAGATGTGCACTGTCATCTAGAGGGATCACTAGATGGATCACTAGACGACAGTGGATTCGAGGAACAGGTTTATTGGAACCAGTTCTACGCCTGATTACGGAGACAAGTGAAATCTACAACTATTCTGAAGTATACTGTAATACCAGCTCTTAGTGGAGTGGAGCTGGCAACACGGTATTGCTTCTATGTACATAAGTCACCACTAACAATTACACATCTGCCATGATGATGGACACTGTAACACTGTCTGAAACGTTGGCTAAATAAGGAGGTTGCGCAACAGGACATAACACCCCAAAAACAAATAACGAAAATACTTTTGACTGTGAAAATCTAAAATCAAACTTCAGGCAAATTGACCCAAATTGATTGATAAAAGATAGCAGCCAATAAAATAAGCGTTAAGAAAAATTAAGATAATGTTGGTGGTTCTTGATCGAAGTACGATACAGTTAAATACGACCGAAGGGGATAGGGTCGAATTAGCTCAGTGGTAAAGCAGCGCCCCGGCAAGACTGAGGCCCTGAGTTCAATTCCTAGATCTTATCTTTTTCTGATTTTTTTGTTTCAAATTTTTGATTGAGAATTGCTAAATTCGTCTTCAGTGATTAAATATTACAATTTAAGATTTTTTAGTTGAGTAAAGATAAAAATTATATATTTAATTATTAACGGCTTTTTTAGGAGCAAATAGTAAGAATTATACAGTATTTGTTATTTCTTTTTATACACTACTGAAATGCCCAAGAACCTAACAATCTTTTGTATTTATTTAGTGATAATTGAAGTCTGTCTGCTGACTCGGCATAATTATTTCCCTTCATTAGTATTCTAGGAAATGAGTTACATATATTACAGTCTCAGGCTTTCTAAATTGAAATAAATCCTGACATCTGGTATTATGTGGAATCCGAAAGTTTATCAAAGCAAGTAATTTTTGACTACCAAATGCATCATTTATAATTTTATGTAGAAATACCTAATCAGCGAAAATCCTTCTTTCTGACGCATATTCAGATTGTTTAATGCAGTTAAATTGCTGAATACTCATTTTAAAACTTAGGCGTAAGAAATTATTTTGTGTTTTTTCAATACCTTGTTCGTGAATATTATAATTGGATTCCAGATAAATGATTGGTTTGAAAAATAATGAAAATCAAATAAACTCTGTAATTGATATAGGATTATTATAGTGTTCAAACTTACCCCGCCATGAGCACGGATTCATCGGACATCGGTAGTGACGGTAGAGACAAGCTTTACTATGTTGAACCAGTTGCCCAAATGGTACCGGGCTGGTACAACCCAGTTTTACATTAGGGCATAGTTTTCTAAAAATTGTAACATAAAAACACATTATAGAAATCCATACATACATTGAAATGAGAAGAGACAGCATGCCCTAAAGCCGGGTCGTCTTGTTTGCTCAAACATTGAGCAAAATGTTTGCGCAAACGTGAAGAATTTTGGCATGACCGGCCACATGACAACTATTGTTTGTTTTTTAACGTTTATTTAGATCAGAAGATTCTCTATCTTTTGTGAGAACGAGATCATTCTCCCGCGAGATGTTCTGTCAGACTTATGTGATTTTCTACGGCTGTTATTTGCTTTTTCTATCGGCCGATGTCAAAATTTCAGCTCTGAGCTGTCAAATATTTTAGTTTGGGTCATTTTAAACACAAATTCCTGCAAGTACGCATGATTATTTATTCATTTAACAGCTGCAGAAAATCACACAATTTGACAGGACATCTCGCGGGAGAACGATCTTGTTCTCACAAAAGATAGAGAATAGCTCTTCAGAGGTTCCAAACTTTTTTTTCTCATAGACCACTTTCAAAATTTTACTGGTCACGGCGGACCCCCTGCTGGTACATTTAACCATATTCCCAAAACTCGACACGCGTTATTTGCCACGACGGAGGGGGCGTAATAGGATATGCGACGGGGAGGGGGGGGGGTTATGTTCCCAATACAGTACACCCGTATCCCATTACGCCCTCCCCCCTTGCCTAGCTGGGCGTTATAAGATCTCATGCATAACCGGTACAACAATGTGCGCTGTACGCCAGTCGCTCTGTTATGGAGGGGGCGTAATGGGATATGAGACGAGAGACGGGGTGGGATGGGATATGGGGCACGGGATGGGTCACAATCGAAACCAGTTCGTGGAACCCCACTTACAACTCGTGAACCCCCTTCGAACTCCTTTGGGAATCACTGATTTAGATCAACCAACCCCAATTGTTTGGTGGGTCAAAAAAATATTACTGAGGCTCTTAGGTGGGCCACTCAGGAGGAAGACAGTCACCATTTGAAATGCTGACCGTTAGATCCGTCCGTGTATAGCGGATATTACCGTTACTTTGTACCGATAATTTGGTGTTCAAAAATGACATTATTGTGAAACCACAACCTTCAATGCTTGTAGACTACAGAATGTATACCCACCTAGGTGTGTCTTTTGCACTCACCCTCCACTTATTAATTTAATTTAAATCGATTTTTCGAGAAATGTGCTGAATGGAATCAATTGCGAAAATGAATTCCTAGTGTGGCCACTTTTCAAGCGATAAATCAAAAACCTCCATCGGAAATTTGAGGTCAAATAACAAGAAGATCTAATTTCACAAAATAATATACATAAATGTGATAAATTTACCAGAAAGTTTTCTTTTTTTGAATGAAAACCAAATCCAAACCAAAACCAAATGCTGCAGCTCTTTCTTATACATAGAAAGCTGAAAAATTTGGGCCGCAAAAATCTTAATGGGCTGCCTGATTTAGATGAATGCAAATTTTTTCATACTTTAGTACGAAAAAATACATTTCATAATAAAGAAACAAGAAGAAAAAAAAAAATGCAGTCTAAAAAATACAGATATCAGAAGCTATTATAATTACCGTGATGGCAAAAAAGGCAATAAAGATACATTCCTTACCGCTATAATGCTGCAGCTCTTTCTTATACGTAAATAATGATGAGTCAAAAGGTGAGATTCACAAAATATTAGAAGGTTGACCCCTTTTTTTAGCTCAAATGACTGGAAAACAGGTACTGTAAACAAGAACAACTGCAAAATATGAATATAATATTCACCTTTCGTCCTGTGCTTTAATCTGCTCATCCTTAATTTGCTGCGCTTTAATCTGTTCGGCCTGAATTTGTTGTGCTTGAATCTGCTCTTCCCTAATTTGCCGTGCTTTGATCTGCTCATCCCGAATTTGCTGTGCTTTAATTTGCTCGTCAAGAATTTGCTGTGCTCTAATCTTCTCGTCCTGAATCTGCCGTGCTAATTTAACCTGTGCATCACGGATTTGCTGTGACAATTTAATCTGTGCATCCAGGATTTGCTGTCCTTTAATCTGCGGATCCCTAACTATCCGTGCTTCTTTCTGCACATCCTGAATTTGTTGTGGATTAATCTGTGTCTGAATTTGCTGTGCTTTAATCTGCTCATCCTGAATTTGCTGTGCTTTAATCTGTTCATTCTGAATTTGCTTAATTTGCTGTGCTAATTTAATCTGCGCCTCCCGAATTTGTTCTTTAATCTGCTCATCCCGAATTTTCTGTGCTTCTTTTTCCATGTCCTGAATTTGTTGTGAATTAATCTGCGCATTCTGAACTTGCTGTGCTTTAATCTGCTTGTCCCGAATTTGCTGTGCTTTAAACTGTTCGTTCTGAATTTGCTTAACTTGCTGTGCTAATTTAATCTGTGCCTCCCGAATTTGTTGTGCTTTAATCTGCGTTCCCTGAATTTGTTGTAGATTAATCTGCGCATTCTGAGTTTGCTGTGTTTCAATTTGCTTGTCCTGAATTCGGTCTGATTTAATCGGTTCATTCTGAATTTGCTTAATTTGCTGTGCTAATTTAATCTGGGCATCCCGAATTTGTTCTTTAATCTGCTCTTCCCGAATTTTCTGTGCTTCTTTCTGCAAGCCCTGAATTTGTTGTGAATTAATCTGCGCACTCTGAATTACCTGTGCTTTAAACTGCTCGTTCTGAATTTGCTTAACTTGCTGTGCTAATTTAATCTGTGCCTCGCGAATTTGTTGTGCTTTAATCTGCGTTTCCTGAATTTGTTGTAGATTAATCTGCGCATTCTGAGTTTGCTGTATTTCAATTTGTTTGTCCTGAATTCGCTCTGCTTTAATCGGTTCATTCTGAATTTGCTTAATTTGCTGTGCTAATTTAATCTGGGCATCCCGAATTTGTTCTTTAATCTGCTCTTCCTGAACTTTCTGAGCTTCTTTTTGCAAGTCCTGAATTTGTTGTGAATTAATCTGCGCACTATGAATTTGCTGTGCTTTAATCTGCTCGTTCCGAATTTGCTGTGCTTTAATCTGTTCATTCTGAATTTGTTGTGCTTTAATCTGCGTTTCCTGAATTTGTTGTAGATTAATCTGCGCATTCTGAGTTTGCTGTGTTTTTATCTGCTTGTCCTGAATTTGCTGTGCTTTAATCAGTTCATTCTGAATTCGCTTAATTTGCTGTGCTGATTTATTCTGTGCATCCCGAATTTGTTCTTTAATCTGCTCGTCCCGAACTTTCTGTGCTTCTTTCTGCAAGTCCTGAAATTGATGTGGATTGATCTGCGCATTCTGAATTTGCTGTACTTTAATCTGCTCGTCCCGAATTTGCTGTGCTTTAATCCGTTCATTCTGAATTTGTTGTGCTTTAATCTGTTCCACCCGAATTTGCTGTGTTTTAATCTGTTCATTCTGAATTTGTTGTGCTTTAATCTGTTCCACCCGAATTTGCTGTGCTTTAATCTGTTCCACCCGAATTAGCTCAATTTGCTGTGCTTTAATCTGGTCACACTGAATTTGTTGTTCTTTCATCTTCTTGTTCTGTTGGTCAATTAGACGCTGCTTGTTCCGAAGCTCATTTTGCAAGCGGCGAGTCTCTTCCCTTTCTGCCTGAAGCTTCGCAGATATAGCTCTCTCGAGTTCTTGTGCTCTCTCTAACTTCTCTCTTGCTCTGGCTGCTTTTTCCTACATAACAAAAAAGAGTATGAAACGCACCAAACACGTAAAAGAGAGATACACACTGCAATAAGGACACTTATAAAAATAGAATTGCTTAACTTCTTGATCGCCGACACAAAATTTTTGACGTGCACCGGCTGATTCTATTATCATAACTCGTTTTTTGCAAAATGATATTTTTGAAAATTGAATAATTTACCAGATAATGTGACTGTATTTATATAAAAAAGTATACAATCAACCGTAAGCTGGTAAGTATTTTAGATTTTCACGGCCAAAAGTATTTTCGTTATTTGTTTTTGGGGTGTTATGCCGTGTTGCGCTACCTCCTTCTTTACTTTGGAACCAGTTCCTACGCCTTTGCCTGTCTCGACTACTTTCTACCGGTGACTAGGGATCACTAGATGACAGTGGATTCGAGAAACAGGTTTATTGGAACCAGTTCCATACCTGATTACGGAGACAAGTGAAATCTACAACTATTCTGAAGTATACTGTAATACCACTCGTAGTGGAGTGGAGCTGGCAACACGGTATTACTTTCAAGTACATAAGCACACATTTCACCACTAACAAGTAAGCAATTACACATCTGCCCTGATGATGGACACTGTAACGCTGTCCAAAATGTTGGCTAAAGAAGGAGGTAGTGCAACGCGGCATAACACCCCAAAAACAAATAACGAAAACCGTAAGCTGCATCACATTGTCACAATTTGAGAAGTGAACAGAGAACTGATATTTTTGACAAAAGGTTAATCAGCCTACTACATATATCCGTAATGTCCACAGTTTTTAAGAAAAAATGTGGGAAGGGCTTGAATAATGGGTGAACAAAAAACAAAATTTTCGCCGTCTGCCAGCTGATCCTATTTTTGTAATAACCTTTTTTTTGGCACAATGAGTTTTGTAAATTCCTTCAAACCCAGGGCCTAATTATTTGAATTACTTACCTCCTCCTCCTTGGAATTTGAACCACCCATATTGTTATTGTTTCAAATATCAAGTTTTTCAAATTTCTTTGTTTTTCACCCACAATGCTCACAATCCTGCAAACAATACAGGAATATCAAAATAAACTCAACATTGTAATTAAGTCTTCATCTCAAATAACATGTCTTATATTTATTAGTAAGGTAAATATACAAAAAACAGGGAAGTGCTTCAAATGCATGCATATTTTGTTTTAAAAACTATCAGTATTATCCCGTGCGAACTAATTCTGTCGACATTTTGTAGAAAACTGAGAAATACACAGCTAGCTCACCGCTAGTAGCTTTTTACTGGCTACTTAACAAATTGCATAAATAATCCTTTCCCTCCCTACTACCTTCAGCCTCACAATATACCCCAATTGGGGATTCCATAGTCTCACTGGCTCCAGTCGCAAGCAGTTGGGACTCTTGTGCGGTATTCATATAAAAATTTTAAAAAAATAACGAATAATCCAGATCAAGTAGTTAACTTCATATGCAAAATCGCTTTGATAGCCATTGATACTGAAATTGTTTGCTATGATGTCGCAAGCCGCGCAAATATCTGACCCGGGCCGCAGTTTGATGACCACAGATCTAAACGGCGTTAGAAAGAGAAAACACAATGCTTCATATTCAAATCTAATAGCCAATAATCTAATTAACCATAAAAAAATTAAAATATACACCTTTTGTGAACCCAAAGTTTCCGATCACAATTCGAAAAAAAATTATGAAATTTTGGGAATTTTTTATTAATTATTTTTATGTGAAACGACAAAAAAGTAAATTGGCGAGAAAATTGAAAAGAGAATATAGAACACATTTGCCTAATAAAATATTAATGTATTTTCTTTTTACATTATCAGAAATTTTGGATAGAAAAAATGGAACCCTTTTTATGATTGCATAAAAAAAATTTATATATCAAATCTTTTTTTTTTACATTAGCTCTACACAGGAGGCCCCGAGGAAAATAATTCCCCTCAGGGTCTACGTCATCTTTGGGGACGCTGTGTGGAGTCTTTTTAGGATAGGAAGGAGAGGAAGTCCTGGGAAGGAAAAGAGTATTAGGAGTGGGTAGGAATCTGGGGGTCAGTGTGTCCAGGAGTGACGGACGGACAACCCATCCCTCCCACTGCGGTGCAAGGCGATGTTCCGAGAGAGTACGGCTGGAGAAGTCAAAGAGACTCCCTCAACCATTCTCTTCCGTTCCGGCCTACCATGCAGCTGGTGAGCAGACGCATCCACCGCCAAGTCCCGGACAAAACTCACCTCATGAACCCGGGCACCCCTCCTAAGTCACCAAACGTAGCAAACCACTTGGGGTGACCTGTGGCAGAGGTGTTGGTTATCCAATAAATGGTTTCCGGGACGGTGGTACCCGCCTTCCAAACTGTTCTCTCCCAAAAAAGGGGAAATTTTTGGGAGAGAACAATTTGGGACCCCCCCCTCCCTTTCACACATCGTCACATTTGTGAGACCCCCTCCCTCCTAGTGTGAAGTCACATATTTCGCAATTTTATATCTAAATTTTTTTTGCATTTTAATAATTTAGATTTTTACATGTGACGTCACAAAACTGATGACCCCCCCCCCCCCCCCCCCCCTTCCCCTTGACACGCAAAGTGTGACGTAATTTATGGATGGCCCCCAACTGGCTATTCAGATCTGATCACCAAACACGGCTAAAGCCCTTTCAAGCAACGTTTCAATTCTGAATGGCGGTCTTACACCAGGGCGACACTGAGAGTATCTTCCACTCTGATTAGGGATCACGATCCGGTCAAAAAAGAAGAATTTTAGGATCACGGGTTAATATTTTGGGATAATAATAAGAGAAAAGAAAAAAAACCAACCTTAAAACTTTGACATCAATAACAATGACCGCGGAGTGGACAACCGATTTTAATTTTAAAGAAATGCATTATTTACTCTGAATACTTGTATAAATATGCATTTATCTTGTATAAATATGAAGCTAGGTACAAAGAACGAAATATTAACTTGCTAATAACACACAAAACAATTTATATTTAGAAGAATCACAAATATGACAGAACACAACCCAAAGATAACCAATGATAAACAACTACGATTAATTCGATATACGCCAGAAGGAATCCCAGGATTCCCAGGTCCCGGGGTTCAAACTTTTGTATTTCTGTGACACTGTGACACACTGCTTACAAAATTCGAACTACGCACGCCAACGCACACCTTTGACACCAATGAAGAGCAATGTACAGTACGTACACTCAAATGTCAAATATTAATTTCTCACTACAGTGGTATTGCTAAAATCAAAATCAAGAAAGGTGAAAGCTATAACCAACATGCAGTTATTCAAAAATTCCGTCGAATACCGGCAGGAGGCCTGGGGCGCCAATTTGATGTGTCAAGAGATCAAAGATCAATCTGGATCAATCTATAATAGAGCAACGACATTTGCAAATGGCGGCGATTGTTGTCGTACTCGTTCTTATTGCTGATTTGTTTGTTGTTTTACAGAGAGCATGTAAATAAACAGAGTGATTTCGATGATTTTAATTAGACGCCTCAATTATATTAAGCAAGTTTACAAGCTACTAGCCGGTAAATTTCAAAGCGCGTGAATCGGCGGGTGAGATTGTCATGATGACACACAAAACTGTCTACTCGCAGCTAAAATAACGACTCTTGCGCGAACCAATTCGGTCGGCATTTTGGGAAAAACTTGAGCTCGCAGCTAGCGCCACACGCTAGCCAGTGGCGAGAATTATGGCTCCAGCGCGAACTTATTCTGACCGTTACGAAATTAGATGTTGGTAGGCCGCCGTCTTGAGCGAGTAGCGAGTAAAGTTGACCACCTTTCAACTTTTTTCGTAGATTGTCCAAAATCTGCGTAATTAACGTACTCCGCCACTCTTTCCAGCACTTCCTAGAGTTCTTATGGAACCTTTTAGAATTTTCCGGAAGACTTCTAGAAATTTCAAGAGGGCTAAACTTCCAGCCCTTATATCTTTAAAAGCACGCCCTTTATGTAAAAACGGGAACCG
The DNA here is from genome assembly GCA_936435175.1 of Glyphotaelius pellucidus. Classification (NCBI taxonomy): domain Eukaryota; kingdom Metazoa; phylum Arthropoda; class Insecta; order Trichoptera; family Limnephilidae; genus Glyphotaelius; species Glyphotaelius pellucidus. Next base: position 4,981,331 of record OW386544.1, on the reverse strand, counting down.
TCATCCTGGAGGTGGGGTAGAGATCTACCACACCATATAACTCCCCTTGATTGTACCGGAATTCGTTTCTGAGTTTTTGCGAGCCGCACGTTTTTTTGGACTTGCTTTTATAAAATATATTTATTACCAACATACTCTGTAAAGCAAATTCGTATTTTTATTAAATTTTTTTCTGTAAGATAAATAAAAAAAGTTTTAGAAATATACTAGGGAATTCAACTAAAACTTTTCGTTTGCTTTTTAGACAGAAATAAGATAATCATCACAGTGGCGGTTCATATACAAAATGTATAAACAAAAAAATTAATACAATTTCAACATTTTTTTACTGCCGAAAAACTACAAAAGTAGTTTAACCAGTTTGAATCAACATAAAGAAAAAAGGGTAAAAATTCCCGTTACAGACATTGATTATCTAAATAATATTTTTTTTAGTTAGCTGAACTTTGGAATTTGTGATATTTTTGAACAAAACATTTATATATTCGGGATCTCCCTTTTGATTTCATGCTACGTCAGCTGACAGTTAAAAACATGAATTTTATCTATGGTTTACCAGTGCGTTAGCTTCTAGTAGTAGTGTGGAATTTCTCGGAACTCTGTGTATATTTATATGTGTGCGCAACCGCATACATACACAAAACACAAGTGGCTTGACGCAGGGCTGTCAAAAATGTTTTGTGGAAGTATAATTCACTCGGAATCGAATGGTGTATTTACGCTCTTATCATATCTATTTAATTTATATTTCAACGTATATTCCTAAATTAACATAACCTAAGTTGTTGTATTAGTCAATGACTTATTATTTAACTCTTTTACATTGATTAATATGTGTGACACTGAATACCTAAATAGGCATGGGCGTGGCAAGGTTTTGATAAAACACGGCGCGAAAAAAGAATTCAAATGTTTTTTTAAACGAAATAGCTATGAAAGTGCTTTTTTGACGTGGTTACGTCTTATAAATCGATGAACGCCGGCTGCACTCACGAAAAAGCATGACTCATTGTCACGTTCCACCTTAGCCGAGCGTGCAAGCGAGAGCGCAGAACGAGCGTTCAGCCTAAGCGTTCGGCTTGTGACCCATCTATCTCTCTTCCACTCATCGTTATTATTTGACGTTATTTATTTATTTTATTTTAGGGAAATCAACAGTTTACAATTTGATTAATTTATATATGTTTAATTTACCTATCTGAAAAACCAATTATAGATTTCCTCATTATACTATTACATTATGTATCTATAAAATAAAAAGTAATCTTACAATAGCTAAGAGAAATTACATTATTACAACAAGAGGCAGTACATAATATAAGTCGTTCCATAATTTATCATACAGTTTTGTACTCATTTAATACATTTTTAATAGATTTTTTATTTTTATTTTCATCACAATTGAAGATATCTATTTCAGAGAGAATATTATTATACATTGAACACAGTCTTATAAGGCAAGCATTTTTATTTGAATTTGTATTGCAGTGTTTTTCTTTTAAAATATTACATGAACGTGTGTGCCGTGTAGGTACTTTGAAATCAATTCTGTTCAATAATTCAGGACAGTCTGTAATATTGTTTACGATTTTAAATAGCAACATTGCATCTGAGAATTGTCTACGTACACTCAATGTATCAATTTTGAAAAATTTTGTTGCATCCAAATAATTATTAAATCGATTGTGTGATTTATAAGAAATGTATTTTATGTTTTTTTTCTGAATAGATTCAATTTTGTTTATATGTAATGCATAAAATGGTGACCACACAGTCGACGCAAACTCTATATGGCTTCGTACATATGCAAAGTATAGTTGTTTGATAATTACAATGTTTGTGAATTCTTTTGTATTTCTTACGATAAAACCACGTAAAATTATCGTCCGTAAACCGACTTTACAGACAACCAATTTTTTTTTCATTTATGGAAACTGGAATATTCCTCATTGTTATCTAACCGATACAAAGTGTTGCTAAATCAAAATTTGCAATTTTACCAAAAAAAATTGCAATTTTATTTGTCAACTAAAAAACTACTGACAACCCTGCATAGAGCGCTTATTGCAGTTCTGCTAGGGTTGTCAGTTCACGTGTATTTCCCCAAATTGCGGGAAATTTCTAAGGTTATTTAAGAATTGGGTATTATGAAGGTAAAGGTTTTTGCAGTGTAAAGTGAGGATTCTGGGCACTTCTTGATTATCCCAACCGTATTGAAAATATTACTTACAATAAGTGTTACAATATACTTATCTATAATTTCGTTTGCTTTCTGACTGGATGCCGTAGTAATGAAATCCCTGTGCCGAATGTGATAAAACCGTGTACGATCGTGTGAGAAACGTGGAGATCCGCAAATAATGCAAGGCTGATGTAAGCGTAATGAGTAAAATTAAGAAACGGACGCTTAGATGGTTTGGGCAGGTAGAGCGAATGAATGAGGAAAGGAGTGTAAGGAGAATATATAACGCAAATTTAAATAGTAGAAGAAGTCGAGGACGCCCAAGAAAGACATGGCACCACCAAGTGAATCAGATACTTGAGTCAGGCCATGTCAAGAGTCAGAATAATAGAAGAGCATATATGAAACGATGCATGAATGAAAACGAGGCAAGGAGTGTGTGCCAAGACCGAGTTGTTTGGATTCCGTCCTCTCTCCCTAACCCTGCGGGGAAACGGCGTGATGGTTAGTTTGTTAGTTTCGTTTGCTTTCGCAGCAACTACTTTAAAAAAATGAGTGTGCTTTAGACCACACGACTAAAGTAAAACTTCTTTATGCTTCGTTCGCCTCACCCGATCACACTTCTGGTAACGCTCTCGTCACGCATTCACCAGCTCACTCCCCAAGTCAAGCGTGCATCGTTCGCCTCGCCTGATCACACTTTTCTTAACGCTCTCGTCACGCATTCACCAGCTTACTCCCCAAGTCAAGCGTGCGTAAAGAAGTTTTTCTTCAAAAATCTCTGAAAAAAAGTCTGAACGAAAGAGGAAATATGAAAATGACTAAATAATGAAACAAGCTAAGTTTAAAAAATGCTAAGTTTAAAAAAAATAATAATTTGGAGGGAAAGGAACTATTGGGAAATTTGTAGGAAATTTTAATGTTTAGAACATGTACATTGGCAACCCTGACTACTGCACTCAAACATGACTCACACACAAATTATAGTGTGTGCAAGTGTGTGTGTCGGCGTGTGTGGTGTCGTGTGTGTTTATGAGAGCCGTGTGGGTTATCTATCAGCAAAATAAGAATATAATTATGTTGTTTTTAGTTTTTGTAGGAGAGCAGCGGAAGAGGCGGTGTTGAGTGTAATTGCTACGTGTTGTGCTCTGACTGAATAATATAATTCCATTATCAGATATATAATTCTGTTATCTACACTTCAAAAACTTTGCAATAAGTATTGGTAAATATATTATTTTGTTGCATTCTTTCAAACGTTTCACATTTCGCCAGATTCTTTGTACCAGTGTAGTGAAATTTGGTGTCCCTGTTGTATTTGTCAACTGGGATATCCCGATCTCTAAAATTCGAAAGTGAGTAAGAACGGCTCGGTTTTCTCTATTCTATGCGAAGTTTTAATAAAAACGGAGCAGAGTACGATAATTATTGAACCATTTTGAACTGGATGACATTTCTCGATTTCTCCCTAAGAAGTCCTTGAAAACTAGGATTGACTGATAGAAAAATTTAAGTACCTACCCTCGTTTGATTTGAGATTTGACATTTCGTCTGTGTGGCAAATGTCGGCATATTTTTTATATTTCAACTTGAACATTTTACAGCCAAGAATTGGTTTTCCCGCAATGTTTTTATTGCATTCTAACTGACCTTGTATTTTCATTGCCAATGATTATGGTTTTATATTGTGTTGATTATTGAACTTGACACGGCATTGTATTATTGTGGCATGTAGATATGTTCGTTAGCATGTAACATTGCAATATGCAGCCTAGTCTGTAATGTGTTGTTAAATTTCGTTGAAAAATGATGAAAAAATGAAAAAAATGGTGACCGGACAACTCGGAATGAAACCAACTCAGAACCATCTCAGATAAGTCAGTTAGAGTGATAAAAATGCATATAAAAAATATTATTTAAATAGGTTACGTTAGCTTAGGGTTATCGGCTAATTTAAAATTGTTTTTTTCATAGCTTTTAATGACTTCAAGGAGGTGTTAAGTTGACTTTATTCTCAGTTGGCATGGAACCGAAAAAATATATTGCACAAGGTTGTATATTATTTGCAATGGCGGTCGTCGGCTTCTCAGTGAGCTGGAGTAGTAAGATTTATGATGCGATATTATTGAAAGCTGGTTCACATCTGCGAGCAGATATCTGTTGATTCGCGAGCGCTTATCTTTTGTCCTTTCACACGAGGCTATCAAATATTTCTTCCTGTGGTAGGAGAGGAGGTCAGTCGAATTAGGGAGCGGCAACGGAACGCATATTTTTTGTACTGAAATCTGTCAACTTGACATCTGTCATCCACGGGTCTAGGCAGCTCCGTAATTACAATGACCCCCTCTCCTGTTTTAGTCAGAGAAGGGGAGAGTTATCTTCAGGGATATTGCGTCTGGAGCGGTTACGTCTGAGATGTGTATTGTCTATGATCTTTTATATTTGATAGCGTAATGTGAACCAGCTTTGATGTTTTAGCTGAAAATCCTTTTTTTTTTTATAAATTTTAATTTTTTGTTTTGTTTAGGGAGGCTTCTGCAGTCCAGGTGGGAATATTAAACATTAAGAGCTCGTTCACACACAGCTATAAATTATAAAAGATCATCGCATGCAAAATAACGCTCTCCATACAATCCCTTCAGACCGTTCACACGTTCGGACCAAAGATAATACACATCTTACAATGGAACCACACCAGAGGCGATATGCTAAAAGTTAAGCGCCCCCCTCTCCGACGAAAACAGGAGAGGGGGTCATTGTAATTACGGAGTTGCCTAGACCGGTGGATGACAGATGTCAAGTTGACAGATTTCAGTACAAAAAATGTGTATTCCGTTGCTGCTCCCTAATTCATCTGACCCCCTCTCCTACCACAGGAAGAAATATTTGATAGCCTCATGTGAAAGTACAAGAGATAAGCGCTCGTGGTTCAACAGATATCTGCTCGCAGACAGCTGTGTGTGAACGAGCTTTAAATAATCCATAAGCCGCAGCATTTTTAAGCAGAGATTATGGAAATCCACTTCATTTCTTTGAATTGAATTGAGTTGAATCTTGCAATCATACATAAAGATGGCAGCCAATAAAAATATGCGTTAAGAAAATGAAGATAATATGGGTGGTTCTTAGTCGAAGTATGGTACAGTTAAAAGTTGGATATCAAGTTGGATATTAGCTCAGTGGTCAAGAGCACTCGCCCGGAAAGTAGAGAGGTCCTGGATTCGAGTCCCAGAGGTGCAAATATCTTTTTCTGATTTTTCTGTTTCCAGATTTTCGATTGAGTTTCGCTCATAGTGTCTTCATTTAATTAAATAAATTGGTTTTCACTTTGATACAAATCATTACAAAAGAAAGAATAATTTGTGCTTCTCCAGTACCAAAGACAAGGAGATAAGAAGTTTTCCCTATCTTGTATCACACACACGTGTATATTTATATCTTCGTATGTTTTTTACATATACATATAGTTGGGACCCTTACAAAGAGATTGGTGTACAATACATTATAATAAAAGGTGTAAAATTTTGTGACAGCAAAGCCTTTCCAGGCATTCAAGTATGACCGGTATAAAAGGTAGAACTACCCTTCCCCCCTAAAATGGATTAATAATGACATTCTAACTTAAATAACAGCATATTAATTTTTATAATTAGTTTTAATAGATGTCTGCTAAAACGCCCAGACGCTTGAGTCTGTTCCCACTTCCGTTTAAAAATCGAACTCATTCCGTTTAAAATCGGATGCCCTAGTGCAGGTGTCGGAATTTGCGGCTCTTTGCATAGGCGTCTGCGGCTCTTCAGATATCAATTGCAATTTCACATCCACTCAACCAGCCTTCTGAGATGGAGCCTTAAGATGAGGATTATTATTTTTTTGCATTCCGAACACAAAACTGGTTTTAATTTAATAAGGAATCTAGGCGCGAGTCTGTTTATAGAAACATTTAAATGGGCAGAAGTGTGATATTACAGTATTTATTACCTCCCCCCCCCCCCCTGTAATATGGCTCTTTGATATATTTGTTATCCTGTTTCTTTGACAAATTGGCTCTTTTCACTTGAAAGTTTGCCGAGCCCTGCACTAGTGGCTGTAAAGGATATGCGGAGCATGTTTGACGTTAAAAAACAGATCTAACATGTTTTGTCGAATGGATGGGCCAGCGCAGCGCGTCTCACTCATAGATTTATATGAAGCTGTTTACACTCGATGTCTTGTTGTTCCGGCATGAGCCCGGTACATCCCGACCCCTCAACCAATATTTCAATGGAAGATGCTCCGATGAACTAGCGTCATTGGTCCCTTCGGCACCGGTGCAAAGTCGGGAAACACGCCAAACGCGTGTCCAACGTATGTACACGGTTGACATTTGTCACATGAGAATGGGTCGCTTCTTCGACTCGTTCTTGTGTTCAACAGCTCGGCTGTGGAACGATTTGCCGGCCTCTGTATTTCCTCCTTCCTACAACATGGGTCTCTTCAAGACCAATGTTCATTCCTTCCTATCCTCAAAAAAACCCGCTCCCAGTCGCAAGGAAGCATGCATGCGGTGTCTACGCGATCATCCAATTTTTTGTTGTTCTGTTTTTTTGAAGGTGTGAACAAGGCATCCGACGTCCGGTTTTTTGTCGTTGGTAATTCCTGACATTATTTGGAGTAAAAAATGTAAATGAAATTTAAATGGCATTTTATATGTTTTTTTTTCAACTAAAAACATAAAAAATCAGTAGGTATTGGACAATTAGGGAAGGGGTGTTTGGTCGGTTACTCGGTTGAATGATGGGTGATGACATGTCGACCCTTTGGAATAACAAGATTCCATCTGTTGCGGTAATGAACTCTGTAGACTATAGATCCCATTATCGCATGACCTTACCGCGATAGATGGAACCTAATTATTTCAAAGGGTCGATGTGGATTAAAAAAAATGGTTTTTCTTTGAAGGAAAAAAAATATCAAAAAAGTCACCGGAGACTTTTATATTCAACACTCAAAATTTTAAAACTATGAAATGTGTCTACTATGGTCGGCTTGCCTCTTATTATTCCTGAAGTGACATCATTGCTATCAAAAGACTAAGGTTGGTACATGTTGGCATCTGGATGCTAACACTCATAAAATTAAGATGTGTTTAAATGTTTTCTTTTTTTTCTTTATTTTAGTTGGCTGAAATGGCGAGCAATCCTCAACAAGAACCACGGGGCCCGCGTCCGCCCAACCAGGCTGGCAGGGGCCAGGGACCCTCGCAAGGGCCCCGCTCCCATTCGCACCACCGCCCCAAGCCCGGGGGCTGGCAGCCGGGGCCCAACGAGGAGGGGAACAAGGGTAAAAACAAGGGGGGGCAGGGGGGAAACCAAAAGGATTCCAAACCCCAACCACAGACACTCCCTGACTTCAGGTAATCCCAAACAGATGTTTACTTAACCCACAGTATGCAGTATATCAGATACTAGCTAGGAAACTTCAGTTCTCGGCGTTGTCCAGGCCTTATGCAGAGTTTTTTTAAATCAAATCGACGGTCTGCTCAAAATTGAGAAACAGTTGGCTTAAGTGGAATGTTTGCGCGGCCCTTTTCGGCCCGTTTCATACAAATCTTAAATTTTGATTTGAGATCAAAATAACCAACCAAACTGAAAAATTATTTTTGTAATCAAAAGGTATATCAAATATCTAGTAAGGATGTGAGCTACTTTATTTATTTATGCTTTAAATTTTAAGATATAGGCCATTAAAGATTTTAGTGTTTCATGATTTTAGAGGCAAATTGGGCAATTATTTATGAGTAAATGAAAAACAATAAAATAATAATTTCTCCATAAATATGGGCTGTTTTCCCCCATAAAATTATGTATTTTGTTACTTTATTCGAATCTGCCATGAAATCCGTCATACTGTAAATTTCCTTAAACACAAAATTCTCCCATTTAAAAGCACTCCAATCCACCAGATATGATGGAAAATCCGTCAGTTGGCAACACTGCTGTGGACCCTCCTGACACTCATGTCATGGACCCCACTTTAAGAAACCCTGCTGTACCAATTGTTATCAATCGTCAAATATGTTCTACCACTGCCAGTTTTAATTCAGGTCAAGAGTCAAGAGTGTTCCTATTTTCTGTAAATCTTTTTGGCCTGTTTTTACACATTATATTTTTGCAGTAAGGCAAAGTCTGGCATGGAATGTCCGGTGTGCATGGACATGATGAAGGCTCCCATCTACATGTGTGAGGGGGGCCACAGCTTCTGCGACAAGTGCACGTTGAGCTTCACGCCGCCCGTGTGCCCGCTCTGCAGGGCCAAGATGACGCTGCTACGCAACTTCTCGCTGGAGAGCATCCTGAACCAGGTATCCACATTGATTCCACAAAAAAACAGTGCCAAAACAACACATTTGAATAGTGATGTAACATTATGAAAAGTGGCGGGGAAAAAAATATCCCAACCTACATTGTTAATCTACATATATTTAAGCCGGTCAGTAGCTGAGTTGGTATCGCGTTTGGGTCCCACCCAGGCGTTGGTCCCACGCTTTCCGCTTACCGCAACGGCAGTAGTAATTAAAACATTGTCAGGTAACCTGGTATAACCCGGAAATATTTCCCTTTCTTTTTAATTTAATTAATTTTCAAAAGTGTTCTGTTTTGTCTCTGTTCTGATTAGTCCGGTTATCGTTTGTCCCCAACTAGATGTTTGATTGAATTTTTGATTTATTTGTCAATTTCGCCTTATGTGAGCATGGTATAATACAGATTACACAGCGCCTTTGAGGTAATTTTTCACAAAAACGGCGCGATGTACAAATCAGCCAAATATTATGCAAAATACAATCGAAAATTGTGAGCGAAATATAATTGAAAATCAAACTGCAATTTTTGCTTGGCTGCATTGATAGGCTCACAATCGTATCTGCATGTCCCCCTCAACCTAACCTCACTGATAAGAGTGTATTTATAGGTATCTGTCCTGTGTCCCAACTCCATGTTCGGCTGCGACCACCGTTGTCTGGAAGACGAGCTGCAGTCTCACTACCAGAGTTGCAGCTTCAAGCAGACCTTCTGCCCCATGTCGAGGATCAGGAACGAAGTCAAATGCTCCTGGCACGGTATGTCATCGGCAGTTCCATTTTTTACGTATCGTATTTTTATAATTAAAGAGCATCGCATAGGAGCTGCATATATTTTTATGTTCTTTCTATTTATCTACAAGAAAAAAACTGGTTCATCTTTTCTTTTTCTGTACCATGCAATTTGTCATGCATTGTCACTTGTCACCTGTAAATTTTTAATACTAAAAACTAAATTTATGCGCAAATTTTTTTTTAGGTTATTTTGAAAAACCATAGATGAAATTACTCAAAACTCAAATCTTTTATAATACTAAAAGGAATTGCAATAATTTACATCAAAATTTTGAAAAACAAATGACCACTTTCATATAAATTCAAAGATTTTTAATAAATTTTACAAATTATGAAACCGCAACTGACGCGAATGTGAATGGTAGAAGTCGTCGAAAACATTGCCTGAATAACAGAAGGGGATGTAGCAGACAATGAATGAATGTGAATGAAGCAAGGAGTGTGTGCCAAAACCGAGTTGTTTTGCGGTCCGTGCTCCCTGCCTACCCCTGAGGATGAATGACGTGACTGTTAGTTAGTTTTTTTTGCGATAAACCTCATTCGATTCCTCTAAGAAAAGCTCTCAAAAGTCACTCCAGTGCCAAGTGCATTTGTGTGTTTGTTTTTCCAGGAATCCAAGAAGAACTGTTCAACCACATGAAGGATGCCCACAAGAACAATGTGACGCTGGACTTTGGACGGCAGATTCTCTTCCAAAATTTCTCTGTGGGGAAGGCCGATGCAGACTTGCAGGTGATGCGCTTCCAAAGGAACTTGTTCCTCTATCATGTGCGCATTGGTAAGTTCTTCAGTTTTTTATTTATGTGACACGTCATAAGAGCGCCCCTGTCTGTACATTGTAAAGAAAGGGCAACCATGTTGTCACCTGGTTGGACACCGTTGTGAGGGGGGTTTAATGTAGATGCTGTAGGAAGGGATTTATTAAAGCGGGTCTTGAAGAAGCCCAGATTACATGATGGAGGAAAAACAGTGCCAGAAAAACCGGTGTGAAAAAAAGTGCCGGTAGTTCATTCCACATTAGAGGTGGGTAAGTTCTGCATTTTGCCGGAGGCCTCCGAGGAGTGCTTCGTTTTAAAAGCACTCGAGTTCTAGGAGCGGGTCCCAGGTTCGAGTTCTTGGTTGCGGACTGGGTGCTGGGACGGCGCACCAAGGCGGGACGCACGAGTTCGGACAAGAACTCAGAGGCGGCCCCGGATAGAGCCTGCAGAAGAACTCGGACCCGGGACCTGCACGGGAACTAGAGCCCGACAGCGCGCAAGGACCCGGACGGACTGAGTAGATACTGGGCGCTGTTGCGGCGCACCGAGGCGAGACGCACGAGTTCGGACAAGAACTCGGAGCGCCGGCCAGTAGGGGCATTCAGGTTCTCGGTCCGGCTCCGAGTTCCGCGTTTGGACCCGAGTCCGCGCTCCGGTCGAGCTTCACATATGGGTGCGAGTTTGCATGCGGGTGTCAAGCGCTGGGAAGAGGCATTCGTTCGAGTTCTCTGGGAGTGGTTGGTTTGAAAAAGGAGTGGTAGTGGGATCCGCTTCCCGCAAAGGACTCGAGTTCAAGAACCCATTCCGGCTGAACCTACTCATTGCTATTCCACATACGAGTTGATTTATATAAAAATGAGTTGAAGAAACGACCCTTTCTCATGAAGCCAACATCAACTGTGAACGGGTGTTCCGTTCGTGTTTGTCGAGTTTCATGCACGTGTACCAGAGCACTGTATTTTGAAGCTCCAGCCCAGGGGTGCCTCCCAAATTCAATTGTGGGCAAACTTAAGATTTATACAAGGTTAGTGGCTGGAACACATTGTTTTGGAAACATGTCGATAATGTTAATAATATAGCGGTATTTACAAAGTTATTTGTTTTCATTAAATCAATAATGACGCCACATAGTGTATTTGCGAAGTTTGAAGAACTAAATTTTGTGTTTACATCCCCTATCGAAATTCAAAACATATTATGTTGCAGTTAGTCTCAAAATGAATTTATAACAGCTTTTATGGCTTATTTGATGAAGAACGCGTGTGGTATTCAATTTGTACTATGAAATCAAAGAACAATGTCGGAACGCTAAAAATTGAAAATCGCACTGTTGGCTTATTTTAATTACTTTTTGTTGATTTAAAAGTCTGAATTTTCGGAATATTGGATAAAATTAAATAAAACATATGTATTTTACTTGTATGCTATAATTCTTGATCTCAAAAATGTAAAAGTAAAAATGCAGAAATTTTAAACAGCTCTACTGCAAAATTACAGAATTGCACATCCGACATTGTTCTCCAGACCATCGATGTAGACTTCTTTGAAAAATGTGCTTATGTGACTTATGTGCATATTCCCCCTTTATATACTATTTTAAATGGATATGTAAACACATTTTCTGATAAGACTACAATTTACAAAAACACGATTTTGCAAAAAAACAAATAAGTTATTATGAAAATAGAATCGGCTGGCAGCGGCAAAATTTGCATTGGCATCACCGAGAGTTAATGGAGGAACAAACACGTTGGCACTAATGAAAAAATTGTCCAAAAAAGCAAAGTTAGCAGTCCACAATGAAGTGCTGATACCAACCCTGTTGTACGGCAGGAACTGGCAGAGGAAGGTCGGAAGTAGACCAAGTGCTGGATTTGATTATATCAATGATTGCAGAACCATCCGAGGGTCTAGCCTACTGGGCGGTGCAGCTTGTGGGCCCTGCGGATGCGGCCAACGAGTGGAAGTACGAGCTGCATGTGTACGACGCGGCCCAGCCCATGAAGAAGGTGCTCATCACGGAGCCGTGCACCGGTGATGGTGAGGACGTGCAGGGGCTCTTCGCATCTGGCCGCTGTGCCGCGCTGCCTCTGAAGCTGGTGTCGCACTTTGTGCGCAACAACAGGTTTACCTTCAAGGTACTTATTTTTTAATTTCAAATTTACATTCCCAGTTTACAGGATAACCTTAAAATATTTGAAAAATTATGGATTACTTAGCTAGCAAAGGAACACTCAAGCCTGTGTGGGAACCAGGTGCATTTGTCAACTTAGCAAATAACCAATCTTTTTAATTTATTTTGTGATTTTAAAATAATTATTTTTTTCAACAACCTCCACGGCCTCCAAGACCTGCAGGCTTCTTAGCTGTGAAACCTGGTTCACTGGATTCGAAACCCGTTGAGAACAAATAAATTAATTTTCCCCACTCCCTTCAGTGTTACAACTTATCCCAAATACGATAATTTTACGTATAAAAAAAAACACAAAAAAAAAAACCAAAATAAATGAATAATTTATGCATTGGGTTTACGTTCCCAGCTTCTTTCAAAATACTTATTTACATAAAATAAATAAGATTCAATTTGTCCCCAGGTTTTCGTCTACAATACAAAGGCTCCTGACACGAGCGATATGAAGCCACTGATGGATGCATTGCCCAAGAAAAATATGTACCAGAAGAACAAGAAATAGATTTTTTTTTAACCTTTTGGACGCGTTAAACAAAAAAAATGTTATTCCCACCCTTTTCTCATATCTTTCCCAATACTACAAAATATCCTTAGTTTTGAATGACTTCTATCAATGTACGCTTCCAACGAAAAAGTTCTTCCTGATCGTGGATAGGTACAGTCGAAGTAAGTGTCGATATGGAAACACAAAAATTGGTTAAAAAAATATTTATGCGTCAAAAGGGTTAAATTATTATGATTTTTTTATCAATTTATATCACGTTTTATGATTTCTTTATCAAAATTGATTAACTTAAAATTGTTAATTCAAATGGAAAAAACTCTGTTTTAATTTTTTTATATTTACTATTTCTAAATTATTTGGTATTTTGGTTTTGGGTAAAAATAATAATTTTGGTAAAATTGTATTACATTATAATATTCAATCTTTCTTTGTATTACCTTGTTCTTTTTGTAATGACGTATTGAAATCCTTCGCCGAAGGAATTAATTAGTTTTTTTTTTGTCAATTTGCACTTTTTCGTATTGTAAATACTTTACAGTACTTCTAATTTTACGCCAACATAATGGACGCTTTTGAATTTACCGTGAAATTTCGTGGTACCGTGACGGCATAATAAAGGCAATAATCATGCATTCCTTATCACAATATTGCTGCAGCCAGTGGTGGTTCTTCACAGGGGGACAGTGGGGACAGTCCCCACCAGTTACACCCAAAACCTACTAGAGGGAAATAACAGTCGATGCTTTGCCTTTATAAAATGAATGAATTCTTTAAACAAAAGTAATTAACATTTGCAGAAATAAAATACAAAAAAATCATTCCGGATCATTTTAATGCGGTCCGACGATTGCCCGGATAGCCAGCGAACTGAGCACACGTCGCACGAACTATGAGTTCATTTTTCAGTGCGCAGAATCTATTCCGCACTTGGGGGACAATCCGAGCGGTACCCCAACGTTTCTTACGCGATCGTATACCATCCGAGAAACGCGCATGCGCACTCGTGTGTGAACTTCAAACACTGTGGGGATCATTCAATAAATTGAACCATTTGTTTGCGAAGTGTTGGGCGGGAATCGCTTGCATTCAAATTAAGTTCGATAATTATCTTGCAAGATAAAGAGTTATTTTTATTATACATTATAGACATTTTTATATTATTTTGTATTTAGATATACGATTAGCATGATTAGACCATCAAATTTTTTTTTTAGTTGAATTTTATATTACATTCTACGGGTGGTGAGATTACGGTACAGTATGTAAAAAATTTCGATCCCCACCTTTAAAAGAAGTGCTCGAGCCGCCACTGGCAGCTCTTTCTTACACATTAAATAATGGTGAGACAAAAGATGAGACACACAAAATACGTGTGACCATATCCAACAATCGTCACGGTCAATATAAAAGCGTCCTTTAAGTATTCAATTTTTAATAAACAATGTTTTTTGGGGTATTTGTAAGAAGCCTAAATAATCCATTTTTTAAAGCAAAAAATTTGAAATGTATTTCGAGCTATATATTCTGTATTTTTTAATTGTTTATTATTAGTGTTATATTATTATAAATATTCATACTTATTATATATATAAATTTTTTGTATTTTTTCCACCAGCTGTTTTTTTACACATTTATTTATGTAATACAATATCTTAAGCAAAGTTAATAAACGAATGCCAACTTATCCAGAAAAATCGTACAAAGGTCACTAAAATTATCCCTACAAATAATTTTGAAGGGTATTTTATTTTACGGTCAAAATATCGACAAAACCATCACTACCATTCTTGGAAGGTTACTTATTGTATGGTTACATTATTGTAACTAATCTTAGGCAAGGCTAATTACACTATTAATGTTGCATATATCTAATAAAGACTATTGTACATTAATTAGTAAGATCAGCCTAACTGTTACTACAAACAATTTTTGTAAAGATTTACATTGTAATTATGTTTGTGTAACAAATATTAGGCAAAACTTTGTTACAATTACCTTTGATTTTCATAATAACCTTTGATTGTTATGATAATCCTTGATTGTTACAAAAGCTTTTGATTGTTACAATAACCCTTGATTGTTACAATAATCCTTGATTGTTACAATAACCTTTGATTGTTACAATAACCCTTAATTGTTACAATATCCTCTGATATTTATACCTGATCAAAAAATGCATAAAGTGAGGTTATCAAACAATCCTTACAAACAATTTTGGAAGGTGTGTGTTATGATTGCATTTATATAACATCTAATACAACGCAAATAACTTATAAATGTTATTTATATTACAGAAAATTGTTCATAAAGTGATGTCAACAAAACTTTTTGTTACAATTATTTTGGTGAGCGTCGTATTTCACAGTTTATATTATGTAACGGATTTTACAGGCACCTAATTCAGAATAATAAGCTTTTAATAAGATCATCAAAAATGTTCAAGGTATGGTATTTAAGGGTTACATGTATGTAACAATTCTTATGAATGTAATACGTATTTCTCACGAATTTAATACATAATCCAGATATGTAATTACATGTGAGATGAGGTCAACAAACTATTGTTACAAATTATTTTGGAAAGTGTATTATTTTACTGTTATGAAACAAATATTAGACAAAGTAAACATCTATGAATTTTATAATGTGATAATCCAGATGTGGTCCAAGTGAGGTTGAATTATCTATTACTACATATAATTTTGAAAGGTGTTGCATTGCAAATAACCTAAGAATGTTATGTGTAATCAAGAAATACATACATTAAAGACCTTTACCCACTGTGACCAATACGTGCCGCCGATGCAATACGATCTACATGAACGCGATATCTGTAATCAATGTTCACCCGGTAAGACCTCCCCCCTCTGCGCGTTTGATTGCACGCATTTCCGGGATCGCTCACTGTTCAGTAGGTGTCTGTCTCCGGAGACAGAGATCACATCAAGAATGCAATGTAATTTTTCAAAATTGTTTTCATTCATTCGAAAGTAGACATAAAAAAGATCATTATGGTCATAAAAGATGGTACTCGCTAAGTAGATTTCTATTTTTTATTAGTGTCCTGAACCCAGATCTTTTGTTCATTTTAACCAAGTAATAATGACAAAAAAATTTCTTCTTGTTCATCATCTGAACTCATTGTGTACGATTTTCTTCAAATGCATCTCTGTCGGTGATGAAATCTTCGAAGCTAATGAACGGCAATGCAGAACACCTACAGGATTGCAACCAGTGTTCTGAAGTCGCACGGATCGGTCGCAACGGGTGTAGACCATTAGAGACACTCTTGCTACTAATCACTCTGGAAGTTGTGAAATTTATGGTTGTGTTTTTGTAACTAATTTAAGGTAGAGCAATTATGATTTCTACACCTTTTATCCTAAGTACATACTGAATATTACTTAGGTGAGGTATTGAATCATTATAAATAATGGTTTTAAACATTTTGGTAATCAGGGTTTGATGTTTTGACCTCTGGAACGACATTCGTGCTTAATTTTTGTAAATTTTAATAATTGCTGTATATTCAATTCATCCATTGTGTAGCTGTTCAAGATGTAAAAGGTGTTCTATCCTCTACAATCTTAGCATTGCATCATAGTTATAGGCTACAACTATTTGAAGTTTGAATGATGAAAAGAAAAACTGCATATTGTTAAGATATCGATAATTCAGAAATGTTTTTATCATAAAAAAAATGTTGATTTTTGTTATAATCTTATCTTGTGTGAGATATATCAGATTAAAATGTTTGTCCTTGTACATTGCAGGCAATTTCCATACTTTTATAATTATTATATGCAATCCTTTATTCTCAGTAATCTGTCATGTGCCTTATTGATTCTGTTTGATAACAAAGATTGTAATAATATGATAAATTGGTAGTGTTGTTACTACAGGTACAGGTATTGCAACAAGAGGAGTCAAATACAAAACTCACACATATGAGTTGTTTGTATACATCACGTAATTAAACTTGTTATTCGAATACAGGAAAGAAAATTACGGTGAAATTGGAAGAATGTTTATTGTAACTCACTGTAAAACTTTTAGAATATTCAAATTCAATGATCGTATACACTTTTTTAAGCAAGATAAAAGGCTGTTTCTCTGGGAAGTTTGCTAAGGATATTGCTGGCGAAAGTGTATTAACTTGCACCAATACGCACAATCCTTATGAAATCTTTTCTTTTTCGGATCAACTCTAAATATGTGATTTGTACTAATACTTTCAATTTATTTAATACTAGCTTTTCCCCGCGGCTTCGCTCGCATGGTATTACGGGAAATTACTGTAGCGCTTGCACTTATCAATTATCTCCCCCCCCCCACCCCACCCCATCCCCTCCCGCATCCCATATATTCATTCCCTTACAATCAGTTTTCAAACATCGCGCCTACCACCTAAATTTCATAATGCTATAGCTCAAAGAAAAAAAGAATTACTTATCCAATTTTGTTCATTCGTTCGGAATTTATGCGCTTACAAACATTTCGAATGTTTATTTTTAATTAAATATTTGAAAGTTTGTGAATATAATAAAAAATTACACTATTTATTCAGTTCATTTATTCAGTCTTTATAATCGTTACAAATTATATTTTTAATGTAGGAACTGACATTTATTCCAAAACAGAAGCTTGTCCAAAAAAATAAAACATATTCTTATATTTGAATTTTCTGAAGCAGTAGCAATCGTTTCCATGGAAACAATTTTTTTCTGACGTTAGCAAAAATTTGCTTTAGTTAGCGACAGAAAACGTATAACAAATATAATATATTAATATTTATAATTTCATTACGCCAGAGCTTACCATCATATACAAAATATAGTCTGCGCATATAATTTAGCTTTCTATTGGTGAATGAATTTTTAAAGTCTTTATATTGTGTTATGCGTGAAAAGGTCATAAACAAACTTGAGCAGTTTCGCATTTATAATATTAGTATGGATAATTATGTGTGATAAATGTTGATAGTTGAAAATAATTTCCGTTTTGTATTGTTCCAATGCGCACTTATGTTCTATGTTATATTGCTTTTTTTCAATAAAGTACTTTCCAAAACAATGTAGTATTATTCTTATTAAAAATATAATTTGAAATATCTGTCGGCACATTAAACAAGGGATGCGGGATACAATGAGGTGTTAACCCTTTGATTAGTGAGTTATTTTTTCATTTTACTTATATTTTGTTATAATATGTAAAAATGTTTGATAAATTTATTTGTGTTATCAATAAATCATAAATTTAATCGAAATTAAAGACATGGCACAGAAAAATTTGAGTAAATTACGTACGGCCGCACATATGCGGCGATACTCTAAATTTCTAATTGGATCTTTCGAGTGCCGCCGCATACGTGCGGCCATACTCCTCAAAGGGTTAAAAGGGTCAGTCACTGTCCTTAGTTATTAATACATACCTATCTCTGCAGGTGGACTACAACTTGCACCCTTGACTTGATGTAATTGGTTTCGTTAGTGTAGATTTTGAGAATAAAGATTAAAAGTATTTTATGAATAAACAATTTAATTGTGAGATAAATTGATAGCACAGATGGGTACCTACTTACATTATGTAGCAATGTTCCGTTTCCAATCAAAAATCCAAAAACTACATCACAAAAAACACATATTACATGTCGTATATTCTGTGTTGGTATATTACACAATAATTAATCAAGCACTATTGTTTAAATATGAAAATAACACAAAAGTAATTCACAAACACACTGTTTTAAAGTTTATAATTAACAAAAGGATTGTTGATAGATTGTCAACAGTGAACCGGCGTGAATTAAACTAAACTGCCATAAAAAAGTCCAGGAATCCGGGAATCCCCTTTTCAGTACGGTGTGGAGCAGTGAAATTTCTTGGACACTATGGTTCGTCTGTTCTTTCACGTGATTATTGAACCGAGGAAATAGAGAGAGCTATACTTTCGCAACGCAATTTGAACTACAAGGTGCGTGAACATACATAACATAACAATCAGCTGTGATTTAATCGTTGAGCAGCCAACTATTTTATTTTTACATTGATTTAATGATGGGCGATTTCAAAATAATGCTTTAAATCCGGATTTCTTTGTTTTTTTTTTCTTTTAAATAGTTTTTATTACTTAGGTACTGTGATCGTCATTAATAATTTACAAGAATTTGACCAAAAAAAAATCAACTTCTGACTCGATTTACTCGAAAACGGAAGCTCAAATCAAAAAAAGTTATACTACAAAATCGACTCCAAATGTGATGTAGATTCCCCAGTTTTTTGCTTGTACCATGAGTTTCCGGAACCGTGTATATATATATATATATATATATGTGTTGTTGCTACGCAAATGCGTTTATGATTATTTCATTTATTGTTGTTGTAACATTATTTCTCGTGGAACAAATCTCCTGCTGACAAGCTACTTGCAGTAGCTTAGCGGGTACAAATTCCCATTGTATGTGATTTTTATACAATAAAAAAAAAAATAAAAAAATTTATCAATTAATGTGGTGATTTTTGCATGTACGATGATATGTGAGAGATCGTAAGCATGAAAGAGACAGCATGTATGACTATATAAGGGATTTACTTTGTCCATTGTGTCTCTTCGCGTGAAATCTCCTCTTGATACAACATTGTATACTAGGCACTTGCTTGTACATTAAAAGTAAGAAGTAAGAACCGAACTCTATTATTGATCGCCACCCATATAAAATCTGTGGAAGCCCTCGACCACGGGAACCTGGCACCACCCCCGGTGCAAATCCACCACAGTTGGTGCAGTCGAAACCACCACAATTAATTTGTTAGTTCCTCTGTTCCTATATATATCTATATTTTGCTGTGTATGCATTTGCGAACATAAGAATGAAACGAGCCATGAATAATAGGCAAATTAAAATAATACAGGACAGGAAACGAAAAACCGTAAGCTCCATCTGTGGTTTTTTTTTCACATTAAAGGCCTTTGCTCACGGAGGAACTGAAATGAAACCAGTTGTCACGCACCAGCATTTTTTGCTTGTGTGGCAGTTGCTTTTCAGTTAACAGGTTGCCATGGTAACGCTCACGAATTTCGAATTGCGTTGACAACTGGTTTCATTTCAGTTTCTCCGTGAGCGAAGGCCTTAACTCCACACAGGAGGCCCTGAGGAAAATAATTTCCCTCAGGATCTATGTTATATTTGGGGAAGTTGTGCGGAAGGTCTCTTTATAGAAAGGAAGGAGTGAACTTGGGTCCCATGTTGTAGGAGGGATAAAACACAGAGGATGATGAATCGTTCCATTTTTGCTTTGTTCCTTTCCCATACTTCATTTCGGTTCGGCTCGCGTTTGTGTATGCAGCCTTAACTGCCCAAGTGTGTCGATCTACAGGGTTCAGATTTGTAGTAGCAAAAGCATTGTCAGATCAAGAAGTAATTATATAACTGGAAAGTTTAAAGATTGCTGAGTAACCATGTCTTTGACATAGTTTGGTGAGCATGGTGATGTTGGCCAAGATCACATGTATTACGAGGTTATATCGCTCATGTGGGTTATGATCATTTGATGGCCAGCGTGATCGTGGGGTAAGGCTCTTGACTCGCAATCTGAACATCGCGAATCGAATCCCGGCGTGGGCAAACAAATTTTATTTGATTAATTTGTGTTATTTCACAATTAATTAATTTAAAATAAAATATAGTATATTTGCGGCATGTTCCAGGTGGAGGATACTTTCAGTTTCATCCTGGTGTAAGACCACCATTCAGAATTGAAACATTGCTTGAAAAGGCTTTTAGCCGTGTTTGGTGACCAGATCTGAATAGTCAGGTACTTCCCCACCTTCCTCATCCCATCTCCTTCCCCTACACACTACCTTCAGCCTCACAACATACTCTGATTGTGGATGCCATAGTCTCACTGGCTTCAGACGGGAGCAGCTGGGATTCTTGTGAGGCATTCATATAAAAAAAAATCGAGTTCACACGCGGTAAAAGCGAAACTTCGTCTAAACAATCTCAACCAATAGGACTTGAAAAGTTAGATTATAATCAAAGCGGCTAATGAGCGCAGTCTGACGCTTCATAGGTACTGTAATGAGTCATTTCCGTTTCATCCGAGTTTCAAATCACAACCGGGCTAAAGAAATTTCACTTAAAAAAAATTATGGGAAACTAATTGTTGATTGGACAACTCACAACGATATGATTGAGGTCCTTTAGTCAACAAATAAGTTTTTTTTTTTTTAATAAATAATTAAATGATTGGACATCAGCTTCTTATAATTAGCCCAGTCAATGAACGCATTGAACTGGAACATGCTAGAGGAAAGCTGAATTTTTGCAGGTGGATAGTACTTCTTATGTGGAGTATTTTCCTAAAAAGTCCCCACCCCTCCCCCGCTTGCTTCCTCCCCTGTCCCCTCCCAAACTTTACAATTTTAGAGTTCTACAAAATCCATTATATCTCTTAAACTATTATATGCATCTGAAAAAAAATTTCCCCGTTAAACTTCTTAGAAAGCTGTCTAAAAATAAGGTGTATGTTTGTCTTTGTTATCTATTACGGTTTGGCAAATAATAATGACATTGTCGCAAAAATAATTTTTTTTTTCGTAAAATTTTGATTTAAAGGTGAATATTTTTTTTATCTGGGGGGACACGCAAAAATATTTCATATAATTTATTTGCCGAATTTAATAAGCTTTAAAACGATGTATAATATTGCTTACCTTTATTCTTAATACTGGTCAAAATCCGATTCGATAGCAGGGCGGCACGGCGTGCTTGGCGGTCGGGCCTAGCTCGCTGTGCTTGCAGATGACCGATTTGAGCTTAGGTAGGTATTTATAGTTTTAAATTGAAACACCGAGTACTTTTTAATTGATTCACGATATAAAAACGCTTTAACACTAAACTGTATAGTAATAGTAGTAATTGAGGCTTTCTTACCTTGCTTTAAAAAAACGTCTTAAAATAAAGGTGGATGCGAAGCTAGTTCAAACTCAGTAGGATTTGAGCTTTGCAGGACTGTCACATACGCATAATATTCTATTGAATATCTGATTAGGGTTGATTATAAATTCTTTGTTTCTAACTTTGTTAGATTTATTACTGGCTTGAATATCAATCATATCCGATCTGTGTAGTTTTACTTCTGAAAAACTTTGCCCTGCCATTTTCTTCATAGCTTTGAACCTTACCTCATAAGCATCGTCATATGTTTTAGTTGAGTCTGATACTAATCTCGAAGAAATGCAAATTAATTCACCAGACTTTCGAGCAAAAGTATTGTGTGTCACCAGAATAAATTTTGTTAAGTCTTGTTTGAAAAGCTTCACTGATTGAAATGAATAATGGAGCTCCTGATATCCATTTACTGAGAAATCCCACACCCTTGCGTAAGTGCTCCTACTGTTTTTAATGACTTCATCAAGGATTGTTCATGTCAATGCATGTATCAGTCCAAACTCCTGAGCAAAACATGTTGTTAAGTTAAAACATATTGTAAGTTTTGCTGTCCGACTTGTCGCTTTGATTGTGTTTTAAGTGTCGGTGAAATGTTTAAGATTTATTGCAACTGATTCGTCTTCACAAGCTTATTCATGTGGCATCTTCTTGTTCACAATATTTCTTTTATTTCACGAGGAAAAAGTGTATCATGAGAGTCATTGCAAATTATTTTGACGATTGCAGCGCCTGTAAGAACATAGGCTCTTACAGCTCTTGCATAAGCGTGTCCTTTTATCACGTGTATCACTGTGGGACCTCCGTACACAGTTTTCCATAAATCTTCGAGCCCACTTTCTTCCGTGATCCAATACATCCCAAATATGATATTTACAAATGAAACTTCCTAGTCGTACAATAATTTTTGAAATTTCAGATGATCCACCAGCCCCCGCTACCATTTCAATAGGTTTGAGAAAAAGCAGTTGGTCGAAGTTACAATGTCACACAATCGTTCATAATCCCGTTCCAGCTAACTTTTGAATGCACAATGCTAATTTTATGTCACTTCACCACAAATAATTGGTTGGAGATACAAAAGATAATGAATCGGTATGCTCTTTTCTGAAAGATTCACTGACATCTTTGATGGTTACATCTTTCAAGCCGCTCTTTTTTCTCTTCGCGTAACAAGGTTGAAGGATATTTTCTTGATTAACGTAATTTCCATTTCATCACTGAAGACGAAGTACATCTAGACTTGTAAAATTAGAGGCTGGATTGATGCACATTGCACTTTATTCTTCCCACGGCATGAAATGTGCTTAGGCCATCAAATGTTTTTATATTAACGTCGGCATTTTCGAACACAAATTGTTAGAATGTATCATCTTCGATTGTAGGAGGCCCAGCTCTTATTACAGATCTTTGGTATCTGTCACCTTCATGACACGACGAACAAATGCCCAATGACGACAACACTTCTATTAAATTCTTAGATCCGTACATTCTCTGTAGAAAACACAAACTTGTCTGAATTGATGACAAAAAGACCTTGGCCTTGCAGATGCTATTATGGCGTGGTTAATTACTAAACGTCTTCTCGTAACATCAGGTCCATTATCATACAATCTCTTCTTGGTTACAGTTAACGTGAACAGATTCAGAGTTTCAGGAACTAAATCATCACCCCCACGACTGATTTCCGAAACATCAGGATAGCTTTCACAATCATGTGGCATTTTTTTAAATTTCTTTTCTGATTATTTCTGCGGCAGCAAGTACAATTCTTAAACATTCCAGATTTGCATTCTTTTCTTTGTTTCTGTACCAGTCGCCTAGTATCTTATAACTTGAGTGCACATGACAGTTTTTCTGCCAAAAATACACGTATACATAAAATCTTGAAAATAGTCAATTACTTGTTTTTTATGAAATGTATATGAGTACGGAAGATCACTGCCACAAATGTCTTTTACTATTTTCCCTAATTTCTATAATATAAACTGACATTCGTCAGTATTTTCTACAAAACTACAGAGTTTAAGAAAATTTTTAGCTGAATTATCATATTTAGGTGTTCCTATATACTGAGTTGGTTTACTTTTACAGAACTTCTTGTAGCAAATGCCATGATAGCGAGCTTCTGCTACGACCAAATCAAACACACCTAAAAGTTTAGATTTTATTTTTGCACCCCATTTGTCATCTATTATATTACAATGTTTCCCCTATTTCTGGTCTTAACACCAAATGTATTGTTAACGATATTTATGAGATAGTTTAAAATCAAACGCTGTTTTTTATTATCAAAAATAATACTCACAAATAGTTCTCCGTGAAATTAAATGTATTTTCTAAATGCCTTAGGAATGGCTGAGGTGTACCTACTGGTCAATAGGCTACAATTAACATTTGTAAAAGCTTTAATACTGCTAGGCTTATTATACATTTTTCTACAATCTACGTGGACAGTTGGTTACGCTACCTAAAGTGGTTAATTTAACATAATTATTATCTCTTTCAATACTAGCGTTAATTAGCATTTGTAACCCTTTCTTTACTTTAACAAAATTTCCTGGAAGGTATTTTTTTTACATAAAATACACAATAAGTTCTCTTCAGACATTTTCAGTGGTTTTTTTTTTATTTATTAATTGTTAACTAATTTTTTCTCAATATTTTAACCTGATGAAGGAGGGAAAACGCACAAAAAACTTGATACACGGCTTGGCGCAACCACGTCAAAATATAACCACAAAACCGACACACACCTTAACCTTAAGACATATCTTTTTTTTTAACATATGAGATCAAACTGACCATATTTATTTATTTTTTCGTTTGTTTCAACTTGATAAAACAGTAAATAGCGACGCGACAAGAACGACATGTCGCTTGGCCTCGCCACTCCGTGTTACGGCCAGCCCGCGCACGCCGTTGCGTTTGTCCACTATTTTCGATAGAAATAAAAGATGTAAGTAAACATTGTTATGCATGGTTTTAAAGCTTATTAAATTTGACAACTTATTTGTCAAAAGTATTTTTTCATATTTTCTCAGACAAAAAAAATATTCAACTTCAAAAAATAATTTTGCAAAAAAAAAAATTTTTTTAACAACAATCACATTATTATTGGCCAAACTAATGCAGATATTAAAAAAAGTTTTATTATAGAATTTTTAGGCAATTTTATAAGAAATTCAAGGATGAAATTTTTTTTCTGATATATCTTTTAGTTTACGAGATATAATCGCTTTAGTAGAACCCCACATTTTAATGTTTGGGAGGGCACAGGGGAGGAAGCAAGCGGGGGAGGGGTAGGGACTTTTTTGGAAAATACTCCACATAAGACGTACTATCCACCTGCAAAAATTCAGCTCTCCCCTAGCATGTTCCAGTTAGGGCCTGTTTTTTGTCTAGATTGACTGGGCTAAATGTAAAAATTTAAATAGTTCTTGGAAGTACTTACCTACCGGCTATTTTTGAGATTCTAAATCAAGTGCCAGCATTTTCTTGTTAGAATTTACTCAATGTTCTGACAGTAAGCAATAGAGATCATTTTGGCTTGATTTTACATGTATCATTGATTGACCAATGTAGACTCTTGTCAACATGTGAACATGAACAACTGTCATTTGAAAATAAAATATTTTTATTTACTAGCTGGCCTTTTGGGTCCGCTTTTATTATCGTTGTTTTGAATATAAAAATGTGTTGAAATAGTGATTTGCCGAGAAGCAAGATTTATTTATGCATATTTTATTAGGATACTGTCATTGTAATGTAAGTTCCGTTCAATGATTTTAAGACATTTTCCACGAAACTTTTTTTATGTAATATATCAAATTTTCGGCAGCGGTCTGTGAATTATGACGTTGATATTATAAAATTCTTACTATGCCACGATTTCAGAAAAACATTTTGATAACCATATTTACATATTATAAAATAGGAATTCGTGTATTTTCACTGAAATGTTTACATATATTTTTGCTGATGTCGCCGAATAACTAGGTTAACTATCCATAAATTTAATGAATCTCAAATTCAATGCGCGTGTTTTATCACCCCATAATAATAATTCTCGTTTTCAATTGTAATAAATTCTAAATTTGGTTTTAATCAACCTATTTAGATTAAGCTTCCAGTATTAGGAAATAGGATTGATCTGGGCTTTTCGTAAAAGCATCCAGAACTCCTGCCCTGTACGGTCTTCCAAAAATACATAAAAAGGATATCCCAATGAGACCGATTGTCAGTGCTATTGATGCGCCGACGTACAAACTTTCCCAATACCTCTCGAGATTACTGCAGATGCAAACTGGGAAAACTGAATCTTGGATTAAGGATTCCACAGATCTTATCAGTAAGCTCAAGAAGGTTAAGACTGATGAAAGAGATATCCTAGTCACTTTTGATGTAGTCTCTTTTCACAAATGTGCTTGTAGAAGACCCCATGACAAGGCTCAGTGAGATCTATGAGGAAGATTTGGAATTTTTTGAACACTGCCTCAAAACGGGATATTTTGCATTCCAGGGTGAACTTTTTGAGCAAGTGGAAGGAGTTGCGATGGGCAGTCCGTTGTCACCAGTACTAGCCAACTTTTTTTTGGGGAATTTCCCAAAGTATTGTAGCGTTATGTCGATGATGTCTTCGCCATTTGGCCTCATGGGACAGATAAACTGAACGAATTTCTGGACCATGTGTAAGCACACATTTCACCTCTACCAATTACACATCTGCCCTGATGATGGACACTGTAACGCTGTCCGGTCTAAAGAAGGAGGTAGCGCAACACGGCCATCCATAAATTACGTTACACATCAAGGGGGGGGGGGGGGGGGGAGTAGAGAATTGTGACATTGTGTGACAAGGGGTATAGGGGGGTCCTCAGTTCTGTGACATCACATGTAAAAATCTAAATTATTAAAACGCAAAATAAATGTTGATGTAAAATTGCAAAATATGTGACGTCACACTAGGGGGGAGGAGGTTTCACAAATATGACGATATGTGACAGGGACAGGGGGGGGGTCAAAAAATTATGAAATTCGTGTGACGTAATTTATGGATGGCCCCTAACACCCCAAAAACAAATAACGAAAATACTTTGGCCGTGAAAATCTAAAATCGTATCTATTTATATTAAGTTCAAACCCCATTGGCTTGTTAGACAGCCTTGATCTTGACTCCGCTGCTACTTTTCAGGTGTATAACATTATATTTTTCTGGATTTCAGATTAAACCATACCATGTCTGAAAGTCACTATGGGGGTAGGGCCCCCATTTTCCTCATTCAAGGAAACCTCTACATGCTCTCCCAGCCTCTAAAGGAAGATGGGGAAGTTGAAGGTTTTCAAGAAGAAGTTCTAGAGTTTCAAGGGGAACAGGGGGGAGAAGAAGTGTTGCAGTTTGAAGAGGAAGAGGAAATGCTACAGTTGCAAGATGAAGAAAATGAAGTGCTCCAGTTGCAAAATAGGGAAGACGAACTGCTACAGTTGCAAGATGAAGAAAATGAAGTGCTCCAGTTGCAAAATAGGGAAGACGAACTGCTACAGTTGCAAGATGAAGAAAATGAAGTGCCACAGTTGCAAGATGGGGAAGATGAAGTGCTACAGTTTCAAGATGAGGAAGATGCAATGCTACATTTGCAAGGGGCGGAAGATGAAGTGCTGCAGTTGCAAGACGAGGAAGACAAAGTGCTACAGTTGCAGGATGAGGAAGATGAAGTGCTACAGTTGCAAGATGAGGAAGATGAAGTACTACATTTTCAAGATGAAGATGGAATGCTACAGTTGCAGGAGGCGGATGGTGAAGAATTAGTACTACGGTTGCAACTGAGGGAAGAGGAAACGCAGCAGTTGCAAGAGAGGGAATACCAAGAGCTTCATCTGCAGGATGCGGAAGTTTTAACGTACCAAGGAGAGGAAGAAGATGATGAACTACAGTTGCAAGACAGTCAGGAAGAGGTGCTGGAGTTTGAAGGGAAGTATGAGCAGAGATACAATGGGGAGGTGGTCCCCTACATGCTAGAGGAAGTTAAACAAGAAGAAGAAGACAATGGTTTTGCGCAGTCTCTGCAGGAATCTGGTCTGATACTAGTCAATGGTGAGTGTTCAACCTAACATTCATATTTAGAGTTGTGTTAATTTTTCTAAACTAAAATTACTAATAATGAAAAAAATAAATACTTGCATATTTTATTAGACAAATGTGTATAAACGTTATTGTCATCTCACTTTTTTATCGTTTCATGTAAAAATAATTTTAAAAAAATTCACAAAGTATAACTTTTTTAAAATTGGGCTGGAAACTTTGTTTTCGTAAAGGTGTACATTGAATTATTTTGTGGTTAATTTTTAGATTTGAATATAAAGCCTTTTTTTTCTCACATGGCCCACTGCTCAGTGTCTGTTTGAACATGACTGGAACATAATTTGCACCGATGAAACTATAAAACTCAAAAAATTTTATTAAAATCCATTGATTCGTTTTCCAGCATGGGTCCAAAGATTCTTCGTAAAATTTAACATACTTTAATGAAGATGTTACTTGCGCAGATAGCGTGGAGGGCGAGGTGGTGAGAGCTATCAAGTGCCGGCGCTGCAGCTTCACCACGCTGGACATGGAACAGCTGCTGGTGCACCATCACCAGGGACATTCCCCTCCACGGGACACTCCGTCGCTCCCCGAGGCTCAGCCGTGGAAACCATCGCTGGCACTTAAGGTATTGAACCATATTTGATTGTCGGTGACGGACGTCTTACCAGCCAGTGGTTTTATCTACAATCATCGCAATGACATTGTAGCTAGTTGGAACCTTTTTGAAATGTGGGGTTTTAAATCATTTTAAAACCAATAATTGAATGAATGAACATATTAAAATTAATGCATTTTTAGTACAATGATCAGAATATGATAATATACTTTAAATCTTCCACATGTTTTTAATGGCATACATAGTTTGTGAAAATTCTTCTTTGGAGACGACATAGTTCCACTGGTTGGGAGCAATTGCGACTCTTGTGTGGATTGTCTTTCAGGGTGATGAGGAGGAGCAGGAAGCGGGGGAGTGCGTGCGGTACGTGTGTGGGCGGTGCGGAGAGGAGATGGCCTCTGTGCAACAGTGCCGCCAACACATGCTGCTGGAACACCCACCGGAGGACAGGTACGAACCATTCTGCCCATCAATACTTTACAACCACTCATTAACTTCGTATGTACAATTGTAACAATTGGTTACAAAAGCCTCTCGGTGGCAGGACCTATTTTCCTGTAAAAATTTTCTCACTCCTGGTAAAATTCCACCATTTTTGGTATAGTTAAACCAATTTTGGTGAAATTGGACCAATTTTGTTGAATTTCGATAAATGTTAATTCACAATATTGCTACAATTCTGCCGTATTTGGTTATAATTCTACCAATTTTGGTATAATTCTATCAATTTTGGTACAATTTTACCAATTGAGGTATAGTTCTACCAATTGAGGTATAGTTCTATCAATTTTGGTATAATTCTGCCAATTTTGATATTGTTACTATTTTTGGTGAAATGGAATCATTTTTGATGAAATGGGACCAATCTTGATAAATTCTATCAATTTTGGTAAAATTGTACTATTTTTGGAATATTTCTACCAGTTTTTGGTGAAATTGGATCAATTTTAGTATCATATTAATTTTGGTATAATTCTACTAATTCATCTGGGAGGATTACACAATATAAATATTTCAGGGAAGAAGCCGCCAGTGAAGCGGAGGAAGAAGAAGAAGAGGATTTGGAGGAAGAGGAAGAAGAAGAGGTGGTGTCTGTGTGCGAGCACGCTCCGGTAGCGAGCGAGACAGCTATGAGTGGTGCCAACGAGTACTGGCTGCAGCCACGCACGGCCCGGGAGGTGCGGAGCAAACTGTGCTCCGATAGAAATGTCCGGTAAGCATCGTGAAGTTTAAAAAATGTATAATTTATGGGCTGGGTAGGTGGTAGATGGTAGATAGATGTGTTACAACCTTTTTTGAGAAAAAAATTGAAGAAACCTAGTACTAGTCCAGTCAAGGAAGGAGGTGTAAAGTGCGTGAGCAGGAACCTAAGTGATTCCTTCAGAAACTTGTTCAGGGTGCTTAGGGTGTGAACATACTAAAAGTCCTGACGAGTGTGAGCTAGGGGGGGGTGGGTGGGGGGAAGGTCCCAATTTTCGGGTTTCCGCTGATATCTCGAAAACGGTGTGTCGCAGAGGAAAATTTTCTCAGAATAAGTAAAAGCTCATAAAATTATCTACAACTTTTATTCCGTTTGTAATTTTCGAAATCCCAGCCATTTTTGAGTTACACGCTCCACTAATGTAGATTTTTCGAAAAAAATCATTTTACCTCACATTTTTCATCATTGAATATTTTAGACGATATGAAAAATGTTAAACTTCTAATTTATGTATGTACCTATTTAGTGTTTCTGGTTTGGTGCGTGACTTATTCCCTTATCTAATAACATTTTTTGTAAGCAATAAATCTTTAAAAAAAAATGAATGAAGTCAACAACTTTCTACTGAAAAATAAGTTTAGTGCACTAACATTTGAAGAAAAAGTAGACCTGAAATGCCTACCCAAAAGCTCACCAACCTAGACATACAGTTACATATTGAGTTTCACCGTGTTAACATGTACTTGTAAAAAGTTAAATTTTAATCCAGAGTGGTTTTCTAAAAAATCTTGGTTACCTGCTAAGTGTTTTGTTAAAGAAACTTTTTTACTTTCCCTGTACACTTTTTGGTAGTGATACAGTGTGTACTCAATCTGGTATAAGATTTAAAACTAATTTCAATCTTATTGATTTAAAACATTTATCGGAAAGGTTGACAAAACACGAAAATTCATAGGTGCACATGACAAGCGCAATAATTTAAAAAATTTTGGGTAAAACAAAAGCAATGATGGTCCCCACCACCGAAAATTTTTTTGAGCCGCCACTGTCAAACGGGCCTTCACAAGGCCGGCCCCGCATATTACTGGAGCAGGGAATCAGAAAACAACATATTATACAACGTAATAATTCAATAGAAATCAACGGTTCCATGATAACTTAGAATCAAGCAAATTTCAACACTAACCAACTGACCCCTAAGCTTGTTTACACGACAATATAACAATAGCAGTCAAATACAAAAAGCGTGTTTTCACGTTAACGCGTGTGTTCCCACAGAAATCGTTATAACTCTGTTAATGTTCTAGTTACAACCCTAAAACAAAACGGAGAATATCTGTGATAAAACACGCTACACACCTCTAATCAACGTTGTCCATAGATATGGATATAAAATACTTATTTTGTAGAAACAGTTTTCACCCGCCAAATCGCATATGCGCCGTTAGACATTGTTTATTTTTTTATTAAATATTTTTGTAAGAGATGGTAAAAAAGTGAGGTGACAAAATTGTTTACTATACATTTGTACAATAAAATAAAGGTTTTTTTTTTTACGAAATCCATGATTTTGGTACCGTTTTCACATGAAAACATCACGTGAGTCATTTTTACAATTTTTTTATGTTTGCATTCTAAATTTTAATATTTACATACATGTTAATATTTATTTGTAATATAACAATTTGAAAGCTTATTTCATAACATTCAGAAATGTTTCATTCATAGAGCTCCAATTGCGAAGCGGAAATAACGCAAAGTTTTTATAAATCTGACAGTTCGTTTAAGACAAAAAACTTGCACAATCGCAAAATACCTGAGTGGTTAAAGTTATTAAAAGTTATGAAAATTTTTTTTTGAAAAATAGCCCATAACCTAACCTAACGTATTTAACCTTTTTTATATATTTTTTATCACTTAATGACTTTTCAAAGGAGTTGTTGAAGTTGCATGATTTTGTCTGGTCACCGAAATCAATACGCAGAAGTTTGAAGGTGGTTTTGTTCTCTTTTCAGCTCCGTGTGTATCATATAACATTGTAACCTATTGCATCACTAAGCTTGAAGTGTTCCCCAGGTGCCCGTTGAGGAGGTGCCTGTTCCGCTTCAGCAGTGAGAGCGCCGTGGAGCAGCATCAGCAGTGCCACACTCCACCCGGCCCCGCCTCTCTTAAGACCCCGCTAACACCATTCACGTGAGTCATTTTTATTGTGGTCTCCTAAACAAGTGTGATGCATTCAAACATTATTAGTTCTGTGGGGGTACTTCTCAATAACAATAGGTTCTCTATACAAAATGGTTAATTGTGAGTTTACATATTTACAATAATTATGCTAAAAGTCACACGACTTGTCTATACTAGCAGCTAATTGAATCTGCGCGGTATGCTAGCGGGAACCATTTTGATGGCCACCACCTATCCGGGCACCCCTGTTGGCAATCGATAGAAGCACTTTCCCTGCTGGCATCATTTAGAAGCACACACAGGAGACCTTAAAAAAAATCCCTCTGGGCCTATGTACCTTTGGAGATGCTGCGTGGAGTCTTTTTAGAGAAAGGAAGGAGAAGAATTTCTGGGAAAGAAAAGGGTATGAGGAGGGGGCAAAAATCTGAGGTTAAAGTGTCCAGGAGTGACGGACGTATGAATCCATCCCCCCCATTGCGGTTCAAGGTGATGAGTTCGAAAGGTCTCCCTCAACCAGTTTCTCCCGATCCGGCCTGCCACGCAGTAGGTGGGCGAACGTATCTGCCGCAAAGTCCTAAACAAACCTCATCCCAAGAATCTGAGCACTCCTGCTAAAACCACTTGGGATGACCTATGGCAGAGGTGATGGTTATCCAATGAATAAATGGTTCCCGGGGCGGCGGTATCCATACTCGCCTACAAATTGACTTAATTGCTTGTCAGCATTTGAAAAGATTATTTTTTTTATTTTGATCAATTTCTCTACATACCCATCGGTTTTAATTATGAAAAGTTTATACTCGTACGGACGGACATTGATCGTTCAGTTGATTAGTCAGACATCTCTGAAAAATCGAAATTTGGTTGATTATGCAGTTATATGTAAAAGTGTACCCTTCATCTGGTATAATACCCAAATCAATTATAATGCAGAAAAATAGTTGCTTTCTGGTTTACTAGTAGGAAATTTCAAAATGTTGTACTAATGGGGAGCAGACATGTTTTTCGAAATCAATTGGCCGAAAGATATGTTTTTCGAATTTGTTAACCACTAGAGCGACAGCGCAATTTAAAACTGTTTTCTCCGATTGCTCGACATTTTTTGGTGATCATTTTCAATATTTTCCGCCCAAATAAAAAAAAATCATACCCCCGAATTTTAATATGGAGACATTCACATATTTGTAGGATTTATAAAAAAAATATTATAAAATCGTAAACTTCTACTTAATTACGGTTCCATGCCAACTGAGAATAAAGTCAACTCAACACCTCCTTAAAAAGTCATTAAAAGCTATGGAAAAAATAATTTTAATTTAGCCGATAACCCTAACCTAACGTAACCTATTTAATCAATTTTTTTTTTATCACTCTAAATGACTTATCTGAGATGGTTCTGAGTTGGTTTCATTCCGAGTTGTCCGGTCACCCTTAATTACTTACAAATAAGGGAAAATTTGCCAAAATTGGCATCAAAGCAATCCGAGGTATTTTAAATGGTGGCAAAAAGTGCTCCAGTGGACTCAACTTTTAAAATATACATTATAAACTATATATAACGGCACCCAAGGGACTGTGTGTATTTCGACGTTATAGAGAGTTGTCGTTAAATGGAGAGAAGAAAAATCTGTATTAGAAAAAGAAAAAGTTTATTTCAGACTAGTGTTAATAATTACACACATGAGAAAAAAAAACAATTTTTATCTGAACGCTATTGCGTATAGTCTGTTATTTTCATCTGACGTCTTTTGCTAATATAATTACTAATATAATTAATTAATAATACGTATAATTACGTTATTGCGTATAGTCTGTTATTTTCATCTGACGTCTTTTGCTAATATAATTACTAATATAATTAATTAATAATACGTATAATTACGTTATTGCGTATAGTCTGTTATTTTCATCTGACGTCTTTTGCTGCACCAGTAATTTTGTTGTATTTTTTACTTATTTTATTCATATCGTGCGATATTGAGGCTATAAAGATATAATGTAGTGGTGATAAAGAATGTAGTTTTCCAATAATTTTGCTGCTTCCAGAGCTTCTTTAATGCTCGGCGGAGGCTCAGGCTCATCCGTCTCATCTTCTT
Source organism: Glyphotaelius pellucidus (assembly GCA_936435175.1). Lineage (NCBI taxonomy): Eukaryota > Metazoa > Arthropoda > Insecta > Trichoptera > Limnephilidae > Glyphotaelius > Glyphotaelius pellucidus. The sequence continues at coordinate 4,947,425 of OW386544.1, read as the reverse complement.
CACCTCCTTGTTCTTGATCCTCAGTTTTTCTCACCGAATCTAAAATTTGTTTGTCTGTGAGCGAAGCCGTTGTAAGCAGACAGTTGTCTACTTCGATGTAGGTTTGAAGATTTTCTGTAAATTTTCCTGCCATGTTGGACTGTTGAATCCACTCAGTTAATGGAAGGTCGTTATCACTATCAAACTCCGGTTCCGTTTCCACCTCATCACTCATAGAATTTGTAAAAAGTCCAGCATGTCGAAAAGAGTGCTGTATAGTTGTGGGTGTCACTTCTTCCCAGGCTTTAGATAAAAAATTTACTGCATGCAGCATATAAATAGAAGTTTTACCCTCAGACTCGACTAGCTCCATCAAAAATTTCTTTCTGTAGTGACCCTTGAGGCTTTTAATCACGCTTTGATCCATTGGCTGCAACACACTAGTCGTATTTGGAGGAAGAAATGCCAACTCTATGTTTTGAAGGTTTGATATAAGAGGGTGGGCAGGGCAGTTGTCAACAAGAAGTAAAAATTTTCGTCCCTTTAATTCTGCATCCCACTTTCGCACTTCTTCTTCAAAAAGTTGACTGGTCATCCAAGCTGATTTATTAGCTTTATACGTCACTGGCAATTTTTTAATGTTCTTAAAACACCGCGGATTTTTCGATTTGCCTAATACCATCAGCTTTTTTTTTCTGTGCTTTCCATATTAGCAGCCACAAGTACTGTAATACGCTCCTTGGAGAGCATTCCTCCAACACATTCCTCCACTTTCCCCTTTAAATTTCAGAGTTTTATCTGGGGTCAACTTATAGAAAATTCCTGCTTCATCAGCATTAAAAATGTCACTCGAGGCGTATTTTTCTGTCAATTTTGACCACACTCTATTAATCCAGTCGTGAGTAACATTCGTATCAACACTTTGTGCTTCTCCACTAATTTTGCCATAGTTGATATGGTGACGTTGCTTGAATTTTCCGAGCCATCCCTCTGATGCTTTGAAAGAAAGTAAACCAAGTTCTTCGGCAAACTTCTCCGCCTTAGCTTTCACGATCGGGCCCGAGATAGGCATATTATTCTGGCGCTGTCGGTGAAACCATGATAGCACAGCTTGATCCAAATTTTCGTATTTAGGTTTCTTTAATTTTTTGGAAGATTTTCCATCCTCCTCTGCTTGTAGAATTTTTTCTTTATTTTCCATATTGTGGACACGGTAGAGTGACTAAATCCAAAGCGTCTGCCAACATCACTTATCTTCTTTCCCGCCTCTATTGCGCGTATCAGTAAAACTTTTTCGTCAATTCACAGTGATTTTCTTTTACTTGCCATGTTTATACAGTTTGAAAGTTTGTGGGCAACCAAGAATATGATAACGTGTAGATAATCCATGACACCTAATAACAACAGTCTACACGTGCGAGCAATCGCAATTTGTAAACAAAAGAATGGATTTCTTAGAAAGCAACAGTCTACAGGTACAAGCAATCCCAATTGCCGACAGTGTATTATGGTCAGTTTATTACGAGCAGTACCGACAGTTTATTATGGGCTAGGATAATAAAGCGACAAAAGAACGTACACGTCTGTGCAGAATTTACTAATTTTGGCAACTAAAAAAGAACTTTTTATTATTTAATTCTTGTCGTTATTGAGAGTGGGTGTAATGCTAAATAGAGTGTATCATTGTATGGAAGACAAGCTAAACCAACCAAAGCTGAGTGATTTAGGGAGTTTGTCGTTAAATCGAGTGACGTTACATGGAGTTTACACTGTATATTTCACTTCTTTATGACTAACGAGATAGACGTTATAGGTTAGATTAGGTTGTACGTACTTTATACATACTTATATCAATTCGAAAAACTAGTGTTTCAGACAACTGATGTTCGAAAAATGTTTTCGAAAAATTGAAGTTCAAAAAATTGCATTTCGAACAACTCAACTCAACTCCAATTCGGTCAATTTACCTAGACTCGTACTAATGTACTGGACCCTTATTCCTCCCAGTGTTATTTTATAGCATATTTAAAATATGTAAAACACAGACACATGTAAATAATATTTGATTTATGGTGAGCATTGGAATATTGTTTTCCTCATTATCTCAAAACTTAGTATTTGGAGATGTCTGACTAATCAACAGGACAATCGACTTACTCACAAAAGAAAATGATGTTGCGCAATTTCAGGTGCCTGGTGTGCTCTGCGGGATTCCCGGGGTGGCCGGCGTGCTCCCTGCACTTGTTCCGTGCGCACGGCGTGGCGCTCGACCTGCTGCGCTGTCCGCTGTGCAGTCGCCACACCACGCACAGCGCCGCCGGTCTGGCGCGCCATCTCGACAAGCATCGCGTGGCGCCCTGCCGCCGGTGCGCGCCTCAGCGTCCGCAGGGGCAGCGCTGGTACTCGCGCAAGAAGTGTCAGATTTGCAGCAAGGTACCCGCGCCGAATGATTCAATACATTCTAACACGATAATCAAATCAAAATCAATTCATCCCACAAGATGACAACCGACTGTAGAAATGATTTGCTGGCTGCGGGTAATTTTATTTTTCTTGCATTTTAATGAAACAAGATTATGTATTTCAGATGTACGCCAATTCCAAGAGTCTTAAGAAACACATCCAGGCCGTTCACCACAAGCTGAAGCCTTTCAAGTGCAACGTGTGCGGACATTCCTCTGCCACCAAAAACATGCTACTGGTGAGTGTCTGCACCTCTTAAAGGCTTTAACAGGTCGCGTGCCGTTGGCGCGCCGCGCGCCCGCCCTATAGCCAAATAAAAAATAAAAAAAAAAAATTTTTGATATGCAATTTTAAACCTTATGTATAAAGAAAATGTATGAAGAACAAGGTCAGAATCGCTTGGGGCATTCTTGTTCTTGACGTAACAGATATAAGGAACGCTTCTAGCCACTCAAATAATTGTCTATGGACATTTCAATGACTTTGGAAATGAGCATTTCTACCACGATTCGAACTGTCAAACTTTGAGCGTCGCGTGTCATAAAAAGATCGATAAACCTATCAATTTGTCAAATAAACGCAAGTAAAAGTGTTTGTAGGTGTAGTTCGTTGTTCAAGGAACGTATTTCGGTAAATATTATATACCATAGCATAAAATTAACCGACAAAATTTACGTCAAAAGTCAAAACATCGCGAAATTTTCGAGTTTCATCCGTAAAACCCCGAGGCATTCAACCGGTTAAACCATTTGTTAAATAAAGGACACTGTTTTGGTGTGTCAATCACATATTTTATTCAATCCCTCCCTTTCATAATAATACGAAATAGTAGAAGTCTTCGGTCACAAACTGTTGACAATGAGTTGCGAATTTGAAGAGAAAAATTTAGTCTTGAAACAAAGGAAATATGGTGGATATGATAAAACAGGAATCTACAGAAAAAGGCTCTATTGTACGAAGGAAAATGGCTACTGGTTATGGTAATAAAACAGGAATCTACTAATATTGGAAATTAAATAGAATCACAGAGACATCTTAAATTCAAAATCCTTATTTAATTCGTGACGTGCCACGGGAGGAAGCTCGTAAATTTCGCAATGTTTTGACTTTTGACGTAATATTTTGCGGATTTATTTTATGCTATTGTATATAATATTTACCGAAACACGTTCCCTGAACAATAAACTATGCTTACAAACAATATTACTTGCGTTTATTTGACAAAAGGTTTATCGATCTTTTCATGACCCGCCGGCGCTAACAGTTTGACAGTTCAAATCGCGGGAGAAATGTCATTTCGAAAGTCATAGATATGTGCAAAGATGATTATTTGAGAGGCTAGGTGTGTTCCTAATATCTGTTACGTCAAGCACAAGAATGCCCCAAGCGATTCTGACCTTGTCCTTCATACATTTTCTTTATACATAAGGTTTAAAATCGCATTTCAAAAAGATTTTTTTTTTTATGGCGCGTCTCGAGCGCGCAATCGGCAGTCCACCGTTAAAGATTATCTTATTCTATAAGCAAAACTTGTGTTGTAGGTTGTAGATATTTAACTCCACAAAGGAGACCCTGAGCAAATTAATTTCCTTTATGGCCTATGTCATCTTTGGGATGCCGTGTGAAGGGTCTTTTTAAGGAAAGGAAAGAGAGGAAGTTCTGGAAAAAGATATGAGGGATCTGGGGATCAGTGTGTCCAGGACGTTTGAGTCCCTCATGAAATTTTCATGATTTTATTATTTCTACACAAACCTGAATACATATCCAACATGAAAAAAAACAATTCAAAGGAATTTTCAAAGAAATAATGATCTTTATACACTTTTGAAAATGTAAAATATTAATATTTCCAACATTTACAGCTGTTAAAATTCATTTAAAATCATTAAGAGTAGCTACAATAATGAAATAGAATGTAGGTCCCAGATTGTTATTGGTGCAAGCGATTTAAAATCGCATTTACATCGCATTTAACCGCCCTACCTTTGGGTTATTTTTCAAAAAGTAGGTAAAAAAAACATCAGGTTTTTTTAACAATTTTATAAACCGCGCCACTTGCGTAGAGAGTACCGCTGACAAGCGGCGTTACTTGTACGGAAGAGACGAAAATACCCATCCCATGTCCCTTAGCTTCGCGATAGGGCAGGAACAAACATGGTATATATGAACGTATCGCGCACGTTTTGTGTAAAGTTTTTTTTTGCCTGAACGTACGTGATACGGTTTGTTGCATTCGGGCGACAATCTTGCGGACGTATAACGTACGTTCGTATGTGTAGGGCGGTTAAAAAAAATAAAGATTTTTGTACCCGGAGACGCTCTGGTGTGCATGCCACAAATGAGAGGGTTAGCGTAAGAGATTTCCCATTTTCTCTTTTCTTTTACCTAGCATTATGAAACAAACAATGACATAAGAAGTAACGAGGAGTTCCCTTGCAGATTCACCAACGCCAGCACACCGGGGAAAAGCCGTACCTCTGCGAGTTTTGTCCCTACCGCACCGGGGACCTCAATACCAGGAACAAACACCGCATGCGTCACACCGGGGTCAGACATCTTTTTATAATATAATTATTGCCCGGTTGCCTCACATTCTATACTATTTTTATAAATATATGAACACATTGTCTGGTAAGACGGGACAATTGCATAAAACAAGTTGTGACAAAAATAGAATCAGATTGGCGCACGGTGAAAATTTTGCATTGGCACACCATGAGTTAATTGAATTTATTTGATTTTCAATGTGTATATGCTCACTGCAGTCCAACGAAATGTTAAACAGCCAATATCTCAGAAATTGCTGTTTTTCAAGGGCTTAATTATAACATTCCATGATTTTTCACGGGTCTGCACTAGTTTCAAAATAACTGAGTTGTGTTTTACAAAATTATGTTTATAAATTTTACCATCTTAACCACTCCGGTCTATCGCCTTTGTGCAAGTTTTTTGTCTTAAACTCATGAAAATTTTTGTGTTATTTCCGCTTCGCAATTAAAGCTCAATAAATTAAATATTTCTGAATGAGGCCGAATACTAAAAAGGACGAATTCGAGAACAAGTTTTTAACTTGAGAATAAACAATATTTGAATTTAGACACATATAGATTCAGACATGGGAAATCGATTAAGACATATATTGATAAAATGGGAAAGTATTAATCAGCTTTCTACTAACGCAAACTGAAAATTGCGGGAAGTTTGAAAAAAATGTTTTATAAAAGGTAGATACAGTTGGCCTATTATGGCAAGCGATCGCTCAAGACTTTTTGCAAACTTGCCATAGTTTGAAATAAATGTTTTATGAAAGATAAATAAAACTGGCACATTTATGGCAAGCGATCGCTCGAGACTTGCAAATTAGCCAAAATCGCTTGAGTTATTAAAGAATTGTGAAATACTTTTTGTTTTCACCAGTTACGGCGCGAACTAATTTAAAATATTTATTATCTGACTTGTGCCAAATTTCAAGCAATGCAAACTGATTGGTTATTTTATTGACAAGCGATTATAGTTCATTTATGCTACGAAGAGGTTATTAGAGATAGATGCATCGCCGGCACACCAGGGGTTAATGAGGACCGTTCAAATCGGGCAAAATAATGTATTCAATTTCATTGCAGGAATTTCCATACCGTTGTCAGCACTGCCCGTATCGCTCTATACAGATTGGTTCCCTCCGCTCGCACTTCAAATACCACCATCCCCATCTTCCACAGCCACCTTGCTCCCGGCACCCAGGTATGTCTGACAAGTAGAGCACTCTTTCAAAATATGCTAAATATTAACATAGGTATTTCGTAAAAATAACTAAACACCGTGCTATCGATCTTTTGTAAAATTTGCATTTTTTAATTTTAAAATTAAGGTGTCACGCTTGCAGGAAGACTCAATTTTTTTAACTTATCAAACAAAAAAGTTGCAAAACGAAACTGTCAAGTTCTTAATTAAATATTTATTCACACAGGAGCGGCGACAGTAGCTACAAAAACTAGCTGACGGCATATCTTCAGGAAGAGGAACAATCACTAAAAGGTTTTTATTATTTCTTATATGTATCACATTTTATTATTCTTGCAAGATATAATTTAAAACAATACAGACATTCAATTTATACAAAGTTATTAAACAAAATGACTATGAAGACCGCTTGTTTGGCCACAAAATCCAAACACTCAGAGAAGTCAACGCCTTAGTTCGTATTTGTCCAAGAGACCATTAGAAAATTTTACGGGAGAAGGTTTTCTTTCATTATTTCAATGAAACATTATGATAGATGTTTAAGATAAGGCTATTTCCATAAAGGTAAAAGGTCTCATTAGTTTAAATAATTCTTAGTTAAGTGATTAACTATAATTTTTTATACTTTATTTTTAATTTTAAGTGGAGATTGAACAAAAACTAAAATGGTCTAATGGACAAATAAGAACTGAGGCAACAAAGTGTTCGGGATATACAAGAATACAGTGAAACTTTCTTATATGGTTTTCCAAGGGACCGGAAAAAAATCATGAGAAATCCTTACTTAAATATGGCATAAATTAGGCAATTTTTAATTTCAGTCTTCATATTAAAAACATAACAAAAAGAAAACTTCTTAAGTGGGAACCTTATAAGTGGGTTTCACCGTATGTTTTGTATTATTCAACTTTTAAAAAAAAAAGTCATTTTGCTATTTTAATTTGCGTGATATTTCATTATTCACATTATTTTTGCGATTGCCAGTTTTTAAAACCTGTAAATGTAAAAAACTGTCATCATTTTAATGAAATTCATAAAGTAAAAAGATTTTGTTACCAAAGATAACAAACCGGAAAAAAAAACATGCGAAAATACATAAACCTTATATTAAATAGACAAGAATAATTATTATCATTTAAAAATAAAAATATTAATCCACACTGATCCTACTGAAGTCTATTAATATAATATTGTTATTATTTAATCACTTAACATCATATTTTTCACCAAATTTCCAGAAGAAATTTTTCACTAGAGTTCATGTCTTTGCCGTGAATTGTTGTGATTGCTATTCTCGTAATTTGCGTATTAGGCCCTTTTTCTACTGGGATATACAAGTATCCGATACTCATTTTGTTTACTCGTCATACAAACAACTTGTCGCACAATGTCCGTACATGTCGCTACTGAATTGAATTCTCGAAACGTCAAAACTAGAATGCTTTCATAACCTCACTCACAACCAAACAGTTGAGTTCAATTTGGGAGGCGAACTAGCCTTTAACCATTAACCATTTAACCATTTATTGGATAACCAACACCTCTGTCATGGGTCACCCGAAGTGGTTCGCTACATCTGGTATCTTAGCAAGGGTGCCCAGGTTCATGCGGCGCGGTTTGCCTAGATCTTGGCGGCGAATGCGTTTGCCCACCTCCTGTGTGGCGAGCCGGATTAAGACCGGTTGCGGGAGACCTTTTTACTTCTCCAGCCGAACTCTCTCGACCCATTGCCTTGTACGGGAGGGATGGATTCGTACGTCAGCCACTCCTGATTAATTAACCCCCAGATTCATACGGTTCTACGACAACTCAATAAAGTGGCATTTCAACACCCTTTTAAGTCATTAAAAGTTATGTGACATAGACCCTGGGGGGAGTTATTTTCCTCGGGGCCCATGTCATATATGTGGAGCTAACATAAAAAAAAAATTGCTGTAGCTGCCATTCTTTCTTGATCTAGCATTGATCGCGCACGTTGTTCCAAAATGTCTGACACAAAGGACGCCATGTTTAAAGTTTCGACGTCATGCTTGACCGAGAACAGCCATGCTGACCGGTCACGAGGGTCTGGCGTCACCAAAGAGTTTACAAAACTTGTGCCCGTGTATGAACCTCTGTGTATTTTTGTGGAGGTTGTCGCCAAGATACTTGGATCGTCGAGTATCGGATAGTTACGTGAAACCCTTTGAAAGGAGGGCCTATTACAACAATTTCAGAGAGACAAAAATTCAGTTACCAATATATACATTCAACATTTCGAAATTGGGCTTAAACATAAAATAGAAGCAAAAATTAATTTTCAAAGTGGCGGACAAATAAGTACCATAGAATGGAACTCAATGTGCTCACTTCACAGACTATGTCCAAATGATATTGCGATTAAAACGCGGCAAAGATTTCAAACTACTTAACTCTATCCAAAACCCTTCGGACAGGGTCGTTAGTAGGATCTGAATTTGCAGTAGCAATAGCAGTTCAGTGGTATGATGAAAAAAAATCAATATATGTTTTTTAATTAATTGAATGTTCCGGTGTGGATCTAAAATAAAATTATTACACAAAATATCCTCTTTTTGGGACTAGTTAATTTACGGCACACCACTTTGAAATTGGATTTCTGCCACTGCAAATCCAGAACTAGTCATCATAGATGTGTGCAGTGCATAGAGGCTGTAAAACTGTTGTAATTTCAAGAAAATAAAAAGTAATTATTACAGAGAAGTGCATTTGTCTGTGAGTTTATACATTTGTTAATTTTTCTTATTTTTTTGGGACGAAAACAGTTTTACATCTTTTATGATGCTAGAGTATCATATATCTGCTGCATATCTCTCTTTGTTTCTATTATCTATGGGTTTAACTGGCGTGGTTTTGAGTGGCGGAAACAATACCTGTTAGATTTGGAAGTCAGATATCTCCAAGACATCAGTCTTGTAGCTTAGCACTTAATATTGTCAACATAATTCATTCTAGTTGGACGTGATCTTGTTGAGTAGCGAGTCAAGCGCCATCTGCACAGGATTGCTGAGCACTGGCGCGGGCACAGGGGTGGCCTGAGGGGTGGGCGAGGCGGTCGTGTCCCCCCCGTCGAGAATACTCATGATGCGCTGCTGAAGGTCCACCTGCGTCTTGTTGCTGGTGTCCACTGCCTGCTCGCCCAACTCGAGCTTGACCTGACGGACGCGAGCGTCCTTGAGGTATTGCAGCACCGTGTCATATTGCAGAACGGTGAGCGTATTGCCGGCGGCGAGCCGGCGCAGGTGACCCATGAGCGCCGCGCGCCCCGCCACGCGCCCGCTGCTCTGGTACTCGGCCCAGTTGTGCGAGATCAGCTCCATGGAGTCATCTATGGGCATGTTGCGGTGCTCTGCACAGAGAATTGTTAAAAAATCATTTAAAAACTATACCAAATGTCCTATTAAGAAGGAGAATTGTCGGGAATGATGGGAGAGATGCAATAAAAGATGTAGTATCATATAGTGTCTTTATTATGTAGACAGTGGTGGTGTGTATACATCACAATGCGATTTATAACACGTAGGTCACATCACAGCGGGATGCGAATGCAAAGGCTTCTTTGAGTATGGTGGGAGTGGGTCCGTGCCGTCATGATGTTGATGTCAGCTGGCTGTGAAGATCACAGCTCTCCCTGGTCCACCACTGAAATGCTCGAAACCGTGGCTTGGTGGAGAAGATGGATTGACGAACCCCTGCAGGCCGATGCTCAACACCGGGTAGTGGAGACAAACGTCCATGTAGTCGTATTGATGGGTTTCTTCTCTACGCCGTGCAGGCGGAGACTTGGTGAAGAAGTAGTCAGCTGGTGGTGCGCGAAACCGGAGACGTGAGTAGCTCTCGTACAGCAAGCGGGCGCAGTTAGTTGTTAACTGATCGTATTTGAGTACTAGACTGACTTGAGTTTCATCTTGGTCTGTGACGGTGCCCCAAATAACCGTCGAAGAAGATAATTAAAGAAATGTAAAAGCCGTAGTAATAAAATACAACATTTCTGATGTCAATGTAATTTCAAGTGTATTTGACATGTTCTTGATGATGATTCCAACTTTTATTATAATTACAGTAGAACCCTGTTAATTCGAACCCCGATAATTTGAAAAAACGCATAACTCTAAATTTTTTTTTCATATAAAACAGTTTTTTAAATAAAAATATATTTTTGCCCGCACACGAAAATTTGTAAGCGTAATTAAAAAAACATCAATATTTGCAAAAAAAAATCAAATAATTTAGAAAAATCTTAATCTGACGACAGCCGTGGCGGTAAAATGTCGATTTACGGTGGTTAACATCGTTCTAATTTGTAATATTATTTTGTAAATCTGATTCGGTTTACACTGGAATGTCGCAGTTTTACGAATTTACTTTGGCCGCAAAATTTCTATTTACGAGGAAATTTGTCATATTTTTACAAATTTACGGCCGGCCGCGCCAGCAAACGGCCACGAAAATTTGATTTACACGGAAGTTATCAGTATTTTTACGAATTTTCTTTGAATATCTGAATAAGAATGGCTGTGACGGAAATTGCCACAAAATTTCGAATAAGTATCTAAATACTTATTCATCGCGGCCGGCCGCATAGTATTACATATTATGGATGTACTCCGAGGAACCTATCCGGATTTGAATTTGCGGCCGAAAAACTCAATTTTCGAGAAATTTTTTTTCATAAAATTTCGAATTTTATTTTTGAGGTCTCATGGATTTCAAATTAACGGCGTTCTACTATATTAAACTTTTCCTAACTTCACACATGAAAAAACCATCTCATTAAAATGTTTACATGTACGTATTTATTTTATGTGTACTGTGTACACAATACATATTTATTATCAGTAATGTATTAAAATTTATAACTTATACAAAAATAAAAATGTGCTACCAAAGTGTTATTCTTTTGTATTTATTAGAGGGAGTAAAATAATGTAAAACTAATTAACCGCTCAGGCTAATTTGTTCGCTTTTCAGAACAGTTCATATAGGTCTCTTAGAAATCACTGCGTCTCCCTTACTATCATGATCTAAACCAGCAGTCGTCACACTTTTCTGGTCAAGGGCCACATAGGGCAAGGTGAGGTATCACCGCGGGCCGCACACTTATGAATTGGGGGGGGGGAGGGGGGAACTGTCACGGAATCGATAATTCGATAAATATATTAAATTATTTGTTATACCTTTTTGTTTAGCAAGTAAAAAAAGCATTTCTTTTGTATTTTGTGCCAATGTAGATCTGAATGTAATGGAATCTTTCAGTTCAATTTTCATCCACTTCCTGAACTACAGAAATATGTGAATTTTCGCTCACGTGGTAAAAATGATTACAATAAATACCATTAACAGGTCGCGTGCCGTTGGCGCACCGGTGCGCGCCCTACAGCCGAATAAAAAATAAAACTTTTTGATATGCGATTTTAAACCTTATGTATAAAGAAAATGTATGAAGAACAAGGTCAGAATCGCTTGGGGCATTCTTGTTCTTGACGTAACAGATATAAGGAACACACCTAGCCACTCAAATAATTGTCTTGGATATTTTTATGACTTTGGAAATGGGCATTTCTGCCGCGATTCGAGCTGTCAAAATTTGAGCGTCGCGTGTCATAAAAAGATCAATAAACCTATCAATTTGTCTAATAAACACAAGTAAAGTTGTTTGTAAGCGTAGTTTGTTGTTCAAGGAACGTATTTCGGTAAATATTATATACCAAAGCATAAAATTAACCCACAAAATTTACGTCAAAAGTCAAAACATCGCGAAATTTTCGAGTTTCATCCGTAAACACCGAGGCGTTCAACCGGTTAATATAATAATAATAAAATAAAAATTAACCATTATTAAAGTTTACTTTGTACATGATTAGCGTGTTTTTATTAAAATAGTTTTACCTACCAATAAAACTTATATTATGTACCTAAACTCATTTAAAACCTTTATTGAGAGAAGCATTCTCAAATTCCCTTTCGCGTGGCCTTCCCCGAACTGTTTTAGTACCTTGTGGCTTTTTTAGGCAATATTTTTTTTACCTTTCCATGCCCTCACTGTGCCATCGAGCCCCCTAATTTTCTCTGGGTCTTCTACTGCCCCCCTGAAAGTCTGAAACACCCACACGGGAGCGTTATCGCCCACGTTGAGAACCTATGATGTACACCAGTGATTCCCAAAGTGGTCCAGATGGACCTCCAGGGGTCCACGGGAGACTCGACGGGGGTCCACGTAGACGTGATAAAAAAATGGGGGTCCACAAGTTGTAAGTGGGGGTCCACAAAAATTTATCTGCAGGCTTATTCTCTATCTTTTGTGGGATCGTTATCGAGATAACGGACGTGATCTCCTGTCAGATTTGTGTGATTTTTACATATTTACGTTAACGTATTTTAGTTTAGATCGTTTTAAACATGAATTCCTGCAAGAATGAATGATTATTTATTCATTTAATGTATGTTGTACATAAAAAAAAGCAAATAAATCACACAAATCTCTCAGGAGATCACGTCCGTTATGTCGATAATGATCCCACAAAAGATAGAAAATAAGCCTGCTGGTTTCGACAGTAAAGAACAAAAATGTTGGCTTGGCTTTACCTGTCAATGTGAGTACCAGCATTTCGGTGAAAATGGTCATTTTGAGACCCATCCCGTGCCCATATCCCATCCCGCCCCCCATCTTATATCGCATTACCCCCCTCCCCCCCCGTTGTGTCAGACCACAACTCCAGCGTTTTATTCAATTTTCAGTACACCGCGTGTCGAGTTTTGGGAATATGGTAGAAATGTGGCAGCAGGGGGTCCACCGAACCCACTAAAATTTTGAAAGTGGTCCACGAGAAAAAAAAGTTTGGGAACCTCTGATGTACACTATGCGCACGTTAAAAATCGACTTACAATGTGTTCAATAACCTACTGGGTATTTTGAAATCAAATGTCAATCAATCAACATTTTAAAATCATAAGGATATTAAATACACAAATTAATTGAAAAAAAAAGAAAAAGCAGGTTAATAAGTGTATGCGAAAAAAAAAAAAAAAAAAAACCGGCATATTTGTGCGGGCTGCACCAATATCTGCCGCAGGCCGCACTGCGTTTGACGACCACTGATCTAATCGGTGTTAGAAAGAGAAAACACCACGCTTTATATTCATATCTAAAACTTAACCACAAAATAATTAAAATGCAAACCTTTATGAAACCAAGGTTTCCGACCTCAATTTGAAAAAAATTATGATATTTGAGAATTTTTTATTAATTTTTTTTACATGAAACAACAACAAAAAGTGACGAATCGTGGTGCTACGGTTACGACCCTGAAACGAAGTCAGTGGAAGACTTCAAGTTCGCCTCGCCCCAAAAAAGCTCGTCAAGTGAAATCACTTGATGAGCTTTTTTGCTCACACATTCCGCTGGCTTGATTGTTGCTTCGTTTCAGGGTCGTAATCGTAGCACCATGATTCGTCAACTGTGATGACCGTGGTCGCCGCGGCAGTGGAGTTTCAAAACTCAAATATTTTCATTTTTGCGATGTAAATGAGTTTTGACATTCAGCAAATTGTTTTGTATTTATACTATCTAGTTAAGTGGATAAGTGAGTCACCTTGCGGCAGGCCGTGCAGGATGTTCAGTGTGAGGGAGTTGTGCTCGAGGTTCTGAGGCATGACGAGAATGGCGTAGAGGCAGCCACGCGAGCTGATGTTGCCCAGCACGCGGCCGATGGGCACGTCCTCGTTGGGGAATAGCAGGTCCACCACCAGACCCAGCCGCTTCAGACGCCCCTCGATGAACTCTGCGTATTGACTGGAATATTACGTAACATTTTCAAATTAAAAAATTCATTACATACATTTTTATTTTTTATGTAAATACCGCACTAGGCTCCCAACTGCTCCTGTCTCGAGCCAGTGAGACTATGGCATCCCAAATTTGACTACGTTGTGAGACTGAAGGTAGTGGGGAGGGGAAGAAGATGGGGAAGTATCTGGTTATTCAAATCTAGTCACGAAACATGACTAAAGCCATTTTAAGCAACATTACAATTATGATTGGTAGTCTTACATCCGGTCGATACTGAGAGTATCTTCCACTCTGGAATGTGCCGCATAAAATAAAAATTTATTTGCACATTCCGAGTTTTGAATCCCGTTGAATTGCTAGTCGAGAGCCTTACCACTCGCAAGAGTCCCAGCTGCTCCCGTCAGTAGCCAGTGAGACTATGGCATCCCCAATTGGGGTATGTTATGAGATTGAAGGTAGTGGGGAGGGAAAGGAGATACGGAAGAGGAAGGTGGAAAAGTGTAAGTACCATGATAAGGTTAGAAATTATGATCTAAACAGTCTTAGAAAGAGAAAATACCATGCTTTATATACAAATCTAACATTTAACCACAAAATAATTAAAATGTACACCTTTATGAAACCAAAGATTCCGACCACAATCTTGTATATAAAAATCAATATTTGTTTGTTTGTTCGTATTTTATGCATTGCCATCCGTTCATCCGATTGCGATGAAACTTTGGTGATTTGTTGTGCTCACGTCCGTGAAGGTTATAGGCTATATATGATGGTGAGCCCAGGCGTTATGAAATTTTTACAAATGAAAATGTGTGTATTTCATATATTTTAGCGGCAGGGAGGAAAGGCAGGAGGGGGAGGGGAACAGGGGAGGTGGGGTTCGTGGAGAGGGGTGACAAGGTGGAAACACGGGAGGGGATCGTGGACGCACGGAAACGCACGAGAAAGGACATGCAGGGAGAATCAACTTATTTCTTTGAATTGCAATGCAACGCATGCCGGGTATCAGCTAGTTCGAAATAAATTTATGAAACTTTAATTTATGAGAATTTTGTGATAATTATTTTTACATGAAATGATAAAAAAAAGTGAGTTAATAATAACATTTATGATACATTTGCGTAATAAAATATGTTTCTATTTTTTTCAGTAATTTTAGTTAGAAAAAAACATTAAGTTTTTTTTTTCCACTCAAAATTTTTGAATATAAAAAATTATATGTTGATTTGGAATTATAAAATTTGAAAGCATTTTTATCATCTTTCAGAAACAGTTTTTAGTTTTCGGATGCTTCGAGAAATATTGCATCTATTTAAATGGTATTGCAAAGCGGAAATGTTTTGACTTCGACAAAATAGGCGCGAGGCCTGAGGGGTTAACAATCAACATCATATTTTTATTATATCAGAAATATTTCATATTTAACCCGTCATCTCATGAATCAAAGATAAAATGCGTAGAGCTAGAGTAGAAAATAGCTATGGATTAGTCTAAATAAATAAAATTGCAATAGGACTCACGTTAGTGCCTTGGAGACGACAATAATTTCACAGTCATTTTTATCTGAGACTGCACTGGGCAGCCGGTATGGGCCCACATCTCTCGGGTAACCCTCCCCCATGAAGGGGTCCCCCCTTTCTCCGGGCCGGCCCCCATAGCGGTTCTCCCCCCAGTCACCTGCATACAACACAAATAGCAAGTAGTAAAGAGTATCACAAAAAGGTGGAAATTTAATAAACCAAACTAATTTCCATTACTATGGCAACACTGATAGGCTGCAAATCTTCCTACTATTATCTTATTCTTCTGTTACATTTTCTTATCGGAGGTTGGCTATCATCAAAAAAATCTTCACCCTGCAGGCTGCACGGCCCTGAACAAAACTTATTATTTTTTCTTATTGGCTATCATCAAAAATATCTTCACCCTGCAGGCTGCACAGCTCGGAACAAATCTTATTATTATCTTCTTCCTTTATTATATTTTCTTGCCGGAGGTTGGCTACCATCAAAAAAATCTTCACCCTGCAGGCTGCACAGCTCTGAACAAAACTTATCTTCTTCTTCTTCTATTATATTTTCTTATCGGAGATTGGCTATCATCAAAAAAATCTTCACCCTACAGGCTGCACAGCCCTGAACAAAACTTATTATTATCATCTTCTTCTATTATATTTTTTTATTGGAGGTTGGCTATCATAAAAAAAAAAACAAATTATAGTTGTTTGAAATATGAGGTTATGGTTGACTTCCTAGTTTGACTATTAGACAGGATTCTTCCCCACTCATTTACACAACAAAGAGAAATAAAAATAAAATAAATCTGCACTAATAAATGTGTCAAGTGAGGGCAGGAATTAAATAAAAATTTTAAGTTATAATGGCAACACCTTCGACCAAATATATCTAGATAAGGAGTGCGAGTCTTAAAAATGACACCGCAACCAAAAATATTGGTTTACGAAAACATTTAGCAAAAAGAAAGTGTATTATCTCACAGTCAAAAGACGCAAGAAGCATTGTTTTTTATCTTTTGTTGGTCTGCGTGGAGCTAATCTGTTTTCCAGCAAGTTCGCGGAAACGGAATCACTAGCTTTGTGAAGATCGTTTTTCACACACAAAATTGAGACAGTTGGAAACATTTTAGGTATGGGCCATCGCGGACTTTATTATTAACAATTCAATCAGTTATATGAATACTTTGAAAAAATATATGCAACATACAGATTCAAGGCAGCGTATCGAGGAAAAGTAACATTTGATGTTTAATTTCTTCCTAGTAAAACGACTATGTCACGCAAGAGATGCAAAGGAATTCGATGGGTAGTTGTACTATGAAATTACTCATATTAACAGTATACTACCAGTTTCATTGAATATTTTAACTAATAATATGAGTGAGTCATTGGATTTCTGTAAATATCTACTCCATATTTTTCTATTGTGACTAAAACATAATAATAATACAGGGAACATAAATATAAATATGTTGGATTTGATAACATTGGAAGTGTAAAGCCTCAATTACATTAAGCTAGTTTACAAGCTACTAGCCGGCAAGTTTAAAAGCGGGTGAATCGGCGAGTGAGATTGTCATGATGACACACAAAACTGTATATTCGCTCAGTAGCAACAGTAGCAGCTAAAATAACGACTCTCGCGCCATGCCACTCTGTCGAAATTTTGTAAAAAACTTGCATTCGCAGCGCTAACCAGTAGCGAGAATAACGGCTGCCGCCCGAACTAATTCTGACAGACGAAATCAGCTGCTGGTGGGCCGTCATCTTTAGGCAAACACTAGCTAGTAGCGAGTAAAGTTGACCACCTTTCAACTTTTTTCGTAGATTGTCCACAATCTGCTAGTTAGCAAGTGATACGATGACACTGAGCGAGTTTACTAACAGATAGTGAATTTCCCAGATAGTTGTAGCTTGTAAACTCGCTCTATGTAATTGAGGCTTAAACTCTCAAATGCCAGGGAAGAAACTCGAAAATTTCGCGATGTTTTGACTTTGACGTAATATTTTGCGGATTTATTTTATGCTATCGTATATAATATTTACCGAAACACGTTCCCTGAACAATAAACTATGCTTACAAATAATATTACTTGCGTTTATTTGACAAATTGATAGTTTTATCGATCTTTTCATGACATGCGATGCTCAAAGTTTGACAGCTCAAATTGCGGCAGAAATGTCATAGATATGTGCAAAGATGATTATTTGAGAGGGTAGGTGTGTTCCTTATATCTGTTACGTCAAGAACAAGAATGCCCCAAGCGATTCTGACCTTGTCCTTCATACATTTTCTTTATACATAAGGTTTAAAATCGCATCTCAAAATTTATTTTTTTTTATAGCGCGTCCTGGGCGCGCAATCGGCAAACCAGGGGTTAAGGAGAATATGTGACGCGAATGTGAATGGTAAAAGAAGTCGGGGACGTCCGAGGAAAACGTGGAACGATCAAGAGAACTAAATACTTGAGTCGGGCCCTGTCAAGAGTCAGAATAACAGGCTTTTAGGATGATCGTCGATGAAGTGCTCTCTCTCTCGATCTCTCCTTGGGATTAGTGTATCTTTTTGTTGCCACTTTGAGGAATCTATTACAAATTTTGTAATGTCATTGTTACCTCCATAGTTGCCCCGAGGGGGGTGCATCATCGGGGATCGGTCTCTGAAGGGTCGGGGCTCCAGGTTCCTAGGTTCTCGCTCGCCCCCGTCTCCCTCTCCCCCGGCATTATTATTTCTAGAAAACAGAATAATGATGATGAGACAGGATTCAGTTGCTGAAGATTTAGAAACACCATTATTTCACCTACATAATAATATTATAGGCAGGTACATAATGTAATTTTTTGCGGCTTCGCTCGCACGGTATTGGGTGAAAATTCCACCGATTCATTCATTCACGCTTTCATTCACCATTCAGTGACCAGAGACGAAATATGGGTTCATTTTTTTGATGTATCAAAAAGGCTGTCAATGGAAGGGCATCACACAAACTCACCAAGAACAAAAAATTCAAAACTGTGCGATCGGCGGGGAAAGTTATGGCGATGGTGCTCTGGGTGTGACCGTGCTTTTTACAACACTGCGATACATGCTCTTGTTAAAAGATGGACCAAAGTTGTGGAAATGGATGGAGCTTATATTGAAAAGTAACAAATTAATCGTCGATAGTGTGGTTTTCGACCCATGTAAGTGCCGTTTTTATTTCATTACAATTAAAGGAGAAAAATAATAGGAGGCATTTTTTTGACTGACCCTAGTAATAAAATATGTACAATTTTTATAAATATGAAGTTACTGAACTGCCTAACACTGACTTTAGCTTCTGTTTATGGAGTACTATTACAAAGTAGACTATAATTTTGGACAATACTTTTACAGTTGGGATGTGGTGAGAACTATAAAAAAAATTTCATTCAAATGTACATATTATTTTCAAATATATATCAGTTTAAAACAAATTCCATTTTCTCAAACACGTTCCTTGTTTTCGCCCAACTGAAGTGTGTTAATATTCAAGTTTCCTGAAAGTTCTGTTATCATTCCATTATGGGCCTGTTGTTTAATAGAACTTGAAAATTTAATTGTGAAACAACTGGTCATTACACTGCCTAGCGTTGTATATTGCCGTTCCATTTGATTTAGATTCTCCCAAATTTTAGTATCACAAAATCTTTTTTAGGTAAAAATGTATAAGCCCACCTCTTGGATAATATGGAATATTCCTTTTTTAAAATAGACATTCAAATATGACGTTTGTCAGAAGTACCAACCTTATAAAATAAATTCTAAAGAACAAAAGTACCTAATTCGAATTATTCCCAGCACTGCTGGGTTGAGGCTCAAGCTGCGAAAGCTTGAGTCATCCATCAAAAAGATGTACATCCCAGGTTTTTAATGGTTTGTATGGCGAGCAGGGTTTGTCTAACGGGTATGTGTAATTATTCTAATACCTTTCTTTCCATGTTCTTTTGTTATAAATACAGGTTCGAACTTGTCAATAATGCATTCACTTCATAACATGAATAAATTATTGTTTTATATGGCAACAATAATTTTTCTATGATTGGCAGCATTGACTGATGATTGATTGTCTATGAAATGTAATCAAATGATAAAGTTCGTTTACCGCATAAGTGAAATTTTAACAAAATTAAAATGTAGCATGCATATTTTTTAGTCTCCCCCGACATAAATACTCACTTTTCATGATAATAAAGCTAAATCTAACTGTTTGAATAAGAAATATTCCGTGTTGACCGAGAAGCGGAGTAAGACGTAAATAATATTATTTATTCTATGGTAGTTACCTGTAGATGGCGATCTTGAGGATGAGCGTCCGCCCCCGGCACATGATCCTCTTGTGGTTGATGGCAGCCTGCGCGCTCGCCTCCTTGTCAAACTGCACAAAGCCGTACTTGCCATTAATGCGAATACCGCGCACGGTGCCAAACTCCTTCATCAGCTCATGTAACTCTTCTTCGTCCACGTCCTCGGGCAGCGCGCCCACGTACACACGTGAGCTCGCCGTCAGGTGGCACTTCATGTTGACGTCAGCGAGCTTTGCCATTCTACAACATATAACATGATTTAACAACTGGCTCGGAGATACCAGTGCTCAGAAATAAATAAATTTACATTGAGATTAGGAACATAGTTGTTTCGTGTAATAATTAAGTTGAAACGAAGTTTATTTTCCATAATCTGTGCCTAAATGTGCAGCGGTTATGTAAATATTTACCAATGTTATATTTGGTTCACATATCAAATAAGACAATTTGGGTTTGGGAAGTTCAGAACTTGACAGTTAGCAGGATTGTATTTAGTTTAAGTGAGAAATATATTATCCGTTTGTTACACAGCTAGCTACTGGTGTTTAGAGTTAAAACAACAACATAACCTAAAAATATTATTTAGACAGATTTTTTATGTAAATTTCATAGCGACGAAATAAGTTGTCGAATGCATCATTTTCTTTCTGAAATGTGTCGTTGTAAAAAGGAATCAACGTTTCGTTAATAAGACCAACTTGTTTGAGTTTAAATAGATTAACAAAATTAATAACAAGGATGCATGTTTGCTAGAAAATGATTATTCTGCATAATAAACATTTCCCTCTTAAAAGTTTGACGTAGTATTCATAAACCTAGGAATGTATTATAAAAGCTTAAATCGTACGTACTTTTGATCAAAATAGCACTCCACTAGTTTAAACTGTGAACTTCTAACAGGATAATGTGTTTGCGACGTTTAGATACGTAAAATTCAAATGCAAATGCTTTATTTTAATTGAAAAACATCAATTTACTACGGTTATCAAAAAATACACCGGCGCGCTTCCCGCTTGACAAGACGTTCATAGAAAAATTATTTAACGATTATTTCCATAGATTAAATTTTTGAAAACAATGAGTCATTTTAACTGGATCAAAATGACATGGGGTTGTTGATAGGATGGGGGATTGTTGTGACAACATTCCTAATATATAGGAATTATTATTTTTTTTTAATGTAATGAAAATAAATAACTTTGTATACACCAATATTTAAAGAAAATAATCGATATGTTTCAATATCGTCATGGTAATCGAATAATAAAAATCAACAACTATAAAAAAAAAAAAATTTACATGAGCTCCATACAGCCTATATCATCTTTGGGGATGCTGTGTGGAGGGGGGGTTTCTTTAAGGAAACGAAGGAGAGGAGAGTTCTGGGAAGGAAGTGGGTTTAAGGGGTGGGTAGGAATCTTGGGTTCAGTGTGTCTTGGTCATCCGCTTCCAAGGCCCAGGCAAGCCTCACCCCACGAACCCGGGCACCCCTGCTAAATCACCAAACGCAGCGAACCACTATACAAATATACGAATAGACAAATAGTACCGGTAGACAAAAAAAAAATATATTCCGCCGCTTGTTTAACTGTCATAAAGTACTACCGTGCCTTGTCACAACAACTTAACTTCATAAGTTCCATCGTGAGACACTTCGCTGTTGGAGGGGGCGGAATTAGAACCCCGCGTACGGCCACTTCGGAGCGACCGAAACCCGCGCCACTGCAGGCCACTGCGCAAAAAAGTATCACAATGAACTGCGCTGTAAACCTATCGGCATGGGCGTACCAAGGTTTTGATTAAGGGTGGGGCGAAAATTAAAAATTTAGAGTAAGTGTCGAAAAAAGTAAGATTCTACAAACATTACGCCACCATTACTCATTATTTCAATGAAATTTTATGATAGGTGTTTCTGATAAAGCTATTTCCGTAAAGGTAATGGTCTCATTAGTATAAATAATTCTTAGTTAAGTGATTAACTATCATTTTTAATACTTTATTTTTAATTTTAGAGTGGAGATTGAACAAAAATTAAAAATGGTCGTTTGGACAATTAAGAACAAAGGGACTATTTGGACAATTAAGGCTAAGACGATTAATGCTTTAGGGTCTATAAACACAAAGAATATGAACGGAAAAGGGAAAATCCATTTTATGAAGTGCTGTAAATTTGAAAATGCGACTCGGTCGACAATCCCACCGGTCATGCAAACGCCCCACTTAGCCCCACCGTGCCTACGCCCATGCCTATCGGTCTTTACTTTTCTGCGCGGCGGCTTTAAGTGGCGCGGGACTCGATCCCTCTGAAGTGGCCGTGTGGGGGTTCTTTTCAATTCGTTGGGAACCAGTCATATAACACATCTTTTTCTAACTGATGATGTATCTCAAAGCCTACAAAATACTTTATGAAGAAATTTTGGTTTTTCAGGTTCAAATAATGTTCTTTCCCGTTGAATTATAGTAAGTTATTCTCAATATGAATGTATAAGAAAACAGATAGCCGGTGACTTGATACTAATATAATTGTAATACTCTAGAATAATTAACAAATCACAAAAAAAAACTAACTAACTAACTAACCATCACGCCGTTTCCCTGCAGGGGTAGGCAGAGAGGACGGACGTGATATTAAGCGCTCGTTTTGATACCTATAAATATTACAGCTCCTCGTTTTCGTATTAAACGTCAATGTCAAGATGTGAGCGGCATATCTATGGTGAAGTTCCTAGTTCCCATTTGAATTTATAGGTTAGAATTAGAAGTTTCGTTGATAAGGAGTAAGAAGATAAGAGCTTATTTAAACCTACTGAGTTAATGTATCTTTACTGTTCCAGTCAGAGGTGTGGACTGCATGGCGTGGTCTTATTTGTGCGCTCGATAATTCCGTTTCATTCGGACGGAAAAAATATAAGATAACCTTGTTTTAAATATTTCAAAATACATAGTTCAATTATTGCGGCATGGTCGCCTTGAAACGAAATCGAAATTTAAGATTCGCTGTGAGTGTGAGTATATATTATTTTACATCTATAATTTGTGTTCTACTGCGCTGTTCATATTTTATTTTGTTACTGAGAGTTACTACCAATTTTTAATACATAACAGGTCGCTAAATGATTATACATTTTATTTTGAATGAATTAACTTTAGATTTATTAAGTGTTCATAAAATAGATCACAAGACTTGTAGCATAACATGGGATCTCATCCAAATTGGACAAATGCTATGATATTTGATTCCCTTTTCCAAGAAAAATACCAGTTTGTTTCATGAAGTTAATAAGGAACATTTCTAAAATATTGTAGATTGAACACAATTTTTAGTATGGTTTGGTTTATTAATTGTAAATAGTTTATCTGTCAAACTGTGGGGATGATTGGACAACCTTTTGATTCATCTTTATTACTGTAAGAGACAACTATTTGCATTTGGGGCGATGGAAAATACTGCATTTAAAA
The DNA here is from genome assembly GCA_936435175.1 of Glyphotaelius pellucidus. Lineage (NCBI taxonomy): Eukaryota > Metazoa > Arthropoda > Insecta > Trichoptera > Limnephilidae > Glyphotaelius > Glyphotaelius pellucidus. Next base: position 4,924,134 of record OW386544.1, on the reverse strand, counting down.
TTTCAATTACTTGAAATCGAAATTTGCTTTGGTCGTATGGGATGACATCTTGCAGCCATTTACAATAATTTATGTCAGTATTCTATGACTTTTTTGTATTGAAATTTTGAATGCGGTGTTACAGCGACAGGCACTTTTTATTTCAAAAATATTTAGTATCAGTTAGATCATAGATTCTCAACGCGGGCGATAACGCCCCCTTGTGGGCGTTTTAGACTTTCAGAGGGGCAGTAGAAGACCCAGAGAAAATTATGGGGCATTGAGATGGCATAGCAAGGGTGTGGGCAGGTAAAAAAATATGGTTTAACTTGACAAAAAATAACATGCTAATCACATACTATAATATAATATTTTTATTAAAGTTTACTTGATTGTTTGTATTGTAATCATTTTTATCACGTGTGTGAAAATTCACATATTTCGGTAGTTTGGAAAGTGGATGAAAATTGAACTGAAAGATTCCATTAGATTCAGATCTATATTAAATTGGATGATATGAAAAATTTTATCGTCGTACTTGTATTGTTATTATTAAGAATTGACACTACATGAAAACAAGAAGGAAGGGGGTAGTAACCCGGTACTTGTTTTCTTTTAACTTGCTAAACAAAAAGGTATAACAAATAATTGAACATATTTTTAATTGAATAATTGATCGGGATTGAGTCCCCTCCCCCTAAAAAAAAGGGGGGGCTCTAGAAAAAAAATATTGTCAAAGTGGGCGGTGGGCAAAATAAGATTGAGAACCTTTGAGTTACATAATAATGAGAAGTAAGAACCTATTTCAGTTTCCAGAAATGGAAAATATAATGCATATTAGTAGCTTAAAAAAATTGATTAAAAAAACAGACAATTTGACTTCTTTTCTTCACGCAATTTTTCGACATAATAATATTAAAATAGTTTTTCAGGCTAGTTTTTTTCTTCTTTTAATTGAACCCAAACTAAGAACCTAAGTTTTTTTTTTTGTTATGAAGTTTAATTTGTAGAACTCTATTTTAATTTTTTTTTATTTCTTTTATATTTTCAATAATATTATTATTCAATTTATAAAAACAGTTTATTCGTAAACAAGCCTAGCCGAACTTGTTTACCTAGCAGAACTTGTTTATGAATAAACTGTTTTTATATATTGAATAATAATATTATTATAAATAAGAAATAAAAAATAAGAACCAATTTAAGGTCATAGGTTATTTGGATTAAATAAGAGAAGAAAAAAAACTAACCTTTGAAAAACTTTGACGTCAAAGGCTGAACTGAATAATCAATTTTAATTTTAATGAAATAACTATCAAAATTCATTATTTTCCAATTCTGGAAACTGAAATACTTACTCCCCTTTATTATCTAACTGATATTAAGTGTTTTTGAAATAAAAAGTGCATATTAAGCATGTCCCTATTTTGTAAATATTTACCAAATATTCATATTAAGTGTGTCCAGTCTTCCCGTTTACCATTTAGTTATCCGAGGATGACAATGATAGGTAATTATAATGGCAAGTATTTGTTTAAAGTTGTGAAAATGAGAGTATTTGTGTAGCGTTATCTCTTGACACTGGTTGTTTTGTTTAGGATTACCAGCGGCGAAATGCAAACACTACGGGAGTCAGCTCGAGGCATCGCCCGCCTCATCAGGGGCAGCCCGGCCATGCGTCGAGTCAAGGTGCTGAGCAAGGCGGCTTTCAGTGACAAGTATCTGCTGGTCACCAACATGACCATCTCCGTCTCGCTGTCCGCCTCCGGAGACTGGCTGGAGCAGCGCTACGAGGTGTACTCTGGCGAGCTGCCCTGCTGGGACACAACGAGAACTGCGCACATGGCTTTCTCCGGAGCCACTGTGGGATTCCTCTGCCATCATTGGTACCGACTTCTCGACCATCGCATTCCCGGTCGTGCTATTTCTACTGTGGTCAAAAAACTGCTGCTGGATCAGCTGTTCTTCTCCCCGGTGGTGATCACTCTCTTCTTCGCCAGCGTTGCCCTGTTCGAAGAGGTGACGGCGGAAGAGTTTAAGGAAGAGTTGCGCCAAAAGTTCTGGCGCTTGTACGCTGCGGAATGGGTGGTGTGGCCCCCCGCACAGTTCATCAACTTCTACATCCTCCCCCCTCGATATCGCGTCTTGTACGACAACACCATCTCTTTAGGGTATGACATCTTCACTTCGCGGGTGAAGCATGCCAAAGTGGAGGATACGCTTCCTCTCCCTCCCCCGGCTCCCAGCAAAGTGCCGGAAACATTCCCTCTCCCTCCAACACCCAGCAAAGTGCCGGAAACACTCCCCTTCACTCCGACACCCAGCAAAGTGCTAGAAGTAGAAACACCTAAAGTTGTCATTAGCGCTATTATTTAATGTAGGCCCTAGTCATATTTTAGTGTCAAATTATTAAATTATTTTGATGTGAATAATGTTCCGTGTTGTGTAAATATGTACAGACTTAATTAGATTAGATAAAAGTTTCAGATCTTCTGAAATTAAAAGCACATAAATTGAACGACCTCCGTAAATTTAAAATAAACATTTGTATTTTGTGAATGCTGTTACCAAGTTGTACAGAAAGGTGGAATTTCAACCTGATACAAAGTGCGAACATTGGCTATGCTGTCCTTTTGAATTCAATTCCTTTAAACCAGTATTTCACAGAAATGAAAATTGCAATTACTTAAAATGTCGAAGAATGATTTATTTGATTTAATAGTTATAAAGGACATTGAATCTATTCTAGCACAAGCTTACAAACGCTGCAGTGTGACTCGCACATTAGTAAATAATGAATTAAACAAATAAATCATTAAAACATGATTTTAAAAGTATGCATATTAGTTGGTAAAATGTGAATGCATTTTTGAATAATTTTATTGACTTTGTTGCGTTTGCTTACTTTACTTGTGAATTGTAATTTCCCAGTTAGAATTGTTATCTTTCTGTGATAAGACGGAGCTACCCTAGCACAAATATATTTATTTCATATATTCCGAGAAGAATTTCTGGAATTTGGATTTGTTTACAGAAACTGATCACATAAATTATATCACTATTGTAAAACGGAGATGTTCCATTTTTTAAGTTGTCACTTATTCATAAAGGGTCAATGCTTTGCCAGTTTATTGAGAACAGGCCACAAAGCTTTCCTTTTTACACCTAACTTTTTTTTTTAAAATATGAATACCGCACAAGAGTCCCAACTGCTCCCATCTGGAGCCAGTGAGACTATGGCGTCCCCAATTGGGGAATGTTGTGGGGCTGAAGGTAGTGGGGAGGGGAAGGAGATGGGAAGAGGAAGGTGGGAAGTACCTGGCTATTCAGATCTTGTCCCAAACACGGCTAAAGCCATTTCAAGCAACGTTTCAATTCTGAATGGTGATCTTACACCAGGGCGATACTGAGAGCATCTTCCACTCTGGAACGTGTCGCAAATATTTATTTATTATTTCAAATGAATAAATTGTGAAATAACACAAATTAAGCAAATAAATTTATTTGCCACGCCGGGATTCAATACCTTCGGATTGCGATTGCCTTGCCGCTGGACTACGCCGGCGGTCTACTTAGTAATTTATAATACTAGCGATTTCCCAGCATGCCTGCAATGCTGCTTAATAAAGAAATTGTTTCTCCCTGCGTGTCCTTCCCATTCCTCCCATTCCCCTTCTGCCGCCCCTTCCCCTCCCATACCCCCTTCCCCTCCACCTTCCCTCTCCCGCTTCCTGCAAACTCCCCTCCCCCGTTACACATATTCAGTCCCAGTATGATCAATTCTCACAACTCGCGTGCCACCTATTACAAATTTTCATTTTTCATAGATTACAAACATTCATTTTTGATTTTTAAAAGAACAATCAATCAAATTTGTTACCTAACACAGATACCTATAATTCTTACTTACTTAGTACTTCAAGTAAATTCATTAATTTAAAGAGTTTATTCGAAAATTGAATTTTGATCAACTATCGATGATTTGCAAAATGTCATTCTCAAATTGTGAGATTTTTGCCAGAGTTTTTGTAATTATTAAAAAATTTCAGATATATTGTCATATGGTTGTAATAATCCAGAAACCTTCGCTAAGGTGGAAAGAAGGTATTTTGAAAGTTTCAAACATTTCCTTTGCTTAATATAGCAATACGTAGACAACTCACATATATACATATAAAGCAAGTATTTTTTGATTTTTATATATATAGATTACAAAAGGTAATATTTTGTATTTATTTACAAACGAAACTTGTGAGGGTTCACTAAAGTGCGACAAAACATAACAAAAAAAAACAAACGCTGAGTGTAGAGCAGTAAGTGACAATAATTAAATTTTCTGGTGTAAATCTAAAACACTGTTTGACATGTTTTTGGTGGTATGTAAAAGTGATTACATACAAATATGTACAGTTTGTTTAGCAACAAAATAAATGTTTGCATACTTACTATGGTTTTTACACTCAGTGTGTTATAAATAACAAAAGATTACAACAAAGCCATTAAATAATACTGCCGCTCCTTATACAAAACCATTTTGTTACATAGCTACTAACGTGACATCCATCGTCTGCAGGGCCTAGCAGCAAGAACCCGCTCTACTGGTGGTGTGCACTCGAGGTAATGCAATACTTTTTCAATTTGGGAGGCTACTCCAAGAACCTTTTATTGGATAACCTTTGCGTAGGTCATCCTCCAAGAAGTTCCCTACATTTGGCGACTTAGCAGGGGCCCCTGGGTTTGTGGTGGTGGATGCATCTGCCCACCATCTGCGTGGCAGGCTGGATCGGGAGAGACTGGTTGAGGGAGATCTTTTCGACAGGACTCTCTCGGAACATCGCCTTTCACCGCGATGGGAGGAATAGATCGTACATCCCACTCCCGGAGACTGACCTCCAGATTCCTATCCACTCCCCATACCTTATTTCTTTCCAGAATTTCATCTCCTTCCTTTCCTCAATAGACCCTCCACACAACTCCTGAGGGGATTTATTTTCTTCAAGGCCTTCTGTGTGGGGCTTATGTAATATTTTTTCCAGGGCACACAAGTAACCTGATTTGCAGGCAAAAGTTGCTGGCATCAAAATCCATTACGGTATATGGAGGTGTACATACAAGGCAATATGAGACTTTTCTTGAATTTGTGTACATCTGATGGTATTAATACCCTAGCATCTGTAAGCTTGAAATTTAAGAACCTGACTTCGAGTACATCTCTGACGCTGCACCTTATGCAAAACCATTTTCGTTTGTGAAGTTTGTTACATAGCTACTATCGTGTTATCCGTCGCCTGCAGGGCCTAGCCGCAAGAACCCGCAGTACTTAACCGCTCGTTTTAAATAGTTAGTCGCACCAGTTCATGCATAAAAATTCTTTACGTCATATGATGGTGTGCACTTGAGGTGATGCAATACTTTTTTTCATATTTAATGGATTTTAAAATAATTGTTCGCAACAGTTGCCTGCATAAAAATCCATTGCAGTATATGGAAGTGCGCATACGGGGCGACGCACAACTTTTTAAAAATTTGTATGCATTTAAAATGATGGTCGCAATAGTTGCATGCGTCAAAATCCATTTTTTTATTTTTTATTCATCATATAACTTTTTATACAATTTAACGGGTTATTTGACTATCACGCCAGGCACATGCCCATATTATGGTAGTCGAAATGTACATTACAGTACATAGAATTGCACATAGTGGTGCACATGAGGTGATGCGACACTAGGGAGACTTTTGAATATCGTAATAGTTTTCAACTGCTGCTGCAACTAAAATTTGTAATAGTTTTCAACTGTCGCCGCAACCAAAATTTGTTTGGTCCTAAGTTGATGACAATGTAAATTTTTATGTATTGTAAAATTGACTATGTTTTTGAATAATTAATTTATACCAGATCTGTAGTACAATGTATATTCTTTATTTATATTGTAGCCGCCTTTTTCCATTCTTGTATAGTTTTTACTTTTTAAAAAAAGCTGCTAGAACATTCTACTTATTTTTTTTAGTATTACTCAAATAAAAGTTGAATTCAGCAGATCGAAAAATCGTGAAGGTAAATCTGACAATTGAAAATATGCAGTGTGTCGATCGTCCAGTTGAATAGTCAGACATCTCGGAAAAATCGAGATTTTAATTGAGTGTTAAGTTACATATATGTAAAAGTGTATTCTCTATCTGGAACAATATTCAGATTACTCATAAACACTGCCAAATGCACAAAAATTTTGTGTTTTCTGGGTTACTAGTAGAAAATTTCAAAATGTCGTACTAATGTACCAGACCGTTATGCTTCTCATTGTTATATTATAGTATTATGTAAAACACAGTTATGTGTAAATTTTACTGGACGATTGATGTATAGAAAACAGGCATTAAAAACGTATTGGTGACAGTCAAAATGTGCAGAGCACTATTTGCTGATTGATTTATCGAATTGATAATGTAAATTGATGAAGGCATATTATTACTAAAAAATCCTTTGGTGCTCCGATATCTTTATTGACTGGTCTCCTTGAAAGAAAAAAATAATACATTCGATAAATAATGTTAATATTATATAAATATGTATGAATATAACATAGGAATACAATAAAACATTCATATCTGTCAATAATTATTGTTATTGAGATATTGCCTTTTAATTATTGTAATATTATTAAATGAATAGGAAACACTTTCATTGTTACTGCAATTTGCACAAGAGTGTCGGACGACCTAAATAAACACAAGGTTTGTTGACATAACAAACATGGAGACAATTTTAATCCATATTGTATTATATTTGAAAATGAAAAGAATCTTAATAGTGATAAGTAGAAATTTGGAAAACTTATTTTTATACAAATTTATCGCTGATATGTTTTATAAATAGAATATTTAAAATAATAAAAAAAATTACGACAATCAGTTTTTTATTTTATGAAAGTAACTATGTAATGATGGCCTCCGTGGTAGAGAGGCTCTCGACTAGCAATCCGAAAGTTGCAGATTCAAAACCCGGCATGCGCTAATAAATTTTATCGGATTAATTTGTGTTATTTCACAATTTATTCATTTAAAATAATATATTGTATATTTGCGGCACATTCCAGAGTAGGATTTGCTCAGTATCAGAGCAGGGCAGCTATTCTCCAAGCCAGGTCTCTCGCAATCGCCGTTGAAAGTACATGCACTGGTCGACTTGGTATTCTTGAGTCTCTTTGAAGTTACATACTTAGACGCCAAACGTCACAAGTCATTCCACACGAACGAGTCGTAGCGAGTGGTGGGTTGTTTGCGTATCTATGCACTGGCAAAATCTTGTAAATAGCTAACAACATAACTTAAAAGATTAAAAAATCTCCCATTTTGGAAATAATTGTCAAAAAATATAATCATACAAATATAAACTGATTTTATTAATTCTACACAAATAGAATGCATATCCAACATGAAAAAACGCAATTCAAGAAGTTTGCAAACAAATAAAGACCTTTATACGCATTTGAAAATGTAAAACTTCAATTTGACAGTTGCAAAAAAAGACCCGCCAAGTCATAGAAAATTCATTTAAAAATATTCTAGAGTAGCTAGATTAACAAAATCATCGGTTACGTCAAGAATGATATTGGCGCAAGGGATTCTAACCTTGTCCTTCATAGTTTCTTTATACATAAGGGTTAAAATCGTATTTAAAAATAAAAAAGCTAAAATTTTTTCATAGCCTGGTTAAATATTTGATAACCTACCGACTATAGATCAACTGACTCAGCTCCTTCGTGTATCGCCCCCAATTTGTACCGTATCCAAATGGATTCAGCTAAATGGTTTGGGCCAAATGGATCTGCAATGTGTGTCTAACTTGTGGGTTATTCAGATCTTGATGAGTAAAGTCTGATTTCATGATTTTTCAAGGCTCAGTTCAGGCAATTATCAGTCCTACAATTTATATCTAATATCCTGTGATTTTTCACAGGTCACCGGAGACCAAAATTTCATTTACATTATTTACTCCAAATAATGTCAGGAACTGGTTAAAGTAGGTCAAGTACATCCCTTACTGACTTGGCTAGGTGAAGAGAAATGATCAACATTAAATAATGTCAGAAATCACTGGTTTAAGTAAGTCAAGTCCCTTAACTCCGTGTATATATACTTCAGACTTGGCTAGATGAAGAGAAAAGGTCAACATTTAAACAATCTGCGTCATAAATATAATACTTTATTTACATAGCAGAGAAAATTTTAATACAATTCAATCACATTTCCTTAAATTAAACTATTACATAAAAATTAATAATTAGCAACCCCAGCATAGGCATTACGAAATGTTTGTGCGAATGGTTAACTTAAGTTGGCGCGCCGAACCGGTATTAGAACATACCGTCGTGAATTCCAATGGGCACCAGGATTACTATAAAGAGAAGCAGGTTGCGCAAACATTTGCGCACATCGTTGGGCACCACCAGCGGCTGCAGGACTTGCGTCAAGCGCCGAACCTCGTGGGCTGCACACACAAAGATGAACGAAGTCAGAAGCAGATTCAGGTTGGGCATCCCCGGTACCAGAACAAGCACTCCGTGCGTATCAGCAGCCAGCCAGATATGGTGCTGACATACAAACAATTCCAGAGATATGTCTCCGAACCAAGCCAGGAAGCTCGAATAGCGGGATCGTAGAGCTCCTGAGAGATTGCGGAGCACAACATAAGCTAAAGCGGGCAGGGCTCCAATGTAGCCGTGCACTTCTTCGCAGGGGCGCCGCCCCCCACAGAGCAAGGGCAGGGCCAGCCACCCCGCCAGCAGCGCCAACGCGGCTAGGGCTGCAGCAACAGCTGCTCGCGGTGCCAGAAGATTGGCGTGGGAACTATCATCCAGTAGCTGGTGACGCTGGGCTAGTCTGAAGCACGCTGCAAACACGGCTCCTGCCCACAGCGAGTAGCGGTCACTCTTCCAGCGCTGCCACCACTGTTGAATGTCATCATCCGTGGTCACAAACAGGGCCTTCCATGGCCGAGTTACAAACACCTTCTCGAAAAATACCTCAGACATGTAGAGAACAGTGATTACTGCAAATAGACCCAAGAACTTGAGTGCTAGATATCCGTAGCGATAAGGGTGACCCTCACTGGTAAGAGCCGACACTAATGGTGGCAGGGCCAGCACTGAATACAGCAGAACCAACCAGAACGACAAGAGAGGCACAAACTGGTAGAATTGGTAGGGTCGATTCATCGTAAGGCAGAGCGCCACAGTCATGAAGTTGAGACGAAAGAGAACACGTAGCAAGCGTACGAGGCCAGCGTCCCCCGTATGCCACACATAGCAGAAGTGGCCGTAGCCAGACAGGAAAAGGTAAGCAGAAGCCAGGGCGCGGAGAAGCATGTGATGGGGCAGCAGTCTCGCTGCCCCCGTCACCTGAGCACCCAGCACCAGCAGTTGCATCCAGCCGCGCCACTCCGCCGTCTGTTCACGGTGCAACACTCGAGGACTGCGAGCTTCCTCGGTGAAGAAAAGGCCAAGAACTAAGACGTATCCTACAGGTAACCAGAAGCTCCACTCGGAATAGTATTTGTTTTCTTTCATGAAGAAGTTGGTGCGGTCACACAGATAGAAGTAGGCCAGGATGAGGCCCAAGGTGGCCAAAGCTGCAAGGGCTTGACGCGCCCCGTCTCCATTTTCCGGTACCTGATTGACCTGCCCGGTTTGGGCTTGTCCGAGCGGCCTGTAATCCCTTCCTCGCCGCCAGTTCTGAAGGCGGCTATGTGCCGCAAGCACGGCAGCTAGGACCATGCACACCAGGAAGATCGAGAATGTGACAATCTGCAGGGTGGTGTAGGGTTCGGGTGAGGAGCAGCAGGTGCCATCGTCAAAGTTCATGTGGTCGTTGCAATACATGTTGAGCAGGATCTGAGTGTCATGCCGGAGCGCTGTGGGGCTCAGGGTGAGGCCATCCTCAGACATGGCGCCGCCCACCACGAGCGCTGAGGAGCCCCACAGCTTCACACTGGAGTGAGACAGCATCTGAAAAAGAAGTGGCCATTTATAACTGTGAACAACAGAGTAACAAATATTTGAATAGGAAAGATGAAGACAATAGAACAAGAATCTGGGAAAATACTTGTTTGTGACAAGTTGTATTTTATTTTATCTAATTCTATAAAACATGATTTCATTTATATGTCGTAGGCCAATCGTAAAATCAGGCAGATCATGATGCGCCTAGCCCCATCATGATCTGCCGCATCGCGAAAAGGTGGTAGATTGTCATGTGTCTGAGGCGCATTACGATCTGCCCGATTTTACGCTTGGCCTGCGACATATACACACTGTCAAAGCAACCGATTCAAGTATTTGATTTGTTTTTAAAGAAAGAAACATTCCTGGGTATGAAAAACCTGACTATTTGAATATTTGAAAAACTCATAGTAACACCAATATAAGGGGAAGATGTTGCTTGTACCATGACAGAGGATTTAGCTTCATAGGAATCGTTGTCTCCCTTACTATCACGGTTAAAAATATGATCTAAAAGATGTTAGAAAGAGAAAAAAAACAAGCTTTATATTCCAATCTAAAAATTAACTACAAATTAATTAAAATGTACCCATTTATGAAACCAAGTTTCCGACCGCAATTTGAAAAAAAAATTATAAAACTTTGTAAATTTTTTATTAATTTTATTTTTACAAGAAACGACAAAAAGGTGAATTGTCGATAACGTTTAAAATAATAAAATATGTGAATATGTGTGTTTATAGAGGGTGTCCCGGGATAAAGTGCATTAACTTCGGGAGATGATTCTACATGATAGTATAAGTAAAAAAGATAAATAACTTTTTTCGAAATTCAAACTTTTAGGGGTACTTTTTTGGTAAAAAGATAAAATTAGTCCGGCGTGTGCGGCCAGCATTATTATTTTCCGCTGTTATGATACAGGCCAATTGCGCACGGCAAGCTAACAGCAACTTTTTTGGGTAAGTTTTACCTTACACTAAGGATTTTTATGGGAAAAAAAAGTTGGAAAAATGGAAAGTTGGAAAAGTTGAAAAGTCTTTTTGTATGGGAAAAAATAGCTGGAATTTCAGAAAAAGTTATTAAAACTCGTCAAATGCCACGGGAGGAAACTCGTAAATTTCGCGAAGTTTTGACTTTGACGTAATATTTTGTGGGTTTATTTTATGCTATATTATATTGTTTATTATATTTACCGAAACACATTCCTTGAACAATAAAAAACGACATTACTTGCGTTTATTTGATCTTTTTATGACCCACAACGCTCACAGTTTGACAGCTCGAATCCCGGCAAAAAAGAAGGCCGAAGTCATAGACAAATTATTTTTAAATTGTGTAGAATGACTAGGCGTATTGCAGGCACCGGCAACGTCACGTACGAGAATAGCGCAAGCGATTCTGACCTTGTCTTTCATACATTTTCTTTATACATAAGGATTAAAATCGCATTTCAAATTTTTTTTTTAATTTTATTCGGCGTGCGCCGGCGCGGACTCGGCACACGATTGGTTAATCTTTTTTACTCCTACCATAATATGGAATCACCTTTCGAAGTTAATTCACTTTACCCCCGGACACCCTGTATATATTTTTTTGAGTAAATTTGGTTAGAAAAAACGTTAGGTGAGCCATTTATAAAACGTTTTTACGTTTGCATTAAAATTTTTTGTTTATTTTGAATTATAAAAATTGAAAGCTTATTTTGAATTACAAAAATTTAAAGCTTATTTCATCACCTTTCAAAAACAGTTTTTGTTTTTGGATATGTTCAGAAATATTTCATATATTTGGATTTTATTGCAAAGCGGAAATATTTGGATCTTCTGACAAAACAGGCTTGAGGGATTAGTGTTGGTAATTTTAGTTCTTGGCAGTCTTTCAAATTTTTTTTATTATTATTTTTGTTATGTTGTGAAACATTTCTATACCCTTTCCCTCTCACACACGTATATGCCAATAAATTCGGCTAAAAATTGTCAAAAGTTAACCTCGGTGGCCGCGTCGTTGTACAGATCCAGCTGCTGTTGTGTGAGTGGCGGCAGACGTTCCGTGTCCACGGGCTCCTGCAGCACCCAGAGAGTGGCGGCCCCGCGTGCTGCCAGCCCCCGCGCCGGCTGCACCAGGCGCGATAGGTTGCTGCGGTACTGCGCCAGCGCTGCCAGGGAGGCGTTCTGCTCCCAGATGATGGTGGGGCCGCAGCCCGCCACCACCACGGACGGCGGGTTGGGGCTGCGCTCCCTGGAAACAAAAAACAAATTTAATACATAATGCAACGTTGCAGCTTCAATTCCTTCCTTTCAAATTCCTTCAACATTCCCCAAGCAAGATTTCCTCACTACATCCAACAGTATTAATAGGGCGGCATCTGCATGATTGAATTTCAGAATCCGGCTTCGAGTGCATGTCTGAATCCACGTTGTACAATTGAAATTTCAAACAAAGCTACCATTTTAATTCGGTTTCGAATTCAAGAATTTGTCAAAAGATGTCGCCACTTCCGTTAGCAGGTCGCATTTACTAGATACTACGAATTTGTGAATTAGAGTATCTCTTCGGTTATGGAAAGATTGACGGTAATACTTAGTTGTGAATAATATTATCAAGCGGTTATATATTACATATGATGTCAATGCCTGTCCCGGTTACTTTGTCCCGGTGACTAGCTTTCACTGGATGACAATGAATCCGAGGAACGGGTTATTTTTGGAACCAGTTCCTATCGGATTTATAAAATGGTCACCAAAACCAACTGGGAGAAGCCGAACCATAAGGCCTAGCAGCAAAAACCTGCGGAGCGAGTTTTTCACTGCTAGTGATGATGCTATTACTATTAATTTTTACGTTCTTTAAATACAACTTTGATAATGCTCTTGAGACATTAACACAAATTAAAGACTTAGGTGCCACTTTTCAATCAAATCTATCATTGGTTTACCCCACACAACGGAAATCTCTAATAAGGGCTCACAAATGTTGGGATTTATTACTAGGCTAACTAGAAACTTCAACAAAATTAAATGTGTTAAACTGTTAATTTTGCCTTTGCTAGAAGTCAACTTGCAAGTCGACAGCGGGTCAGAAACGACTCATCACATGAGAACGAGTCGCTTCTTCGACTCGTTCTTGAGTTCAACAACTCGGCTGTGGAACAATTTGTAGTCCTCTGTGTTTCCTCTCTCCTATAATGTGCACTCTTTCCTCTCCTCAAAAAGACCCATCACACAGTATCCCCAAAGATGACATTGGCCCTTAGGGAAATTATTTTCCTGAGGGCCTTCCGTTTGGAGCTAATGTAACAAAAAAATTTGTACTTTTTTTACCGTTACCCAAATTTCTACAGTGGCGACCACCCTGCACCTGCATAACATATTATCTTTGCCCGTATATAAAGTTCCCGACGAATCCTTAAATTAGTCTCGTTAAGAAATGGAGCCTAACCAGTCTCTGAACTGCTGCACCATCTTGCTGGACACGTAGGGGCTCCATATGAACTGTGCCGAGAGGCGCAGCTTGCTGTCCACAAAGGTGAAGTTGGAGTTTGGTGCGGCTGAAGGCACCTCCGCCTCTGTTTGCACTTTTATGTGAGCTGGAAACAATGTCAACACGTTATGGGACTGATAAGCAACTGCTTCAACTTTACGTCGCCAACAGAGGTTGTTGCATCCGAAAATGCTTATGAATTACAGCTTCAGATGCATTTGAAAATGGACTGTAAATAATAAAGAATGTAACCATACAAAATGGTGGTTGTTGGAGTGGAATGATAATATGTGTAGGAAAAACAAGGTATGCAAGGAAAAGGGATAACCAATAACTTACCATCTTATCTGTGCGAAGGAGCACACAACACAATCATAATATAGGTATATAGTTTCACAGCAATACCTTTTAATAATTTTGATTTTATTTTTTTATTATAAACATTGTTACAGTAATCTATATATTAATATGTGAAGCAAAAACTTTGTACCCCTTTTTACAAAAATTGTGCAGACGGAGGAGTATGAAATTTCGCACACTCATAGAGAAGGAGTGCAGAATGCTAATTTTTTTGAAAATTATGCATAAAAAATACATAAAAAAACATTACAATTATGGTCGAATTTCGACCACAATTGTAATGTTTTTTTTATTGATTTAATGTATTTTTTTTGCATAATTTAAAAAAATATTAGAATTCTGCACTTCTTCTCTATATAAACTATAAGTGTGCCAAATTTCGTACTCCTCCATCCGCGCAATTTTCGTAAAAAGGGGTACAAAGTTTTTGCTTCACGTATTAATATACTGATGATGATACTAGCGCAAAAATAAAAGTGTAGGAGTTATTTCATAATCATTAATAGTGTACGCCAGAGTGATCGCCAACGTCGGGGGGACCTGGTGGGGCACACGAAGAAGAAGAAGAAGAATAGAGTGTACAATAAATTTAATCTTAAGTACTAGGATGTTGTAATGTTAAAAATTATATGAAATGAAGTTACATTATTTTGATTGGTGATGTTATGGTTGTTATTTTTTTTAAGAATAATTTGACCTTTTCCTTGAATGATACCAAATCTGTAATTTTTTTTACTTCTTCGGGAAGACAATTACAGTATTTTATGCCTTTGTAAATATAATTATTGTGCATTTGTTGTGTTGAAAATAGAGGAATTTGGATGTTATGTTTATGCCTTTTGGTGAGTTAAGTTAAAAAAAATTTATTACATTTTCTTTGAATACTTGTAATTTTATTTTATTTTATTTGTAAGAAACAAACAGCTTATATACATACAATAGACATAAAAATATACATGTTAACTGCAGTGAAGCCAAAAGAGTTTCTTATGCTAATATGTTTTCTAGATGGAGTTTTAATTTATCTTAAGCTAAATTTTAGACTTAGGAAGGGGAGAGGAGGGGGAGGGGAGGGAGAATATAGGATAAGGATATGAGATGCTCTCGATACCTTCCACACCCCGTATCAATCCAATATCGCACGCGTTACTTCTATTCGATACTTCTGAAGGTTTAAATTTAAAATGTCTACGTTGTGAAACAATTCGTTGTATTGCGCACATATTCGAGGAATCGGGGAATTTTTTCTAAAGTTTGTTCTACAAGTGGGCAAATGAAGTAAATTCGATTGTCGGGTTAATCTTGAAGGAATATGGAGTTTTATTAAATTGGTAAGCTCTGGTGAGTCCAGGCCATTGTTATGTAATCAATTACCTCGGTGTAATTATCACCACAACAAAACGAATAAGTACAAAATGATTTTATTTACTTTCGAGACGGTCAAATGCATTCTTTTTAGTTAAAAAAACGAGATTATGTACATGAAAAAACCAACAACTTGTTTCCAAGGTAGTTGAAAGGTAGTACACTCATAAAAGTCTGCTATCTCCTTCTGTATTGTTAGTCAGAACATCAAAATGTGTTTTGCAATTGAAAATTTACCATAAACACCTCTGATTTTTTGTAATAGCTCAAAACAAATGCACTCGAATTTGCTATTTTTCTTGCCATTGTTCCAAATTTCGATAATTTTCTAGCAATGTGATGGTCAGGGACAGGTAGGAACTGGATAAATCATATCCCGGTAGGAACTACGCATATTTAAAAAACCAAACAGAGGTCATTAATAATTTGTGCTATCTCCCTAGTTGAAACAGTTATTCCTCATTGTAATTAAACTGGTAGTATTATTTAAATAATTTTTGCATTTTAAGGATAAAGTACATGGATATTTACCTAAAATGTAGTATTATGTATATCGATTATAATAAAAATAATACTAACCAACAAAGGAATGATAGAGCTGCTGTACCCTCGAATCTCCTATGAAGGCAAAGTGATTATATCGGCCCCAGAAGGCCAGGTACCTGAAGCAGTGTCTGGTATCACTGAAAACATACAATTGCATACAATTTAGAAGAAGAAAAAAATAACCAACTTTTCAGATTTATTTATTTATTAGCAAAAACAGCATTACACCAATATATTGCAAAAACGGTTGTACAAGATACATAATCATTACGTTTACAGTTAAAACATTTATTTAATTAAGTGCTATTTCACGCTTAAAATCATTGCAGGAAATGTGGAAAATATTCACATTTCCTGCAAGGCAGTTAATTAACCTAGTAAGTCTTCCCAGGGGCATCACCGTGGGTAAGTTAGTTCTGCACCTGGGAAGAATCAAAAGCCTGTGATGGCGACCTCGCGTGAAATTATCCGGGACATAGAATCCTATTTCAGCCAGAATATCTGGTACCGATATAAAACCGTTTAGAAGCTTATATGCCATCAGCAGTAATGCGACATCTCTTCTGGAACTAAGGCTGCAGATACCCAGCATTCCCGAGATAAATGCTGTTGGAAACAGCCATGGGTAAAAACCAAACTCTCTCATATAGAGGTATCGTAAATTTTTTTTTTGTATTTTCTCAACCATTAGTACATAGACGACCATTAGTACATAGACGACCATTAGTACATAGACGACCATTAGTACATAGACGACCATTAGTACATAGACGACCATTAGTACATAGACGACCATTAGTACATAGACGACTTTTATCAATTTGGGAGATGGTTATGAGTACCACCAACCCAGGAATCATTTATTGGATGACCAGCACTTCTGTCATAGGTTACCCCAAGTGGCTCGCTATGTTTGGTGACTTACTAAGGGTGCCCGGATTCATGGGGTCAGGTTTCTTTAGGTCTTAGAGGTCTGCCCATGGAACAAACTGCGTGACAGGCCGGATCAGGAGAGGCAGGTTGATGGAGACCCTTTTACATCTACAGCTGAACTCCCTCAATCCATCGCCTTGCACCGCAGTGAGGATTGGAGGGATGGATTCGTAAGTATTGGATATACTGACCTCCAGATCCCTCCCACCCTTCATACCCTTTTCCTTCGCAGAACTTTCTCTGATTCCTTTCCTTAAAAAAAATCCTCCACACAGAATCCCCGAGGATAATGTAGGCACTGAGGGAAATTGTTTTCTTCAGAGCCTCCTGTGTGAAGTTAAAGTAAAAAAAATCAAAAAACCTTCGTTCAGGTAATCATTCTCATACGTTTAAAAAATACATATTAAATACATATATGTGAATACAGCAAAAAACTCTAGACTGCCCGGAGCAAGGGGGACTAAGACACCCCAAATTGGGGTATGTTGTGAGGCTGAAGGCAGTGGGAAGGAGATTGGCAAGAGGAAGGTCGAGAATTATCTGACTATTCAGATCTGATCACGAAGCATGGGTAAAAGCAAGGATAAGGGAGGATAGTTAGAGTATTTTCCACTGCAATGATTGAGTAACAAATAAGCAATAATTCCATTATAACCCCTCAGGCTTCCAGTACATTCTGTCGGAAGGTCAAAATATTTCAGCTCTAAAATAAAATCCAAATAAATGGAATATGTCTGAACATATCATAAAAATTTTTCAAAAATGGCTCATCTAACATTTAAAAACTAAAAACGCACACACATCTTGACTAGACAAATATATTATAAACATTATCGTCCTTTTTATTGTTCCATGTAAAATTAATCAATAAAAAAACCAAAAATTTTCCTTTTTTTTAATTGGGGTCCGTGTAAATTTTCATTATTTCGTTGATAACTTTAGATATGAATATAAAGCATGGTGTTTTCTCTTTCTAACAATGTTTAGATCATGTTTCTCACCACAATAGTAAGAGAGACGCAACTATTTCTATGAGACCTATATGAATTATTCCCAAAAGAAAACACAATTGCCTGAAAGGTTAATTAATAAAAACTGAATGTAATTTTCCACCATTTTTCAGTACAGCCACGATACAATATTAAATTTTGTTTTATTAGCCTTTTAAATGCTGCCTCTCAAACATAAAAAAATAAACAAACAATTCTATAGCACCCTTCCCCTCGTAAAATTACAGTGTTGATATGCAATCTTCTTCTTTCGTATGGTGGGGGGGTCAGAGGGGGACATCTAGGTCTGCGAGCCAGTCTAGGGCCTCAGGCGTTGCCCTGTGGGCCTCATCAATCCCGCCGGGGAATGAATGGAGCGGGCATTCGTTGACCACATGTTTAATTGTTCCCCGATATTTAGTAATTCCCCTTGGCCGGGAGACCTAGTGGTCTTCGGCCCCTTATGTAGCAGCATAATTAGTAGTCGGAGGCCCTCTTAATATTGGGTGCTGCATCACCGTTGCACTACCTTACACGCGCGGTAACAATATATGTGCCGGTGACATCGCGAACAGCGCGGCGGACACTACCTCTGCGTGTGGCGTTTGGCGCACTACTATGCAATATCATATCTATACAGCTTTTAGCGTTTTTAAATCCTTGGCGTTAGCTGATAATACACCATCAAGTGCAAATATCGCATCATGTATTTAAAACTCAATAGTTATTTCTGATTGTCGCATCAGCCGACTTGCCCAGAGACGATCAGGGTATAATTTGGGAGGCGGATAAGGGTACCGCAGCCCCGGGAACCATTTATTGGATAACAATCACTTCTGCTATAGGTCACCCCAAGTGGTTCGCTACGTTTGCAGGGGCGTCCGGGTTCTGGGGTGGCATGTGTCTTGGTCTTGGCGACGAATGAGTTTGCCTACCTAATGCGTGGCGGGACGGATCGGGAGAGACCGGCTGAGGGAGACCTTTTGACCTCTCCAGCCGGCCTCTCTAGACCTATCGCCTTGCAATGGGATGAATTCACGCGCATGTCATTCCTGGACACGTTGAATCCCAGATTCTACGCACCCCTCATATCTCATTCCTTTCCATAAAAAGACCCTCCACACAGCGTCCCCAAAGATAGCATAATATTGTTTTCCTCAGGGCCTCCTGTGTGGAGCTAATATAAAGTAATATGTGACTTTTACCTTCTGGTACGTAAGGTTTAGCCCAGAGCCGCCAAAGAAAATCATTGATTACCTCCAATAAAAATTTCCATCAGGAGTATTTCATAACATATTTACATTTATGCCTACTGTGTGTATATATGTACATGTACCATGTACTGCATGTATCTACATTTGACTAAGTTTGCCTTTTTTCTTATCATTTATCACTATGCCTTTTTGTCAAATTGAAATTTAATTGCTTCAAAATTATTTTGTCTTAATCTTTTACATTCATACTTGAATTGTATAATAAAAAAAATATACTGATTTTATTTTTAACTGTCATTTTCATAATATTATGTAAACAAAAACCTAGATAACAACCACTCGGTCATCTGCCATTTCAACACAGGCCTTTCACACCTAGTGAGATGCGTCATTACTTTAATCAAATGTAATATTAAAATAATGAAATAAATAAAAATAAAATAAAATGCAGCATCATTGGCCAAATGCATTGTACTTATAGTTTTGTATTATTGATCGATCAACTGGTAGAAGCAACCTGTTACCCACTAATTATTATAATTAAATTACACTATTTTGTTTTAATAGATTATCTATAGTTATTAATAATGAACATTAAAAAAATATTGTACGGCACCCTTGTGGTGATTTTTCACAAAAACGGTGCTACACAAATCATCTAAATATAATCAATATTATTATTAAGACGACAAAATTGCAAACACATTTAATTCAAGTGTTCATGTATCATTTCTAAAAATGGAAATACGATTATGGATTTTTTTACTTTTATCGAATTCCGCGAATAAAATATAGATTGCACAAATTGATAAGTTTGAAATCGTAAGAAAAAATTCTAACAAGGATCAAGGGGTCTTACGTCTGAGAGTATCTATGGAGCATACAGCCGTAGGGCTGCCATTCATGATCCCCCTTATAGCGCCCGTCAGACAAGAGCCAGGAACATGAGTCAGGTCCTAACAGAAACAAACATCTTATGTGATTATATCATTTATTACACCCTTTTGCAGTTAATTGAATTATTAAAATAGCTTATTAAATAGGATATCAATAAGCCATTGTTACTGCCCATACATCAAAAAACATGACTCAAATCAAATAGCAATACAATTCGGTGACTCAATTGGTTTTTTTTCGATTGAATTTGTTTTGTACCACACCAACCGGCGAACTGTTTTGTTGAAATATACCGAGTTAAACTCACCATACTGAAGGTGTAGTATTCCATGGTAAGCTATGAACCCCAAAACAAATACGACGGCAACTTTTTTGGAATTGGTAATATTTATTTCATCAATAAACTTCTCTGCAGACGAGCGCTTTGACAATTCAACGACCATTTTTTTCTATCCTTCAAACTAGGGCTGCCATATCAGAGCAACATAAAATGGCTGAATAAAATAATACAAAATAACCTATATATTTCATTGAAGGGAAAATAAGCAGTTCTGACGTACAAAATTGAATTTTTGCTCTAGCTACGACTCCGTATGAGCAAATCCGGTGAAGTTTCATCGGCATTCCGCTTAATTTTTGTATGTTTTTGATATCTTCTAGTTCCCTATCGTAACGGAGGTTGGTATTCTTCAAGGCAGTAATCACCCCGCAAAATGCAGTCCGATGCAATTAAATGGAATTGGTCTAACGTATTATTTGTATCTCATAATTATTGCCCCTAATGCTATTTTTCCTGCGAGCACTGTTATCCGTATGTTTATGGAGACAGGAATCTAATGTAGGTGAGTTGGGGTAAATTCGGATTTGGGGGAAGATCGAAAAACTCGATTTTTGCGGTATCCTGGCAACCTATAATATGCGCCAAATACCTCTAGAGGAGCGCTGTTTTACTACGTATCGCGTATCGCACTCCTTTGGTCGGCTCTAAGAAGCTAAAGTGTTAGGTTGTGAGGCGCGTTTTTTAAACAGGTGAAATTTCGCGGAAAATTGGGAGATAATCGATCTTACCCCCATCATAAATATCAAACTTTTGGCAACAAAAGGAAGATTAAGTGCCGTTTTTAGTGAATCTTACGGCTAATATGCTTAATTGAAATTTTAGAATGAATGCCGGTCTTACTTCCAAAAATTTCCGATATTACCCCACATTGAAAAATAATTTACAGGAAGTTTTGATTGGCAGTTTTTGGGTGTTTTACAGTGGATAACTCGATAAATAAAAAAATATTTACATAGTTAAGAGCTAAAGGTAATATAATAAAATTAAAAACTTTGCGGGAACACCATGAATTCTTCATTAAAAAATTCCAAAGTGAACCAATGATCAAAAAAATTCATCTCATCAAAAAAGCACACGGTTTTACCCCAACTCACTTGTACATAAGATGGAAGACTTTTTTCATGGCAAATAAACAGGTAGAAATAAAAGGATAATTTTTACTCTTTGTAATAATTCTAGTTCGAAAAGTGCTTCATACTCTTCAAAGCAGTAGTTAAACCCCATTCAATACTCCATTATTTCTCATCATATTTTTTTTCTACGGAAGGGAAAATATTGCATTGAAGCTTGCAATACTTTTCATTGTCAAAAAAAATTATCTGTCATGGCTGCTGTTTCTCCATCTGAGGTTTTCTTAAATTTCTTGTTTTAATTGTGTATTATTTAGAAATGATATGCAAACTAGTCAAGTAGTTACTTCATATCACATCTGTGTTTTATTATTAATTGTAAAATTTTCCCTGACATGTTTACCGACCCAATATCATTTTGTAATAGATCTGTCATCGATCATCCTAAATTTATCGCTTCGTTGATTTTGCTAGATTGCAGTTCTGATGATTTGTTTAATTGCAGAGACGTCTACAGAAAGAGCTGATGTCGTTAATGAAGGAACCTCCACCTGGCGTTTCAGTGGACGGAGAGCTTACCAGCCAGAACTTAACACAGTAAGATCTTTATCGCATTTCATGCCGTTTCTTATCACGGTAATACGGATTGAATTTATTTTACTTTCAGTTTATACAATCGAATGTTTATTACACCAAATAAACATTCGATTGTTTTCTTCTTTACGGTAAAAACACTAAAGCTCTTTTATCAATTCGCATCAAGTGGCGGCATATCTTTATGTACATGTGTAGTGTTATTATTCAATTTATATCCTGACTGCAACTAATGTATTGTCATTCGAAACCATTTATGTAGTGCTTGATTAGAAAGATATAAATTTAGCTTGCTGACTCAGATATTTTATTCATTAAAAAACAAGTAGATTGTGAAAACTGAGTTCTGTTATGATTATAGAATACTCATGCCAGTTTAGACATTTAAAACATAGATAAATAATCATTGTGCAAATTCTAATATTGAAAATCAGACCATTTCTATGGATACCTGACTGACAAGAAATATCTCATTTCAAAACCTATCCTGATTCTATTTGTGTTCTAATAATTTTTTTTTTAAACCTATTTTTTTATTTTTAGTTTATGAATTAATGCCTATTTTGACGTTGTTTGCAGATGGACCGTGCATATGGAGGGAGTATCGGGAACACTTTACGAGGGAGAGACTTTTCTTCTGCAGTTCAAATTCACACACAAATATCCATTTGATTCGCCCGAGGTAGTATTGCTTTATTCCATGGAAATAACCTAAGGATAATGTATTTTAAGTTTATTTTTGTTAAAAATACTGTGATTCTCTGTCAGTTTCAACTTTTAAACGAAACAGTCAAGTTGTTTTATTTGTTTGCCGATAACAGTTTAATGGTTACTTTTCAAATGTTAAAAATTCAACATGGTGCTGATCATCAACTTGATGTTCATAAAATGTGTCAAGATTTTTTTACATTAGCTTTGCACAGGAGGCCCTGAAGAAAAAAAAATCCCTCAGGGCCTGTTTCATCTTTGGGGATGCTGTGTGGAGGTGCTCTGTTAGGTAAAGGAAAGAAGAAGTTCTGGGAAGGAAAAAGGTATGAGGGGTGTGTAAGAACCTGGGGGTCAATGAGTGTCGAGGAGTGTCGTACTTACCAATCTATCCCTCCCACTGTGGAACAAGGAGATGGGTCGATAGATTCCAAAAGGTTTCCGTCAACCAGTCTTTCCTGATCTGGCCCAAACTCTGTGCCGCCAAGACCTAGAAAGACTTCACAAAATGTAGCGAATCACTTGACCTATGGCAGGGGTATTAGTTATCCAATAAATGGTTCCTGGGGCGGCGGTACCCATATCCGCTTCTCAAAGTTCTCCCAACCGTCTGGAGTCAGAGAGACTATGGCATCCTCAATTGGGCTATGATATATCTTTTTTTTACATTGACTCCACACAGGAGGCCCTGAGGAAAATAATTTCCCTCACAGCCTATGACATCTTTA
Source organism: Glyphotaelius pellucidus (assembly GCA_936435175.1). Taxonomy (NCBI): domain Eukaryota; kingdom Metazoa; phylum Arthropoda; class Insecta; order Trichoptera; family Limnephilidae; genus Glyphotaelius; species Glyphotaelius pellucidus. Next base: position 4,900,933 of record OW386544.1, on the reverse strand, counting down.
AAGATGCTGTGTGGAGGTTGTTTTTGAGAGAATCAATGACACTAATTCCTCTGAGTATCTTCCATTGTAATACCGGTAGAACAAGGACAGCATTCCTCTAAAGATTGCAATCCGTTTGTTAAGTTAAGAGAATAATTTCAAGCAGCGTTTCATTTCTAAATGGGAGTCTATCACCAAGAACCTACTGAAAGTATCTTCCACTACGGAACATGCTGCAAATATACTATGTTATGTTCAAATTAATTAATTGCGCAACAACAAAAAATTAAAGTTTGAAACAATTCAAAATTACAAACAATCCAACCTTATTAACTTTCTACAGTTTATAAGTAGATGATTTGATGAATTCCATTGGTTATTTTTAGGTTATCTTTGTGGGCAACAACATCCCGGTGCACCCGCACATCTACTCCAACGGCCACATCTGCCTGTCCATCCTCACCGATGACTGGTCACCCGCCCTCTCCGTGCGCTCCGTCTGCCTCTCCATCGTGTCCATGCTCAGCAGCTGCAAGGAGAAGGTATTACCAACTATCTTTACTCTTCAAGACAGCAATCCTCTTCTCAATTTAACCCCTATCACTAACATTTTAAAACAATGATTAATTTTTTATCGTGTTTAATTTTTGGGTTATTATGACGTGTTACGCTTCCTCCTTCTTTAGTGACAGCATCACAGTGTCCATCATCAAGGCCGATATGTAGATTTGTTTCTGAAATACTGGAAAGTCTCAAAACGCATCGAGCACGCCAAATTACGTAGGCAATTAGATTCTATAAAATCATAATTAATATCAATAGGGATGACAGAGCTAAGCTTCGTGGTTCTTGGTATCCGGTACCGGAAGGTTACATCAAAACTAAATGCTGAAAACCACATTCATTTTACTAATTATTATATTGAAATAACGGCTCTAAGAGGATTAACTTCTTGATCGCCAATACAAAATTTGCACCACTCCATTATTTATTTTCTACACCAAGAACACACCAGAAGAATCTACAAACCGCTAAGTACTTGAATACATTTCGCGCTGTGCCGGCTAAGTATCTACCTACCTACTTACGCCATGTACACGGCCGCGATGTATTCGGCTGGCCGGCCGTCTTGATAAATAATAATATTGCCACCTACTCGAAAGTTCGCGACTTAAACAGGCGCCTACGATTACGGCATTGAGTACATTCTGGTACCTTCTAGCGCACACATTGCCAGCTAATGGAAAGTTACTCGACCAGTCGCTCCTATATAAGGCGAAGCGGCTCAACGTGAAACTAGTCAAGTCTAGTCAAATCCGTTCGACTCTCACACTACCATGCAAGTGAATAACAGATCATTGCAGTTATGTGATACAAGCTCTCGCCGGGCCTCTTGTGATCTATCAGTTAGTCCAGTGTGACATCAGGTTAAAGAGGCATATTCTCGGACTAATCATTAATGATTAATTTTTTTCAGAAACGACCTGCAGACAACGCCTTCTACGTGAAAACATGCAATAAGAATCCAAAAAAGACAAATTGGTGGTACCACGGTAAGTGTCTGCTCTATTATGTATTATTTTGGTTATTTTGCCAAAATGTCCAAATATCGATCGTCCAGTTGATTAATCAGACATCTCCGAAAAATCGATATTTGAGTTGAGTGTGCATTTATATATGAAAGTGTACCCTCTATCTGGTACAACACCACTCGGATTACTCATAAACACCACAAAACCAATTATAATGGAGAAAAACCTGTAGTGATTTAAACAAAATGTTAATGTTTTCTGGGTCACTAGCAGGATATTTCAAAATGTCATACTAGTGTACCGGACCATTGTGCCTCCCGGTGTTATTTTATAACATATTTATTATGTAAAATGCAGACACATGTAAATAATATTTGATTTATGGCGAGCATTCGAATTTGGCTTTTGTATTCATTTGGAGATGTCTGAATAATTAACTGGATGAATTTTTGTCATACATAGATTTTTTTCTGAGACAATTCAACAAAGTAACACTTTATCACTCCTTTGAAAAGTCATTAAAAGTGATAAAAAAACTAGATTAAATAGGTTATATTTGGTTCTGGGCTTTTTTATTTATGTTTTCATTACATTTGTCGAATGCCAGGCATACGAGGTGTATCCAGAAAGTAAGTGTACTGAGGCTCTCACAACCGAATGAATTTTATTTTCGACATGTTGGATACACTTACGTGTAGCCTGACTCTTCCCCTCCGCAACAAGACCGGTTCAAGGTCAGTACGTTGAGAAGTGTCGACGCGACAACACGTTTCGTGAAAAATGTCAATCCAATCTCCCGCCAAGTGCGAAATACGCGGCATCATCCGTTATCTCGTTTGGAAGGGAAAACCTCCGGTTGAGGTTTATAATGAGGTGAAAACTGCATATGATGATAAAGCTATGAATCGTACGAGTGGTATCGCGAGTTTAAAAACGGTTGTACGTCTGTGCATGATAATCAGAGGAGCGGAAGACCTTCAATTGTGACTGACGAAATTGTAAAAAAAATCGAAAAAACGCTCTGTGACGATCGCAGATTGACTGTGGATGAACTTTCTGCGATGTTTCCGCAAATCTCCAGATCTCTACTACACGAAACCTTCACAGAAACCCTCGGATATCGGAAACTGTCCACGAGGTGGGTCCCAAAACAGCTGACAGACCAACACAAGTTGAATCGAGTGGAAGCCGGACAAGAGTTTTTGAGGCGCTGCAAACTCCATGGAGATGAATTTCTCCGCTCCATCGTTACTGGAGATGAAACTTGGGTTGCACACTACACGCCTGAAACCAAAAGGCAGTCTCAACAGTGGCGTCACACCTCTTCACCCTCCGCCAAAAAGTTCAACCACAATTTCAGCCAAGAAAATCATGGCATCCGTGTTTTGGGACTGTCAAGGCATAATTTTGATTAAATATCTGCCTCAAGGGGAGACCATCAACTCTGCAAGATACTGTGAGACCCTAATAAAATTGTGGAAGGCGATTCAAAACCAGAGGAGAGGCGTGCTGACAAAGGTAGTCAGCCTGCTGCACGACAATACCACACCACACACGGCCAACGCCACGAAGGAACTGCTTGCCTCGTTTAAATGGGATGTCCTGAACCACCCCGCGCATTCCCCTGACCTAGCACCTTCAGATTATTATCTCTTTACCTCCCTGAAGCTGCACATGGGTGGAAAAAGGTTTTCAACCGACGAGGAGGTAAAGGAGGAGGTGGAGAAGTGGACGAAGGGGTTGGCGGGAAACTACTTCGAGGAATGCATCAAAAAGTTGATACCCCGCTTCACCACCTGCATTGAGAGGAATGGCGACTATGTCGAAAAACAGCTTACATATGTACTATGGTAACCATGTAATTTTTTTGTTTCAATAAAAAATTTTGTAACCTAAAAAAATTCAGTACACTTACTTTCTGGATATGCCTCGTATTTCGAAAAACCGCGCGGATTTTACCTTGTTGCTTTCGGAAGAGCTCTTCTCTATCTTTTGAGAACAAGATTGTTCTCCCACGAGATGTCCTGTCATATTTGTGTGATTTTCTACGGCTGTTATTTGCTTTTTCTATGGGCCGATGTCAAAATTTCAGCTGTGAGCTGTCACGTATTTTAGTTTGGGTAGTTTTAAACACAAATTCTTGCAAGTATGCAGGATTTCGTCACCTCATTTGGATAGGGTTCTAACTGCACTTTACAATGGTAAGGACTTTGATACTTAAGAACATGTGCTCAGGTGTCAAAATCCTTCGCGTGGTAAGGCGTAGATAGAACCTTATCCAACTAAGGTGACGATTTATTTCAGTGCAGAAATTGGGACTAACTACCATATGTATTCCTCTTTACCCAGGATACTAATGGAAGGAAACAATTACACCAAGTCCGTGGACATCTTCAGTTTATCTTTAAACAAATATAAAATATTGTTACTGAAGCAGTTCAGTTGTGTACAAAAAATATTGTATTTATTACCATTAATATGTAAAAGCCCTGAAAAAGGGCGTTGATCAATAAATAAATAAATTATTTATTCATTTAACAATTGTAGAAAATCACACAAATCTGACAGGACATCTTGCGGGAGAACGATCTCGTTCTCACAAAAGATAGAGAATAGCTCTTCTGGTCAAATATTCGTATAAAAACAAAATTGTTTTTTTTGCCGTTGTTTTCTGTTTACCAGATAATGTATCTTATTATTCATATATGTTACATGAAAATATTGTTACAAGTTTACCCAGAATAGCTAACTTCAACAAAAAATAAATAAAAATTTTCTCATTCAGCAAACAAATGTCAAAAAAATATATTTATACGAAAATGAACTAATTTTATTATTTCTACACAAACTTGAATATACACCCAACGTGAAAAAACACAATTCAAATGAGTATTGAAGCGAGGAACCATTGCCTGATTGCTAATACTAATATTGACTTATTTCTTTTGTTTCAGATGATTCCGTCTAATACGAAAGTGGATTTTTTTAATTGAGAACTTATATTATAATTTGTGTTTGAGCAATGCTACAAAATTACTTTAATATTGTTCATTAAGCCACGAATCTTATAACGTGCGACATACATCGTTATACAGAAGTCATCCCTGTCCCTCTTCTATATCTTATGTTTGCAGAATTTTATTTATTGTTTGAATGACACAGTGCAGATGGGATGGCGGTTATGAAGTGATACAGCACGTCCATCTTGTTATATTAGATCCAAATTATCCGTAAATTGTTTGAGAAACGTTTGCCGTCAGTTTGAGGTCGAATTTCAAAAATTTATAATTTATGTGATGCAGCTCAAGAGTTAGCAGAGGTTCTCAAATAGTTGAGCTTCTAACGTGTCAACAATTCCTGCCATTAATAATATTTTTTTTAGTTTTAATTTGTATAGCATCATTTTTGTGAAATTCACCTCAAGTGCTCTAAGAGTCTTTTTTCAGCAGCATCTTCGATTTCAATTTATAGCTAATTTATGATTTTAAAATTATGCTGTACTAAATGAAACCTACTACAAAGGTGCATAGAACGTTATAAGTGACAAACGCAGTAATAAAAACTTAAGATTTTTTTTTGAAAAGTCGTCTATAAAAGTCGTCTAAAAAAGTCGTCTAAAAGTCGTTCTGGTGCAAATCGACAAATTAATATTATGTTTCAATGCAGTCAATTGACTAATTTTTAAGTTAATAAAAAACAACTCTGCAGTTAGCAGCGATGGTTAAATTACAGTAAGAGTAAACTAAACCTCAGTTTACACCAAAACATGATTATTAGTAAGGCCCTATAGCTTTGTCGTCTGGCGACCAATTTGGATCTAATTTAAGAGTTGGCCTTTTTAGCTGTGGACGGTATTTCGACACGCTCTATGTAAAGTATTCTATCTGCTGTATAAACAAACTTAAAAGTTTATTTGTACGCAAATTTAAGAATAGAAAAGTGTCGTAAGTCAAAAAGGTTAATTTTATAGGAGAGCGAAAACAAATGAATGAATGATGAACAAGCGGTCCCGTCAAATACTAGCGAGATCTTGGAGAGATGGAGTTATCTAACTTAAATACGGTTTTCGTGGGGCATAGATAATTGCAATCACTTTACTTTTCAGAGATAAAGCGTAAAATAGAAAATTTCGACTTACGGCACATGTGCGAATATAAATTTTTCACAATAATTTGTGATCAAACAGTTTAAAAAAATCACATAATTTGTTTGATTTTGTAAAGTAACCAATTAGTTGATTACTTGCTTTACATAGGTGTGTCAATGTTACCATTGTTTGATGAAGCCATGACATAATTGTATATTACATTCCATTTATTTTCAAATAACAAAATTTCGGCAAATTGTATTTTTATTTCATCGTACTTAATTTCCGACTTTGGGCCATTTACCGTTATGAATTGGCGGCATTTCCGCATAAATTTATTTTTGTTACCTTTTACCCCCGATGCTGAATAATACTGAGCCTATATAATCTGAATTGTAATAAATAATATACTTTACTGTATTACTATTACAATTTGTAACTTATCTCATTGATAGAAAATTTGCCAGATGAGCTCTTCTCCTAAACAGCAGTCTATTGAAATTTATCGTTGTATCGCTCCGGTACATGCAATTATAATTTTTTAACTGGTAATATCTGTTGAGGCGATGCACTAACTACTAAATAATGCAAAATTATTTGATTTTGGTTTGAAAATCAGATCGCTTATAATTATTTTAGATGCTTTAATTAAATTCTGCGAGTAGAACACATGCCTTTGATTGGTCTTTTTATAAGCTCAGAAAAAAATAAAGTAACAGTCCTATAAAAACTGCTGTTCAAAATTATGAAAACATTCAAATATTTGTGCCCGAACTTCTTGATTTTTTTCTTTGTTCAAAACAGGTGGCTGGAGTTAAATGGGAATTTAAACCATATCGCCGTCTACGTAAGGAGTGTTATTGTTAGCGGCCTGATTCTGAATTTTATAATTTGCAATACACGACCTGGTGCATCACCTTAAGCAAGACTTTCTTAACCATTCTGAACTTATAATGGAAATACATATCGTCTTCTGGCATGCCATTCCGCATAAGTGATGTGAAACAAATTGTTCGAGAGAGAAAAAAACCTTTTCACATATTCATGCAGTATTAACCTTGGAAATTACATACTGCACAAAAAAACAATACCATTAACAAGTATTCGACATTCTGTGGATGAAAATACTCGAGAAAATGATTACAAGTCTAATGGCATTAAAATATCACTTTAGTAGAAAATGTCATATTTGCAGTATTGCATGCCAAACGACGATGTATTATTTTTCGTCGGTACTAAAATTTACCACCGTACCGAGCTTTGCGATTGTTAAATTTGTTGAATCCAAATGCTGGTGTGACATTCATATAACAGCAGTTGAAAGTCGGCAGTATCTGGTCTATGGTAAGCCTATAATGATGACATTATGTATCTTTAATTCATTATCAATATCATGATCTCTTCCGGCGCATTTTGAGTACTGCGCCGACCCATCTGGTGTTTTCTATATCGATGACATGACTTATTTTATAACTATTATTTCTAATCCTCTTTATTTTTAACTTTATGATAAATTACTATACTTTTTATTTGTGTGAAGTTAAAAATATATTCGGACGGTCGTGTCCTATTATGATAATGCATAGCAATATGAGAATGAAGTAGAGAGATTTCAGACCAATAAGACGAGTGCCTGATGATGGCCTGATGGAAACGATGAATATTTTTTGTTGTCTTATAATCATTGGAGTGGACTATATCCTTGGGTTGGAGTGCTTCACAGATATTCAAATGTAACATTGTCACAAACGGCCACGATGTCACGTTGTTATGCCTGTCAGCTGATCACGATTTGATAGAAAGCTGAAACAGACCTAGGATCAGCGTTAAAGGGGGGAGTGCGGTATAGCCGAGTTTTTTTTCAATGCATTTTTTTAACAGATAAATTTATTTCCGTTCCCGAAACTTTTTTTACTTGTAAAGGTACATTTGAACAAGAAAAAACACTATTGAAAGTTTGATTTGAATATCTATATATATATAGATATAGCGGCCGAAAGCAGAATCCTGGAGTCGGACGGAATCCTGGAATCGACTGGAATCGGCTTTTGAAATCGTTTGAAACATGAAATTCAAAAAAAAAAAGTTATATTATGAATGCACATGAATCACAGTCTGCATATAAATTTAATTTTCTTTGATTTAAACTTTGAATGAAATGAATCGGATGAAAATTCAATGAGCTACGATTCCAGCCAACTTTAAAAACATGGTTTTGAGAAAAACGTATTAAAAAGTTTTCGCTTGTAACCAGGCCGCTCTGTTTTCCGGTCTACCTGCTTGGCGCACACTGCTCCTAACTACAGTTAAAGGTTGAATTTGATGCTATAACTGTGGGAATGTATTCTCCACATATATAGGAAGATTTTGAGGCAACAAAAAAGTCCTATTTTTTGGATCAGCTGGACCAGACTTAAAGGGAACCTTTTAAATGAAAAATAATAAAAAAATGATTACAATGTTACGTTTTAATTTCTGTAAAACACCACAAACTAAACGCAGATCTGACGGCTCCAAAACAGGAGAATAGTACTTCTTCGTCCGTTCGTTCTAACCTAGAATTTAATTCAAATTGAAATGAAATATCAATCGGCATAGTTAATGTCCTGTTGCTTTAGTCTAAATCCTTCGCATTTGCTGTAAAGAAATCTATCTAGGCTAATTCTGTGTCTCACGCCTTCTAATCTAAGCCTTATTCAAAATAGGTGTCTATTAGTACGATGCAATTTTTATCATCCTGATTTTGTAAGGTGTTATATGATTAGACGCTAGGTGGATACTAAAAATTCTAGAGGCCGAAGTTAGTTACAGACTAATTCCATCTTTTATCAACGGTTGGTATTTTAAAATTGTTTGCATTCGAAAGGAAATACGTCGTCATCATACAGCCAAAATTTAATAACTAATAGATGATAAATTAAACATGAGAGTGATTTAAAGATTTTTAGCATTCTTTAACAGGTTCGCTGCCACTAAATTTTCAGCTAAACGCAAACTTCGGTCGCCTGGCTCAAGGCATTCAATAAGGGCTTTTTCTCCCAAAGTCTCTAGGAGCTTGCTGCTCAATTTTTTCACTGAGGACTTTGGATTGTGCAGTTTGATACGCGTAGTTTGATACCCATGTCGCCTAATTTCCCGTTCCAATGAAAAAAGTTGGGTTAAACACCTTTTTTGTAATTATTGAATATTATCACTTTCGTTACAATAAATATAAATATCAATTCTGGAAAGGAAAAATGACTAAAGCAAGCCATACATTAATGCTGTGCCATTAAAGATGAACCTACATAATAAGTCTTGTTTATTTGTTTGTGCTTGTGTTCATCAAATAAGGCTTATTATGTAGGTTCATCTTTAATGTCACATCTGTATGGTGTTTTAGCCATTTTCCCTTTCCAGCATCGATATGTATGTTTTTTCAACCGATCTGTGAGTTATTTTTAGCAAACATGCGTACGGTAATAAGTTACAGTTACAAAGTTAGAAAAAAACATTTTTACCTCTATTGAATTTTGGTTGTATGTTGTGTGGCGATGAAATGTGAAATTTAATCATTTTGGCACTCTAATTCTTTGTTGCTTGAAAATCCATGATTAAAACTATAACACTGTGAATACACAAAATTGAAACGTTAACTGACGATGGGTTTGTAGGCAAGTGCAGGGCTCTACCAAATATGATGCAATTAAAGTCTTGACACTTCCAATATGAAAGGGGTTCTATTTTGGGGCAACTATTTTAGTATGAAAACTGTCATATTTGTCTAGAGTTAAAGGGCTAACTGTGCTACGACCATAAATAATAGAAACAAGGAAGACAAGTCGCGAAACATTATTAGTAGTAAACAAATAACTTTCATTGGCTCTGTCGCTTTGATAGTTCGTGCAGTTTATTGGCGTATCTCCCGTTGTTTCTACTATCTACAGTTACGGCCCACTACAAGAACAGTCTGCTTTACATCATTAATTAATTTACTTGTAGTTCTCTTCAGGTGTAAAGTGGATGTTTTACGTAATATCGAACAAATGTAACGGTTTTATTTACAGATGAAAGAGGAAAACTAGTAATAATCAATTCAAATAGATTTGCTAGAATGTGAAACAGACTTGCTGTGCTGCAGGTGGCCAAAAAGAGAACTAACGAGTCAGCAAACTAAGAATCAGCACCGTAGTCCAATTAATATCTACAGCAGCGAAGCTCCCTGACTGCACAGATGATTTTTACATCTGCAAATTAAGTTTTGGCAATTGTGCAAAAAGTTTTTAATAGGTGTTTATAAAATTTCTCTCAGAGAATTTTTTCATTTTAAATGTTTTATTTTCCATGTTATCTAGATTCTTCCTTCACATAGGCAGGAGTCAGTTTAGCTCTGAATAACGTATTAGAGACCTATTTGAAATCCCTTGAAAGCAGTGAAATCCACGGTATTCATTCCAAATCTTCGTATAATATTATGTTTTTCCTTCACAATGATTATTTGAGTGGTGTTTTGTGAAAATGCTACATTTTCTCTCTAAATTTTAAAACTATATATTGTATAATAAACTTATTACAAGTAATAAATAATTGTGTTTTTTATTTATGACAACGCCCTTGAGGTGATTTTTTACAAAAACGGTGCTATACAAATCATCCAAATATTATTACAGTATGAAACTGAACTTGGTTCCTTTTTCTTTCGAGTCCTTGAATTTCTCCTCAAATCATCAATTTTTCTTTTACATTAACCTCACACAAGCCCTAGGAAAATTAATTCCCTTGAAACCTATGTCATCTTTGGGTGTGAAGGGTTTTTTAAGGAGGAAGTTATGGGAAGGAAAAGGGTATGGGGGGTAGTTAGCAAGCTAGAGATCAGTGTCTTATCCCAGAAGAGACGAATGTATGAATCCATTCCTCCCGCTGCGGTGCGAGACGATTTGTCGAGAGAGACCAGCAGAAGAAGTCAAAGGGTCTTCGATTCTGGGCAGGCGTATCTGTCGTCAAGATCTGAACACATCTCACCCGATGAACCCTAGGTGACCTATGGCAGGTATTAATTATTAAATAAATGGTTCTCGAGCATTACCCATAACCGCCTCTCAAATTAAGTTGATCTTCATTATGGTCTTGTTTGATGACCAGATTGATATAACTATTGGGGTTGCCATAATGACAAGGAAGTAAAAACAGTGCTTTCCTTGAGCTTTTATTTACAAGTGTTTTTATTTACCAAAAGGAAGAATAAGGTCAAAGCCAATGTAAAAAAAAGATTTAAAACATTGTAAGGCTGTCTTTACACTCGTAAGTCGCTCGCATAAGCGATTTACAACCAACCAAGTCACTTAATGTAATTTATAGCAAGTTACAGAAGTTGTTAGGTCTAATCGCGTCCGCGCGAACTTCCAGCTTTCTCGCAGCTTATAAAATCAGTTTGATAAGTTGAGAGACTTACTGCAAGAATTGGTACCGAAATGCGCCTTTGCGAGATTTCAAAAATTAAAAGACAGTTGTTTTCGTAGGATTTTTTTCCTATAAAACTAATATTTATTTATACTTATTTAAGTTTTCTTAAAATGAGCGTCCTTCTATACAATTATCGGTACAATCCTTTCTAATCTCAGTGTTTCAGTTTATAACATTACATATTTGAATTTGAAGTCGGTTGCTGTCAGGTAGCTGTCATTCGGATAAAATGAAAGAACTCCATTAATTTCCGCACAAAGGCGCATGGAGAACTTTAATTAGCCAAAATCTATTTCAACACTTTATTTGGGCCTTTTCGTCTTTATTGACAAAAACATGTAAATTTGACAGTAGCAGATTGTTGTTGATGAGAAGCCATCTTACGACAAATAAATTTACAGATGAACGGTCGCATGAGCATTTACACAGGTTGAACTTCTGTGAGCATTAATTACCACAAGTCGGATGCATATGTAAACGCTCCTGTGAGTAACTTGTCAAAAACTTACGTAAAATTGTGTATTTGGGAAGTATGCTTACGAGAGATGGGAAGGCTGATAGAGATATTGAAAGAAGGGTAGATGCAGGTAACTCCATTAATGGAGGACTGAATGCCGTTGGCGCCAACAAAAAACTGTCCAAAGAAGCGAAGCTAGCCGTCCATAATGGATTACTGGTACCCACCCTGATGTATGGCAGTAAGGCATTGAATTGGCAGAGGAAGGATGAAAGTAGACTGAATGCTGTAGAAATGAGATCCCTGAGGCGAATGTGTGCTAAACTGTGTACGATTATGTGAGAAACGTGGAGATCCGCAAAGAATGCAAGGCTGATGTAAGCGTAATGAGTAAAATTAAGAAAGGGACGCTCAGATGATTTGAGCATGTAGAGCGAATGAACGAGGAAAGGAGTATAAGGAGAATAAATGACGCAAATGTGAATGGTAGAAGAAGTAGAGGACGCCCAAGAAAGACATGGCATGACCAAATGAATCAGATACTTAAATCGGGCCATGTCAAGAGTCAGAATAATAGAAGAGCATGTATGAGACGGTGTATGAATGTAAACGAGGCAAGGAGTGTGTGCCAAGACCGAGTTGTTTGGCGGTCCGTCCTCTCTGTCTACCCCTGCGGAGAAATGGCGTGATGATTAGTTAGTTAGTTAGTTATAAATTTTGAGTGTAAAGCAAGCCTTATAAAAGAGAGAACATCAACTTCATAAGTAAAAATCAAATATGTAATGTAAAATAACCTTGGGTAGATTTTATTAAAATATTAACAGTCACAGATTGATGCATTATGCCCATAAAACAATATATATTATAATGGTAGGAACTATCACTAATTTATTTGCCTTTAACCACTCGAGCGATAGAGATTTCCGAGTGTTCGATTCGGTCACGCTCATAAAAATCATACTTTCAAATATTAATAAGAAAACATAAGAACTGCTTACTGTGGTTTAAAGTCAATGAATCCACCTAGATTTCAAAGCTTATCCAACATTAGGCTGGCTTAACATTCGTAATTTTTTTCCCGTAATTCGCTCGTGTAAGTGAATTATGGCCAAATTACCAATGTAAACGACACCAAAAGTCACTTAACGTAATTTAAAGCATGTTACAGAACTTCTTCTCCCGGAAGTTTTTTGACAGGTCTAATCGCGTCCGCGCGAAATTACAGCCTTCTCACAGCTTATAAAATCAATTTGATAAGCTGAGGGACTTTTTGTAAGAAATAGTACCAAAATGCGCCGTTGCGAAATGTCAAAAACCAAAAGACATTTGTTTTTATTGGATTTTTTTCCTATAAAACTAGTATTTATTTCCACTTATTTGAGTTTTCTGAAAATGAGCATCCTTCTATTCAATTATCGGTCCAAACCTTTCTAATCTCAATGTTTCTGTTTTTTAAATTACGTATTTGAATACGAAGTCGGTTGCAGTCGGCAGCTGTCAGGTAGCTGTCATTCGAATGAAATGAAAGAAATCCATTAATTTTCGCCTTTGACGGCACAAAAGTGCGTGGAGAATTGTTTAATTAAAGCCAAAATCTATTTCAGCACTTTATTTGGTCCTTTTCGTCTTTATTGACAAAATCGCGTAAATTTGACAGTAGCATGTCGTTGTTGAAAGGAAGCCATCTTACCGCAAATACATTTACAGATGTAAACGGTCGCATGAGCAGTTACACAGGTCGAACTTCCGAAAAACTTCCGTGATCATTAATTGCCACAAGTCAGATTCATATGTAAACGCTCCTGGGAGTGACCTGTCAAAATATTACGTAATCCGTAATTTTTAATTACGAGTGTAAAGCTAGCCTTAAGTTTTAAAAAAAATTTTTAATGTTATATTTTAATTAATAAAAATCACCTACCCAAAATTGGGGAGCTATTGCTCGAGTGGTTAAAAATTATATTAACATAAAACAGTTGATTCCGCTTAATCATACACCCAAGGAACAGAAACCATATAAAGAAACTAACACTAATGAGTCTAGTTTTTGGACTGTTAATTCTTGGTGGAATTCCATTGTATTAGAATTGAAATTAAAACACTTTTGCACTTTGTTCCACTTACAGTGAAAACCTCTTAAGAAGTTTTCCAAGGGACCAGAAACTTCTTAAGCAGGAAACGTCTTAAGAGAGAACTTCTTAAGAGGGTTTCACTGATATATCATTGAAGAAGAAGATAACACTTATAATCTAAATGAAAATATGAAAGAAAACAAGACACAGAAAAACAGAAAAAAACAATGGTCGCAACTGGGACTCGAACCCAGACCTCTCGTCTTACCGGGACGGCGCGTTTTCCAATTTCGCTTTTGCCACCTTCTGTCAAACCGTCATATTTGTCAATCTCATATTTCAAATATTGTCAAATATTTGTCAATCTCATATTTGAAAAAAGAACTAGTTGAAGATAATATTAATGATTCTAAATATTTGAAATATGAGATTGACAAATATGACGGTTTGACAGAAGGTGGCAAAAGCGAAATTGGAAAACGCGCCGTCCCGGTAAGACGAGAGGTCTGGGTTCGAGTCCCAGTTGCGACCATTGTTTTTTTCTGTTTTTCTGTGTCTTGTTTTCTTTCATATTTTCATTTAGATTATAAGTGTTATCTTCTTCTTCAATGATATATTACGTTGATGGGAATAACCTTCAAAAAGTTATTAAAAGAGAGTTTTTCTCATAAAAAATTGGGTTTCACTGAATTTATTTTCACCAGGACCGGTGTTAGTTAACAAAAAGAAATATATAACATAGAGACAATGTTGTGTACCCCTGCCTAAGTTTGTATAAATGCCGTAGCATAAGAATTTCAACCAACAGTCTGAAAATGTCCGTAGTAGGATGAAACCGGTCCTGGTGAAAATAAATAAGTGAAGCACAGAACTTCAAGGAGTGGAGAAGCCTGGTCTACCATGAAAATTGGAGTAGGGGGTCACAATTCTCAGCAATGACGAACCGACTTTAGAAGAATATAATATTATGAAATTGTTCAATTATGATTTTTATTTTTTTATTTGTACATCTTTGATTATTATTTTTCTCCATATTCGTAATACGTACCTAAACTCGGTATGTACGTAATTATTTTTTTGTAATTAAATACATATTTTTTAAAAATTTATACAGTTTAAAAAACATTTGAGAGAACCTGAATATTATAAATATAAAATTTATATACATTTTACATATAAAAAGAGCCTCTATAACAATTTTTTTTTTTACCTACGTATCTTAACTTCACTTATTTGTGACAAAATGTTTGGGCCCCATGTGTCCCATTTGCAGAATCGACTGTATTATGTATAGACTATGTATTAATAAAAAACAAACTGGCATTCACATACATATGCTTAACGGCCCTCGATAGTAGCTAATTATTTTATTCGGCTTTCTTGAGATAGCAAGTTAAGAGATTCTGAAGATCTATCCAACATTATCACAATTCGAAATACGTACAAGTCATTGTGAAAATTTTCTCTCCATCATGCAAAATTCAACTCTATGCGCCGGTAGATGCTACAAAAGTCTGTGGCCTTTATATACATGGGTGAAAATTGTGTTCCTTTAGCTGCAAACGTAATTATGTATTTCCATTTTTTGTTGATTTAACCACTCAGGTATTTTGCCATTGTGCAAGTTTTTTGTCTTAAACGAAATGTCAGATTTAAAAAAAACTTTTTGTATTTTCCGCTTTGCAATTAAAGCTCTATAAATGAAATATTTCTGAATGTAGCGGAATACTAAAAACTGTTTTTGAAAGTAAGAATAATCTTTTAAATTGCATTATTTTAAATAAATATTAAAATTTAGAATGTAAACATAAAAAAATCGTAAAAATAACTCAAATGATGTTTTTATGTGAAAACGGTACTAAAATCATGGAATATGTAAAAAAAAAAAAACACTTTTTCTATCGTATAATTGTATAATTAACAACTGCGTTACGTCACTTTTATACTTTTTTATACAAGGATATTTAATAAATAATTAACAAAGTCTAACAACGCGTAGGCGATTTGAAGGGTGAAAACTATTTCTACAAAATAAGTTTTTTTTATGTGTTTCTATGGACAACTTTGAATAGAAATGTGAAGCTTGATTTCATAAGGATCTTTAATTTTTTGTTTTAGGGTTGCCACTAGAACAATAACGGAGTTATAACGATTTCTGTGGGAACAAACGCGCGTTAGCGTGAAAATACGCTTATTGTACTTGACTGCTGTTGTTATATTGTCGTGTAAACACGCTTAGGGGTCGGAGTGGTTAAGCAATGACAGGACACGGAAGACTCTAGCGTTCATTATGCATAATTTGAAAAACAAACAAATACCATTGGGGTCTTTAAACAGATAATTCCTACATATTCATTCACAAGAGAAGAAAAAAAATCATCTCAAATTTTCTTTTTATTTATACATAATTACATTATTATGAAAAAAGAATTTTATTATTATTATTGCTTATATACTTTTAACACTTTTTGACTCATTATGCTTTGTGCTATATATTTAATTCATAAGCTACTTGAAGACCTTTTTATTATGCATACGTTAATTCAGATCTATCAAAAAACACAACACAAAATAAATGTTCATTCAACAAATAAGCGGGTTTTGTAGTTTCGTTTTTTCTTCCCAGAACTTCTTTTCCTCCTTCCCGTAAAAAGGTTCTCCACAAGGGACGCTTATCATGCAACTACAATCGCTTTGCTCGTAATTTTATGTGAACTTTCTCAACAATTCTACTGGCAAAGAACACTAATTATTATATACAGACAGTTCAAAAAACTATGTATTATGGTTCATTAAATCTATGATATTCCATTCTAATCTAATGATAATCACATTTAATAAATTACACATCAAACTCCATCCCAGGAAGCGAGACCCCACAACAATTTGTAGAGAGAATTCTTAATACGGGAAATCTATAAAAATTCTAGGAAACGGCTGAATTAAAAACATTACTCCAATATCTACAAAATTTTTGGTAAAAATTCTTAGGAAATTACAGAATGCGATTACTAAAAAAATTGGTCAAATTTCACAAGTTATCTATTTTTTTTACACTAATTTGTCTTTGGAAAATTCAGAATGAGAATTCTCACAAAAGTTTCACCTTAACTGCTTTTTCAAATTCAGAATGAGAATTCTCTATGTTAAATTACTCTTGATAAATACTATTTAAATTCAAAATGAGAATACTCACTGTTAAATTTCTCTTGACAACCAGTTATCTAGTTTTTTTACACAAATTTTCTTTGGAAAATTCAGGATGAGAATTCTCACAGAAGTTTCGCCTAAACCACATGTATGTGTACAAATTCAGAATGAGAATTCTCTATGTTAAATTTATCTTGATAAATGCTATTCAAATTCAAAATGAGAATACTCACTGTAAAATTTCTATTGATAACTAGATTTTTGGTTTTCTTACATAAATTTTCTTTGGAAAATTTAGAATGAGAATTCTCACAGAAGTTTCGCCAGAACCATGTACTTATACAAATTCAGAATGAGAATTTTCTGTTAAATTTCTCTTTCTAAACACTATTCAAATTCAAAATGAGAACACTCACTGTTAAATTTCTCTTGATAACTATTATACAAACTCAAAATGAGAATTTTTTTCCGATAACTGTACAAATGCAGAACAAGAAATCTCAATATCTTTACCAATTCATCCCAATTGAGATTTCTTATTGTATTTCTCGATATTGTACCAATTTTTCTGAGTTTCCAAAATAAGATTTCTTTATCACAACCTTTAATTTGAATGTTTCGATATGATCTCGATAGTGAATATAGTTTTAGGCATCTTTTGGACTAGGACTGATCGAGTTCACTTTGCCGATGTAATAATTATGGTTTTGCACTGCCACGAGAAGCCCGTCCTTATTGACGACATCGCTATCATAGGAATAGGTTAGCGTTTCGTTCTTGAGCGTGGTCATGCGGCCGCCGATAGAGTTGATTATCGCGTTTCCCGCGCAGATGTCCCACTTCTTGATGTGCGTGTCGTGGAGATAGATGTCCGCGTTGCCATGGACGACCTCGAGAACTTTGTAGCCAGCCCCGGCGGCGGAGGAGATGCTGTAGTGGTTACCGAAGGCCTCCTTGGCCAGGGCTTCCACCTTGCCTTTGTGCGACATGGACACCAGGATGTGGGGGAGCAGCTTGGACGCGTCCGCCTGAAATGATAACACAAAGTATTGTTTATCCTCTCGGGAATCGATAAAGTAAGATCATCAAATATTCCTACTTGACATTCAATTTCAAATAGATTCCCTATTTTTGAATAAATTTCAAAATAAAGGTAAATAAAAATACGAAGTGTGGGTGCTTCTAGTCCATGTTGGGGCACGGAAACTTTGGTTTCATAAAGATGTACATTTTACTTCTTTTATGGTTGGCTTTGTATTTAAAAATAAAATCTGCTTATGAATAAGTAGTCCTTTAAACAATGGCACGCAAATTGCTGGCTGCAATAAAAACCTAACCGCAAATCCCGCTTAATGAAAGTTCTTGATTCTAAAATGATCTTGATCAAAAAGGGCTTGATTCTAAAACTTAATTTGTTACATCTCACTCATTTTTGTGTAGCTACGCAATCCGATTTGTAGATGGTTCGGTTAAAAACGAATATTCAGACCCTGCGCAGAAAAGTTCCACAATGGACTGCTCTGCAAACTGCTACCTTACCTTAGAGAACTTAACTTTTCTGTGCAGGGTTTGGTTATTTCAATGTGAGGTCTTCGGCGATCAATGAATGACTAATGTCGTGGTTTATTTAAAGCGTTCTCGAACTCTTCTGGGGCCAAAAATATGGTCACCTGGTTTGCCTCCAACTCGTCGAAAAGATACCCAGATTTTACGTTAGGACAAGTCTACTCTTTCGTAGTGCAGTTAGTACAGTTTCAATTTCAAATTTGAGCAGTTGATATTTTAATTGAGGCTAATGGAGATCTGTACGCACCTTGGGGGGCATCAGGAGGTCAGTGGACATGAGGGTGGAGAGCCATGCCCAGGAAGTGTGCTTCGTGAAGGGCTGGTGGATGACCCCAATAACCGGAACGCCTTTCACCGCCACACAAACCATGGTTGTCACAAACTGGTGCAATTTATCTGCAAGCCAAATCAAGGAGTTACGGTATAGTCTACATATCAAAATAATCAAAATCCGAGCCTGTTCGGTTTAATGAATTTCCAGTTTACTGGAATCTCTAAGAAACTGTTGGATTTTTGAAACGTTTGAGAGTTTGATGTTTTCCAGAATTTTTGTAGTTATTATTCTTTTTAAATACATCTATTTGAACATCAATTTTGTTTTCTTGATTGAATGAATGTATGAATGAAGTGGAATCTTGGAAGTGGAAATTAACCCATCCGATCGAGCTGAATCTCAGCAGATAGACTCCTTGTTGATGACAATACATTCTATCAACTTTTGGTTGCAATCAAGCACACGTTAATGCTGCTGGTGTAGTAGGTAATTACATTTATTTTTATTATAAAATGAACAATTTTGCAATGTTTTGAAAGTAATAAAAAATTGAATTAAATTTAAGATCCTTGACTACTATCCGGATGTCTTGGGTTCAAATGACGGCTTGCGAAAATTATTAAAATAGCATATGATATTTTACAAAAATGGCAGTATGTCGATCGACCAATTGATTAGTCAAAAAAATCGAAATTTGAGTTGAGTATGCTGTTAGATCTGGTACAATACTCAGATTACTCATAAATTACTAATAAAAATCAATTATAAAGCAGAAAAACTAGTAGTGAATTAAATAAAAAAATTATGTTTTCTGGGATAATTGTAGGAAATTTTAAAATGCCATACTATATAATGTACCGGTCTGTTATGCTTCTCGGTATTATTTTATAACATATTTAATATGTAAAACACAGACGTGTAAATAACATTTGATTTATGGCGAGCATTCGAATATTGCTTTACTCATAATATCAAAACTTAGTAGTTGGAGATGTCTGACTGTTTGGAATATATCTTGTCCTTTTCCTTTAACTTCCTACATTCCCACCTACACACTTCCTTCTACCTACTTGGTGAAATTGCAAACCAGTGCAGTGGCAACCTTCAACAAGCAAGCAGTGTATTATTATAGTAGTTTCTAAGTCATATTCTCGAATGCAAGCAATAATTACCAGTTTACTAACACCAAAATTATACTGTTGGTTTAATACCTATTACAATCTGAGCACAGTTTTGAAAATTATTGTGAAGTGTGAATCTTATATGGACATCATCAAATCAACCAGTCTGATGCATCAATTCAGTGAGTTTTACGCCTTCCCTAATTTCCTACCTTCTAAGAAAGCTTCTAACACTGACTAGTCAACTGGTGGATCAATGTCTATAAATTAGCCAAGTACTATTATTTTAATCTCCGAGAGAAATACATAAAATCAAAAATAATAAAAATATTTTTAATGTCCAAAATCACAATAAAACCAAATTAGGATTTGTTAATTAGTCTTATCAGGTTTTACATGCTTTTATGACCTATTTATTGTACTATTTTGAAACAGTACTAAAGATAAAGGGTGTAATTGTAATAATGTTAAAATGGCAAAATGCTCTTTAATCAAGCTAGAGGTGCATTCCTTCCAGATAATGGCAGCAAATAATTTAATTTATATAGTCAGTGGTTGAGTGGGCATCGCGTTTGGGTCCCACCCGGGCGTGCTGTGTTCGATTCCGCGCCTGGCTAAGTCCTCCATCACAATACAAGCAACATTTTCGGCTTTTCGTGGTGGTAGTAGGAGATTTTCAAACATTGTTGGGTTATTCGTAACCCGGGAATGTTTGTCTTTCTTTAAAAAAAAAATATATATGTATATATAGTTTTTGGTAGCGGTCGTAGGTTTATAATCGGTACAGTTTTTGACGAAACAGACGTCTCCCACAGATAGAAGAAATGTCAAGAATCAACAATACTGGAGATATTTGATGGAGATCTATGCCTACAGCAGGAGGCCAGACGGCTTACAAAGCAGAGGTATAAATTACCTGTGTATTCTTTGGTAGCGTCTAACGGGTCGATCCAAACAGTGACATCTTTAGGGTCCACAAAAGCACTGGGAAGAGGAGCAATGGACGGGAATTCTGAAGGATGGACCAGCATCAGCACAGAACTCTCCGGGCAAACTTCCCCATCGGGAGAATCCTCTTCCGACCGGATATGCACCAAGGGAAAGGCTCTGGCCAGGCTTTGGTACATCTCACAGTGAGAGGCGAAGTCTGCATCAGTTACAGGGTCGTTGGCCCCTTCCAATGTCTTCCCTTTACTCTTCACATGAAGCTCTCCCTTAGTGCCCGCTATAACTTTCTTTCCTCCCAATTTTGAGGCTTCGATGGCACCAATCAGGAGCTCTTTTAAATCTACCAAGTTCTTATTTTCGTCATTGCCCGGCGTCAAAAACTTACTAAAGTACATGAAGAATATGATAACACCGAAAAATAATGCGAGGAGCCATCCTGCTCGACTAAGCCGAATGGTACCGCCAAAATTCATTTTTGTAATGTTTGATTTTAACGATTTAATGTCCTTTTGAAACAGTTAACATTCATAATATCAAATTAGATAAAGAGCAAGATTATTCACAATCTTCACAAAGAGAGACACTCATTTATTTTGATAAACCAGTATATATTTATATGTTTACGTACGTCAGATCAACCAATGGTTAAGTTGGTCAAGTTGTTAATTGAGAGGATTGTACAAAACTACGATACTTTCTAATAAATTATTGGAACTAGTGGTCGCCCAATGGTCGAAATTCGACCATAATTAATTTAATGTGTAATGTTTTTTTTTATTGATTTAATGTATTTTTTATGCATAATTTAAAAAAAAAATTGCATTCTGCACTCCTTCTCTATACGAACTATAAGTGTGCGAAATTTCATACTCCTCCGTCCGCGCAATTTTCGTAAAAAGGGGTACAAAGTTTTTGCTTCACGTATTAATATACTGATTTACTCTTGAAAAAAGTGCGTGGACGCATGAAGTGCCTAATCTATCTTTACCGTTTTCGTCGTGAATTTCTAAATATTTTTTTGGCTAATTTCTTATTCTATAAAAAATGTTTTACAAAAATAAATGTTCATTGGTAGAAGAATTACTTTCTCGACAAAAAAGGTTGCAGTCAAAAGTAATAATATTTCTGTTTGAGTAGGGACTAAAATATTCTCTGAGGTTGGTATTACTGAAGTAAATTCATCTATCAATTTGCTTTGTCTATGTACTTGTCAGTGCTTGTCAATACTAAAAATGGCAGCAGAAATGTGGGAATGAGTTGTGTTTTGAAATGTTTTTCGTAATTTAGTTCCACAATTATGGGTGACCATCAATGGGAACCTTTGGCGGAGGTCCATTTTAATTTGGGCCCGAATAAGTCGGAGGAAAACTATATTTATTGTCTTTGTAGTAGAGTATTCTTGAGGTAAACTTTGTTCTTTTTATTTCCGTGATATATTTTTAATTTCAAACATATCAATCAAATTGTACTTAAAGTTACTTTTGTCTTTTGAAACAGGAATAGTAACGGGGTGTACGATTCATTTGTCAACGATAAGGAAGAGTTAAGTCAGAGCGATGTCGAGGAGACAAAACAAACTACGGCAGAATGGGATACCAATAATATACACGTGCATTTCTCCGATGAGACTTCCCACCGAGAGGTAAGCTTAGTATGTTTCTATCGCTGATTATTTCCGTGACTTCCTAAATCATTTGCTAATTTAAGATTGTCGACTTGTAGAAAGATGAAGGTGTTAGCTGTTACTGCAGTGCCTCCCACACGGACAACAACTATTCGACCGACGAGCACGACGTGGGAAGTCTGGCGCGCCCCCTGCAGCCCAGCGATAGCGGGGCCGACCTTTCCTTCCCCTCACCCGCCCCTGCCCCGACGCAGGAGGACTATACACTTCAGGAGTCTTGGGAGCGCTTCTGGGCTGTCAATTGGGAGCGCCTCATCTGGGCCTCCTGGATAGAGAAGTACAGCGACTACATAGATCCCTCCTATCTAGACAATGCCGCAGACAACAAAGATTTAGACCCTTCAGATAATCGGCGTCTCTCGGAAAAAGATAAATTCCCTACCTCAAATACTAAGAAAAGGCGTAAGAGAGAAGGAAAGGTGGGAGGGAAAAGTACCCCCGAGATGCTGGATAAGGAGAGAGAGAACCTCTCCGACCCTGGGGGGCGAGGCAAGGAGGGCGAGGGCTGGAGCCCTCTGTCCCCCGATGACACCTGGAGCCACGGGAAAGCCAAGGTGCGCTCCTACTCCGAGAATGACCAACTGCTCAGTCCGCGCTGCGACTCAGTAGCCAGCGGCATCCCGCTCACCGTGGGGATGTCCGACTCCATGACCAATGTGACAAAAATTACTAGCTACGAAATCAACTCCAGTCATATGCCCACAGACTCTTCTGAATCCAACCTTAGCACCCTCTCCTCCAGCGGTTCATCCGAGGACGCATTGAGCAGCACGGGTTCCTCAGAGCGCGAGGCTTTACTCCCGGAACACAGTCAGGAAGAAGACACACAAGTAGATCAGTACTGGCAGATCCTATGGAAAAAACACTTTGACGAGCAGTACGCAGTTCATTTTGAAAAATATTTTATCATACACCCTGAACAAATGGAATCAAAGCCCACTGATGAATATCGAGATGATGGCCTGGATTTCAGCGAAAGTAATTCCCAAGAGTTCCCTTCCGTCATCGAGGCTCGCCGCGCCGAGGACACGGGGTCCAGCCCTGAGCTGCAAAAGTCATCACAGAGAAGAAAAGGGTCTAAAAAGCGAACCAATAAAGTAGGCAATACGAAATACATCCAATCTGTCGGGTATCTTTTACAGTCTTTGGCTATTGAAGATGGTGGAGCTTCGTCCATGCAGATGAGCCCTCAGGATGGAGATGGGGATGTTGGGGCTGGAGGTGGAGGGGATAAGACCACAACAACAGCAGCTGAAGGGTCGGGACAGACACAGAGACCCGTGACCAGTGCCACCACACCGACCGGGGCAAACCCACAAGACAGTGGGGACGAGCCCCCCCATCAGAATAACAGAGCCACCACACTCAAGAGAAGGTAACCCACTCATATTTTTATTTTAACATACAACGATTTTGCTTGCTAATTTATCTACTGGGGTTAGAGATAAGTTCTGCATTTTTCCGGAGGCCTCCGAGATGTGCTTCCTTTTAAAAGCACTCGAGTTCTAGGAGGAGGTCCCGGGTAGTACGCTTTTCACGGGATTTCGGCTGGAGCCGGATCTCGATGCCGAAACCCGCAAAAGAACTCGAACCCGGGACCTGCTCTTGACTCGCGAGTAGGAACCAATGGAAGCATTTGGGTTCCGGTTCTGATTACGGCTGCGAGTTTGGGTCCAAGTCCTGGTTTCGTAGTCTCTGGGAGTAGTCGATGACTAATGCGTGGCCGTAACAGTTGTAGCATTATGATAAAAATTCCTAATACTGTCAAATGTGAATGTATAAAGACAGTTTAACGAAAAAAATAAATTTTGTCTTGTTTGAAGAAGTGAAATAAAACTGATTCAACGGACAAGGGACTGATTAGCATTTTAAATAAACAAACATATTTTTTTTACATTTGCTCCCCACAGGAGGCCTTGAGGAAAATAATTCACCTCAGGGCCTGTAAATTTGGCGATGCTGTATGGAGGGTCTTTTAAGGAAAGGAAGGAGAGGATGTTTTGGGAACGAAAATGCTATGAGGGATGGGTAAGAATTTGGGGGTCAGTGTGTCCAGGAGTGACGGGTGTATGAATCTATCCCTCCCACTGCGGTGCAAGACGATGTTCTGAAAGAGTCCTGCTGAAGAGGTTAAAGGTCTCCCTCAACCAGTCTTTCCCGATCTGGCCTGCCTGGCAGTTGGTGGACAGACGCATTTGTCACTAAGACTCAGACAAACCTTATCACACGAACCCGGGCACCCCTTCTAAGTCACCAAACATCGCGAAAAATTGGGATGACCTATGGCGGAAATACTTTAAATTCAATAGGACACTGGCACACCTGGACACCTTGATCCCTGAGTTGTTCAGGTAGAGTCCAGCTTGCAAAGACAGCACAAACTTCGTAGGAGCAGTAGAAGTGTAGTTAATTACATTAAATAATGTAGTACTTATCCCGAATATTATTGGAAGTCTACCAGTCAAAAATTGTACATTGAAATTCCGACATATGTTAAACAGGGGTAATTATTTTAATAGAGGTGATAATCCTTATCTCCTCACAGATTTGAACAAAGGACATTATTTTTATACGATTGATAAGGCTGAAAATAAATTGAATTTAATTGCAAGTCTCATGCTTCAGGATGCACGATAAGGATTTATAGTGTCATATGATATTACAGCATCATCTTTACAGTACACAGATAAGTCAATGATTTTATCAAAGAATATTAACAACATGCATCATCTCTTAGGGTACCAGACGCCAGTGGTTGCGAGTTTCGGGTTTGGGACTGAGTCCCTTGGAGTAGTCGATTTGAAAAAGAACTGGACTGTGCTACTAACCTTTACCTTACTTTAGCGAACTCTACTTTCTGCGCAGGGTCTGGTTATTTTTATGTGCGTTCTTCGGTGGTCGATGTACGACTGATGACTGATGTCATAATTTATTCAAAGCCAAACTTCCTGGTGCCAAAAATATGGCCGCGTGGTTTGACTCCAGCTCATCGAAATGACACCAAAATCAAGTTTGTCAATTTGGACATCTATGGGTTTATACAAAAAATAACCTTTATGTGTTGAATTCAGTTTCTTTGCAAGTTCAGACTCATTGCAATAAAAATAAAATAATTTAATTTTTTTTTATTTAATTTCATTACAATATTTTTTTACATAATAAATTAAAAGATTAGCTTTTCATTTGCCGATGCAAAATTTTCGCCCTTCATGAATTGATTCTATTTTTGTAATAACTTATTTAGTTTTTGCAAAATTATGTTTTTATCAATTGTACCATCTTACCAGATAATGTGTTTATATATTTATAAAAATAGTATATAATCAACCATAAGTAGTTAACCCAGAATAGGCACAATCAAAGAAATGATTTTTTTGATTGTGACTATCGGCAACAGTGGCGCGCATAATTCATAAGAATTTTCGTAGTCCCCCTTAACAGGGGTCTCTGTGTTGAGGCGGACTAGGTTTTATCTCAAATGATTCTTTTAATTTGCAGCCACGAAAGTGACACGGAAGAGTCCAGCCTGGACAAGGTGAAAGGGGCCTTCTCCCTGATGGGGTTTGAGTTTGGAGCGGGGGCGGAGGGGCCCGAGGGGCAGGAGCTCAGCGGGGAGGTGGTGTACCGCAAGAAGCGCATTCGCCAGCAGAACAGGCAGCTAAAGTTGTCCCGTGTCATTAAGGCTTCAGGGCACAGCTACTTTGATGAGGAAGGGAACATCATCACTTCTAATATTGATAAGGTAAGTCATTTAAAGATGTTTGTTCTAATATAACCTAACAATCCAGTTGCGGCCTGTCTCTCATCTTCAATGGCGCTACAGCCCATTTCGAGCCTTGGCCTCCTTCAGGATAAGCCTCCACCGCCCTCTGTCCTCGGCCGCCGTCTTCCAATCTGCAACATGGAGTAGTCAATCCCCTTGCATCCTTTCTGACATCCTCCCATCTCAGCCTAGGTCTGCCTGCCTTTCGTTTACCTCCCGGGTGTCCTGTCAGAACCTTCTTCGGTACTCGCGTGCTTGGCATTCGGTGCACATGTCCGGCCCATCTTAGTCTTTGGAGCCTTAAATGGGTAGAGTCTGGGAGCTTGGTGGATGTCATAGAGTTCATTATTGTGGCGGATTCTCCATGCGTCTCCCTCTCGCACCGCTCCTAGGATTCTTCGAAGTACCTTTCTTTCAAAGGTGTCTAGCTTTGAAAGAAAGATACTTCGAAGAATCCTAGTCTTGCAGACTTTGCTGTCAGTGTTCCCCCCTCACATCCATAGGCCGGTCCCTCATAGTATCAAAAAACCTTAACAAACTAATGAAAGCCCAAGCTTAAGTTCTTCATTCGAAGATCTCAATGACAGAGTGGTAATGCCATCAACTCGCCTTCAACGCAAGACAGCTTGTTGGGCTTGTGCCGTCACATGGGGAACGCTACTGACGATCCCCGCCCTGACGACGAAACACAAGCGCGGTAACTGCGAGTTGACCATGCACTGTACTAGCTTGTCCCGAGGCAATGCCATTACGATGCTGGTTAGTGTGTGTTGCGGTATGGAGTTTCATACAAAGAATTCTGAACGGCTCGAGGTGAGACGATACTGATCTGGTGTTGAGGTTTTTTTTCTTTTTTTTTCCAAGAGCGGAGACGGTTTACATAAATAAAGTTCCCGTGAGCACTTAGGCCGTAGGCCCATTTTACCTCATTCCTTTGACAGTAATCCAGTCCCTTTTACAAAGTTCACCTTATCTCTCCTCTTCACTCCTCCTTGGTTCCCTAAAGGCCCCATAAGAAAGAGTTCACGGAGATGGCCTCATTTCTCCTCTTCACTCCTACATGGTTCCCTGAAGGCCCCACATGGGAAGAGGACATCATCTCTCCACTTCACTCCTCCTTGGTTCCCCAAAGGCCCCGTGCCGGAAGAGTGCCCTTCCCCTTGGTTCCGTGAAGGCCCCACAAGGAAAGGGTTCATGGAGGTGACCTCAGCTCTCCTCTCCACGGCTTCTCCTCTTGGTTCTTCCTAAGGCCTCCAGGAAGAAAGTCTACAGAGGTGGCCTCAGCACTCCTAGGTTCCCAAAAGGCCCCTAGTTTTCGAATGGTCCAATTTTTTTTGTCCCACGAGTGACCAGGGAAATAGAAGGTCCACTCCAGCAGAGCCCCGAATGTTGGAGTAAGGTCTAAATACTCCGAGATGCGACCTTGTTTCTCGGAGGCACCGTTCTTGACACTGTTCCTCAGGACATTCAGCCTGAGCACGGTAGCTCACACCTTGGCTTGGGATGGCTATTGCAGGTTTGTGTTTCCACTCCCTGAGTGATGGGTTCGCCACACTCCCTACGCTAATGGTGTTGAGGTGATATTTCTGTCACAATTTTTATGGGGATGTCATGGCCCCTGATTTTGAGCAGTTTGAACTCTGTGTGATGTCATATAAAAAATTGTTGTATTTAATGCCTGCTTGTGTTTGATTTGAAGCTCTTTTTTCCGAATTAGCTATCAAGTCAGATATTTTCAGAGAGCTAGAAATATTGAAATTTTGTGCAATTTCAAATGTATAATTTGCAGGTGAAACAATTTCTCAAAGAAGCGAATGAGGAAACCAATAATCGAAGTGACGACAGCTCAGACGATTCCCACTGTCTGCCCGTAGCCAAACACATACCCAAACCCCTGCTCAACATCGCCAAGCTGCCCTGCTCCGACACCTATTCCCTCGCAGAGGAAGAAGAAGGGGAAGCAGACCCCACGGAGAAGAAGAAAGAATGGCGACTGGAGCTAGGAAGCTCCACGGAAGTCTGCGAAGACAGTCGAGAAGGCCGCGTCAGCAAACGTGAGAAAAAGAAGAAGCGTAAAGGCGCCAAGAAAATCCCACCTGGCCTGCCGGCAGAGATTGCCGCCGAGCCTGCTCTGCTCAAGTTCTGGTACCAGCGGTATTCTCTATTCTCCAAGTTCGATTTAGGGATTCGCCTGGACCGGGAGAGCTGGTTCAGCGTGACTCCCGAGAAGGTGGCGGAGCACCTGGCGGAGAGGTGTCGCTGTGACCTGATCGTGGATGGCTTCTGCGGGGCGGGAGGGAACACAATTCAGTTTGCACTCACCTGCGAAAGAGGTAAATTACTCCAGCGTCTACTATTGTTTCAGAGTTTATTTTTCACATAAGCAGTTTAGCTGTCTATTATTTCACTTGCTATAAACTTATTGAACTCGATATTGCAGATTCGTGGCAATTAAACATAAAATTTTGGTTGCTGGTGCTTGCGTAAGTAAGTAACGTTAAATATTCCTGCGTAACATTATTAAAAAAATTGGAACTACGTATCACATCAGATGTGTAATAAAGTGGGTACCAAAAATTATTAACAGGTCGCGTGCCGTTGGCGCGCCGGTGCGCGCCCTATAGCCGAATAAAAAAAAAACTTTTTGATATGCAATTTTAAACCTTACGTATAAAGAAAATGTATGAAGAACAAGGTCAGAATCGCTTGGGGCATTCTTGTTCTTGACGTAGCAGATATAAGAAACACACCTAGCCTCTCGAATTATTATTTAGATCGGTTTCTCTGACTTTCTAAATGTCACTTCTCCCGCGATTTTCAACTGTCAAACTGGGTGCACCGCGGGTAATAAAAAGATCGATAAACCTATCAATTTGTCAAATAAACGCAAGTAAAGTTGTTTGTAGGTGTAGTTTGTTGTTCAAGGAACGTATTTCGGTAAATATTACGTACCAGAGCATAAAATTAACCCACAAAATTTACGTCAAAAGTCAAAACATCGCGAAATTTTCGAGTTTCATCCGTAAACACAGAGGCGTTCAACCGGTTAATCAATATTTCTTTATTTGAAATGCTTATTTGTTTTGTTCAAATACTTGAGAGATGTTAGGTTGAATTAATAGAGTGAAGATAAGTTGTTGAGAGTTGGTTTCACTGAGTTAGGTCCATTGGACGTACTTTTCCCGGTCCGTTCATATATTCTTTGATTGGCTATCCTTTTCATAAGCGGTGCCACATTTTTTATTGATTAGTATAATATAAATGTGTCTTTTATTTTTATAATGTCATAATTTTAATATTGGCTCTGTCATTGGCGGAGAGCAGAACAAAGCCACGAGGAACCAATGGCATTTCGAAACAACATCTGATGCAGATTGTGATTTTCTGTTTCTTTATTGTTTTTTCCTTTCAATATGTGAGATTATAATATCAAATCTTTGCAGTGATAGCCATAGACATCGACCCGGTGAAGATAGAGATGGCGCGACACAATGCAAAGCTGTACGGAGTGGAGGAGAGGATAGAGTTCATTGTGGGGGATTTCCTGGCCCTCGCTCCTTCCCTCAAGGCGGACGTTGTGTTCCTCAGCCCTCCCTGGGGGGGCATCAACTACACTAAGGTCAGTAGCACTACTCTTTAACCTTTTAAGGGCGTTGACACATTCTGGTATGACGACACTAGTGCGTCGTGTTATTTTATAATGGTATGTACCGTAGGTTCGCTACGTTTGGTGATTTAGCAGGGGTGCCCGGGTTCATGGGGTGAAGTTTGTCTAGGTCTCGAAGGTGGATGACCAGGACACACTGAACCCCAGATTCCTACCCACCCCTTAAACTCCTTTCCCCTTCCTTTCCTTAAAAAAAAAACCCTCCACACAGCATCCCCAAAGATGACATAGGCCCTGTGGGAAATTATTTTCCTCAGGGCCTCCTGTGTGGAGCTCATGTAAAAAAAATAAGTGTAATTTTGCACTACAGTACCGTTTCACATGAAGAGATGTTAGCGCATGAGGAATGTATTTCACTGTCAACTATGTTGAGACGGTTTTCTTTAATGAGCGTTTGAACAGTAAGTGAGCTCCCAAAGAAAAATTATGGTGAATAAGACGCACTTGGATTATAATATGTATTATTTACTACAGTGTATCACTTAGTGACGGGTAAATTCCCAGGATTTTAATTTTGTGGAATATTCCCGCAGTGGGGAATACTGTGAGAATTTTCATCTAATGGGGAAATCCATTTCAGGTTGTCTCCTACAATGAACTTTCAAGTTATTTATAAATGTATCATGCTGAGGAAAGAACTTTTTAATTTTTTGGTAAATACTTAATAGTACTGAAGATACAAGCCGTCAAAATGTTGATATTTCGCTTGCTGAGGATTGGTTTGTACTCCTGTATTTTTAGGATTTTTTAAGACTGTGAATTGAAGTATCTGTTAGTTAGTTCAAAATTTAAACAAATATGTTGTTCTTTTACTTGTAGATAGATTAACCCTTGTATTTTTTTAAAAATATTTATAACAATTGGTTTGAATTATAGGAAACAAAAATATAATTTTTTGAATCTTCAAAAATTTTATTTTTCAATGCGAGTTTTTGTGGATATAGTACATTCCAATCCTCAGCAAGCGATTTGTGGCCAACCAATACGCATCTGATAGTAAGGTACATACAATGACTGGCGCAGCAGTATTGCCTTTAGAATTATGAATTGTATCTTGTGTGACATTGTGAATTCTATACATTTTTCTCAAGTTTACTTTGAAAGCTTTTAGGGATGCATAACTAACCAACAAGCCGTTTATCTGCAGGGGTAGGTAGAGAGGATAAATCGTCAAATAATTCGGTATTGGCACACAATTCTTGCCTCATTCACATTCATACATGTTCTTCTATTATTCTGACTCTTAACATGGCCAGTATCTGATTCAGTCGATCGTGCCACGTCTAGCTTGGGCGTCCCCCTACCTTTCACATTTGTGTCGTATATTCTCCTTTCACTCCTTTTTCGTTCATTCGCTCTACATGCCCAAACCATCCGAGCATCTTTTTCTTAATCTTTCTCATTACGCTTACATGCCTTGCATTATTTCCATATTTCTCACACAATCATACATGGCTTTACCACACTTACGCCTAAGGGATCTCATTTCTACAGCATTCAGTATACTTTCATCCTTCCTCTGCCAGTTTCATTCTTCACTGCCATATTTCAGGGAAGGTACCAGCCCTCCATTGTGGACTGCTAACTCCGCTAGAGATATGGAAAAATTAATTTTACTGTTATTAATTACTATAAACATACATAATTCGTGTTCACTTTAAGAGGTCATAACTTCGCCATTTTTAACGAAATCAAAAACTAATTTGACTGTCATTATTAAATCTTTAAATATAATAATAAAAAAAACAACTTCATCAAAACTATATAACAACTTCAAAAAATATATATTCCTGACTTTGGGGAATTTATATTAAGTTGGAGAATATTCCCAGTTGCACATCACTAGTGCCACTGCTCCATAGTGTTTGCTCATATTATATATGTTGCATTCTTTAGGTGCCAAGCTACGACCTGGAGACCATGCTGATCCCGCTGCCCGGCTCAGAACTCATGAAGCTCTCCCGCAAGATCTCCGACAACGTGGCCATCTTCCTCCCGCGCAACACGGACACCAACCAGCTGGTGATCATGGCCGGCCCAGGACACTCCGTCGAGATCGAGCAGAACTTCCTGGACAAGAAGCTGATAGCGCTCACCGCCTTCTACGGGGAACTCCTCAAAGAATAGTAGTTGACACAAGTGACTCACTAACCATTTACCAGATTAGTTTCGTAATTATTTTATAAGCAATAAAGTGTATTCAGTAGTAACGCCTAAGTCTTATAATAATTTCGCATCAGTTTGTCGTTTACGTAAGTTCTGTTCCTACAAAGTCAAAGGTTGGGTGTCCACTGTTGTGTAAAAATAAGTTATGTATAAGGTTTTAGTGAAATAATTGGCTGTCCTAACTACGTCAAGTCCTTTTGTTTTAGTTTTGTTCTATTGTTGTCCAGATATTATGGCCCTGTTTGAATGTGCGCTGCGGACAACAAAAAACAATTGGCTACAGGGCCGTAGCCAGAGTTGAATTTAAGATAGGGCAGCGGTAATTACAGGTAGGGCGCAAGTAAAAATGTGATTTGATCTGATTTGGTGAATCGATTTTCATCGTACATGTGTGAGGCAATACTTAATTGGATGATCAAAAGTATCAAAACATTTAGTTATTTGACAATGATAAAGGATTACCTTGTGTTCTTTCACCAGGTGGACAATAAGGTAGATCAACTGTCTTAGTTCTTTTCTTTTCGAAGGCTAGAAACACCATGCCTGCCATTCTTTCGTGACCCATTGACAGCCTCGGAGGCCTATTATTGCAGTCAATGTTGAAAACGTAGATTCGCACATAGCAGTGCTGCAGCCTATTGTCGCCACAGATGCAAAAATTTCATACGTATCTCTAAATGCCTCTCGCTGCATGTATAAAACTTGCATTGTGCTTTCCGTTTTATATTATCATAGTCAATGGTATTTCTTAAGGTAGGGCACAGGTATTTTAAGGTAGGGCATTGCCCCATAATGCCTCCCCCTGGCTACGGCCCTGCTGTCCTAAGTGTCCTTTTGTTTTATTTTTGTTCTATTGTTGTCCAGATATTATAACCCTGTTCAATTTAAGCGCTGTGGACAACCAAAAAATCATATAATAATTGGCTGTCCTAACTGCGTCAAGTCCTTTTGTTTTATTGTCTAGATATTATTACCCTTTCCTAATGAATGTGTGCTGTGGACAACCTAAAAAACATATAATAATTGACATCCTAACTGCGTCAAGTCTTTTTGTTTTATTTTTGTTCTATCGTTGTCCAGATAATATGACTATTCAATTGAATAAGAGCGGTGGGCAACCAAAAAAAACATATAATAATTGGCCGTCCTAACTGCGTCAAGTCCTTTTGTTCTACTGTCTTGATATTATAACTTTGTACAATTGATTGTGTACTGTGGACAACCAAAAAACAATTGACTATCCTAACTGCGTCAAGTCCTTTTGTTTTATTGTCTTGATATTATAACCTTGTACAATTGAATATGTGCTGTGAACAACAAAAAAAAACATAATAATTGGCTGTCCTAACTGTGTCAAGTCCTTTTGTTTTATTTTTGTTAAGACCCTGTTCAATTGAATGCGAATTGTGGACAACCAAAAAACACCCAATAATTGTATAAATTTAACTATAGTGTTATCAAATACATACATAATGTATCATTGTAGGAGATAATACTAATAATAAATCTAAATGAAATGTGAAACCAAATAAGACACGGAAAAATAAAAAGGTTACGGTCGCAACTAGGAATTGAACTCATGATATCTTGTCTTACTAGGAACAGCTCCTTGACCAACTCGGCTGTCCCGGTAAGACAAGAGATCCTGGGTTGGATTCCCAGTTGCAATCTTTTTATTTTTCTGTGTCTTGTTCGATTTCACGTTTCTTTTCGATTTATTATTATTATTAGATATATTATCTTCTTCTTCAATGATATATTACATTGATGGGTGTAACCTTCAAAACTTATTCAATTGAATATTATGCATATTGATTATTTCATTTTCTCTTTAACGAGCAATAAAAAATAGTGACATCTGACCTTTGACTTGAGATAGAGTTGTTTTATGCATTTATAGAATTCTACAGAAAATTTTAAATGTGATACAATCATTATTTCGACTTTAAAACTCCAATATTAATTACTGCAACTTCACAAAACAAGACTTATGGATTCTGCAGTGTTTGTCGCACTGTGGAATCTTCATTCCGATTCCTGAACAATCACAATAATTTTTAATAGTGTAGGTACATATAATTATGTATTGATCATTGATGTAGAAAAGTTTAGATAACCGTTCTGAATTTAACAATCACAAATTAAATGAACACTGATGTGTTGCCTATTAAATTCATTTCTCTCTGATCACATCTCTGCCAACATTTGAACTTGGCCCAACTGAAGAATGTCTTCATTCCAATAATAGCAGCAAAACAAATTACTTTGTTTTCCATAATAATGGTCACTCTTCCAATGTTCGAACTTAGCCCAACTGAAGAATGTCTTCATTCCAATAATAACGTAAGGTAACGTAAGTAAAATAAATTACTCTATTTTCATAATGATCACTCTTCCAATGTTCGACTAATGGCCCATTTATATTAGGAATAAGCGATAAGAATAGGCCGGGGCCTTAATCCGTAATATTTTAGATGGTCGTTTATAATTGGAATAGGAATAGAATAGAATATGCCCATAGAAGTGACAATGCCGCTATCACTTGTCTATGTCAACTGTCAACCGAGAGATTATATTAGTTTATAAGAGATGTTTATTGCTGTTTATTAGATCACTTTCGTCTTCAGCGAATATAAATTTAAATTCGGTAAAGTATTTATTAACTCCGCGTAAATACTTGTTCACAAAATTATTATTCAACTAAAGTGAATTGTAGATACCATAGACTATTGATCGAAAATACGTAAATCTCAGCATGTATCTAAGCTTTCTGTAATCCATAACCGTAAAAGATAAAGTTGAACCATCTTTTCGGTTATGGAAAATTATTAAAGATTATTGCCATCTATTATAAACGGTTACACAGGTTTCCTATCTTCCAACTTCTACGGCCTAGGGCTTATCGAATACGGATTACAGACTATTCCTAATATAAACGGGCCATTAGCCC
Organism: Glyphotaelius pellucidus; assembly: GCA_936435175.1. NCBI lineage: Eukaryota > Metazoa > Arthropoda > Insecta > Trichoptera > Limnephilidae > Glyphotaelius > Glyphotaelius pellucidus. Next base: position 4,866,075 of record OW386544.1, on the reverse strand, counting down.
AACTGAAGAATGTCTTCATTCCAATAATAACAGTAAAACAAATAACTTTTTTTTTCATTATACATAATGGCTGCAGGTAAATCGTTTTTGATATTCAAATACACAAATCAAAGGAATTCCCTTTTTTTGTTTCTAAGCTTCCATTTTTGCTAATACGTACAACATATTGTCACCGGCACAAAATTTTGTAAACAAACATGGTCATTTTTGGCATTACCAATCTCATTTTCTACATCAATGTGTGTGTTACTTTAAAACATTTTCCATTGCGCAATGTAATACAATAATAATCGGTAGGTATTATACATATCGGCTTTAAGTATACTTACATAATGCTCAAAGTAGATTGTCTGTAAAATGTTACGATTACCGACTGCATTGTTTTAGGTTTTTATAAAATAAACATTGTGTGTTGTGGTGTGACTTGTAATCGACTCTGGCTATGTATCAATGTGAACTCGTTTAACTACTGCTAATAAACTCATTCTCAAGGAATGCTTCTCGTCCATTTTTTGTTTGATTTCAATAATTTGTAATGAAAGATATTTGATGGGACATGAATATTGACCATCTCTAAGAAATTGGAGACAAAACTTTGCAGAAAATCTTGGTGTAAATAAGGACAATTATGAATGGGGTTCAAGAATTAGACCATGAAAGAGGGATAAAGCACCACAAGAGGCCATCCATAAATTACGTCACATGAATTTCATGATTTTTTTAAATCCTCCCCCCCTTCCATCCCTGTCACACATTGCCACATTTGTGAGAACCCCCTGCCCCCCTAGTGTGATATGTCACATATTTTACAATTTTACATCTAAAATTTTTTTGCATTTTAATCAATCAAATAATGAACAAAGCAAAATGTATGAGTGAGATTATTTATTAAAATTTCCTTAAATCTAGAAGTATTGTACTACGGTTGGTTCTTCAATCCTTCATCTCCCCTTCCTCGTCCTCGTCTTCAGCTCCACGGATGTAAAGCACGTTGTTACACCTGATGAGGACCTCGCCCAGGTTACCTGCAACGAGCACCCGAATATTATTTCCAATAGCAACAGGCATTGCATTTCAATTGCGCATGTCAATGTCTGCTACTGCCAACAGCTGGACACCTTCGAAAGAAAGGTACTTCGAAGAATCTTAGGAGTGGTGCGAGAGGGAGAGTCATGGAGAATCTGCCACAATAATGAGCTTTATGATATTTACCAAGCTCTCAGACTCTACCCATTTAAAGCTCCAAAGATTAAGATGGGCTGGACATGTGCACCGAATGCCAAGCACACGAGTGGCGAAGAAGGTTCTAATAGGTCACCGGGAGGTAAACGGAAGGCGGGCAGATCTAGGCTGAGATGGGAGGATGTCAGGAAGGATCAAGGGAACTACTTCATGTTGCTGTTGAGGACAGAGGGCGGTGGAGGCTTATTTTGAAGGAGGCCGAGGCTCGAAATGGGCTGTAGCGCCGTTGAAGAAGAAGAAGAATGTCTACTACTGCCATAGAATAAAGAATATAACACTATAATTGTTTCCATTCATACAAATTTGAATTTAAACAAATGAACCACTGACTTAGTTCCTTTCGAGGCCATTTAGTATGCGATCTCTGAAATGGTAAGATATTGAAACACAAGAGATATGCCATGATGGCCGCCCGACTGTCGGCGGACTACGGTCTAATGGTCCTAGTTTGAATATGGAATTTAGTTGATTTTTTTAATGTGTGCAATAGTATTAGTTAACAATATCGGCGCCACCGAGAAGTACAGTCCCCCCACCCAGTGAGAACTGCCGATAGCACATCTCTTATATTTCAATATCTTTGGTATATTGCCATCCCATTTGAATTTTGTAATAATGAGAAAACAGTTTTGTAAGGAAATATTGGAATGATTTGAATTACAATTACAATACTGGGTTGCATTGGGTAAGTATGAAGAAATAAGGATGTTAATTCATAGAAAACTACATAAATTATGGTAAACTTTTGAAAAAATCTTTTAATTACTGTAAAATACAGCTTTTTGCATTCGGGGTGATGGAAAATGCTGAATTCAAAGTTTCAATAATAAAAAATAAAAATTTGCTTTCGTCATACGAGATTGCGGCATGGTTTTTTCTAAAAAATATTCGTGTCCAGTGATTTCAAAAGTTTACCTAAATTACATTATAAACATGTAGAAAAGTCAAGTTGTAGTAGCTCAACTAAAGCATTATTACAGTCTAAAAATACAACTTTTGTCATGATGATTTGCTAGTACTTGTAACTTGAATGGTCTTATAGATGGCATGATAGCGCTTCAATTGTCAATCTACCTATTTTGTAGTGCACACATGCTCAAAAACATTGTCGATATTAAAAGTATTATTAAGAAAGTCTTAGAAGTGTTGAGGATCAAAACTTAATGGTCAGGTAATGGATAGATTCTAAAATCTTTCCGTTCCCTACTCATTCAGTCTTAGACAATACCCAATATTTTATTCAAAATTTTAGATCAATCTCTGAGTTTGGCTAGTGGGACTTCTGCGAAGGTAAACCGTATTTTTGGTAATTTTTGGATATTGGTGGCCACGGCTATTACGAATAATTTTTAGAAAAAAACTTTAGATCTGCCTTAATCACTATAAAAGGAAACTTATTGCATCACGGCTGGCGGAAAATAATGCATTTTAATTTTCAATATCGTTAAATAAAATTTCACTTCGCGAATCGATCTACGACAGCCCGCCCGCTGCCGCTCGCCATTCTGTCAACTGTTGTGTTGTTGGTATCCTTGACTTCACACAAACGATTGTAGTCGACTTCGCGGGATAAATAATAAGGCGCGTAGGTACTGGAAGCGCGTAGGTACTGGAATGGAGACAAACCATTCAAATCCTGGGATGTTTTTTAAAATAAAGATAATATACACAAGCCCGCTACACAAACCCTGCGTAGCCAAATAAACCATTTAAAAACGTAGGCTGTTTTTTAAAGTAAAGATAACATACACAAGCCCGCTACACAAACCCTGCGTAGCCAAACAAACCATTCAAAAACGTAGGCTGTTTTTTAAAGTAACGATAACATACACAAGCCCGCTACACAAACCCTGCGTAGCCAAACAAACCATTCAAAAACGTAGGCTGTTTTTTAAAGTAAAGATAACATACACAAGCCCGCTACACAATATTTATTACAATTATTATTATACACATTTTTCATAATTACGCGCCCATCATGTATCACGCGAAGTTGCCTACAATCGTATTTAGTTGTGAGGTCAGGGATACCAACAATGACAAAATGGCGGGCGGCAACGGCAGCGGGCGGGCTGTCGTAGATCGATTGGCGAAGTGAAATTTTATTTAACGATATTGAAAATTAAAATGCATTATTTTCCGCCAGCCGTGATGCAATAAGTTTCCTTTTATAGTGATTAAGGCAAATCTAAAGTTTTTTTCTAAAAATTATTCGTAATAGCCGTGGCCACCAATATCCAAATTTTACCGTATTTTTTTACCTGTGCAATTTCCATCAACATGTTCCTCTGTATTAGCTAACTGCAGGTTCATGTATCCGTCAACTGATACAAGATATCCTTTGTATTCATGTCCCCATTTTAGCTTTACAAGGACGGCCTTTCCGGTCAAGCTGTTGAGGAAGGGTTTGGGATTTATGGGCATAGCCGCCGACATGATGTGTGCTGGTTATTTCTCCTGCAAATCGAAAAACATACACCAAGGGTTAGCTGTTTCCTTGGGGCATTTCACTGAATTGGACAAACATTTTTTACAATTAACGCTTGTCAAACGAGTAGTACTAAGATTGAATTTTAGAGATGTAACTTTACAAGGCTTACCGGTTAAAACGTAAATATTATAATTTATCCGGCTTTCAGATCAAAGCACGCGCTAAAATTATATCGAATTGAACGAAAACGTCAAAAAACGTTGTTGATTGTGTTTTTCTATGCACAAAGCAGAACAGCCAACACATTGCAACACAAGAAAAATCCTGCTTGAGTGACTTCTCTATTTATTTCGACATAGTTGAAAGTTGAAAGCCTGACAATAGGATTTTAGTAAAAAATGGGTAATTTCCAATCTATGTTATTGACCTCGTCTCTGAATGTCACTGTCATTCGCTTCGTTTTTATTCCGTGGCCGTTTTGCGTGTTGAATTATTGACTACGTAGAATGGTTTTAATATCGGCCTCCGATATTACAAATTCAATGTGAACGACTCCGAGCAAAGATGGAAATAATATCCATCGATGATAATAATATCGAACCTCTCGTCAGTAGAAACAAGCGCGGTTTTTGTGCGAGGATAAATACCCGGAGTACATACAGTTATATTTTTAATATTTCGCTTTCAATAGTGCTAGTCGTTTTGTTTATATTGGTGATATATTTCTTTAAAGATTACTTAAAAGCTGTGTTGTTTTGGGTGGAGACGCAGAATCCTTGGTGTATATTTGTGCTGTTCATATGTCTGTTCACGGTGGTAAGTTTCCCGGTGACGATCGGGTACCTGGTACTGATCATCACGAGCGGGTACCTGTTCGGGATTCTTCGCGGGATGGGCACGGTGCTGATCAGTGCCAACGTGGGGGTGGCGGTGGCGCACTATACGCTGAGGGCCCTGGGGGCGCGTCTGCCTGTGGGGCGTCTGCTGTCGGGGGACACGGCCCGCGCCATGATGCGGGTCATATCGGGCCCTCAGGCCTTCCGGATCGTGCTCTTCGCGCGCCTCACGCCCATTCCCTTCGGCATCCAGAACACCATCTTTGCGGTGAGTTCCTTTCTTTCATTTACATTCTTGACTTAACAAGGAAAAAGCGTAAATAGTTATCCATATAAACAGATAGGAATAGACGGCGACAACCGTCATTTGACCTTCCATTATCGCATTACCAGGGACTGAATAAGGAAAATAGGGAATAAAAACTTAATTCTTAGATAACAATAACTAACACCTCTTATCAGTTTTATCCCTTCAAATCGGTTCTGCTCCTAGTAGTGTGATATCTGTTGACCCTAAATATGACAATTTCTCCTTGTATTACCGTACCTGCTTCATACGGTCCTGTCTTCATTCTAGTGTTACTTATCATGTTATTAGCTAAGGTGTCTCCCTTTGCAGCTGAGCAGCGTGAGTGGGCTGCAGTACCATACAGCCTCCTGCGCTGGCTTGCTGCCTGCACAGGTCATCAACGTGTACCTTGGCTCTACTCTCCGTTCCATGCACGATGTACTGCAGGAGTCACACCTCACCGGGTACATCGTATTCGCTTGTCAGGTAAGCGCTAGTACTTTCATGTCAAATTTGTATTTGTCGCGCCAGGTAATTATTAATACTTCACTTCTATGCAAAATTTGTATTTGTCTCACAAGGTTAATTAATACTCAAACTTCTATGCCAAATTTGTATTTGTCTCATCAGGTAATTATTAATATTTACACTTCTTTGCCAAATTTGTATTTGTCTTGTTAGGCAATTATTAATACTTATACTTTCATGCCAAATTTGTATTTGTCTCATCAGGTAATCATTAATACTTACACTTTTATACCAAATTTGTATTTGTCTCATCAGGTAATTATTAATACTTACACTTCTATGCCAAATTTGTATTTGTCTCATCAGGTAATTATTAATACTCAAATTTCTACACCAAATTTGTATTTGTCTCATCAGATAATTATTAATACTTACACTTCTTTGCCAAATTTGTATTTGTCTTGTCAGGCAACTATTAATAATTATACTTCTATGCCAAATTTGTGTTTGTCTCATCAGCTAATCATTAATACTTACACTTTTATGCCAAATTTGTATTTGTCTCATCAGGTAATTATTAATACTTACACTTCTATGCCAAATTTGTATTTGTCTCATCAGGTAATTATTAATACTTACACTTCTATGCCAAATTTGTATTTGTCTCATCAGGTAATTATTAATACTTACACTTTTACGCCAAATTTGTATTTGTCTCATCAGGTAATTATTAATACTCAAATTTCTACACCAAATTTGTATTTATCTCATCAGATAATTATTAATACTTACACTTCTTTGCCAAATTTGTATTTGTCTTGTCAGGCAACTATTAATAATTATACTTCTATGCCAAATTTGTGTTTGTCTCATCAGGTAATCATTTACTTACACTTCTATGCCAAATTTGTGTTTGTCTCATCAGGTAATCATTAATACTTACACTTCTATGCCAAATTTGTATTTGTCTCATCAGGTAATTATTAATACTTACACTTCTATGCCAAATTTGTATTTGTCTCATCAGGTAATTATTAATACTTACACTTTTACGCCAAATTTGTATTTGTCTCATCAGGCAATTATTAATACTAGCGGTCGCCCAATGGTCGAAATTCAACCATAATTGTAAAGTATTTTTTATTGATTTAATGTATTTTTTATGCATAATTTAAAAAAAATATTAGCATTCTGTACTCCTTCTCTATATAAACTATAAATGTGCGAAATTTCATACTCCTCTGTCTGCGCAATTTTCGTAAAAAGGGGTACAAAGTTTTTGCTTCGCGTATTAATATACTGATTTACATTTCTATGCCAAATTTGTATTTGTCTTATTAGGTAATCAAATACTTACGAAATAATTGGATTTGCTACAAGGCTTTATTCAAATCTAAAAGTTAACTACAAAAAAGTAAACTATACACTTTTAAAAAAACAGATTATTTTTAAAAATTTGAAATTGTCATGATTATTTGGACATATTCGAATTTTTTCCTTATTTGGTACCTACCTGTCTGAAAAAAAAAGAAAACAAAAGGAAATTAACGTTTCTTATTTGAAATAAATAAATTTTGCATTAAGTAAGTCGGTATATGTTATGATTTATTGAATAAGGGAAAATTAGAAACATACTTTTTTGAATGCAAGGTCTGTTGTTCACAGAGCTACTAGTATTTAATTTTCTGTTTCGGCTAATATCCTTCCCTTCCCTACTCCCTCGAGGTTTGAAGCCTGAAAACATTACCCAATTTGGGATACCATAGTCTCACTGGCTTGAGAAGGTTGGAAGCAGTTGTGTCTCATAAAAAAATATGCAAGGAATTCGTGCCAAAACAGATTAGTGTGGGGTTTATACTGACTGCCTACCCCTTCTGAGAAATGGTGTGATGGTTAGATAGTTATTTCAGAATTCTAGTAATTTGTTGACTGTTTATGACTAATCTAAAAAACAGTCAACTCCTGTAACAAATATGTTATAAGACACACTAAGTGATAAAACTAACCTATTTCCATATCACTCGGTGAGGTCTGGAATTACCCTGACAATAAATTATGCAAATTTCTTTTGTGATAATAACACATGCGACACAAATATTTGATTATTTTTGTCATAAACACCTCTTGTGTGTGAACTGTTTGATAATTGAATAATTCATTATTATAAACATTTTTGCCGACCTTTATTTGACGGTTAGTTATTCACTCACTCTGAGAAATATTCAGTAGTCTGGCAAATAAAATAAATTAACATAAAAACTAATTTGTATTACATATAATCAATATGTAATGTATATTTTTTTATCCAAGTGTCCACTTTACTGGAAACAAAATAAATTGTCTAATTTAGTTAAACCTCGAGAAAAAATCCCAAACGGAGAGCTCTGCCATAACGGAATATGCCCAATTTTTTTTTGTCTGGATTTTCGAGGTCATCGCAACTTATTTATTTATATTGTTTCCTTTTCTGTCTGGAATTTGAAGGTCATTGTGACTATTTTCAGTTTGATATATCATTTTCACCGTGAGCTATGGAGCTTTGAAATATCGATTTAGCAGTGAAAAAAGACCACTTTTATAGTATATTAGTTCCAGAGTGAAAGATACTCTCAGTATCGCCCTGGTGTTAAGACCACCATTCAGAATTGAAATGTTGCTTGAAATGGCTTCAGCCGTGTTTGGTGACCAGATTTGAATAGCCAGGTATTTCCCACCTTCCTCTTACCCATCTGCTTTGCCTCCCCACTACCTCCAGCCTCACAACAACCCCAATTGGGGATACCATAGTCTCACTGGCTACAGATGGGAGCAGCTGGGGGACTCTTCTCAGACTCACAAAAAAATTTTAAAAACTTATTTTTTTAGCTCGCATTTTAATTTCATGTTTCCATGACATCTCAACAAAGTTGTATTTTAACACTCCTTTGTAAAATCATTAAAAGTGATGAAAAAAAACTGAGTTAAATTTTTTATGTTCGTTAGGTTATGGGTTTTTATTTTTTCCCTCACTTAATGACTTTTCAAAGTAGTCATGAAGTGCCACTTTTTCGAGTTGTCTGATAACCAATTTTCATCATGAAAAGTTTTGAAATTTTTGCCATTTTGTCAGTTTCATATTTAAATAAGAAAAAATGGTTTGTTCAAAGAATGTTGAAATATTTATTTATTTATTATAAACGGTATACATATACCATAAACACGGATTACCTATCACAAAATCAAAGTTAAATAAGAAATAATAAAAAAGGGTACATCACTTAATAGTGGCCTTTGATTAAGAAATGATAACAGAGATACAATTACATATAAAATTCTATAGTGCAAATAAAGTTAATACTGATCTTGTACCTAGCTTTTGTGCAGTTAAATAGATCTGCCACAACAGCATATCTATTAGTAACTTCATGTAATCTAGGTACAAGCGAGTGTTTCATGTACTCAGTCCGGTTATTGTAGCATTTAAACAGGATTTTAGAACGAGTGGCTCTCATGGGTACATGAAATTCAATGAGCTTAGTTAAATCAGGACTGTCTACTCTACCATTTACAATTTTGAACGTAAATATTAAGTCAGATATAATTCTTCGATCTGAGAGTCTTAAAAAATTTAACGTTTTCATCAAGTAATTATAGTTTATGTTTTCAATGGGAATGCCAAGTTTAAAATTAATGTGTCTTAGAAATTTATGTTGAATTTTCTCGATTGAATCTGAATGTATTTTAAAATGGGGGGGACCAGATCGAGGAGTTATATTCGACTTGACTACGTACGAAATATGGTTGAAGTCTGATATAACAACCCATCTAACTACTTTTGTAAAATAATAAATGTTTTTAATAAGTATGAAACCACAATAACATTTTCATTGAGTGCTTATCACAAGAAACCAACGAAGGAAGCCATTAATTGTGATTATTTACTGCCTTTAATCTTTAAATCAGTACACAATAAAAACCATAAAAGAAAACAACCAAAAATAGCAAAGAATAATTTTATCTTTAGCTAATCTCATTGTCAGCAGTAAAAAGGAATCTCTAAGAAGTGAATAATGCACTTTAATGTATTTTCCACTAACTTAACAATGATAATATTTGTCAAGGCTTCTGTATTCTGTAGCAAAATGGTCTAAACATTTGTCATTGTGTCATCAGTTAACTTGAGTCATTAATAATACCTGCAAAAAAGATTTACGACTGTCACTAGGAATATCGCAATTGAATATTTAATTTGATGTCTATGACAGTGTAATTAATATATGGTGCGCGCCTCTAATTGTATAGCTCTATGTGCATCTATGAGTTTATGTGGAAGATTCTCTTGGGAAGTCCTAGTGAAAATTGCATTGGGTAAAGTTTATTTACTAAAATGATTGAAGTAGCACCTTGTTTCTACTTATTAGTATAAGAAAAAATTATGTCGGGGACATGCAGAAAATAGGTAATTAGGTTCCAAGTTGGGTTATTTAAATAATTTGTGTGGATTTAGATTGAATCGGAACATTCCGGCAAATGTTACTTTATATTAACAAAATCCAAGATGGCGGCATTAGATCTTTTGACAAGGAAAAATTTTGAACTTCGATTGAATATAAAATGCATCTTTTTTCAATTACTCCCGATGTAAATAGTCGTTTCTTGGAGTTATTTAGTTGAAAAGATCTGTTTTATAAAAATATCACCATTTATTGGATAACCAACACCTCTGCCATAGGTCACCTCGAGTGGAACGCTGATTGGTGACTTAGCAGGCGTGCCTGGGTTTATGGGGTGAGGTTTGTCTAGGTCTTGGTGGCCGATGACCCAGACACACTGTAACCCAGATTCCTACCCGTCCCTCACACCTTTTCCTTCTCAGAACTTCCTCTCCTTCCTTCAAAAGACCCTCCACACAGCATCCTCAAAGATGGCACAGGCCCCAAGGAAAATTATTTTCCTCAGGGCCTCCTGTGTGCAGCTAATCTTAAAGGAAACTTTAGCTTGAATTGTTGTTTGAAATGGATTTAGCCGTTTTTGGTGACCAGATATAATGAATGGCCAAACACTTTCCACCCTTCCTCTTTGCCTTTTGATCTCCCTCGACAGCTTCTTTCAGTCTCACAAAATTCTGCATTTAATGGGTATGCCGTAGACTCTTGTGCCATAAATGTAAAGTAATTTTTTTTAACGTACCGCACCAGAGTTCCAACTGCTCCTAACCGTCTGGAGCCAGTGAGAGGCTGAAAGTAGCGGAAATGGAAATGAGACAAGAATGAGAAAATATCTGGTAATTCAGATTTTGTCAAAAGCCATTTCAAGCAACGTTTCGATTCCTAAATTAAATAGTCATATTCCGAAATGTTAATATTATTTGACTGTGTTATGTAGTTTTGTTAAATTACGATTACGTAATTGCTTATGCCTCACTTACTTTAGACAAAGAATTCACATGTTTTAATTATGATGTAGAAACACCTGTGCGTTTGTTTCCTATAAATAGGCTATTAAAAACAAATTATTACCCAGTTTTATTACACTGTAGGTAAGTACATATTTACCCAAGTGTGTTGTAGATAATACTGTTAATATAAATTATAATATTTTTGAATACTAACTGATATCTAAGTCTATCTTCTAATCCGTGATGTGATTTTTTATGATGACAATAAAATTGGTAAATGATAACCACAAATCATCCACCAAAATTACATAACTAGTACAGTTAACAGTAATCTGTTTTTTAACCTTTCCTTGCCGGTGCTAGCAACAGATTTGTTGCATTTGTGATTATTTAAATATCTGTGGTGTCCTCTGGTGCACATTACAACTCTGATAATCGGGAGTTTCAAAAATGCTTCAGTTCTTTTAGATCAGAGGTTCCCAAACTTTTTTTTTCTCGTAGACCACTTTCAAAATTTTACTAGTCACGGTGGACTCCCTGCTGGTACATATCTACCATATTCCCGAAACTCAAAATATTGAATGGCGAGGTGTGGTCTGTCACAACGGAGCAGTACCGGATCTACGACTTTTCAAACGGGGGCAAAATGGACCATTATTCAAGATTGTATTTGTCACGATGGACAGGGCATAACGGGATATGGGACAGGGGGAGGCATGGGTATGTTCCCATCCCAGTACAGTACACCCATATCCCACTACGCCCCCCCCCCTCTTGCCTAGCTGGGGTTTTAAGATCTCATGCTTAACTGGTACAACAATGTGCGCTGTATGCCAATCGCTCTGTTATGGAGGGGGCATAATGGGATATGAGACGGAGGATGGGATGGGATATGAATATGGGGCACGGGATGGGTCTTAATCAAAACCAGTTCGTGGACCCCCACTGACAACTTGTGAACCCCATTTCTTTATCGCACCTACGTGGACCCCCGTCGGATCTCCCGTGGACCCCTAGGGACCACTTTGAGAAACACTGGTTTAGATTAAGAGTCTTGTTTATTGTTGTCTTATTTAAAATGAATATCTGAGGACTTAACTTCTGTTCTAACTGATGCACTGTGATAACATGGAGCAGGAGAAATGGTCACTGAAAGAATTTTGAATGTCAGCGTGGGTTGATAACTTGGCGAGTGGTGCGGTAGTGAGCAAGGGGAGAACGGGGTTTTGCTCACCGTGCGCGTTGTCAGCCGTAGTGCAATGGATGTATCATGTGTTTTATGCGTTGTTGAGGTTTTTCCTCGTTTTCATCACTGATACATACTATTTTACTTATACCCACTGTGTCCATATATACTATTGATAAAATGATTTACGTAAGTTATAAATGACTATTCATTTTTATCCAACTTTTTTTTTATTTGCTGCCAAAATGACATGTTCATTTTTAATGGTTATATTTTGTATTTACACAATTTTTGTCTTCGAGGGATTTTCTAGCATAGTAACGGAAGGGTTAATGGCTTTATGAGTGTAATCTTATCTTTGATGCATCTAATAATAAAAAAAGGTAATGTAGTTGGCTTCATTTTCAGTAACTAAATACACACAGTTTTATCTGATTTTGTATGTAGTTCAAATGTGAAATCAACACCGTGTTTCCGCCTGCACACTGAAAACCAGATATTTTTCAATTAACGTTAGTTAACCAGTTCACTTTTAATTGAATTTTTTTAAATTAATAGAGTTCCGCTTGTTTAGTCAAGCTTGCCTCACTCAAATGAAAATAAATAAAAAATAACTTATTTGTTATTTTTATAAATTACTTTTTGTTTTTGTGATTATCGCATAAGAGTTCAAACTGCCCGGAACAAATAGGACTATGGTATACTGTAAAAAAGCCTTCTTATTATTTCAAGCGTATGTTGAGAGTTCAGTCTCGAATACCTTCTCTTTCTTGCACGGCTTCATCCTTTTCTAATTAGGGGCGGGAGATGCTATTGGTTGTCAGATAGTAGATGTCACAGGTGGTCTGACCGATATAAGGTCATACGGTATCTCGAGAAAGTTGAGTTGCCTTCCAGTTCTACCCGCGCATCTTTAAAGAAAGCCTCTGGCAGGACCGAAAGTCTTTCAGCTAACCCAGAGTGAATACTCGTAAGAGTACATTGTAATAATTATTGTTATGCAATTCTTATTGATTTATAAATATTTTATATAATATTTAAACTAAGTAAATTAAATGGCGTATAGAGACAGGGTGTTTAAGACGTTAGAGTACAGATGTACGGGTATTATGATTGAGATGTATTGTAGATATAAGGATCCATAGCGTAATTAGTTTTTTGAAGGTGTGGAGGTGGGGAGTAGTTAGTGTTTTTGTTAGTATTTTTTTAAGCCTCATTAACCCGTCTAATCACAGGAGACCCAAGTTGTCCCAAAACATCATATGCCGTTATAATAACAGGAGACCCAGATTGTCCCAGAGCGACCGTGCATTATTAAAAGTTAGTTATCTCTTTTACTGTCAGGCAAACATTTGTGATTTCTTTTATGTTAGAAAGCGAATGAAATAATGCTTCTTATTGCTTTAGGAATATACGAGCTATATTGGTCAGATATTTTACAAATCCGATCATAAGTGACGATTTTATTTTGCGTCAATTTGTGACGTAACAAACACTTAATTTAAAAATAAAATTATATGAATGTCATAAAAAGTGAGGTGACAGTTTTATCACAAATTTTATTAAAAAAACGAATCTGTATTGAAAATTTTCGGTTTATTTTATTTTATATACTTTTTTGAGGAATCCCCAGGTAAGTATTTTTGAGCTAATTTACATTTTCAATATCAAAATTTTAATATTTTAAAACAAAAATGTTGATTTTTAATAAATACATCAAAAAGTTTATTTTATCTAGATTTTAGAAAAATTTTTGTTTTTGCAAAAAAGTAAAAAAATAACCAATAAAAAGTAACATTAAAAATGCGTGGGAAAAGCCAGGAATTTTGTGCTCAGATCTTGACAGGCAAAAGTTCGTAGATATTATTTTCTCATTATTCGAAGGGTTAAGTACTTTATTCTAATTTTAAATTTTTGCACGGAAAAGCTGTTAGAAGAATTTTGGGAGGATAAATCAAAATACTTTTGGTAGACCCTGTACTAGGTTAAACTGGTTTTAAATGCCTCACCCAACATAAATACCTATGCACTTTAGAATGCATTTAATAGCTCTCTGGCCACAGAAATCCATACAAACTTTCACGTGAAACCTTATCAGCTGCGTTAACGGCCCACAAATAGTGCTGATTAGAGCTGTGCCAATCTCACATGTGTATTGAATTGCAAAACATATTAAATTATTTATTACATTCTTAATATTTTATGGATTTTTTTCAATAAACAAAATTATATATATTTTTTATTTTTTAATGTGAATGCCGCAAAAGAGTACCAACTGATCCTAACTGCCTGGAGCCAGTGAAACCTTGGCTTCCCAATTGGGGTATGTTGTAAGGCTGAAGGTGGAAGCGGAGAAGGAGACGGGAAGAGGAAGGTGGGAAAGTACCTGGCTATTTGTGATCTAGTTCAGTAACAATTTGGGAGGCGGGAATGGGTACCGCCGCCCCGGGAACCTTTATTGGATAACCAACACCTCTGCCATAGGTCACCCCAAGTGGTTCGCTACGTTTGGTGACTTTGCAGGGGTGCCCGGGTTCATGGGGTGAGGTTTGTCTAGGTCTTGGAGGCAGATGACCAGGACACACTGAACCCCAGATTCCTACCCACTTCTTAAACCCTTTTCCATTCCTAGAACTCTCCTCCCCTTCCTTTCCTTAAAAAAAACCTTCACACAGCATCCCCAAAGATGACATAGGCCCTGAATTAAATTATTTTCCTCAGGGCCTCCTGTGTGGAGCTCATGTAAAAAAAAAAAGTAACGTTTCAATTCTGAATGGTGGTCTTACACCAGGGCAATACTGAGAGTATCTTCCACTCTGGAAAGTGCCGCAAATGTGCCTTATATTATTTTTAATTGATTTATTTGTGTTTCCACAATTTAATAATTTAGATACTCTCAGTATCGCCTGGTGTAAGACCACCATTCAGAATTGAAACATTGCTTAAAATGGCTTTAGCCTTGTTTGGTGACAAGAACTGAGTAGTCAGGTAGGTACTTTTCCATCTTTCTCTTCCCCACCTATATCCAAGCTACCTTCAGCCTCACAGCGTTTCCCACTGGCTTCAGATTGTTGAAAGCTGTTGAGACTCTTTTGCAATTATTTCTTGTGTTTTCTTTATTCTATGGTTTCAACACAACGGAGCTAGATATGTCTGTTGCATATTTCTCAACGATAAATCATTCTGGTTGACATTGGTGAAGCGAGGTTGTGTTATGCAACATTTGTTGACACCTTTACGTTGCCTCCAATCTTATTGCATCTTTCGTAATACCAGTCAGACTCGATCTTTGCGAATATACTTAATATGGAAATACTCCTTTATAATACGAGAATCTCGTAATACTATATACGGCACTGGAGAGATAAATCGATGAAGTGTCTGGCGGGCGTGTCTGTGTGCCCAAAGTAAGCTCAATTGTACATACTTTCAACTAAAATTGACACTCTTTTTCAAAAATCGAAATTCTCTCTTTTTTTACATTAGCTCCACACACAATGCCCTGAAGAAAAAAAAAATCCTCAAGGCCTATTTCATTTTTGGGGATGCTGTGTGGAGGGTCTTTTTAGCGTAAGAAAAGATAGGAAGTTCTGGGAAGGAAAAAAATATGAGGAGTTGGTAGAAATCTGGGAGTCAATGTGTCCAGGAGCGACAGACGTATGAATCCATTGCTCCCACTGCGGTGCAAGGTGATGGGTCGAGAGAGTCCGGCTGGAGAGGTCTAGGTTAGGTCTCCCTCAACCTCTCTCTCCCGATCCGGCACGCCACGCATTATAATTATACTGGGGATTGACACCAGTATTGCTTCTACATAATTTTTTTTTTTTTTTTTTAAAGAAAAACAAACATTCCCGGGTTACGAATAACCCAACAATGTTTGAAAATCTCCTACTACCACCACAGAAAGCCGAAAATGTTGCTTGTGTTGTGATGGAGGACATAGCCAGCCGAACACGCGAAGCCCGGGTGGGACCCAAACGGAATGCCCACTCAACCACTGCCCATAAACACACACTTCACCACGATCTACACATCTGCCCTGATGATGGACACTGTAATTCTGTCTGAAACGTTGGCTAAAGAAGGAGGAAGCGCAACACGGCGTAATACCCCAAAATTAATTCACGATAAGGCTTTAGCCATCTTTGGTGACCTGATCTCTGTAGCCAGGTACTGCCCAACTTTCGTCTTTCCATTTCCTTATCTTTTCCACTCCTTTCAAACACTCAACATGTACGAATCACTGATGCCATAGTCCAACTGGCTCCAAACAGTTGTAAACATTTGGGACTCTAGTGCGGTATTCATTTATAAAAAAAAACTGACTTCTACAGATTTTGTGTTCAATGGTATACAGCAAAGTTACCCAACCACAAATGGAACAAATCAACTGCCTTACATTTTATGTAGATACCGAATTTTACTTGTAAGTTGATGACAAAATAACTGATATAATTATTATCATGGAATATAACCTGTATTTTGATAACTTTTTCCTTGCATTCAAATGCAATTTTGTAGTAACAGAGTTCAAATTCATTTCTATTTAACCACTCTGGTATTTTGCAATTATGCAAGTTTTCTGTCAACGAACTGTCAGATTTATAAAAACTTTGTATTATTTCCGCTTTGCAATTAAAGCTCTATAAATGAAACATTTCTGAACGTAGCCGAATATTAAAAACTGTTTTTAAAAGGTTATAAAATAAGCTTTCAAATTGTTATATTACAAATAAATATTAACATTTGTAAATATTATAATTTAGAATGCAAACATAAAAATATTGTAAAAATGAGTCACGTGATGTTTTTATGTGAAAATGGTATTAAATCAAGGATTATGTAAAGAAAAACACTTATTCTATTGTATAAATGTACGAGTGTAGTAAAAAATTTCGTCACCTCACTTTTTTACCATTTCATACAAGAATATTTAATAAAAAATTAACTATGTCTAACGGCGCGTAAGCGATTTGGTGGGTGAAAACTGTTTCTACAAAATAAGTATTTTTATGTACTTCTATGGACAACTTTGAATAGATATCTGAAGCTTGATTCAATATGGATCAACTACTTTTTGTTTTAGGGTTGTCACTAGAACAATAACAGAGTTATAACGATTTCTGTAGGAACACACGCGTTAACGTGAAAACACGCTTATTGTACTTGACTGCTATTGTTACATTGCCGTGTAAACACGCTTACGGGTCGGAGTGGTTAACTTATACATGTTTTAAAAATACTAGTATATATCTACATAATATCAGAACTAACAAAATCAAGAAGTAAATTTATTTATTTATTTAAAATTTACGGCACAAAGTGCCATTTACAAGCTTGTGTATATTTAATTACAGTCATAGTACATTATACAGGCATTAAAAATAAACAATAATATCAAAAAATCATTATGTAGTGACCTCGTTAACGTATAATTGGCTGAAATATTCGATCAGTACAACCTTATATTTCAGTATGGAAATATTAAAAATATCAGCCACATTGGCATAAAAATTTCCAGTGGTGTGTAATCTATTTACAACTGAATTGGAGCCTGATACCGACATATAGTTGTCACAATAAAACGAACTAGGGAACCTTGATCTTATTGTAGGTATATGAAAGTGAATCAGTTTTAATATATCAGGGCTATCCAACTGATAGTTAACGATTTTATACAAAAATATCAGATCAAAAATTTTTCTTCTGTCACTTAATTTCAACAATTTTAATGAGTGCAACAAAAAATCATAATTTATTGATTCTAAGGGAATTCCAAGTCTAAAATTAATACACCTCAAAAATTTGTGTTGGACTCTTTCAATGGTATTGATGTGATTATTGAAGACAGGTGACCAAATTGTTGAATTATATTCAAGAATGCTTCTAACGAGAGATGTGAACAGAATTTTTAATGTGTAAATATTTTTAAAATCCTTGGAAATCCTTAATATAAAACCTAACATTTTCATAGCCCTGTTAGCTATAGAAGTTACATGAGATGCAAAGCAGAGTTTCTGATCAAAAATGATGCCCAGGTCAAGTATTTCGACTACAGAGATTAAGTCAACATTACAGAGTGCATAATTATATATTATTGGATGTTTAATTTTGTGGAACCTCATAACTTGGCATTTGTTAATATTAGCTGAAGTTTATTATCTGAACACCATTTGAAAAAGTTATTAAGGTTTTCTTGCAAGATTATGCAATCGTGCACATCATTTATGACTTTAAACAGCTTCATGTCATCAGCAAAGAGTAAGACTTCAACACTATGGAAAATGCTTGTGACATCATTGATGAATAGGATAAATAATGATTTTTTTTTTTTTACTTTTTACGTAATTACGTCACAAGAGTCCCAAATATTTCCAAACGTCTGGAGTCAGTGAAACTACGCCATTCCTAAATGAGGTATGTTGTGAGCCTGAAGGTAGTGATGAGATGAAGGAGATAGGGAAGTACCAAACATGGCTAAAGTCGCTTCAAGCAACATTTTGATTTTTAATGATGGTCTTTCACCAGGATGATAATGAAAGTATCGACCACTCTGTAAAGTGCTACATATTAGTATAAAAAATAGTATGCTGAATATTTTTTTTTTAAATAAATAAATTGTGAAATAATGCAAATTAATCCAATGAAATTCACTTGTGCCGGTATTTGAACTTGCGACCTCCAGATTCGTAACCGAGGTCGTCTTGTTTTTTATTTAGTTACAAAATGTTGCATTATCTTATAGCTGGTATTTGACCTTAACCTAGTCCTGCATATTTATATAACTTACTAATAAAAGTGTTTTAAATTTTATACAACCGATAAAAAACCGTATATTAATGGTTGTTTATCAGTTATGTAAAATTTAAAATGCTTTTATTTGTAAGGGGGAAACCTACTCACAGCATTAAGGTATAACTCACCAAAGATTACAATGGTTTAGGCTTCTTTTATATTTGTACTAGCTGGGTTACCCGGCTTCGCTCAGGACAACATTCGAGAGTGTTCTACAATTTATTTATAGTGGACCCGACAGACGTTGTCCTGTACACAACTGTCGGGACAAACTAAAATTAAAATAGAATAATATTGAATATTCGATACTGCGATGGTAGCGCAGTCTGCCGGATCCAATGTAAAACATTCCAAAATCAACAACTCCTTAGAAATAAAAAATTTATTAAAAGAACATTTTCCAGTGGACCAAATTGTGAATCTAAACCATTCTCGAATCCCCTTGAACCCACAAAAAAATTTCATCAAAATCGGTCCAGCCGTTTAGGAAGAGTTCAGTGACACACACGGACAGAAGAAATATATATATTAAGATATATAATAATATATTTGTAGATTGTAGATGTATAATTTTTTTTAAACCTTTTTCATTAAAACCTTTTTCATTTTCTCTAAACTTATCAATGCATAAATAAATGGAACTAAATTTTAACGGTTTTTTAACACTCCTAATCCGTTTAACCTGGCAAATTAATTCCTTTAGATTATGACCGGAAAACCTTTTAATATTTGTGCCTGCGTGAGAAATGCGAAAAATTCACATTGATTCACAAAAATCTGCTCTTTCATGGATGGCGCCAGTTTAATAAGTCGATATTTGAGGTGAATTTGAAATCGACATGACAATCGACGTGTTTGTTTTTATTTTTTTTTGTTGTCAGCAATTTTAGTTAGAAAAAACTTAAAGAAAACCATTTTTGAAACTTTTTAAAGTTTGCAATCAAAATTTATACATTTAAAAAATTACATGGTTATTTCTAATAATAAAATTTGAAAGCTTATTTCATCACCTTTAAAAAACAGTTTTTCGTTTATGGATATGTTTACAAATATTCCATTTATTTGAATTTTATTGCAAATATTCTGATTTACTGACCGAATACGGTTGAGACCTGAGCAGGTACCTTTAACCAGTAATTTATTATAACCAATCAGAATTTTATCAAAATTGTTTAAATCAAATTTTATGTAGTTTTCTGGAATCTTTTTTTATGTAATTCAAGATGTTTGCTATTGTCAAGTTATTATGTTCTGAAGTGAACTTTCTCCTGTCATTTGATTAGGTAATGGGTGCTCTAGTTGGCCTTTGCTCTGTCATTTGTACAAGCGTTGAGGCGCAGACCCACTTTATTGGTTAATGATGGTTAAGTGGGGTCACCAATAGGGTCTAGGAGTAACTTATGAGGGAATATTTTATTTAAACTCTTATGTTGGTACATGACTGTTACACGGATGCAAAATTATAACCTCGTAGTTGGCTGTTGCAATTATTATTATAGATTGTGTGAAATATGTGGGGAAAACACATGATTCAAAGTACATTTGTAATTATTTCTTCAAAATAGGCATATTTACTTTGGGGTGTCATCATTAATTTAATGAAAAACAAATACCTTTGTATAACACCACTAAATAAAAACTAATATACTAACGGTTTATAAATTAATTTGTAATGATTGTAACTTTTTTTATATTGGGAAGACTTCTAGAAATTTTAACATTAGAGTTAAGGAACATCTAAGATGTTTAAATAATAATAATTATTCAGAATTTGCAAACCACATTTTGGAAACAGGTCATTCTTTTGATATTAATAAAGGTTTAAAAATTTTACACACTAACACAACGGGTATACAATTAGATAATTTAGAAATTTTAGAAATTAGAAAAAGTGTTAATAGTAAATTAAATATTATAAATAACCAAACGTTTTTTAAAAATAGCCATCTTTTAAATTTATTTTCGTATTAATACTTATATTTATAATAATTTATTTTGTTATTTAGACTTCTTGTTTTCCTTTTAAAAGATTTTTTATTATGTTAATGTAATTTTTTTACCCATTCTAAAATAATTTTTATATTTTATTTTATATAATTGTTTTTTATGATATATTTTAGGTAATTAATCACCTCTCCTTTCTAATATTTTGTCTATGTTCTAATTAGTCTATACTTGTTTGTCTTTTGTTATTTATTATTGACTTATTATCCTGACGAAGAAAACATAGTTTTCGAAACATGTTGATATTGTTAATAAAATAGTGGTGTTATACAAAGGTATTTGTTTTTCATTAAACATTTGTAATTATTATTTATGGGCGGTGGCTGACTTTGCTTGACTCTGCATTAGCGTTAGCAATAAAAGTCGTGGAATTAATGATAAAACTAGTTTATTATTAATTATGTAGAAAATGTTTGGCTTTTCCGGAAACTATAGAACAGTGTTTTTTTTTTAAATTACATTAAGAAAACATGACATGGACGCAATGACATGACACTATAAACTATGGTCAGTGGTTGAGTGGGCATCGCGTTTGGGTCCCACCCGGGCGTCCCGTGTTCGATTCCTCGACTGGCCAAGTCCTCCATCACAACACAAGCAACATTTTCGGCTTTCTGTGGTGGTAGTAGGAGATTTTCAAACATTGTGGGGTTATTCGTAACCCGGGAATGTTTGTCTTTCTTTTAAAAAAAAAAAAAATATACTATCGGGATGTTCTGTATTAGCGCCATCCGAGTATACATTTATGTACAATCACAATCACGTTTAGGCACAATCACAATCAGGTTTTAAAAATAATTCACCAAAGTTTGGTAATTAAACATAACTTGATTGACTGCCATAATGTAGTACCATATTATGAATACGAACCAAATTCATTTTTAGAAAATGAATTTTATAAAATATACTATGATAAAACTATACTAACAGATAGAACAATTTGTCGTAACAGACCCAATATAGTTTTACATGACAAAATTAAAAAAATAACTTATACTGTGCAAGTTTTTTGTCTTAAACGAACTGTCTGATTTACAAAAACTTTGTGTTATTTCCGCTTCGCAAAAAGCTCTATAAATGGAACATTTCTGAACGTAGACGAATACTAAAAACTGTTTTTGAAAGGTTTTGAATTAACCTCTCAAATTGTTATGTTACACATAAATATTAACATTTGTAAATACTAAAATTTAGAATGTAAACATAAAAAAATTGAAAAAATGACTCACATGATGTTTTTATGTTAAAAATAATTTTTTTAAATATTTTTTTCACGCAGAATTTCTGATCAGCTGTTTACAGTTAAAATTAAGTCATTTTTCCATAGAAATGTATCTTTCATTATCAAGTATACCACAGACAACATACGGAAATCGAAAATATTCTGTGTTGACTCGAATAAGTACCTCTCACGGAGTTTCAAAGTAACAAACACGCAGGATTCGCGCGGTTATAAACTTTACGATTTCTTTTTTTTTTATAAATCCTACAAATATGGGATGAAATGTAAAATACAGGTTAATTGATTGGCTGTAACGCACTATAATATGTTTTTATGTCTTCATGTTAAAATTCGAAGGTATGATTTTTCAAATTTTGCCGAAAAATTTAAAGAATGATCTTTTGGAAATCTCCAGCAAACGAGTTAAATTTATTTATTTTGCGTGGTCGCTCCAGAGGTTATGAATAAATTTGTGCAGCGCCTTTGGGGTGATTTTTCACAAAAATTGTACAAATCATCTAAATATTATTATTATTTGGTAGTACCTTACTTCTAGTCTTAATATATATATTTCTTCTGTCCGTGTGTATGTCACTGAATTCCTCCTAAACGGCTGGACCGATTTTGATAAAAATTTTTGTGTGGGTTCAAGGGGATTCGAGAATGGTTTAGATTCACAATATGGTCCACTGGAAAATGTTCTTTTAATTAATTTTTTATTTCTAAGGAGTTGTTGATTTTGGAATGTTTTACATTGGATCCGGCAGACTGCGCTACCATCGCAGTATTGAATATTCAATATTATTCTATTTTAATTTTAGTTGGTCCCGACAGTTGTGTACAGGACAACGTCTGTCGGGTCCGCTATAAATAAATAAAATACATTTTGGAACATTCCAGAACACTCTCGAATGTTGTCCTGAGCGAAGCCGGGCAACCCAGCTAGTTATTTATTTAAAATTTACGGCACAAAGTGCCATTTATAAGCTTGTGTATATTTAATTACGGTCGTAGTACATTATACGGGCATTAAAAATAAACAATAATATCAAAAAACTCATTATGTAGTGACCTCGTTAACGTATAATTGGCTGAAATGTTCGATCAGTACAACCTTATATTTCAGTATGGAAATATTAAAAATATCAGCCACATTGGCATAAAAATTTCCAATGGTGTGTAATCTATTTACAACTGAATTGGAGCCTGATACCGACATGTAGTTGTCACAATAAAACAAACTAGGGAACCTTGATCTAATTGTAGGTATATGAAAGTGAATCAACTTTAATATATCAGGGCTATCCAACTTTTAGTTAACGATTTTATACAAAAATATCAGATCAAAAATTTTTCTTCTGTCACTTAATTTCAACAATTTTAATGAGTGCAACAAAAAATCATAATTTATTGATTCTAAGGGAATTCCAAGTCTAAAATTAATACACCTCAAAAATTTGTGTTGGACTCTTTCAATGGTATTGATGTGATTATTGAAGACAGGTGACCAAATTGTTGAATTATATTCAAGAATGCTTCTAACGAAAGATGTGAACAGAATTTTTAATGTGTAAATATTTTTAAAATCCTCGGAAATCCTTAATATAAAACCTAACATTTTCATAGCCCTGTTAGCTATAGAAGTTACATGAGATACAAAGCAGAGTTTCTGATCAAAAATGATGCCCAGGTCAAGTATTTCGACTACAGAGATTAAGTCAACATTACAGAGTGCATAATTATATATTATTGGATGTTTAATTTTGTGGAACCTCATAACTTGGCATTTGTTAATATTAGCTGAAGTTTATTATCTGAACACCATTTGAAAAAGTTATTAAGGTTTTCTTGCAAGATTATGCAATCGTGCACATCATTTATGACTTTAAACAGCTTCATGTCATCAGCAAAGAGTAAGACTTCAACACTATGGAAAATGCTTATGACATCATTGATGAATAGGATAAATAATAAAGGTCCTAGGTGCGAACCTTGCGGGACTCCGCTGGTGGCAATAAATTGGTGGGATAGACAGTCATTGATCTTTACAAAGAGTAATCTATCAGATAAGTAGCTGATCAACCAAGCCAAGAAATTGCCACTTATCCCTAATTTTTTTAGTTTATTTATTAGTATTTTGTGGCAGACCTTATCAAAACCTTGGAGAAATCTGTATAGACGGAGTCAACCTGTTGCCTGTTAGTCAAAGCTGAGTTTATATATATAAAATTCGAAAAGTATATGCCATTGGCTGCATTATGGTAAATTTGAAAACTGACAATATCTCAGAATACAATGTTTGTATTCCCACTTACATAATAGCTTTTATGCCGATGTATAAACTAACATGATATTTTCCTAACAAACTGTAATAGCAAACAGCGCATAAGATGGAGCTGGTTTATTTCAAGGCGTTTGTATACTCTACCAGGGCCAGTTGTAATTCATCTAAGTGCTTGTTCAACAGACGTTAATGTAAACGACACTAATTGACACCTTTTGCTACAATTATTATTAATTATGATGCTGGTGGCAACACTGGTTGTACTTCTTAAGTGATATTAAAACACCTAATGTTCATTCGAATAATTACATATCGATCAGAAGCCAAAAACAATATTGTTAATTAAAAAGTAACTAATAATAATGTAAATGAAAAAGTTCTTTTTTTAAAACCACTTTCACATCGATTGGTTTCGGTTGATCTCAACCTTCATCAGGACAATAAACACATAAACTAAATTACAGTACAGAGGAAGATTATAAGGTAAACCAAAGAGAAAGTTTATAAAAGAGGAAGAGACCATTCGAAACTTGTAAAGGGTTAGGAGAAGGGTAGGGGTTACTAAAGGGGAGCAACTTTAAAATCTGACTTTTTTTTTTTGCTGTGTGGAGAGTGTTTTTCAGGTGAGGAAAGAGTGAACATGGGTCTTGAAGAGACCCATGTTGTAAGAGGGAAGAAACACAGAGGCCGGCAAATCGTTCCACAGCCGAGCCATTGAAATCGAGAACGAGAATATCAACCGTGTTACAAATGTTGGGCACGTGTTTGGCATGTTTCCCGACTATGCACCGGTGCCGAGGGGATCAATGACGCTAGTTCCTCGGTTCCTTGAAGCATCCACCGCCACTGGAATCGCACATAGGAATTCTGTCATCAGACATTCTTAGTACGTGCCCAAGCCACCTCAGTTGCGATTTTTCTATGAAGACTAACAGTGATTCAATGTTTAAATCGTTGAGTTTCTTATTTGATCACATTTTGTAACTCTTGCTACTCCTCTCCAGCAGCACCTCATTTCGGCAGCTTGGACTTTAGAGTGTGTTCGTTCGTTTAGCATACCATATCTGATGACGGTACGTAAGCATCGGGCGGTATATCGTTTTGAATACTGCCATCTTTGTCTAGATACTAAGCTCGGCTTTCCTTATCACCGAGCTGTAGAGAGGATGCAACACACCACTTGCCGCACTTATACTTCGATCAACTTCTCCGTCTTGCCGTCCATCGCTAGAGAATTCGACCCCGAGGTATTTGAATCTGTCTACCTGTTTCAGCTGAGTCCCATTAGCGAGTATGTTGCACTGAATTTGGTCCTCATTCCTTATTCCTTTCCAGAACTTCCTCTCCTTATTTTTCTAAAATGACCGTCCACACAGCATCCCCAAGGATGACGTAGGCCCTGAGGGGAATATTTTCCTCAGGGCTAATGTAAAACAAAAAGGGCAGTTTTTCTAAAGCTCATGTGGAGCCTTCCTCTTGTTTCGAGGGTCAAATGTACAAATTTTATAAATCTCGGAAAAAAATTGTATTGAAAACAAAGCTACACCTTCACGCCGTCACGGACACTCTTCTTTATATGTAGATACTTAACGAAGTGATTTATTGAGATAAATAGGTAATTAGTAATTTATATTTTAATTGTCTATGCTTAATTAGCTGCACTTCGCAAGGACAAGTCCAGACAAGTCATTTCATGCAACATGAATTATTTCACCCACGATTAATTTTATGCAGTGAGCGAAACATTAAAAACTCCCCAGTAGCTAATGAAATGAATCAATATTATTTTAATTTATTTTACGTCCATAAATTTTTTTTTTTTTTTACATGAGCTCCACACAGGAGGCCTCGAGGAAAATAATTTCCCTCAAGGCCTATGTCATCTTTGGGGATGCTGTGTGAAGGGTTTTTTTAAGGAAAGGGAGGGGAGGAGAGTTCTGGGAAGGAAAAGGGTTTGAGGGGTGGGTAGGAATCTAGGGTTCAGTGTGTCCTGGTCATCCATCTCCAAGACCTAGGCAAACCTCACCCCATGAACCCGGGCACCCCTTCTAAATCACCAAACGTAGCGAACTACTTGGGGTGACCTATGGCAGAGGTGTTGGTAATACTAAGTAATACTTAATACTTCTTCTTCGTGTGCCCCATCAGGTCCCCCCGATGTTGGCGATCACTCTGGAAAATGTCTCTCTATCTTGTGCTGCCCGGAATAGCTCCTCCGCACTTCTAATGCCGGTCCACTCTCGTATATTTCGCAGCCAAGACATTTGTCTCCTCCCAGGCCCTCGGCGACACTCTATTTTTCCTTTCAATATTAATTGGAGCAAGTGATACTTTCCCCTCGAAGTATGTGACCCAGATATGAAATTTTCCTGACTTTTATTAATGTGAGACTTAATACTAAGTAATTTAAAAAAAATGTATTTTCCTGTCTGTATTTTAATACTTGGTAAATGCCATTAATCATAAGTCACAACACTATTTGATATATTTATTGTCAGGTTCGTAGCAATGGGCATTGTTGTGTTTGTAAGAAAAGGCACTGATATTGATTTTTTACTGCTGGTGTCATAAATGTACAAATAAAGTTTAGTGCGATAATAGTGTTGAGCCAAAAGGGCGTAAGTGACAAATTGCTATTTTTGAGTAATCGAAAATAGTTAAAAATTTAGGTTGATATGATTTATTACACAATTTTTTCATTAATTAAAAACAAAAAAAAAAACAATTTATTTGTACATTAAATTAGTAACAAATATTATGCAGGGTGTTACGGGACATACTTGAATTCCTTGATTCCAATGATTCCTGACAAGATTTTTCAATTCGGGAGGCAGGAATGGGTACCGTCACCCCGGGAACCTTTATTGGATAACCAAAACCTCTGCCATAGGTCACCCCAAGTGGTTCGCTACGTTTGGTGATTTAGCAGGGGTGCCCGGGTTCATGGGGTGAGATTTGTCAAGGTCTTGGAGGTGGGTGACCCGGACACACTGAACCCCAGATTCCTACCCACCCCTTAAACCCTTTTCCTTCCCAGAACCCTCCTCATCTTCCTTTCCTTAAAAAAACCCTCCACACAGCATCCCCAAAGATGACATAGGCCCTGAGGGAAATTATTTTCCTCAGGGCCTCCTGTGTGGAGCTCATGTAAAAAAAATGAAGAAATTTATATACAGGATCATCCAGCAAGTATAATTTGAAGTACAGGATGTGTCAAAAGTTCCTGCTAAAAGTGCTAGGTTCTACTAATAAATATGAAGATTAACAGTTCAGTAAGATGAATACGGATAAATGCAATTAGCTGCTTTGAAGTAATTCCTTACTTACTAATAATACCTTTTACTGTGTTTGTTTTAGAATTAGCATTATAATATAATGTTTTTGTATGACACACGAATGTATTTGTTATGTTACGATGATTTCACAACTACTTATAAATGTTATTTTTGGAATTCGTCAATTATGTTGAATTCAACACTTTTTTTTTACATTGGCTCCACATAGGAGGCCCTGAGGAAAATAATATCAGAGTTTGCAGTTCACATGCGGTAGAAGTGAAACCTTCAGCAAACTATAGTAGACAAGAGTGGGGAGGCTACGAAGCACCGTACAAAGGGGAGACCGATTGTACTATCTCATTCTTTCGCAGGCTAAACCCTATGGATATATGTGTTTGTCCTTTTTTGGTGTTGCTATTTTTCGTCTCATCGAGTTTCAAGTCACAATCGTTCTTAAGAATAAATAATAATTCGCCTCAGGGTCTATGTCGTCTTTGGGGATGCTGTGTGAAGGGTATTTTTAGGGAAAGAAAGGAGAGGCAGTTCTGGGAAGGAAAAAGGTTTTTTTTAACATTAGCTCCACACAGGAGGCCCTGAGGAAAATAATTCCCCTCAGGGCCTAGGTCATCTTTGGGGATGCTGTGTGGATAGTCTTTTTAGGGAAAGGAAGGAGAGGACGTTCTGGGAAGGAAAAAGGTATGAAGGGTGGGTCGGAATCTGGGGGTTAATGTATCCCAGGAGTGACAGATGTATGAACCCGTCCCTCCCGCTGCGGTGTAAGGCGATGGGTCGAGAGAGTCTGGCTGAAGAGGTCTAGGTTAGGCTCCCTCAACCTGTCTCTCCCGATCTGGCCTGCCGCACAGTAGGTGGACAAAGCTTTCGCCAACGAGACCTTTTGTTTGCAAACCATTGTTTTGCAAAAACCATTTTTTTTTAGTCTATTTAAGTTTGTTTAAGAAACATGCAGTTATATAATAAAATTAATTTAGCACTTTTAAAAGTGAATGCAATATTAACCAGTTAAGTTACACTTATAAAATTTTTTGTTATGGTTACAGATTAGGAAGCAAGGAGATATTAAAAGTTATAATATTACATAGTATAAGTAAAAAATGAATAAAAAGAATAAATAAACAGCAGTTTTGATTTAAGTACCCTGTAAGGTTAATTTGATTTTAAATGTTTCAAGGGTACAGTGGAAAATATATATTTTTTTTTTTTTTTTAAAGAAAGACAAACATTCCCGGTTACAAATAACCCAACAATGTTTGAAAATCTCCTACTACCATCAAAGAAAGCTGAAAATGTTGCTTGTGTTGTGATGCAGGACTTAGCCAGCCGAGGAATCGAACACGGGACGCTCGGGTAGGACCCAAACGCGATGCCCACTCAACCACTGACCGGTCGATCAGTATCTCTTAACAGTTTCTCTTAAGACAGTATCTCAATAGTCTCTTGACAGTTTGATAATGCTTTCAGAAGGCGAAACAGCTGTCACTCGTAATAATTATAACATAGCAGAACTTCTTTATAATAAATTGTTTTTATAAATTAAATAATAATATTATTGAAACAAACAAACACTTCAATTATCTCAACCAAACGTATGTTGACAAACTTTCGTCAAACAAATGGTTGAGTATTGGAGAATTGAGCCCAGAAATAGATGGATTTATGCTTGCCATTCAGGATAGAGTCATTAATACTAAAAATTATAGGAAGTATATAATCAAAGATACAAATCAAATTGATGATTTATGTAGAAAATGTTTGGCTTTTCCGGAAACTATAGAACATATTATATCGGGATGTTCTGTATTAGCGCCGTCCGAGTATACATTTAGGCACAATCAGGTTTTAAAAATAATTCACCAAAGTTTGGTAATTAAACATAACTTGATTGACTGCCGTAATGTAGTACCGTATTATGAATACGAACCAAATTCACTT
Organism: Glyphotaelius pellucidus; assembly: GCA_936435175.1. NCBI lineage: Eukaryota > Metazoa > Arthropoda > Insecta > Trichoptera > Limnephilidae > Glyphotaelius > Glyphotaelius pellucidus. The sequence continues at coordinate 4,836,713 of OW386544.1, read as the reverse complement.
TTAGAAAATGAATTTTATAAAATATATTATGATAAAACTATACCAACAAACAAGACAATTTGTCATAACAGACCCGATATAGTTTTACATGACAAAATTAAAAAAATAACTTATATCATTAATGTCGCTATTCCAAATTCCTGTAATATTCAAAAATCTGTTTCTGAAAAAATTTGTGTTTACTGTTTTGTATTTTTCAAAATATATATATTATGTTGAACGTGCATAAAATGACTAAATCGACAATACGACAAAAGTGCAGTTTTTTCAAATTTTTTAAATTTAAACTTAAATATCATAATTGTTTATGCAAAAATATAAAAATTTGTTATAATACCATAATAAAAGATTTCAAATAAGATAAAATACTGAAAATTTTATTTAAATTTGATCAATATTTTCGAAGTTATGGCTATTTTACATGAGACGTAATTTTGCGCGCAAACCTTATAAAAATTGCCCGCTTTACGGCGTAGATTGATTAAAAAAAAACCCGCAAATATTGTGTTAAGATGAATAATTGTCTCTTTCAGATTATGATTGGCATAACCCTGATGGTGTGGGTGGTGCAGAAGGCGAGGAGGGAGCTGACCCTGGCCCTGCTGGAGGCCGAGGCGGCGGGGGGGCGCGAGGGGCTCCTCTCCCCGTCCTCCAGCCTGGCCTCGCTCAGCTAGCCGAGTCCCCCGCCACTCGTGCCAAAGCCAGAGCATGTGTGAGCCCCATCCGACTGTTCCTCCGACCGGCGCAAGGGTGTTGCTAGGACTCCAGGGGCCCGAGGGCTCCCCAGCCACCCCTAGCAGCCCGCCCAGCCCGCTAGCAGCCACTTTGTAAGCCCCTCCTTCCAAATCTTCCTGCACAAGCATCTTACTAGTTTGTGAATTCAATGGTGCACTGATCTCCAGGGTATCTGGTTGGTTTATGAAATCTAAATTTTGTCTATGGAATCTAAATTAGAACCTAAATCTTATCCATGGAATGCAAATTCAAGTCTATATTTTATCTATGGAATTCAAATCAAAATCTAAATTTTGTTTTTAGAATGCAAAATGAATTCATCAGTTTGTCTATGGCCGCCCATAAATTTGACAATAGTTTTAACGAATTTTAAAATTATGGAAAATTCAATCACATCAATATGAAACTTACAGTTTGTCTTTCAAATCAGTCAAAATAATAATAAGTTTGCGCCAAATTAAGTGTCTATATAGTTTGTAATCCATGTGTTAGCTTGTATTGAGTTCCTTTTAGAGATTAAAAAAAAAATGGCCGAATGTTTACCATTAGTACTGTATGTGTAAAATTTCTACAATTCTACATCTAAACTTTTTTTCTTTCTTAATTAACCCATAGACTTTAAAGATATCATGTGGCTCGGATACCAACAGCAATTGGTTCTATCTGTTGTAAGAAATTCCAGTAAAGTAAATCACAAACGTAATAATTCTTGTCTCTCCTTTAAAATTATTGTACATAATTAATTATTACTATCTCTTTTGCTTCCACAGTTATCTACTTTTATCGCTGTAGAACAACTAACCCCATCCATCTCTCATTTATGTTGTTGATGTAAATTTAAAATACAATGTGCTCACGAGAAAATATATTTATTTTTATAAATGATGGGTGATATAATTAAATACTATTATTATTATTATTATTATTATCTTTATTGAATATTAAGTTGTGTTCTTTATTATTCGTAATGTTATTAACATTGTAAATTGTTTACTAAATTTATGTTCCAATAATTATTTTTATTAGGACATTAAAATATGTAGTTTTTTGTTAACTGTACACACCAAAAGACAGTTGTAAAAGTTGTTTCATTTTCGATTATACAACATTATACTCTTTTATTTTTAAATTTTGTTGAAGGGTTATAAATATTTAAAAATTATTGTGTAGGTACCTAATTTTAAAGACTTATATGTTCTAATTTTTTTTTTAATTTTCGGGTTTCTTTAGTGTTTTTTATTTATTTTTAAGACCATGTGTTGTAATTTCGAATTTTGAATAACCTTTTAATTTTGATTTTCGGCACATGGGCAGACGGACACACATTCGAAATTATAGTATTAAATAAAATGTATTATATCTTTTTTGAAAAATATTAAATCTAGCATTCTATTTTATATAATGTAAGAAAGATTGGCACTAAACAATTATTTAATTTTAAATGTAAGAAAATAATATTTTACTTTTGCCTATATTTTTTGTTGTTATTCTTTTGATGTAAGATAAAAACAGCTCTGTATTTAGGAAATCCACTGAATACAAAATCCATAGAGGTGTATCTATGCCGACTCGAAAGAAAACTGATTCACTTATTTCCTAGTCCCCAAGTCAGGTCAAAGTAGCTGATTAGGCGCTTTTAATATTACCACATATGGAACGGTACAAAAAGGCAATAAACATACGTTTCTTTTCGCAATAATGCTGCAGATCTTTCTTTTTTTTCAATAATGTTGAGACAAAAGATGAGACACACAATGTATAAATGTATGTTTCCTCTAAAACATAGGTTCTCAACGTGGGCGGTAATGCCCCCTTGGGGGCGTTTCAGACCTTCAGGGGGGTGGTAGAAGACCAAGAGAAAATTGGGGGGTGTTGCAAACCTTCAGGGGCAGGGGGGTGGTAGGAGACCCAGAGAAACCATCCCACCCCAACCCATTAGGGGCCATCCATCCACAAAAATATTTTCCCTATCCCTTTATGCCCCCTCCATTGTGTCAAATGTAACCCCATCATGGTATCCCATTACGCCCTATTTGGCGTGGTATCCCGATATGCCCCCTCCGTTGTGGCAAATGTAGCCCTGTTGAATATCCCATTACGCCTCCTTCGTCGTGACGAGTTAGGGGGCGCTAGAATCTATGCTCTAAAGGAAAAAGTAGTACTTTGGAGGACATACATACATTGTGCGTCTCTTCTTTTGTCTCACCATTATTTAGGGTATAAGAAAGAGCTGCAGCATTATTGTGATAAGGATCGTATGTTTATTGCCTTTTTCGTACCGTCGCCTTTCCGTAAATGTGGAAATATTAACAGGTCGCGTGCCGTTGGCGCGCCGGTGTGCGCCCTATAGCCAAATAAAAAAATAAAAAAACTTTTTGATATGCGATATTAAACCTTACGTATAAAGAAAACGTATGAAGAACAAGGTCAGAATCGCTTGAGGCATTCTTGTTCTTGACGTAACAGATATAAGAAACACACCTAGCCTCGCGAATTATTATTTAGATCAGTTTCTCTGACTTTCTAAATGTCACTTCTCCCGCGATTTTCAACTGTCAAACTGGGTGCGCCGCGGGTAGTAAAAATATCGATAAACCTATCAATTTGTCAAATAAACGCAAGTAAAATTGTTTGTAGGTGTAGTTTGTTGTTCAAGGAACATATTTCGGTAAATATTACGTTCATACCAGAGCATAAAATTAACCCACAAAATTTACGTCAAAAGTCAAAACATCGCGAAATTTTCGAGTTTCATCCGTAAACACCGAGGTGTTCAACCGGTTAAAAGCGCCTATTATCTGTTCGAGAAAGAATTGCAACATTTGAAAAAATTTACCAGTTTGACTGGAAGTAAGGAAAAATTGACCTTACTTGAACACCAGATACTTTTATCGGTTTTTCTCTTCAGTAATGAAATCAAAGAGCTTAATATTATCAATTATATCATTATAATATGATCTATCGAATTCATGAATCTCTTGCAAAGTATTTTGCGTTGCATTTATATGTTATGTAATTCGTTATTGCCATTTTTTTAAAAATATTTTATTTGAGAAAATATAACAAAATGAAAAATAACATATTTGTTGTCTGAATGAAGTTATATACTGCCAGTACGGCTTCCCCTGAACGCTGGTATGAATAACAATTGGATTAACCAGTTCAATACTCACCGAGTCAGTAAATTTATTCTTCTCTATAAATTTGAAGCTATCAACTTCCTATTATATATTATGTATTCTATTACTCCAACCACAACCACTGGAGTGTTCCACTGTGTACTTGACTTTATCTTTGCCTCCTTCTTTAGCCAACTCGTCAGCAGTACGCATACAGTTTGCATTCAATGGATAAGATTAGGCATCATCAGAAGAGCTATTCTCTATCTTTTGTTAGAACGAGATTGTTCTCCCGCGAGATGTCTTGTCTGATTTGGGTGATTTTCTACGGCTGTTATTTGCTTTTTCTATCGGCCGATGTCAAAATTTCAGCTGTGAGCTGTCACGTATTTTAGTTTGGGTCATTTTAAACACGAATTCCTGCAACTGTGCATGATTATTTATTCATTTAACAGCTGTAGAAAATCACACAAATCTGACAAGACATCTCGCGGGAGAACGATCTCGTTCTCACAAAAGATAGAGAATAGTTCTTCAGGTGATGTTACAGTGACGAATCTGCCCTGACGACTGTAACGCCGTCCGAAACGTTGACTAAAGAAGGAGGTGGCGCTAAATGGCATAACACCCCAAAAATAAATAACCAAAATGTTAGGGAGTCATTAAATGCACTTGTATTTAATCGTTTATCCCATATTTTTAGGATTCATAAAAAAATAATTGCAAAATTTAAAAAAAATCAAATTATCGCGTGAATTTTGCAGATTATTCACTTTAGAAGAGGCATACGCAGTATCTATTTGGAGAATGTTAAATATTATGACTTCTATTCGTTGTCTATGGCCTAGTTGATAATCACACAGGTATAAATTTAAATTCGAACAAACATTTTTTAACTTGTAGAGCGCCCTAGAGGTGATTTTTCACAAAAACGGCGCTATATAAATCAGCCAAATATTAATTGATCAATGGTTTATAAAAAATTATATACAATTTCGGTTTGCTAAATGTCGGTAACAAAAATTAAAACTTAAAAAATCATAAATTCAGAAGAAATGCGAGTCATCTCTTGTTAAAATGTGAAACCACTAAGTTAGCTTTGTGATTTATCCAATTAAGGGGGTATTCTATTCTAGAAAAAAAAACTTCTTCATATTTAGATGGTTCAAATATTCAAGAATATCTCCTATAAAAGTCGAATTTTTTTAAAAGTTAGAGCCATTTTAGTGTTTAGTTTTTTAGTTTGTCCGGTTTAGGCGGAATCTAACTAAAACCTAAATAGAGCAAAACTTGCGTGCTTCTCAAAACTACTTTTTTCAAGACGGTTGACACAATATCTCAAGTTCTACTCAGCCAATTGACTTGAAATTTACTGTGTGTCTTTTCTATACATTACTCTATCGCGCTAACTAAAACTATAACAAAATTCAAATTTTTACTATTTTTAAAAAATGTGTAAAGTCAAAAAAACTGGTTAAAAAATGTTGTTTTTATTTCAGACAGCCACCATTTTGCGAATAAAAGTTTTTTGACTTTTCCTTAGTTTGGGCCATAGCCGCATTTGTTTAGATTAAATTTTTTTTTTTAAGATTACTAGGATGGTTGCAATTGTGTCAGCTAGGGTGTGCCATTTTTTTAAGACCCCCTACTTCAACATCCTGTAACTTTTTGAATTTATTCATTTGTTTTTTTTTTTTCATACATCCTTTAATGTTTAATTGATATTTGGTAAAATAATAGCTTGTAAAAATATTATTGTTTTTTTTTTATTGCACCTGAAAAATACCGACAATTCATGCTCCTAGACTAGAATACCCCCTTAAACAACATGCAGAAACTTTTGAAATAATTCCAATAAATGCTTTAAAACATCTCTTCAAATTGGCCATATTTTGGCCAGCGAACGCTCGAGGGTATTTGCGAATTGGCCAAAATGGGACTAGAAACGCTCCAGTGGTTAAAATTTCCACAATTTGGAAGAATCTTTTCTAAATCTATTAGTTTTTACCTTAACACTAGTTTCTAATCTATTGTTTCTCTTAACAACGAAGTATATATTGATAGCAAAGGAGAAAGCTAATAATTTTGTTTAGAAAAGCCTCAATGACATTGAGCGAGTTTACAAGCTACTATCTGGGAAATTCACTATCTGTTAGTAAATTATTTGCATTGTATTATTTGCTAACTAGCAGATTGTGGACAATCTACGAAAAAAGTTGAAAGGTGATCAACCTTACTCGCTACTCGCTCAAGATGGCGGCCTACCAACAACTGATTTCGTAACTGTCAGAATTAGTTAGCACGGGAGCCGTAATTCTCGCTACTTGTGTGGCGCTAGCTGCGAGCTCAAGTTTTTTTACAAAATGTCAACCGAATTGGTTCGCGCGAGAGTCGTTATTTTAGCTGCTACTGAGCGAGTAGACAGTTTTGTGTGTCATCATGACAATCTCACTCGCCGATTCACCCGCTTTTAAACTTACCGGCTTAAAACTTATTTTAGCTTGTAAACTCGCTCAATGTAATCGATTTTTTAAATCTAATTTAATTTTAATAAATATTTTTTTTTAAATTTTCTATATGTTTTTTGTTTAAATAATTTGGGTTCATTTTGTCTCTCTTTTACACTATTTTTCATTTAACTGTTGCAAAATATGAATATGTTTAGAAATTGTACAAATTATAATTTAAATACGTATATTTTAATGCTTTTCGAAGGTGAACTTTTGTCTTGTTCAAAAAGAAATCTTGAAAATTAATGTAATAAAAATTATTCCATGTTGTTTAATGTATTTGATTTTACATTAGTTCATTAATCTGTACAAAAAATGTTAGGAAATATTCCATTGTTCGGAATCAAGCTCACTAATCATTGCGACTTCCGACTGCTGTATTATTGGATCCATCCATTGTTTCATTATTTGTTATTAATATTATATACAATTCAATGGGAAGTTAGGAGTGTCCAGGCACAGATACAGAATACATTAGATGATACACACGACATAAAAAAAGACATATTAGACACATTGGGAGAGGGGGGGGGAGAAACGACGACGACGACGACAATAGTCTGTGCAAAGAAACCATAATTATTATTTTTTTTTTTTTTAAATGAACCCCATACCAAAGGCTCTTGAGGAAAATAATTTCTCTCAGGGCCTATGCCATCTTTGGGGATGCTGTGTGGAGAGTATTTTTAAAGAAAGGAAAGAGGAAGTTCTGGGAAGGGAAAAGGTATGGAACAGATAATCTTTAGAGGGGAAATCTGACGGCCGGCGTGGTCCAGCGGTAAGGTTCTTGACTCGCATTCCGAAGGTTGCGGGATCGAATTTGTGATATTTCACAAATTATTCATTTAAAATAATATATAGTATGTTTGCGGCACGTTCCAGAGTGGAAGATACTCTCAGTATCGCCCTGGCGTAAGACCACCGTTCAGAATTGAAACGTTGCTGAAATGGCTTTAGCCGTGTTTGGTGACCAGATCTGAATAGCCAGGTACTTCCCACCTTCCTCTTCCCCATTTCCTTCCCCTCCCCACTACCTTCAGCCTCACAACAAACCCCAATTGGGGATGTCATAGTCTCACTGGCTCCAGACGGAGCAGTTGGGACTCTTGTGCGGTATTCATATAAAAAAAAAAATCTATATGAATTAGAATATTGTGTAAGTTGTCATCAATTTGACGCCATAAGACCTTTCGACTCCTAGGCCCCAGACAGGCCAATGAAATTGATTGTGTTCAAGAAATAATTTTAGTATACGAAAATGTTTGATCAATTTTGCCAGAAGTAATGATAAATTTTGCTTTATTTTATTTTAACACACAAAACCCTTCTATCAGTTTTGTATTTTGAGTAGGTACTCTCAGTATCACCCTGGTGAAAGACCACAATTTGGAATCGAAACATTGTTTTGGCCATGTTTGTTTTTGAAAGTTTATTATTTATATAAAGAAAAAATCGTGCATCTAGTGAGAAAGAATGCTAGCATCTGTATGGTTGAAATTTAAAACCCAACTTCGAGTACATCTCTGACACCACGCTTTATGCAAAACCATCTTGGTAAGTGAAGCGGGCCAAGTTTTTAACTGTTAGTTTTACAATATTAGCTTAGATTACAAATAAAGGTAAACGAAGCACACAAAGCAAAAATACACAGTCTAAGAAATGAAGAATTAAATGTCTGAAATAAAAAAAATTAATAATTAACGTAGATAAAATTAATAAGAAACGTAGATACAAATTAACTATAAGTAATCTGGTGATCTGAATAGTCAGGTACTTCTCAACCTTCCTCTTTCCCATTTCCTTCTCTTCCCACCTATCTGCAGCCTTACACTCACGCAAAACATTACATGTACACCAAACGGGGATACCAAAATTCCACTAGCTCAGAATAAATTAGGAAAAAAATAACTTAGTAAACGCCACTTTTAATTTTTATGTATTGGGTTTCGCTACAACCGTAGCTTCTTCAGGACAGTACAATACTCTACTTTAAAAATAATGATTTAAATTTGTCCCTGCATTCATTCCTCAATAGCGAATGAAGTATAATATAATATTTGCTACTCTTCTGTGGTCATTTTCAATGAGATGTGATGCCAATCTATTGTATTCTATATCGGTGATTGGATGAATTATTTATAGTGTTAGTGCCAAATGTTAAATAATGCGTAGTCAACTCTATTGCTTATTGTCTTTATATAAATCTCGCTCACTCCAAGTGTTCCACTGTACTCTAACTTCTCCATTTCGGGTAGACTTATTGTATCTAATTTTGTATGGAAAATTGTCTGGAGATAATATTATAGGAAACGTTGCCACTACACTGCTTGTCGTCAACACGAATCCATTTCCGTGCAAGCTATATTTGGCCACTCTCCAGGAGAGATGACCTTGGTGAATTTACACTTTCAGAGGCATTTGATTATGTGGGGCGATGTTATTAATGTCATCGTAAGATTGCAATGCTTCGTAATCTTTTTTTAGCTTTTGAAAATGAGTATCACAAAAATTCTTCTTAAATTTGTAGAAATGTACATGTTAAAACTTTAAAATGTTATATTTTAATATGTAAACATGCAACAATGTTATAAAGCTAAATAATCGGTACAGTATATATTTAAAAAGTCTTCATTTCACTGTTGAAACATTTAGTTAAAAATAATTCAATCTTTTCAATGCGATCATGCGGCAAAAAAACATATAAATGATTCTAGGTCCTAAAATCAAATAATATTGTCTACAAAAAAAAAAATGATTCTAGGACCTAAAATCAAATAATGTTATTTACAAACAGACAAATGATTCTAGGTCCTAAAATCAAATAATGTTATCTTCAAAAAAGACGTATAAATTATTCTGGGTCCTAAAATCAAATAATGTTATCTACAAAAAAACATACAAACGGTTCTAGGTCCTAAAATCAAATAATGTTATCTACAAAAAAAAAAACATACAAATGATTATCGGTCCTAAAATCAAATAATGTTATCTGCAAAAAAGACAAATGATTCTAGGTCCTAAAATCAAATAATGTTATCTACAAAAAAAACATACAAACGGTTCTAGGTCCTAAAATCAAATAATGTTATCTACAAAAAAAAACATACAAATGATTATCGGTCCTAAAATCAAATAATGTTATCTGCAAAAAAGACAAATGATTCTGGGTCCTAAAATCAAATAATGTTATCTACAAAAAAACATACAAATGATTATCGGTCCTAAAATCAAATAATGTTATCTGCAAAAAAGACAAATGATTCTGGGTCCTAAAATCAAATAATGTTATCTACAAAAAAACATACAAACGGTTCTAGGTCCTAAAATCAAATAATGTTATCTACAAAAAAAAAATAAAAATGATTATAGGTCCTAAAATCAAAAAATGTTATCTGCAAAAAAATCATACAAATGATTCTAGAATCCTAAAGTCAAATAATGTTATCTACAAAAAAAAAAACATTCAAATGATTTTAGGTCCTAAAATCAAATAAAAAAATCTACAAAAAAAACACCAATAATTTGAGGGCAAGTCAAACAATTTTACCTACAAAAAACATACCAATACTAATAATTGGTATGTCTTTAGATAATATTAAGCGCCCCTGAGGTGATTTTTTCACAAAAATTAAGCTATAGAAATCATCCAAACATTATTATTATTATGTTGTTTGACTTTAAGCCCTCGGTTAACATTGTTTGACTTAAGACCTCGAATTATTGATAGGTTATTTATTTGACTTTAAGGCCTATAATTATTTGTATGTTTTCAAAGATAACATTATTTGACTTTAAGCCCTCGATATGTGACAGCCGCTAAGATAAGGTTAAATTAAATTAGTTGTGTTTACATTAGTTCAGAAGCAAAAGTTTACATGTCAACCTGTTTTGTATTTCAGAGGAAATTAATGTATTTGTACTTCACTTCTATTAATTTGTATCAGTTTATTATCAAATTTGCCTACAAAAGAGGCATTATTTCACATTGGGAATAAAAAAGGGCCAAAATATGAAGAATTACAAATTTAGATTGTTCAGAGTGACTAAAGTAATAATTGCCAGAATGGTTTCTAACCTCCGCAGTAGTCCTGAGTAGATTGTGATCGACCCAATCATTTTAATCCGATCACGAACCACCAATCGATCGGGTCACTATTTCATAAAATATTTGATCATGAGCTGTGGTGGCGAGCGACCATAGTTATGTATATTTTGTAAACCACGAGGCGATGTCTCAAATCTCTTTCTCGTAACGTTCTGCAACTCACAATAACGTCCGCCTCCGCCTAATCTACCATGTATACAATTTATACATCTATGGTCTACGTCAATTCGGCGATTGCGCATCGATATAACTACGGCATTTTTTCTATGTTTAAAAGAAACCGAACAAAGATTGGGTACTTTTAATCCAATCACTTTGCCAGTGGATTGTGATCGACTCGAGTCGTACAAAATGATTGATCGACCCAGGATTACTCCACAGGAGAGGAACAAGAGATAGAGGAAGCCATTGAATGGTATTTTAAGATGGTTCACGCAAATGCTCGATGTTATTTCTGTGGTGCAGTTTTTTATAAAAACGCCAATCTTTTGACAGACTTATTATAGGCTACTTTAATATGTGTTTGTAACTTTTACTACGGATAGAAGAGTCCTCCCAGACTTCTTATATTAAAATAATGATATTAATTAATTAATAAACGTCTTCTTAAATTTGTATCTTAACAGTTATGTTAGGTAGTTTCAAAGTTTCTTATTGTAGATAGATTTCTTAATAATAATAATACTCCACCACAGTAATGATGTCAACTGTGGGTCACTTTATCCTTTGGTCTGAAGACCTCAGAAACTCTGTGTAAGATAGTTGTAAAAAAAAACCCTTTTCTAACTATTGAGGTATAAAGCATTAGCTATCATTAGCGTTTGAGATATTGGCCACAAACTTTGTTAATTGACCGCTATGAGATATCACGGGCTTCGGTTGGTTTCGAGCGCCAGCCATATCCTCTGAATGACTTAGTGATCTGAGGGTTGGATTCTGCCAAACTGTGTCCACTCTTTCCAGAATTGAGGTTTAGAAATAAAGAAATATGACTTCTTCAAACACAGCAAACTTACTCTGTGGCACCATTTTAAAACGATTCAAAATTAATAAAATACTTTTATTGAATAAAAACCAACATTGTTCGGGAGCAAAAAAGCAGCTTTTGAGGTGTTTAAACAGTGACAATTTCACGGAGTTTACTGATCATTTATTATATTTTTGATTTTAACAATGGAAAAGAAAGAATTTTTGATTAATAATGAAATACTTGTAATCAGTGGTGTAGCTAAGGGGGGGCGGTGGGGGCGGCCCGCCACCCGATGAAGGGTGACACCCGACCGAAGAAAAAAAATTACGAAGGTAGAATATTGCCACAAAAATATTTTACACATGAACACTGTCTATTATTTATATTTTCGTAGCTCGGTCGGTCAGGGATTCCCCAAAAATTCTGTTGTTTTATTTTCGTTCTTAGCTCTAACTATTGCTCGGTTGGGGATTCCCCTGAAATATTCCTCGCTTGTCACCATGGGGGGGGGGGGGGGGGGGGAACACCACGCTCTTTCTTGGGGTGACACTCATGCTAGCTACGCCACTGCTTGTAATTAGTTTTAAGTAAACCCTGATGAAATAAGCATTGCTTACAAAACATGTTGGTTTTTTAAACAATAAAAGTGCTTAAAATCAAGTATTTTATTAATTTTGAACTAAGTATGAGTGTGATGGGAGTTACATTATGGGCATTTCACCATCCTCTTAATAGCTTAACCATAGGATAACATATATTTTCGATTTATCTCTTTACATAGTCCGATTTTACTATTTGGTAGTCGACCTACGAACAGTAACTTAGCTTACCATAAGTTAGCTGAGTTTTCTTCCTATTGCAAGCATTCATTTATTCTTATACTTTATCCTATGGATAAGCTATCAAGAGGATGGTGAAATACGAAGTCTTTTTATTAAAATTGTGTTGAATTACTCATAATTTTTTTCACATTTATCCAATTATTAATAACACCTTTAGTAATATTAATTATATCGAATTGAAGGTATTAATGATAGTGTTGTTTGTTTTTGGTTATTTAAAATTATAGTGATTAATATGTAATTATATTGTATTCTCTTATTATATTTTTTTTTCTAGGGTTAACAAACATTATCTTATTATCACTAACTGCAGTTTAAATTTAGTGAGTTATAAATGGACTAAGAAGTTGGCTGTGTGTACTGTTTAAATTTGCGTTTATTGTAATTGTAAAGATTAGAGTTGTACTGCCAGGATCACACATGAAGTAAGCTTGGGGTTCGATGTATAAATCAAACTGTATTTATATATATCTTTATATTAAAAAAATATATATATTTTAACAAAATAACCAACTGCTACATTGTTACTTTTAATTGAAAATACATCTCTATATTATTTTATTATGTATAATGATTTTTTTATATTATTACTAGCTGACCCGGTCACGCATTGCTGTGGCTCAGAAACACAACGCCATCTATTGGATGGTTACCCAACCTATACAACCAAATGTTGCGATAAATTAACTCACATCGCCATCTGTTAGAAACTTATGGAACTTAAAAATAAATACAAAGCATTGTCCTATATTTAATGAACATTTAATTTGCAATAATAAATATTGAGGTCAACAATCGCGATAAAAACTATCCTTTCTTTTAAGTTGGACCAAATTACATACAGTAAGCCAAATTTCATCAAAATCGGTTAATTAGTTTCGGAGTTTATCTCGAACAAACATCGTGATGCAAGATTTTAATATATATAAAGATATTTCGTTATTATAATATTACTGATCCTGCTAAGATAAAATTCATGGGATTATAAAAATTATTTCGTTCAATAAAAATGGTAGAAAAATACAAAACTAGAACAACTCTGAACAGAATTCATTTACAATAAAATTTGTCTATTTTCCTATGGAATTTATTTTAATTATGTAATTTTTCTTAGAGTGTTAACTGACATTGTTTTTTTTTAACCTCGTTCGGTTTGTTCCGCGCAAAAATTACGCAAATAATTTTATTTTTGGAAAATGTTTCAGTACACACAAATCAGTACAAATTTAGTTACAGTAGAATCATTTTAAAGAGAGTCTTGCATCGTAGAACTATTTCGGAGTAAGAGGGGACTGCGGGCCGGTGTTCCAATCTATTTAGAATCAGTTTAGAACACTATCCGAGAGCCCAAATACCTTTAAACAAGCACTCTTTAAAATGATTTGCCTGTACTTGGGAATGTATGGATTTCACCTGCGTACATTTAAGTAATTTATAGTCTAAAATTCCATAGTTATTGTAGTGGGACATTTAAATTGCATTGTAAAACTACATCTATTTCCATATTAATATTTAATTATAAATGGTCCAGATAGGTGATGTCAGATTATGTAAGAATTCCCCAACCACCATGTTAATGGGGTATTTTCACAAACTGTGAATGTATATATTTAATATTTTCATTCAGAATTATTGATTTGAAAAAACCGCACATTCCGAAACAATGCCAACTGGCTACAATGTCATTATGATATAGAAATTGCCAATGGCTGGTAAGACGACTGTCACCAACTTTGCTCGGCGTGACATTAACCCTTTGAGCAGTATGGACTCACATATGCGGCGGCACTTGAGAGATCCATTTAGAGTATTGCTGCGTATGTGCGGCCGTACGACTTTATTCAACTTTTTCTATTGCCATGTTTGTAATTTCAATTAAATTATGATTTATAGATAATACAAATATCATCGCAGGAAAGCAATACTGCTGTAACCGCCACTACCTAAGAAAATACTTTTTATACACCATTTTGCAGAGTTTTTTTTTCTGCGTCAATCTATCTGGGTCCCGTGACTCTACAATTACAAAGTTAGAACTGTACGACGTTGGAAAAACTAGCTGTTTTATCAACAGTACGGTTTTTTAACTGATGTACACACCTCAAAATCAACAATTGAACAATTTGGTTTTTGGCTGTTACAGCAGTATTGCTTTCTTGCGACGATATATTTGTCAAATATTTTTACGTATTATAACAAAATATAAGTAAATGATACAAAAATAACTCACCAATCAAACTGCCGAAATTTATTTGTCAACATAAAAATATCTTCATTATTTCGATAATAATAAAAAAAACAGTGAAAATACCCTTTTCTAACAGAACTGTGGAAATATAAGGCTACAACATTAAAAAAAACTCAATCAACTTACAGAAACATAGGCGACTTCTACATACGTATAACTGTGTATCATTATTCTAACCTCATCTCAAAGCCCAGCCTCTCCTCTCATAGACTCTGGAGTTGCTATCCACAACTTGTGTAAGGCAAAGTATACTATGTACCATTCTGAAGAGCAGTTTTAAATACAGGGTTACGAGTCAAAGCATGAGGGCGAAAAAGTGCAGCTGATCTGTCTGGGATTCGTAGAAATGACACTACAAAATCGATTGCAAGTTAAATCTTGTTAGTGCATAATTTTACCAACAGATGTCACCTATGTTCCCTTTAGGCTGATGGGCGTATTTTTTTATGGCCATGTAGGTACTGTTATAGAACTAGAACAAATATCACTCAATTTTAGGCCATATTAACAAGTATTATGATACATGTATAATATAATTGTTTTGACTGAATTTTATATGTTCTCCGACAAGAATAACAATGCAACGAGGAAATTGCGGAATCTCATGTTTTGTTTGAACTTGTAATAATTGAGTCCTATTGTGTGAATAATTTGAGAATTAATAAATTATAACCCAATTATTTGAAATTATGTGTTTTTATTTTATGAAATACATTTTTGGCAACAGTTATCCGTGCAGTCGTCATCTTCAATACAATTTTTTTTATTTTACTATTTAATTAGTTCGTTAGTCCCTCTTTTCCTGCACAGATAATATGTCAGTCTGGAGCTATACTAACTGTCTTCGCCTGATAATTCAACACAATTTAAAAGAATTCTCACTGAAAATTGAAAAATATCTAGTCATTTTTTTGACATGGCTTAATGATGAAAACGATGTTGGAAGCAATTGTGAGTGTTGATCTAGAAATTCCAGACGGAAACAAAAAAGTTTGTGTTATACATTTTTTTATTTATTATTATTTAAAAATTATTTTAAAGCTCTCTTTATTATTACAGCAAAGTTATTACAGTTACAAGCATAAATTTAATATTTCCACTTTTGAAACTGACAATTCATGGTGGAATTCCATTATAATATATTATAATAAAAACAAATATAAAATATTTTTCCACTTTAAGTTTATTGACCGTAACCGGTTTCAGCTCGCTAGAGCCATCTTCAGACTGGTACAAATTATTCTACGGTTTATATACACAACATATGAGGGAGGGGAAGCGGGGTGGTCTAAAGGATTTTAATCAATTATATTAATTACATTTGTTACTAAGTCGTTTTAGACTGTCGAATTTCTGTCTTTATCAAATGAGTGATTATTTTCTAATAAGTGTGATGCTACATTTGATAATTCACCTTTGTCATTCACCCAGTTTGTAAAATGTTCCTTAATTCGCGTTTTGAATGACCTCCCAGTTTGGCCTACGTAATATGACGGGCAGTTGGCGCAATTTACTTGGTAAAATCCTGAGTTTTCAAGTTTTTCTCTCTATATAAATATTTAGAGGGGTATAGCTCAGACATGCATTGGTGGGATAGTCGTGTCCGGAGAGCTGCCCACTCGGTCAACTTGGTTAGCGGAGGAGCCAATACTAGTTTGCAAAGAAATTCTCCTTCCTTTCCTTTTATCACTTCCTTAAGATTCCCTGGTTCTGCCGTAAATTGGTGCTACTAACAATAACAATAACAATATTTCTAACGGTTATGCATAGGATAGGTATTTCAGATTGGGAGACGCGGAAGCAGCCTATCCGGCCATAGAGAGGCACCTCTAGGTACATACATTTAAATTAAAGTAAATAATGAACTTGTATTGCCATTTAATTGTCCACAGGATCAACCGTTACGTGAGCTAGGTTCCTTCTCCGTGATTTACTAACTGACCTTTAGACGTGCAGTTAAATTTTACTAGCGCAAAATAGGACAAGAGGATAGCTTACCCAGCCTTAATAGAGTAGGTGCAAAAGGGATCACTATAGCGGGGAACGGGGACTCGAGTATACAGTTAGGGCCATAGGCATCTGTAGTATGGGGCAGTTTAGACAGGGAGTATCCTTCATGCGTTTGAGAAAACAACAGAAAAAATTCTTCCACGCCTTTTAAAGAGTCGAAAGTTACCACGAAAAAGAGTAAATACATTAAATGCCTACTCCAGATAATCTGGAGGCTTCGAAAAAAAAAATTAATCACAACGTGAAGTAAAGGGTTTATTGTAAGATTTCCCAGAACAACCTTGTTTTACTGTGTTTCGCATCACAGGGGTGGGGAAAACGAGATCAGGAAAACAGCATAGCTGAACCTTCCGATCGGAGATCTCAACGACGAAGAGAGAAAAGGGAGGGGGGGGTGAAAAAACCTCGCATCATGGTCAGGACCATCACAGTTGTTAAAAAGTAAGATGAAACCAGCACACAATGAAATAATAACAGAATTTGAATTTTAACTTAAAAGTTCTGTAAAAGTCCTATTCATGTTCTGTTGTTAAAAAGTAAGGTGAAACCAGCACACAATGAAATAATAACAGAATTTGAATTTTAACTTAAAAGTTCTGTAAAAGTCCTATTCATGTTCTGTTGTTAAAAAGTAAGGTGAAACCAGCACACAATGAAATAATAACAGAATTTTGATGAGTTTTTCAAATTCTGTGAAACAATAAATGGACAGGTTTTGGGAAACAGAAACTAGATGTTCCATTAGATGTGTCTTTGTATAAAAAAAATGTCTGGTTAAAAATTAAATAGAGTAGGAGGGACTGGTCTGGAGTGTGACTGATTGTTTTTCTCACATTCCCTTCACGGCTCCCCTTGCCCACCAGCACCCCCAGAGCGCGGCAGTGCTCCATGACAGCCAAGGTAAGACGGGGCCCGCGCAGTTCCACACCGATCATGAGTCCCTTGCCGCGTACGTCCCGCACGGCGCCCCCGTAGCGTCCCCGCAGTGCGCCCAATCTGCGCAGCAGGTAGCTACCCACCTCCTTGCAGTGGGCTTGCGTCTTCTCTTCCTCAATTATCTGAAACCATCAATTACTCTTATAATACGTTACTGTAAGACCTGGTTAATTTGACCAATTTTGATCTTTGAGAGTTAATAATAAACGCATTTAGAATAGTTATAAATGATCTTTTACTGGTTTTTGGATCGTTTCAGCGACAGGTTTAAAGGTAATAAATAAAAAAAATCTGAATTTTCAATTGGTAAGCCTGCAGCGGGTAATTTTAGGCCTGGTCAATGTTACCCCTTACATATTCTAACCGGTGAATGGCACTTCCTACGTTTTACAAGGATTACTGGTGGTGTTCAATGTTGAACACAATTTAAATTTGATTTACTATTTTGCAAAATTTTCTACCGCTCATTTAGTATTTTAATAAATAAATTTTGAATGCCTCCTGTTTTATATTATATTTTAGTTTTAATATTCTTGTTTTGTCCTGTGCTACAATAGCACCTAAATTAATAAAATTTATAACCACTGGAGGGATTATGGTCGAAAAATGGACCACTTTTATTTTTGTGCGATTGATAGCGGTCCAAAATTGGACCACATTTTCCTACCATTTGTAAAATATTTATTGTAATTATTCAAAACATTTCCTCGGCCAGAAATTTATATTAAATCAAAGCTATTGAAATGCTTTATCTATTATGACCATAGATGTTGCAAATCCGAACTTCGTAGACTATTGATGTTAAAAATAAATTTTTAAAATATTTTTTTCCCGTCGAATTTTTGAACAGTTGTTTATGGTTAAAATTAAGTTTTTTTTTCCCATAGATAAGCACCTTTCATTATCAAGTATACCACGGACAACATACAGAAATCGAAAATATTCTATGTTGACTCGAAAAAGCACCGTCACGGCAGTTTCAAAGAAAAAAACATGCAGGGTTCGCGCGGTTTTTTAATATTTTTTTTTATAAATCCTATAAATATGAGATAAACGGTAAAATACGGGTTTATTCATTGACTGTTTAGCACTATAATAAGTTTTTGTCTCCATGTTAAAATTTAGAGGTATGATTTTTTTATTTTCTGGGAAATCTCAAGAATCGGGGCAAATTTGTTTATTTCGTGTGATCGCTCCAGTGGATTTAGCTTCCCAACCTCTGCCTTTTTGAATATCAAATAAACGCTTCTTAAAAAATAGTACTCACTTCGAGAACAGTCTTTCCAACCGTGCAAGCGAGCGGGTTCCCGCCAAAAGTGTTGAAATGCAGTGCCCCTGTGAGGCATTGTGCGATGCGAGGCGTGGTGACCACGGCAGCCAGAGGGAAGCCGTTGCCCATCCCCTTGGCCATGGTCACAATATCGGGTATCACGCCATGGCCCTCAAAACCCCAGAAGTGGTCGCCTGTGCGCCCAAAACCGGTTTGGGCCTGGAATAATTTATTGTGTTAGAATTTATAGTATAACCCACCTTGATAATAGCCGAGTGAATAGATTTGATGAAACATCATAATCACTGGATAAAAAATCTTTAGAAGTGTGATTTTTACCTTTCGACTCTTAAATTATAGTCGAAAGGTAAATACTCCTCCTTAATCCTTAACTCCACACAGTCCCTGGGGAAAATAATTTTCCTATGTCATATTTAGGGGTGCTGTGTGGAGGTCTTTTTGAGGAGAGTAGGGAGTGAGCCAAGCTGTTTAGCTCAATAATGATCAAGGCTGCTAGCTCATTAAAACAGACTCCATTAAAATACCTGTAGGACAGACTCAGACCGCCCTCTGCATAGAATCAAATAGGTTTATCATTATATTGAGATTTTTTTACATAATTCGTGATTTCAGTACTGTTTTCACACAAAAACATTTCATGAATAGTTTTTACAATTTTTTATGCTTGTATTCTAAATTTTAATATTTACAAATGTTAATACTCATTTGTAATAATATAATTTGAAAGCTTATTTCATAACTTTTCAAAAACAGTTTTTAGTATTCGACTGCGTTCAGAAATATTTAATTTATTGAGTTTTAATTGCGAAGCGGAAATAACAATTTTTTTTATAAATCTGACAGTTCGTTTAAGACTAAAAACTTGCACAATGGCGATAGACCGAAATGGTTAAACCCCATGATTCTTTGCGAGAAAGAAATAATTAAATACAATAATTATCAAATTCTAGTTTGTGCATGCATTCACTAACCTCATCAGCGATGTACAGTCCTCCCTTGCTTTGGACTAACTGTTGCGCCTTCTGAAGGTAGTTGTGCGTGAACTGAACCGTCCCCCCCCCACCCCCTGGATGGACTCTGTAAAGATGCCCGCAACCTTTCCACCTGGCAGCGAGTACTTGAATATCTGAAAAATTTACAACAATTCTCAAACAAGGACAAGACAAGATTTTACATACAAATTATGAAACAGTTTAAAGTTCTCTGTGATTGGATACCTTTAGGTACCTGAAAAATTACATTTCAGACTTGTTATATTAGTAATATCTAATAATTTGGGAGAAGGGTATGGGTACCGCTGCTCTAGGAACCATTTATTGTAGAGATGCCACGAATATTCGGCTACTATTTGATATTCGGCCTATTCAGCAACATTTTTTATTATTCGGTATTCGGCCGAATATTACCTATGGACGTAACCACTCGGCTGAATACCAAATATCAAATCATGAAAAAAAGATGTATAATAAAATATTATCCGGAATTTTTTTTATTTTAACAAAAAATCAGCATATTATTTAATACTTAAAATCTATCAATGGTAAGCTATGATTACTTATGATGAATGAAAACAAGCATTTGTTGATAGCAAACGATTGCATTTTACCTCATAAATTATACCTGCTTCCGAAAATAGCCGCTCACTATATACACTGCTACCGGGAGATGATAAATACATCTTAGCAAATTCTGCTTCTAGGCTTGGATACTGTTTTGCGTTTGCTGACCACCATTTGTAATGGTCTGTTGTCCGATCTAGATGAACAGTTTTCGTGTAAAAATCATTTTCATTTGCGATTGACTTTTACATGAAAACTGTTTGTGAAATGTACTGTGTGTAACCAACACTCCTGCGATAGGTCTTGGCGGCGAATGCGTTTGCCCCCCTACTGCATGGCCGGCTGGATCGGGAGAGAGTGATTGAGGGAGTCCTAACCTAGACCTCTCGAGCCGAACCCGTTGGTTTGCACCGCAGTGGGAGGAGTGGATATATACACCCTTCACTCCTGGACACACCAGATTCCTAGTCAGTCCTCTTACCTTTGTCCTTCTCAGAACTTCATCTCATTCCTTTCCCTAAAAAGTCCCTCAACAGCGCCCTCAAAGATGATGTAAAGAAGATGATCCTCAGCCTGAAAGATAATTATTGGTAGAATTGCAAAAATTCAATAACCTCAAAGTATAATTATTTATTACCTCTTCCAACTGTTCGTAGTACAGGTCGGAGGCTTTGCATTGGTTATTCTCGCAGTCATACTGCCGCTCCGTCTGCACCGGGGAGTCCCTGCAAGCGCGTCCGCCCCACGGGCCCTTGAAAGGGTCTGGGTTCATAGCCTGGGAAGAAACAAACATTCATTTCTCCTATTATAAATCTTTTCAATTATTATTATTATTTATTTTTACATTAACTCCACACAGGAATGAGGCCCTGAGGAAATTAATTTCCCTCAGGCGAACCCTACACATTCAATATTTAGTGTGATCTGTCAATATTTATCAAATATCATGATATTTATTGAACTTGTAGGACTTGTAGGACAATATGGAACACAGATGTCTAGATTCTTGAATTCCGCATCGTGAACCCAAGGATTGTGATAAATATTGAAGAATCACAATAAACATTGAACATCTAGGGTAGCTCTCTGATCCATATTGATGGATCACAATATCGATCGTGATATGAATGAATGAATGTATTGCCTACGCCTCAGGGCCTACGTCATCTTTGGGAATGCTATCTGAGGGTATTTTTGAGTAGAGGAAGTAGTAAACATGCATATTGAAGAAAGCCTTGTTGTAGGAGGAAGGAAACACAGAGGCTGAAAATCGTTGCATCCGAGCTGTGAACTTAAGAACAAGTCGTAGAAACGATCCGTTCTCATGTGACAAATGTCAACCGTGTACAAATTAATGTTGGGCGCGCTTGGCGTGTTTCCCGGCTTTGCACCGGTGCCGAAGGGATCAATGACGCTAGTTCCTCGGAGTATTTTTCATTAAAAGGGGTAGAACAATGACAGCATTTTTTTAAAAATTTTTCTTTATTCATTGTCAACCGTGATGATGATAACATAATAATAATAATAACATGATGGTGATATAATTTTTCGACCACCATGCCTAAGCACATGCTCATGTTATGGTGGTTGAGCATTTCCACCCAACTGTACTCTATTATTTATAGTACTACTCTACTCTAGATTGAAAATCCGTTTGTTAAGTTAGGGGAATCTATTAGTTCTAGTTTGCTGACAAGCCCCAATTCTCATATCTGGTCAAACAAATAGGAAATATCAAGTGCTACCATTTGGGTCACACCAAAACATTCAAGATACTGCCCCAAACATGGGAAGATCACAAGCAGTTCTGACGGATTCCGGATTGTGTATATCCGACTAATGACCAATTACAATGATCAATCAACAATCAACTGAAAATTTAAAATTTGCCCGCAATACCCGCATAGAGTTATTAAGTAACAACATAGCTTCAAATAGAAATACACTTTTGATTCCTACTGGTGGTACATAGTTGGGTGGGGTGGAGCGTTTATCCTCCTAAGATTGGAATGAATCACTCCTTTTTCATTGAATTTCTTACATGGTGTATGCCAGCGCTGCCCACCACATTGTGCTTCTAGTGCCCCATTGTGCTTCGGTGGAGTGCCCCGTGAGCCCCATAGTGTGGCTGGACATCCCGTGGAAGCTGTTCCTCAGCGAGATCAGGTCGTGGCAGCCCGTGTACAGGCGCGCTATCATCATGGCCAAGTCGTTGGCCTCCGAGCCACTGTTCACAAAGTAAACAACCTAGAACAGAAGTACCAAATACCTACAATATTAATAATACGCCCAACTCCAGTAAAATATTTGCCGTATTTACTTGTATTGGCTGGTAACTCTGGCCGTTGGAGGTGCCAGTGTAGCGTGGCATAAAATCCAAAAATGTATGAATGAAAACCAAGCCACATAACTTGCACTGCTAGTGTAACATATTGCCATTAGAATATATGGGAAATCAGAAGTTTGAGGTATTAATAACTATTCTACAGAATATGGAAGTACATAATGTTATGTACAAATAAAAGAGGCAGAAGAAATTGGCCAACAATTATTAAGGCCAGTTGTTTCAGAGAACTTAAACAATTTATTAAATTTCAAAGTTAAATATCGAGTTTCGTGAAATTTCTATTAGTTTGTTGTTATTAGGTACTGTTTGTAGGTACTTGGATAATAGCAGAACTTGATTAGGACTTGAATTGTTCAAATTCTGCGAATCAACGCGTCCATAATAAACCTTATACTAGACTATTACTAGTACTATCTAGTTGGCCAAACCTTTTTGAATTTAGGTTTTATTTTTATTGATAGTGTTAGATGTCAATAGTTGATAGTGTAGCATGTCAATAGTTGTTGTAAAAATAAAAATAGAAGGTAATATTATAAAAAATCCTATAAAAGCAAAGCAAGTGCGTAGGTAAGAGCTTGTACCCCTTGACCCTTACTACAAATTTGTTAAACCCTGTACCCTCTTATCTCGTGTGCACAATGAAAGACATATTTCAATTGTAATTTTTAATACTCTCATTATTACATGAATTTAAAGCCAAGTCACACAAATACAATTAATGCAATTTTGTACAGAATGTAACACGACTTCGGGCATTTTTAACTAGTGGATTCTTTACAAATTTTATTCCACGTCTTTTTATTTCAATGAAAAAAATGTATGTTTTCCAAACACAACTCCAAACTCACAATCGAGAGGATGAATTTTTTTAACTTCAAAAAAAAAAAAACATTGAGTTTTAAAATCTACATTCGTGCCACAATATTGATTGCGTACCCCCAATTTTTGTTTCGCGTAACTCAAGGGGTAGATACGATGTAGACTATGGATTATAATATTATAAATTATACCATATTATAGATTATATCGACTCTCCCAAGTTAAAAGACGGCATAAGTGAGAAAACCTGCTTTCCAGGAGGGAAATAAAGATTTACCTTCAGATCTCCTGGCAATTTGGATGTGAGCTTCTCAGCATATTCGTGGATTGCGGGATAAAGGTAAAGATTAGACGTATGCCACAACTTCTTCATCTGCTTGGTAGTGGCTTCCACAACTTTCCTGTAAATAATTATTTTATTTTAAAATTTATACCTATTACAAAAAGGGTTCGAAGGATATAATAACTGCCCTCAGAGGTAAAAGGTATTCTGGGAAGGATAAAAAGAAAACAATTATATTTATCGTAATAATGAAAAATATACTTCATATTTTAGTAATTCGCAACAAGCGCAAAGTAGCGCAATAATTTTTGCACAATGATGCCGTCTCCATCTAAAGTCCCGAAAGCACTTATTGGATGGAATGAAAGAGATTCCTTCAGCTCTCCAGAAGATAGGAGAAACTTAAGCGACGTGTGAATTGTCCATTTCTTACAAGACCCCATTGAGAGACAGCCTGGGTTTTCACTGTCTTGTAAACTCTGGTCATCCATCAGGATTAAGTGCTCTCACAGCCGTTGAACCCACATGATGCATAATATCCTTAAAGCGTCAACTCGGTGTGAATACGGTGCGATGTAGACAACTGATATGCTCAACGAATGCCCGCTCGATTCACAGGGCGACGCTTGAGGCTCTAAATTGGCTCGCAGACCTATATATCCCCCTCTGGCTCCTCACCATACTAAAGAAGAAGTTGGTAACTGCATGTGTCAGTTAAGGTGCAGCAGCAGGGGCTGTTTATGGAGGGTATTCAGGCAGGGGGGCACATGCTGGTAATAAGATATGTAGGATCGAACTCACGGATGACAGTGCCCCACGGAGATGGTGACTATGCCCCCGAACATGTCCAGGTAGCGGCGGCCTGTGTGGTCAAACAGCCACTGCATGTGGCCCTGGTGCACTAGTAGGGGCTCCTTATAGAAGGTGTTCAGACAGGGGGCCACGTGCTTGGTTCGAATCTCACGGATTTGGTCGTAGGACTTCCCCTGTACACCAACATAATCACTTTAAAAAAAAGATTTAAAAAAGTAAATAAACATTTTGTGGGCCGCCGTTCCCAATAGGCACGGTCAAAAACATTTATTCTCTGAGCTGTTCTGGGGAAACTACTTATGATGGTATATTTGCAGTAAAATAAACTTATAAATATTCCTAAGGGTAGACCCGGCTCCATAAGTTATTTTAACCCTCTAGATCGAAGATCGTGTGACTCCCTAATTTGGACAATGTCTAAATAGACTGAGTTCAAATGGCTCCGTCATTTGTCTAGAGTATGGACACATTTGGGCGGCGGGAATGGGTACCGCCGCCCCGGGAACCTTTATTGGATAACCGACACCTCCGCCATAGGTCACCCCAAGTGGTTCGCTGCGTTTGGTGATTTAGCAGGGGTGCCCGGGTTCATGGGGTGAGGTTTGTCTAGGTCTTGGAGGCAGATGACCAGGACACACTGAACCTCCGATTCCTACCCACCCCTTAAACCCTTTTCCTTCCCAAAAATCTCCTTCCCTTCCTTTCCTTAAAAAACCCTCCACACAGCATCCCCAAAAATGACATAGGCCCTGAGGGAAATTATTTTCCTCAAGGTCTCCTATGTGGAGCTCATGTAAAAAAAAAAAATTTAGGTCTTGCCTTGGACCTTGGACCTAAGTTGATTATTAGAACCAACATACAGAGGGCAGGACAATGAAGAATGTATAACATAATAGGTGCAATTATTGGTCGTGGGACTTTAATCAAATAAAATTAACAGTTCCAAGATCTAACAGAAGATGAACATTGAACAATTATTGAGCATTTGTAAGATCTGATTCTGTAAAGATCTTCGCTCACGGAAAAACTGAAATGAAACCAGTTGTCCAGCACTTTTGCTTGTGTGGCAGTTGCTTTTCAGTTGCCTTGTCAACAGGTTGCCATGGTAGCGCTCACGAATTTCGAATTGCGTTGACAACTGGTTTCATTTCAGTTTCTCCGTGAGTGAAAGCCTTTAAACTAAATGCAGTGTTTGGAAACTCTACGAAACTGATGAATCTACATCAGCTGGAGTCGATTTCAAACTTCTTTTATTTGAGCTTTCGTTTTTGAGTAAATCGAGCCTGAAGTTAGAATTGTTTAAGTCAAATTTGAAAAAAAATTGTTCGCCAGGGGGTTAATATCAGCTGTTCAATGTATTTTGAAATCCATTTTTCTATTGCCGAAAAAATTGAAAAAAGTTCAAATGCTCAGATTGAAAAAAGATTTTTTTTTTTGAGTTTTTAATGTAAGTTTTCCGCCTGTACTAGGGGTTTCCGGACACTGTATAATATATATTTATTTATATGTATAAATATATGTTATGTGTTTCAGATTTTTTTTACTCATTGATGTAAGTTTTTACCTCATATTTGGGACAAAATCACATGGTGGCATTTCAGGCAAAGCGGTTGCAAATCTTCTGATTTGCGGGATTCCATTCCTTACTGGAAAAAGCAAAAAATTTTTTCAACTTTTCACCACGATAAAAAAATATCATTTCTGGTAATTATTTGAGCAAACCTGCAGATCAGTATCAGAGCGTAATGGTCGTTAGACCCAGAGGTCGAAATATTGGCAAATCCAGTATGCCACCTCTTACCAAACCCGACGGCTTACCAAACACCGCCACTGATAAGGTCTACCTATCGGGTAAAATGTTTGCGTAAAACTCGGCTCTCAATGATTAAGGTGCTATCCCGGCGTTGTGTTGCGTCGTTTCCTCACTGCGGTTTCTGAAAAAGCGGAGGATCCGGCATCGAGAGAGGGCCTGATGGAATACCTGTCCATGTATTGCAGAGGTGTGCCATAAAAATAGGTCCAATTTTGACAAAGCTCTATAAAATGTTCTTGTGGCTCTGCCGTTGGAAAAAAGCGGTCATTTATTATACCTATTCCAAAGAAGAGTGACTGCTCTAACCCGGCCAACATAGCCCATGGCGATCACATCTTTTCTTTCCAAGGTGCTGGAACATGTAATCAACTACAGATGCTCACCTACCTCGAGAAGAACATGATTATTAACAACTGTCAAAACAGATTCCAGCTGTGCAGTTCTTGCGGTGACCTTCTGGCATATGTGAAGCATACCTGGAACCTTATGGTGAGACCCAAATTGTTGCACTGGACATTTCCAAGGTGTTTGATCGAGTTCGGCACCGAGGACTTGTCAACACGATGCCTTCTATGAATTTCCCGCATCCTTATGTACATGCTGACTTTTTGAGGAGAGGCCGGTTCAGATAGTTGCTGATGGTTTCACGTCTTCCTCGCATTCAATACAACCACAACCAATTCATTGTTACGCGGATGACAGCTTTTTGTTTGACAAGCTCACTAAGGACACACAAACTTGAAGATTCTCGGAGGAACTAAGCTTTATTGATCCCTTCGGCACGGTACATAATCAGAAAACATTCCAAAAGTGCAGCCTACATTTGTACAAGGTTGACTTTTGTCACATGACTCATTTCTATGACTCGTTCTTGTGTTTAATTAACAGCTTGGCTGTGGTAGGCTATTGAACACTAAAAACAATAATGTACAATAAAAATTCTTCAATATTTAACACTAGCTGGGTTATCCGGCTTTGCTCAAGACAACATTCGAGAGGGTTCTGGAATGTTACACAATGTTGTTCCCGATTTCCTACTCCCGAACATTCCACGACATACTCCGCCAGTCCTTCCAGAACTTTCTAGAGCTCTATGGAACCTTCTAGAACTTTCCGGAAGACTGTTGATATCAAGAGGGCGAAACTTCCAGCCCTTATATCTTCAAAAGCACGCCCTTTAGGTAAAAACGGGAAACATCATCCTGGAGGGGGATAGAGATCTACCACACCATATAACTCCTTTGATCATATCGGGACTCGTGTTTGAGTTTTTGCGAGCCGCACATTTTTTGGACTTTCTTTTATAAAATATATAGAATATTGATTATTTGTTGACATACTCAAGTTTGTTTTGTTTTGTAAAGTTCAATCATTAAAATTAATGTTATAGTAAGCCTGTATGACCTATATATAGTAAGCCTATTACAATATGTGATATGTGATACATGATTATTTTCTGGAACAGTACCTAATCATAAAGTAAAATGTGCTATTTAAATTATATAGAACCCATGCAGAAGAAGCGTATTATGCTAACATTGATTATTATTATTGAGGTAAGTATATTAATGTAGACTTGTCCACACGATGCCTTCTTATGAACTTCCCGCATCCTTATGTACGTGCTGACTTTTTGAGGAGAGGTCAATTCAGATAGTTGCTGATGGTTTCACGTCTTCCTCGCATTCTACACACATCTACTACTGATTCTGAGAAAGTATTGCCAACTGCATTCCAATCTAGGTGCAAGTGAGTATCTAAGTGACTCAGTCCTGATATTGTTGTTGCAATCGAGTATTTGTTGTTGGTATATGGAAGGTAATTAGGCTTAGTAAACTGACCTGTCTATAAATCCCATTAACAATTTTTAACATAAATAAAATGTTAATAACTTACCAATTTTTTTCATAGCACTTGCTAATGACCCCTACAATACCAAAATTAACTGTTTTAAATTCTAATTCATTGAACCGAGTCATGTAAATTTACAATTGAAGCAGATAAAAATTGTATACAAAATCATCTCACTCAAACTTAATTAAAAATGTAAATTAAATTAAAGCAAATATTCCTGACCTCCACGAAGGCAGTAAGCGATCGACCATTGCGAATCATCGAGGTTCGAACCTGCGACCTCCCAACTCAAAATCAAACAAAGCATTTCATTATGTTTTATACATTAAAGCCTTGATTGCATGCTAAAAGCATACGCAAGAAAATTTATTTAATAATTAAAATTATTTGTTTTGGTTATTGAAGTAGTTTGATTATTAAAATTATTTGTTAATATACTCAAGTTTGTTTGTTGTAAGTACTTAATATATTATATAGTTTAAGAGGAATATAAACGGTAGAAATATTTCGATTCTTATGCCTACAAAATTTAAAATCGCGAGGCAAGTAAGCGAAAAAGTGGTTTTTATTTATTTTGTGCATAATTTTATAAGAATGAAAAAAAGTTAGAACATACAAATCCTCGAAAATAGTCTTAGCCATAAAGGGGTATTTTTTAAAAATTGTTTCTTGTATTACTTTCTTCTTCAGCTCCCTCTTCAACATTAATACCAAATAGGTCACCAAATTGAATCAGCTTTTGGATACCTTTCGATTCAGTAATGTAGTAAAATGAACTAATGTTTTGCTGACCACCGGTTGGGAACCACTGTTCTAGATTAATGATATTATAGTACATCTAATATAGGAGAAAATTTTGTTTCAGCGTTTTTTATGCCAAAAAATCGATAAACAACCTTAATTCCTGAGCAATTCACAAATTTTACAAACGCACTTCTAGCATTGAGCCCCTTATCTACATCTGGGGCTTAAATAACTTGATTAGTATACCAAACAACTATTATATATACACATCGAAGCTCGTGTGGATCCCAGAAATATGAGAACCTCTAGAAAACAAAATACTTAGGATAGTGATGTCTTTGCAAAACGTCACTGAGAAACAGCCGATATTTTAATGGAAGATGCTCCGAGGATTCATTGCTCGAGGATCAAGTAGGTATTTAAAAACAAGGTATTAGTATTTCTTTTAAAAATCTCCAAAATTTACCTTGTCAAAATATGTTGTGTTGCCACATTGGATTTAGTTTGTATTTTTTAATTTATTTAAGTTTTTAATGCGGCAGGTCTGTGAGGATAGTGATATCCCAGTCCGCCATATTAGAAAAAGAAAATTATGAAAAAAAATAATAATAAAAATAAAAATCGTGGTACATAAGTAATGACAACATAACATAAAAACAATAACTTAAATAAATTAAACTAAATAATTAAGAACGAAGTGATGTTTTCCGAAAGGTTCCAATTCAATCTAAATACACACAAATTGTTTAAATAACCCGAACTAAGAACCTACTTGATGCAACTGCGTGCTTCCCTCAAAGTAAATAGTTTTAATTGTACTAATTAAGATGGAACAAGATGTTACTTCAATAATTTGGACATATTTGTGAGTAAAGAAACGTTACCAAATTATGGACTCACTTACCTATTTATAAATTTGAATTCCAGGAATTTTTTTTATGATACGGCAGTGGTTGGTTATTGGTTTTTCCTATATCCTTTATTAATATAATAGTTTTTTGTTTTAATATTTAACAACAATAAAATTATAGAGCTGGGTCACCCAAATTAAGTTTCAATTTTGTCAAAACTAAAAAGAAAAAAAAACTGACCCTTAAAAAATTTCATACAAACCAGATTGAAGTACCTACTCAGCATGAAGTCAGAAGCCACAGATTCAGTGATGCCAACCAAGCAGGGGTTTTGATGTTATGGTGTTTTATTAATTTAAATAAATGAATTATTAATTCTTTGTAGAAAACTTTAATATTTTTTTTATATTTACATTTTTTAAATATTTCTCATTGTAGGTTATCTCCTTATTTTGTATGAGTAATTTGAAAATTAATAAATGCAATTGTTTTTATTATATAATAGGTTTTTATTATAAAAGGTATCGCATATCAGAGTGTGACCATTGAAAATTTCCAATTTGCCTTTTGCTTATGATGGCACTATAGATCTACAAAGGTATATGTGCGGGAGATGTGTACTGTAGATATTGTGGACACAAAAAAATATATAAAAAATTGTTCATTCGTCAGCTCCTCTTTTGAGATCACACCCCACTGAGGTACACATACTCCTTAGCTTTGGCCCCCTCCCGCCCTGCACCTTCCCCCTCTTGTTTCAAGGCATCCTTCAGGACTTGCAGCGTGAAGTCGGCATCCTCGCGTGTGATGCACATTGGCGGCTTTATCCTCAATACCTGGAACCAACCAAAGGATTAAAATCAGGGCCGCTAAAATTAATTGCTAGAGGCCCATTTATTTCTAGAACACATTGCAGGCACATGACTTGGAAAGAAATATTTCAACAAATTTCCTAGGGACCTAGGACCCCCACTTCGCAGGGGGCCCCTGCTAGGTATCAAAATGGTTCATATTGTGAACACAGCACAGACTCGCAAAATAATAGATCAATTTTTTCGAGGGCCCCAACCTTGGAGGAGGTCTCGGCTGGGTGCCAAAATGTAAACTTTGAGGAAAAATAAAATAAGATTTCCAATTCCGAGAGAAATCAAAATCTCAGAAATCTGCTGTATATGGCAGTGTATTTCTTTTAAAGTTAATTCATTGTTAATTATTTTTGTATTAAAATCGTAGGACTCCTTTTTAAATTAATTTAATAATGTTTTTATTAAGTTCTGCAAGTATTTTAGTTTTTTATCATTGTGACAGTTGTTTCGGCTAACAAGGCCATTTTCAAACTTTTATAGTTGTTCTTCAAAAGTAAAATGGGTCGACTATAATAAGATAGAGTGTGCTGAAGTAGACATTTTCGTCCATAATTTATACAGAAAAAACTGCAGATTAGATTGGATCATTTGATTAGATTAGATCTTGCTATTTCTCAAAAATATGTAACAATAATGGCTGAGCCAAATTATATCATTTGCGATTCTCTTTGTCTTTCTGCCTGTCTTTGTATTATTTGTAATTTGAGTGAGTCTTTATATAATTTTATAATCGAACAGTATTAATTGATCAGAGACTGTACGGTTGAAATTCAAAAATCCGGCTAATATGATAACTCTGACACCGCGCCGTACGCAAATCACTTTCGTACGTGGAGTTTGTATACAAATCTACTTTTGTAATTGAACCGAATTAACAGTGGCGCTAAGTGATGGCGCTATTTCCGTTAACAGACCGCGTGATTAGCATCCCTACTACTCGATTTGTAACTTCGTAATCTCTCCAGATATGGAAAGATTGACGATAATATGATTATTATTGTAACTGGCAGTTGTGGTTTCTACCTCGCGTCTATACATTACATATGACATCATTGCCTGTCGCGGTTATCTTGTCCCAGTGACTAGTGTCACTGGATCACAGTGGATCCGAGGAACAGGCTATTTTTAGAACCAGCAACACCAAAACTCAAACTGGGCGAAGCCGAACCAAAAGCCACCCCCAGGGCATAGAAGCAAAAACCTGCAGAGTGGGTTTTTGACTGTTGGTTATTAATCTCTGTAAGAAACCAGTATAAATAAATAAATAAATGAGAAGGGAACCCGGCATACCCTTTCCTATAATATAAAAAAAGTTAGTAAAATGTTGACAGGTTATGGGAAATAGGGGCTGATGTTCCATCCCACAATGTGAATTTTCAAGAATTATAGATGTTTTAAAAAATATTGTCTATAGTTCTAAATAAATAGAGTAGGAGTAGGAAGGAATGGAGTGGAGGGGAGTTGGTTGTTTTTCTCACATTCCCCTCCAGACCCCCCTTGCCCAGCAGCACTCCCAGCGCACGGCAGTGCTCCATGACGGCCAGGGTTAGACGGGGCCCCCGGAGCTCCACGCCTATCATGAGCCCCTTGCCGCGCACGTCGCGTACGGCGCCCCCATAGCGCCCTCGAAGCGCTCCCAGCCCGCGCAGCAGGTAGCTACCCACCTCCTTGCAGCGGGCCTGCGTCTTCTCTTCCTCCATTACCTGAAACCATCAATAATTATAACCAGTAAAGTCCAGATGTTTTGCAAAAATTCAAATGCATACGTAGGATTTAGCCTGTGAGAGAATGAGAAAGACTAATTGGTCTCCTCTTTGTGTGGTGCTTTGTAGCCCCCCCACTCTTGTCTACTTTAGTTTTCTGAAGGTTTCACTTCTAAAGCCTGTGAACCGCGCACTTGTATTTTTTTTAAGTGATGGTTACGTTACATTTTTTGTTCGAGTAGTACGCATATGACGTGTCTTTTATCTTTTTATAATGTCATTATAGGTGATAGTAAAAATGATTTTACCTTGTTGATTGGCCGAACAGCCATCGGCTCACTGCAATTTCTTAAGCACATTGTTTTTGTTGATTCAATTAAATTCGACCTAAAAAATCTAAGAATCGACAATCCCTTTAATCTGTTCATTACTTCCTAGAGAATTGTATTTTTTTAACGATTAACAATTTTGTTGGTATAATAATACTAATCCCAATACAACCTTTTCAACTGTTATCAAACTGTTACAAATGTCAAATTCAAGATTCCTTTTCTTGTTTAAAAAAATGTAAGAAAAAAAAAAATGGGTAGGTATTTTAGGTACCTACTCAGCATTTGAAGAGGTGAAATCGTGAACTATTTTTATGTGTTTACAGCACAAGTACAGTGCTACACATTTACACATATAAGTGGGCGGTGGCGTTAAAATAAACTAACGCTATATTTTATATTTTAATTTAATCCCTTCTTTTTCGCAAACTTTTGCATGTAGCACTGTACCTCTGTAGCCAAAATGGTAAAAAATAATCGCTGTCCTATCATGCATGTGACGTCCAATCACACCAGAGCAAAGACATTGAAATATAAGGAGATGGGTTATCGGCAGTTTTTACTGTGCTTCCTGGTGATGCCGATATTTTTAACCAATACTATTGCCCACATTAAAAAATCAACTAAAAGAACGAATTCTTTCCATATCCAAACTATATTGTTAACCAATACTACTACACATCTTCGAAAAATCAACTAAATTCCGTATTTAAACTAAATTATTAGGTAGTAGTCGGGCGGGCGTCATAGCATATCTCCTTATATTTTAATATCTCTGCACCAGAGCCATCTGCTTTGAGCTCTCCAGGTTAACTGCCATTAGAAGGAATTAAATTTTATTCTGTGTCATAAACATATCTGCATATTTCCTCTTTGCCCAGAATACTAACGGAGGAAACAATTATACCAAGTTTATTTTTGTTATTGTTTTTGGGGTGTTATGCCGTGTTTCGCTACCTCCTTCTTTAGCCAACGTTTCGGACAGCGTTACAGTGTCCATCATCAGGGCAGATGAGTAAATGAAATTGGTGAGTGTTTACTTATGTGTGTCGAAGCGATACCGTGCTGCCAGCTCCATTTCTCTATGAGCTGGTGTTAGAAAACATTCAGCATGGTTTTTTGCGTTTAGCTTTGGTGTAGCCGTCAATTACTGGATACCAAGAACTATTGAGCTTAGCTCCGTCGTCTCTGTTAATATTGATGGGGTTTTTATGGATTTCAATTGCCTCCGTAATTAGGCGTGCTCTGTAAGTTTTGGGTCTTCCCAGGACTTCAGGAACAAATCCAAAGTAATGGCCGGTTTCGATTAAGTGCTCGGCGATTGCCGATTTGTCAGGGTGGCCAAGTTTACAAGCACGAAAGTGTTCCGAAATCCTTTTGGAGATCGTCCGCTCTGTCTGGCCTACATAGACCTTGTCACATCCGGAACAGCTGAGTTTATATACTCCATCTGTTTCCAGAGGAAACTTAGTCTTTGCCGACCTCAGTAGGTCTTGGATTTTTGTCGTGGTTCCGAAGACCGTCTTGATGTTCTCTTTTCTCAACAGCCTGGCAATTCTGTCTGTTACATTATGGACGTAAGGCAGGAAAGCGCAGCCTTTTGACTCTTGTTCACCCCTGTCTTCGTTTCGTGCTGATTTGGCTCTTATGATTTGCCTTGTCTGCCTTGCTGGGTAGCCGTTAAAATTATACAGTTATTCTGACTCTTTACATGATCAAACTCAAGTATTTTTAGTCACTTGGTCATGCCACGTCTTCCGCAGGCATCCCCGAATTCTTCAACCATTTATTCTACTGGACGCATTTTTAAATAGGTACCAAATAAACGCTTCTTAAAAAATAGTACTCACTTCGAGAACAGTCTTCCCGACCGTGCAAGCGAGCGGGTTCCCGCCGAAGGTGTTGAAGTGCAGCGCCCTTGTGAGACATTGGGCGATGTGAGGCGTGGTGACCACGGCGGCCAGAGGGAAGCCATTGCCCATCCCCTTGGCCATGGTCACAATATCGGGCATCACGCCGTGGCCCTCAAAACCCCAGAAGTGGTCACCTGTGCGCCCAAAACCAGTTTGGACCTGGAATAATTTATTATGTATTTTAACAACATAATATTACGTACCTAACTATATACTTTTTCATAATTTCATCCACATGCTAACCTTAAACTCCACAACAATATTATAACTATGTGTGTAACAATTTATCTTCTTTTATATAAAGAAGAATGTCTATGGCACACTTGGAAGTTCAATATAACAGAAAAATTTCCCTTAATGTCTGTCTGATTTAAAAAAAACTCTGCTTAAATCCTAGGCAATGGGACTTCAGGTAGTTGATACAATAAAAATAACCACAAAAGTTACACATCTATTAACGAATTCTGTTTTTATGTTGCATTCATTTTATGTACTAACCTCGTCAGCTATGTATAGTCCCCCCTTGCTCTGGACCAGCTGTTGCGCCCTCTGCAGGTATTTGTGAGGGAACTGAACCGTGCCTCCCACCCCCTGGATGGACTCTGCAAAGATGCCTGCCACTTTTCCACCTGGCAGAGAGTACTTGAAAATCTGGAACATTTACAATTCTCAAACCATTACAAGCCAAATTTTTATTTTAAGAAATAATACAAAGAAACACAAATGAGTTATCTGCAGATGATATCTGGAGGGTCTTTTTAAGACGAAAGAAGGAGAGGAAGTTGTGGGAAGAAAAAAGATATGAGAGGCGGTTAGGAATCTGGGGGTCAGTGTGTTCAGGAGTTAAGTATGAATCCATCCCTTCCCCAAAGCAGTGCAAGGCGTTGGGTCGAGAGAGTCTGGTTATAGAAGTCGAAAAGTTTCCCACAACCGGCTTCTCCCAATTCGGCCCGCCGGCAGACGCATCCGCCACCAAGACTTGGACAAACCTCACCCCATGGATCCCATGGCGACCTATGGCAGAGGCCAATAAATTGTTGGTTATCCAATGAATTGTTTCCAGGGCGGTAGTACCCTTATCTTCTTCCCTAATTATAATATTAATATTATTGATTAGATTATAGATAATCAGGCAATATCACTTTTTTTTCAGAAGAACCATAAGAAAAAATTAAGAATTTACATCATAAATAGCTACATACCAGCTTTCATAGACATGAATGAATGAATAAGATATAATAATATATAATATCTATTAGCAAAGATTTACTAGGTATGACTTATGAATTATTATTAGAATTGTAAAATAAATAAAAATGTGCCCATCACCTAAATCAAAAGTATAATTTCTTACCTCTTCCAACTGTTCGTAGTACAGATCGGAAGCTTTGCATTGGTTATTCTCGCAGTCACACTGCCGCTCCGTCTGCACCGGGGAGTCCCTGCAAGCGCGTCCGCCCCACGGGCCCTTGAATGGATCTGGATTCATAGCCTGGCGAGGACACAAACATTCATTTCACGTAACATATACTTTCATTTCAAAATTTTGTAGTGTATGCGGTCTCTGCACAGACCTGCCAGTGTGACTATCATCACTTTGAGGAATGCTGTCAGGCTGAAGTGAGTTGCGCAAACAGTGGTGGATTCAAAACAGATCCTTGTGGAACACCATCAAACTCTCCTGTATGGAGTTTGACATTCTCTGGAGTACTAAAGGGGTTAAATCTAGGGCCTCTTCTGTTCTTGATATCAATTGTTGATCCACAAGAAAGCACCCAACATGCCAGTTGCCTGCTTTTAACTGACAATATAAAATTGCGCATGAAGATTTGCAACAGTGATGTTTGTATTAAATTACAACTGGACTTGGATTTTAACATGAAAATATGTA
The DNA here is from genome assembly GCA_936435175.1 of Glyphotaelius pellucidus. Classification (NCBI taxonomy): domain Eukaryota; kingdom Metazoa; phylum Arthropoda; class Insecta; order Trichoptera; family Limnephilidae; genus Glyphotaelius; species Glyphotaelius pellucidus. Next base: position 4,800,162 of record OW386544.1, on the reverse strand, counting down.
ACTATGACATCAAAAAAACAAAATAGCCCTCTTAAATTTATTTATAGAATAAGGGCAGATATATTTTCATCCATAAAATCCATCAAGGACCTAGGGGTAATCTTTGATTCCAAACTTCGTTTTCAACTATATACTGCAGTTGTCAACATCGTGCTTCAAACTATTAAGGCCTTCGCTCACGCAGAAACTGACATGAAACAAGTTGTCAACCCAGCACTTTTGCTTGTGTGGCAGTTGCTTTTCAGTTGCCTTGTTAACAGGTTGCCATGGCAGCGCTCACGAATTTTGTATTACATTGACAACTGGTTTCATTTCAGTTTCTCCGTGAGCGAAGGCTTTTAGGGTTTTGTTTTAGATCTAACAGTTTAACAATTTACCCATACTACGGGCCCCATACCGCTTATCCTACTTTGCTGGGGGTACCAATGTCTTGCATTGGGTTAGTGTCACAATGACAGTGTGTATACATACGATTCTGCACCCACAAGCGAGTAAATTTGTGTGAAAAATAGAAAGAAACCGACGAAAGGTTAGAAACCATGAGATGGAAGAAATCATTAATTTTCCTTAGTGGATTTTTTTTTCTCATACCAAGGACCTAAAACGAATTTTGCCTACAAATAGATTTTGATCGTTATTGGCGGTAGGGCATTGTGTCTTCTTGGGATTCGAGTGAATTATCCTTTTTTGATGAATTACTCACATGGTGTATTCCGCCGCTGCCCACCACATTGAACTTCCAGCTGGAGTGTGCCGTGAGCCCCATAGTGTGACTGGACATGCCGTGGTAGCTGTTCCGCAGTGAGATCAGATCATGGTAGCCCGTGTGCAGGCGTGCTATCATCATGGCCAGGTCGTTAGCCTCTGAGCCGCTGTTTACAAAGTAAACAACCTGAAAGTGACAATCATGGGAATAGTTGAATAGACAATAAATATACGTTGCAAATCAATCACAGCCAGGTCAATAATCTCCAAGACCCGTTTACGAAGTAAACAACATGATGCGACAGTCATCGAGAGTCCTATTTATACTCTCATAATATATATGTGGGAATGGCCTGTTTCACCTTATCGCTCGCCATATGTTCCCATTGAATGTAAGGCGAGCAATATAGTGAAAGAGACCAAGCCCACATACATTATTAGTCTAGCGCTCTTATGAGACTAGCTTAAAACAAAATGGATAAAAAGGGCAAAGATTAGTAATACATATTTAGTACTAGGACTAGGTTATTATCAGTAAATTTGCGTACATACTATCAAGAAATATATTTTGTGAAATATTACATGGGTTGATGGAGTTCATGGGGTGAGGTTTGTCTAGGCCTTGAGGCAGATCCATCTGCCCAATTATGTGTGTTGGGCCGGTTTGGGAGGGACTGGTTGAGGGAGACCTTTTGACTTTTCCAACAAAACTTTCTCGCCCCATCGCCTTGCAGCGCGGTTGGAGGGATGGACTCAAAACTTCCATTATTCCTTGACACACCGACATCCGGATTTCTACCAACCCCTCGTTCTATTTTTCTTCCAAGAACTTCCTCTCTTTCCTTTCCTTAAAAACATCCTCCACACAGATAAAGATGACATAGGCCTTGAGGAAAATTATTTATATATCGCCTGTTCCTCGCCAAAAAGGACATAATTGACAAATTACTAAGAACTTTTCAGGGGGGAAAGTTTACCTTCAGATCTCCTGGTAATTTGGAGGTGAGCTTCTCAGCGTATTCGTGTATTCCGGGATACAGGTAAATGTTGGTGGTGTGCCACAACTTCTTCATCTGCTTGGTAGCGGCTTCCACAACTTTTCTGCAAGATAACAGAATAAGTCCTAAAAACACAGTTCCAAAAAAGGTTCACGACATCTAATTAATAATAATATTTGGATGATTTGTATAATGCCGTTTTTGTGAAAAATCACCTCTAAGGCGCTGTACAAATTTATGATACATTTCTACAATAGGTACTCTATCTTACTACTAACTACAGACTTGACAAACTATTATAACAACTTACAGCTAAAATATTGCAGTCAATCACTAATATCACCAAAACTATATGGATAATGTAATTGACCAGTGAACATGATGCTATGTTAAAAGGTAGAAAATGTACAGGACCATACTTACCTGGGTGATCACTCGAGATTAACACTGTTTATTGTTGTAGGTAGAAAGGGTAAACAGACAAAAACATTAAATTTGAAATTGTCTCTTTTTAAATTCGAAATAGTGAGCCCATGAAAGAAAGAAAGTTAAAAAACTTAGGCCATAAATGCCATGACTTTTTTTACATTAAGACCGCGCAGGAGGTATTGAGAAAAAATAATTTCCCTCAGGGCCTATGTCATCTTTGAGGATGATTTGTACAGGGTATTTTCAAAGGTAAAAAGGTATGATAAGTTGGTTGGGTACCTGGAGGTCAGTGTGTCAGGAGTGACGAACCTGTGAATTCACTCCTCCGCACACGCAGTGCAAGGTCGGAGTGAGTCCAGTTATAGAAGTCAAAGGGTATCCCGCAGCCGGCCTCTTCCGATCCAGCCCACCACGCAGCTGGTGGACAGCCGCTTCAAGCGTCCCCGGTACACCAGCAGTTTATAGAGGGTGTTCCAATCAGGCAGGAGGCCTCGTGCTGGTAGATAATGTAGGATAGACTCACGGATGGCAGTGCCCCACGGAGACGGTGACTATGCCCCCGAACATGTCTAGGTAGCGACGGCCTGTGTGGTCAAACAGCCACTGCATGTGTCCCTGGTGCAAGAGCAGGGGCTGCTTGTAGAGGGTGTTCAGACAGGGGGCCAGGTGCTTGGCACGAATCTCGCGGATCTGTGCGTAGGGCTGCCCCTAAACATCAACATACTAATATTTTAAGTGAAATAAAATATGTTTTTATAATTTTCAAATCCGTAGTTGTGAAATTATTAAATACTAGAAATGAGAGGTGATTCTTCATAAGCATGCATTATTCCTACCTAGTCAAAATTAATTGAAAGTTGTCTGACGGTGAATTGAATCACTGATACAATATTGCATTTTTCCTGAAAGAATTGAGTTTTTATATTGACTAAACTATTTTTCAACATTAACAAACAATTCAACTTAATGTTTCAAAACATAACTGGCAAAAAGTGTTTTTTCCTAAAATTATTAAATTAGCGCCATCTAGGAACGAGCAGTTTATGAATAATTTTAAGTTTACGCGTAATGGCAAGTTATGTGGAAATTTCGAAGCAAATGACGCTTGTGTGGTCGGTGGTCATTTACATGACATGACATCTATTCCATCTGATAACGGTAAAAGGGTGAACTCAGAATGAAATCAACTCAGAACCTCCTTTGAAAAGTCATTAAAAGTGATATAAAAATATATAGAAAATTGGTTAAAAAGGTTACGTTATGTTAGGTTATGGGCTATTTTTAATTTTTTTTTCTTATTGACTTCAAATAGGTGTTGAGTTGAGATGATTCTTAGTTGGCATGGAACTGGTAAAAGGCAGTGGTGGTCCATGACTTTTCAGTGAACTCTGGGCACGAAATAAAAAAAATATATTTTCAGCTACAAAATCATCAATAACGTTGCATTTTCCAATGTTAGCACTCCAGCTAAAGAAAAGTCTAGAACCGCCCCTGGTAAACGGTTGAAGTGACGAGTTAAAAAATGAATTGTGAAATTGAAATATTTATAACTTGTTCTCATATTGGATTTGTTTTTTTTTTTTTTTTTTCTAGTTTTCATATTAATTTAAAAGTATGTGTAGGTGTAGGAATAGGAACATACATTTAGGAAAACAATTTGAAAAAGTTGAGGTTATACAACTTAGATGCGTCTTCCTTTTTCGCAGTTATTTTAGCTAAATTTTATTACTTATAACAAATATGCATTTCAAAGTTGCTTCTAAAATAATGAAAACTCGAATTCTTTTGTCTATTATACCAATATTATTTTATCTTTTATTATTTTATTTTTACCAATAAAAGTTTTCAACAAGCAAGCTTTATTATTTTATTTTTACCAATATATTTTATCTTTTATATTATTTCTTCTATTTTATTATGGTCTTTTTTTGGTTTTATTGAGTGGTTTATTTATGGTTCTGCATTTTGACAGGCCCGAAATGGGCCAGAAGAACAATGTCGGATCCGCTAAAAATTGAAAATCGTCTTGTTGGCTTATTTTGTTGATTTAAAAGTCTGCATGTTCAGAATTTTTAACGAAATGCAAAATATCAAAACAATAGCATATTTCTTGACCTAAAACCAGATAAAACTGCAGAAACGAAACTTTTAACAGCTCTACTACAAAACTACAAAATCGTACACCCGATATCGTTCTTCGCAACCGTGGGTTTATAAATTTAAAACTTAACTAAATAAAAATAACCCACATGCATACAAGTTATAACTTTTGATTTAAAAAAATACATATACTGTAAAGAGTATTTTGGCGATAGGTACCTATTACGTGCTTTAGTAAAAAGTAGAAGTTTGTCGACTCGTCGACGTTAGTTTTACCTCATATTTGTCTGGTACAAAATCACATGGCGGCATCTCTGGCAACGCAGTCGCGAATCTCCTGATCTGCGGGATTCCATTTCTTACTGAAATAGAGCAAATAATAATACCTAGGTATGTTTTCACCACAAATGAAATAAATACCACCACAGCCAGTGGCGATTTTATGTCATGACATTGTAGCCATGTGTGATGCTGTAGCCAGTTTTGACCGGAAATCGGTCAATACAATTCTCCCAGCGACTTTACATTCAAATACGTACACAGACTACCCAAACACATTCTGATGGACCTTGACCTCATCTGGCATGAACCAGATTCAGTCGCCGACGAGTGAGCGAGCAGTAGGTATTGCCAAACACCAGACCCTTCCCCCGTAACATGTTTATATATCTATATATATAATATTGTATAGTATGTATGTATATGTATGTGAGGGAACGGACTCCGCATGTCGACGGAGACGGGAGAGAGAAATGAAAGGCATCCGTGTTGGTTGCGAGTCCAGTCGTTTATTGTATCATGAGCTACGTAGCTGAGGTCGGTCGGTGTAACATGAGATGATGAAGTGCCGTAGAGTGAAGCGTTGCGGGTGCTCGGTCATGATGGGTGAAGCAGGTCGGAGATGCTGTGGTGGAGCAGGCCACGGGCCTGCAGGTCACCAGAGTGTTGCTCGACGCTCGTTGCGGAGAGGACCTGATCTTCCAGGCCGTTGCTCGACGCGCGTTGCGGAGGGAAACGGCGGTGACTCGGTGAGTGGAGCCACCGGCAGATAGTCCTGGTGATGTCCACGTAGGAAGCTGCTCTGGAGTGATGAACGGCGGTGACTCGGTGAGTGGAGTCACCAGCGTGATGCTTGACACCGTGGCGGTGTAGGATGACCTCGTCTCCCAGGCCGCTGCTCGACGCGCGTTGCGGAGATGGGCGGCGGTGACTCGGTGAGTGGAGCCACCGGCAGATAGTCCTTGTGACGTCCACGAAGGAAACTGCCCTGGGAGAGAGCTGAAGCACCAGGCACACGATGTTACGATGGTTCGCTGTAGAGAGGCGAGACCGTTGAGATTGCACTGAAGTGTTGATTAGCGCTCCGCGAGACTGACTAGAACTGAACAAGTTTGTAGTTTAGTGGGCCGCTTTATATAAGAGCGAGCGGCCGAGTAGCTTTCCACTCGCTGGCAATACGTGCGCTGGAAGGTGCTAGAACTAACTCGTCACTGTAGTCGTGAATGCACGCTTGAGTCTGGACCTTTCGCGAAGTGGTGCATATTATTATTCAGCCGGCAGCCGGCCGCACGAGTACATTGTCTACCGATACGTGCATAAAAAAATACATATACTGTAAAGAGTATTTTGGCGATAGGTACCTATTACGTGCTTTAGTAAAAAGTAGAAGTTTGTCGACTCGTCGACGTTAGTTTTACCTCATATTTGTCTGGTACAAAATCACATGGCGGCATCTCTGGCAACGCAGTCGCGAATCTCCTGATCTGCGGGATTCCATTTCTTACTGAAATAGAGCAAATAATAATACCTAGGTATGTTTTCACCACAAATGAAATAAATACCACCACAGCCAGTGGCGATTTTATGTCATGACATTGTAGCCATGTGTGATGCTGTAGCCAGTTTTGACCGGAAATCGGTCAATACAATTCTCCCAGCGACTTTACATTCAAATACGTACACAGACTACCCAAACACATTCTGATGGACCTTGACCTCATCTGGCATGAACCAGATTCAGTCGCCGACGAGTGAGCGAGCAGTAGGTATTGCCAAACACCAGACCCTTCCCCCGTAACATGTTTATATATCTATATATATAATATTGTATAGTATGTATGTATATGTATGTGAGGGAACGGACTCCGCATGTCGACGGAGACGGGAGAGAGAAATGAAAGGCATCCGTGTTGGTTGCGAGTCCAGTCGTTTATTGTATCATGAGCTACGTAGCTGAGGTCGGTCGGTGTAACATGAGATGATGAAGTGCCGTAGAGTGAAGCGTTGCGGGTGCTCGGTCATGATGGGTGAAGCAGGTCGGAGATGCTGTGGTGGAGCAGGCCACGGGCCTGCAGGTCACCAGAGTGTTGCTCGACGCTCGTTGCGGAGAGGACCTGATCTTCCAGGCCGTTGCTCGACGCGCGTTGCGGAGGGAAACGGCGGTGACTCGGTGAGTGGAGCCACCGGCAGATAGTCCTGGTGATGTCCACGTAGGAAGCTGCTCTGGAGTGATGAACGGCGGTGACTCGGTGAGTGGAGTCACCAGCGTGATGCTTGACACCGTGGCGGTGTAGGATGACCTCGTCTCCCAGGCCGCTGCTCGACGCGCGTTGCGGAGATGGGCGGCGGTGACTCGGTGAGTGGAGCCACCGGCAGATAGTCCTTGTGACGTCCACGAAGGAAACTGCCCTGGGAGAGAGCTGAAGCACCAGGCACACGATGTTACGATGGTTCGCTGTAGAGAGGCGAGACCGTTGAGATTGCACTGAAGTGTTGATTAGCGCTCCGCGAGACTGACTAGAACTGAACAAGTTTGTAGTTTAGTGGGCCGCTTTATATAAGAGCGAGCGGCCGAGTAGCTTTCCACTCGCTGGCAATACGTGCGCTGGAAGGTGCTAGAACTAACTCGTCACTGTAGTCGTGAATGCACGCTTGAGTCTGGACCTTTCGCGAAGTGGTGCATATTATTATTCAGCCGGCAGCCGGCCGCACGAGTACATTGTCTACCGATACGTGCATACGTATCGTACGTGAATTTGCAAGCACTGGCGGCGGTAGTTCTTTCTCGCGAATGGCGAGTGGCGAAAAATAGTTGTATGAACGCCACATATGTTTATCCCCTATAGTCCCATAAAGTATATATTTACATAAAAACAGACATACACCCCACACACACAATGCAGGATATCGTACACCGATATCACTGAAGGCCGACCGGGTTCATGTTGACCGCCGGCCGAATCTTCCTGGATGAGGTTTTTCATGGTTTCCTCATTCCCGAAGGCAAATGCGGAAGAACTCCAAATAAAAGGACATGACCGCCTCCTTCCCACTCCCAACATAACACAAACACACACGTATGTATTTATGCTTTCCAGCTTTCTGGCGATGAAGAATCAACGATGAACAAAAAAGATGCAATTTTAGTAGGGTTTTTAGGTAATAATTTTTCCCTACCGATTAAATTCAGGACCTTAAGTCTCTAATAAACAAGTAAAATTTTTAAATACCCACATGAGGATTGCGAGGCGCAAATGACGCCGTTCTATTTGTATAAAGAACATTAACATTAAATTCAGTAAATTTAAATGATTCACCTCTTCAAGGAATATAAGAATCTAGTAAATCAAAAAAAAAAATCAAAGCTAGTTTTGACCAGCCGAAACGTACGGTTTTCCACGTCAAAATGGGCGATAACTAGGCAAAAATAAACTTTAATTTAAAGGTAGGTATTCACAGTTTGTGAAAATACTTTTTCTTCTTACTGTAAGCATTAAAAAAAAAAAGCATTTCTTCTCATTGTAAATTTGTTTGTACGTTCCGTTTTTGTCTCAAGATGGTGGCCGTTTTTGGTTCAGTACAAATCGTCGTGTTTATTTGGAATTGGACTACCACATTCGTATTTTTTTATATTATGGTTCCTACCTACCTACTTAGGTAATAGCCATGATTGGTTTATTTATGTAATAGCCTGAAGAAAGTTTGAAAAATAATAAATTGTCATTAAACTAGGGAAGTTTCTTTCGACAAATTGTATAATTCCTTATTTGAAATAAAAACAATGTTACACAATATAATAATGTGCGGTTTGTAGGGTAGGTAGGTAATTAGGTAGGTAGATATAGTAAGTACTTACCTACTTACAAATCTTATGATTTAAGAGGAAATTTTGGTTTTGATTTACCTATTAAATAAAAGAATTAGAAACATACTTTTTTGGATGCGAGGTCACTGTTCTGTTAATATTATTATTAGATATTAACTGTACAATATATAAGATTTATGTACCAGCGTCTTCGTTAAGTAGTTTTTTTTTATTGCTAGGTGGTAATTGTCTTCCAACCAATCCAGAAACATGTATCATGGCAATAAAAAATCGTTTTCCATACGACGTAAAAATAGAAGAACCCCCTACACCTGGGTAGGAACCCATTGAGTTTGACCACTCGGCTACTATAATTACACACAATAAGGTGGTCTTGATTGTACGCTTATGGATACAGATTGTATCTAAGATTGGAAAACAATACACTTACCTACTACAAAAGTTTTTATACAATTTTATATAAATATAACATACCGAATTTCTTCATAGCACTGTGATAACGTCCACAAAACCAAAATGAAGTGTTTTAAAACCCAACTCGTTGAACTGACTGATGTACTTATACTTTAAAATGGGGCAGGCAAAACACAAAATCACTTCACCCAAACATGAATTTAATTTAAAACGTCAATGAAATTATGTAGGCAAATATTCCTGACCTCTTGACATTGAATTTAAAAGAAGCAGCTAAAAAACTGATATGAAAATTGTTTTGATAAACCCTCTTACGCAAATCAATTAACAAAATTATCGCTACAGTAAATAATTTGATTTTAACAAGTAGGTACCTATTAAGTAATAAGTTTTCGAATGAAAAAATAAATCGCGTTTTAAAATTAGGTTGGTACCTACCTACCCATGAAACGCGGTTTTATGAGAAAGCATTTCGTCGGCTCACTTGTAAAACCTTGTAAGTCCGTTTTCACAGATTCTAAATATATTCAATGTATAAAAAATAATAATTTAAAGAAAAATTCCAGTCAGAATATTAACAACTGATAACGGTAATTTCGTGATTAATTTTTGGGTTATTTTGCCCTATTCCGTTCCTCCTTCTTTAGTCAACGTTTTGGATGATGTTCACGTTTAAATTATTGCAGACACATAGCAGTTTCATTGGTCCTCGTTCATTTAACCTTCTACCACTACAAACTCAAATGATAAATAAAATGATAAAATATGTAAAAGAGGTAAAATTATGGTTGAATAATATAGATATTGAAACGATTTTTCTATAAATTTATTCATCCTTCTACAACTCACTTTCTGTAATTTTCTAAACTTTAGTACAATGTGTTTTCTGTTTATTTTTTTAAAAATAACTAAAAAAAAAAAAAAAATTAAAAAAAATAAAAATCAGTATGTTTTTTCCATATTTTTATTTTATTTTTATAATAGCTGAAAACCTTTTTCACCTATTCTACCAAGTAATACTAACTTTTTATACTAACTTTATATTTTATGTTTTTTAAGTCTATTTTATTCTTTGGGTACTTGGAAATATAGTATTTTGTTTTAATATTACCCACACTCAGGCAGTGTCTTAGTGGGTTTTCATTTCTTGTTCATACTATTTGTTATTATATATTATGTTATTATATGTATACTATGTGCTATTATACATTATGTACAAAGAAATGAGAATAAATAAAGTAAAAAAATATATATATATAAAAATAAAAATAAAAAAAGACGAAGGAAGCGAGACACGGCACGAAAACCCAAAAGTAATCACGATGATTCTTTTGGCCGTGATAATCTCAAATCATTCCATTCATTAAAGGGTTAGATTTGACCCAAACAGTACACGTATTTGTGTGTAGGTATTGGTTCATGTAGGTATAATTCCAACAGTGATATCAGTGGCGGACTAGGCCCGTTAGAGGCCCGGAGCGGCAAAGCCGAATGAGCTCCCCCCAGTCCTGGATTTGTCAATAGGCCCTATAGGCCGCGGCCTAGGGGCGGCAGAGTTCAGGGGGCGGCGCTCGCTCGCTTTGGTAAGCCGAAGTTTGTGTACGATTGTAAACAAAAAACAAGTCACTGTGGATAGATCGGATGTGGCGTCTCTTTACTTTAGTAAAGAGTTTTCAATACTTTCGACGCCCACTGCGAATTTGCGTCGTTCAATGCCCAACGGTCCCGTACTGGACCGATGATTATGGTGCGAATATTTCACAAAAAATGCTTTAATGTGAACTTTCAACACGAAGAGTCTCAGAAAAAGCTCAGTCTCTTGTGCAATATTATACAATGATAAGACGATTTATTTCAGGAATGTGAACACTTTCAAGGTCACATTTCCTCTAATAAGACGACAGAGAAACCTGAATCTACAACATTACTGAATATTTTTAAGGAAAGTTTTTGAGGAAACAAATGTCTGTGCAACGTTTACCAGAATTTGGATATAACTATTCGTGTCGCACTTTGACTCCGGCCACAAATTTTTCTGGAGAAAGGAGTTTTTCCTGTTTAAAGCGAGTGAAGAATTACCAAAGGTCTTCATTGTCGCAAAAAGAAACTTTACTCTTTGGCTCATCTATGCATAGAAGCAGAATGAATACTTAAAACTATGAAGCATAATAGATGATTTTATCACATAAAAAATCCCGTAAAAAATTGTAATTTTTGTTTCATGTTACACATTTACTTTATGACTAATTTATTTGTTTATTTCATTTTTTGAACACCTACTTAACCCATATTTGAATATTTATTTTTAAGGTTGTGTGTCACCTAATAAAAGCCTCCAAGTGAGTGATTATGATGGGTGGAAACTTCTAAGAAGGAGAAAGAGCGGGGGGGGTGTAAATGAAGTGGCCTATACTTATGAAAAATGTAAATCCGGCCCTGCCCCCCCCCCCCCCCTATTTTAAGAAGTTGATGTAATTTTACGAGCTTTTTATTCAGTTCCCACGGGCCTATGAAGAGCTATTCTCTATCTTTTGTGAGATCAGATTACGAGATCGTTCTCCCGCGAGATGTCCTGTCAGATTTGGGTGATTTTCTACGGATGTTATTTGCTTTTGCTTTTTCTATCGGCCTATGTCAAAATTTCAGCTGTGAGCTGTCACGTATTTTAATTTGGGACGTTTTAAACACGAATTCCTGCAAGTATGCGTGATTACTTGTTATTCTTCTTCTTTCGTATGGTTGGGGAGGGGGGGGGGGGGGTCAGAGGGGGACATCTAGGTCTGCGAGCCAATCTAGGCCCTCAGGCATTGCCCTGTGGACCTCATCAATCCCGCCGGGAATGAATGGAGCGGGCATTCGCTGACTACATGTTCGGTGGTCTGCATCTCACCGCATTCACACATTTCCGACTCTTTAAGGCCCCATCTATACATCATATGGGCACAACGGCTATGGGAGCACCTTATCCTATTGATGGCGGATCAGAGTTTGCGAGGCAATGAGAACCCAGGCTGTCTCTCAGTGGGGTCTTGTACGAGATGGGCATTTTTCACCTTGGCTTCCACCTATCTTCTGGGGTGAGAGGTGAATGGAGGAGTCTTTCTCTTGAGAGACGACATCATCGTGCAAAGGTATTGCGCTTCTTTGCAGCGCCTTCTTGTACTCCCTTAGTGTTGCAATCTCTCGCCTGATATTTGGCGGGGTTATATTTGCAAGTACGGGGAGCCAAGGGAGAGGAGTAGATTTTAATGTTCCGCTTATGGTTCTCATTGTGACATTAAGCTGAGAAATTTAACAGCTGTAGAAAATCACCCAAATCTGACAGGACATCTCGCGGGAGAACGATCTCGTTCTCACAAAAGATAGAGAATAGCTCTTCTGGTCCTGGGGGGCCTCCAAACGCCTCCATTTTCCCTTGATCAAATCCTAAAAATGGCATCAGAACACCGTAAAAAAAATTGTCATTGTTTTAAATTTCATTTTCCGAAAGATGCATTTGTTAAAAATGCTCTCACCAAGAGGGTTTTAAGGAAATTCGTAAAATTGACGGAGGTATATATATATATATTTTTTTTTTTTTTTATATGAGACTGTTTTTAACTGCATTTAAAAATACACTGTGAAGTTTTTCATAGCACGCCAAATAACGGAACAAAATAACTTCTTACATCTTTTCTTACATTTTTAATAATTTTCGGAGCATACATCTCAAAACAAAACTAATAAAAACTAAATTATAAAATTTCCTTTGAGGTTCGCGATTTTTTCTATCGAGGGTCTATATTACGCCTGTCGTACTCACTCGCTTCACGTAATATATACAAACTAATAGAAACTAAGGATGAGAAAATTTTTGTAAGTAAATTGTAAAGTAGTGATGAAACAGGTGATGAAGCAAGTGATGATTAAAAATGCGTTGTAATCTTCACTGAAAACAGTGATATAACTTGCTATGAAACTAAGGATGAGAAATTTCTTTGTTTTCTTTAATGAAAGCAGTGATGACACAGGCGATGAAGCATGTGATGAAAAGAAATGTGTTGTAATCTTTGTTGCAAACAGTTAAAGAAACTTAGGATGAGAAAATGCTTTGTTTTCATTGATGAAAGCAGTGATGAAACAGGTGATGAAGCAAGTGATGAAAAGAAATACAATGGATTCTTTGCAGAAAAGAGTGATGTTACCTGCGACGAAACTAATGATGCTTAAATGCGTTGTTATCTTTGGTGAAAGCAGTGATGAAACAGCTGATGAAACAGGTGATGAAGCATGTGATGAAAAGAAATGTGTTGTTATCTTCGCTGAAAACAGTGATGAAACCTGCGATGAAACTAATGATGCTTAAATGCGTTGTTATCTTTGGTGAAAGCAGTGATGAAACAGCTGATGTAGCATGTGATGAAAAAAAATGCGTTGCAATCTTTGCTGCAAGCAGTGAAATAACCTGCGATTAAACTAATGATGATGTAATTTGTTGTAATCTTTGATGAAAGCAGAGATGAAACAGGTGATGTAGCAAAAGATGATAAAAAAAGTTTGGTTTCTTCGCTGAAAAATGTGATGTAACCTGCGATGAAACTAATGATGCTTAAATGCGTTGTTATCTTTGGTGAAATCAGTGATGAAACAGGTGATGAAGCTAGTGATGAAAAAAATGGGCTGTCATCTTCACTGAAACAGTTATTTAATAAGCGATGAAAATAAAGATAATAAAATTTGTTGAAATCTTTGGTGAAAGTAGTGATGAAACAGGTGGTGAAGCAAGTGATGATTAAAAATGCGTTGTAATCTTCGCTGAAAACAGTGGCACAACTTGCGATGAAACTAAGGATGAGAAATTTCTTTGTTTTCATTAATGAAAGCAGTGATGACACAGGTGATGAAGCATGTGATGAAAAGAAAAACAATGGATTCTTTGCAGAAAAGAGTGATGTTACCTGCGATGAAACTAATGATGCTTAAATGCGTTGTTATCTTTGGTGAAAGCAGTGATGAAACAGGTGATGAAGCTAGTGATGAAAAAAAATGGGCTGTCATCTTCACTGAAACAGTTATTTAATAAGCGATGAAACTAAAGATAATAAAATTTGTTGAAATCTTTGGTGAAAGTAGTGATGAAACAGGTGATGAAGCAAGTGATGATTAAAAATGCGTTGTAATCTTCGCTGAAAACAGTGGTACAACTTGCGATGAAACTAAGGATGAGAAATTTCTTTGTTTTCATTAATGAAAGCAGTGATGACACAGGTGATGAAGCATGCGATGAAAAGAAATACAATGGATTCTTTTCAGAAAAGAGTGATGTAACCTGCGATGAAACTAATGATGCTTAAATGCGTTGTTATCTTTGGTGAAAGCAGTGATGAAACAACTGATGAAGCATGTGATGAAAAAAAATGCGTTGCAATCTTTGCTGCAAACAGTGAAATAACCTGCGATTAAACTAATGATGATGTAATTTGTTGTAATCTTTGGTGAAAGCAGTGATGAAACAGGTGGTGAAGCTAGTGATGAAAAAAAATGGGCTGTCATCTTCGCCGAAAGCAGTTATTTAATGAGCGATGAAACTAGCGATATTAAAATTGGTTGATATATTTGATGAAAGCAGTGATGAAACAGGTGGTGAAGCTAGTGATGAAAAAAATGGGCTGTCAACTTGGCTGAAAACAGTTATTCAATAAGCTATGAAACTAGCGAAAGTAAAATTGGTTGAAATATTTGATGAAAGCAGTGATGAAACAGGTGATGAAGCTAGTGATGAAAATAAATACAATGGATTCTTTGCAGAAAAGAGTGATGTTACCTGCGATGAAACGAATGATGCTTAAATGCGTTGTTATCTTTGGTGAAAGCAGTGATGAAACAGCTGATGAAGCATGTGATGAAAAAAAATGCGTTGCAATCTTTGCTGCAAACAGTGAAATAACCTGCGATTAAACTAATGATGATGTAATTTGTTGTAATCTTTGGTGAAAGCAGTGACGAAACAGGTGGTGAAGCTGGTGATGAAAAAAAATGGGCTCTCATCTTTGCCGAAAACAGTTATTTAATAAGCGATGAAACTAGCGATAGTAAATTTGGTTGAAATATTTGATGAAAGCAATGATGAAACAGGTGATGAAGCTAGTGATGTAAGAAACTAAGGATGAAAAAATGCTTTGTTTTCATTGATGAAAGCAGTGATTAAACATGTGATGAAACTAGTGATGATAAAAAATGTGTTGTTATCTTCGCTGCAAACAGTGAAAGAAACTAAGGATGAAAAAATGCTTTGTTTTTATTGATGAAAGCAGTGATGAAACAGGTGATGAATATAGTGACGAAAATATAGGTTGGATTCTTCGCTGAAAACAGTGATGTTACCTGCGATGAAACTAATGATGCTTAAATGCGTTGTTATCTTTGGTGAAAGCAGTGATGAAATCTTTGATGAAAGCAGTGATGAAACGGGTGATGAAAAAAATACATTGTTAGCTTCTCTGAAAACAGTGATGTAACCTGCTTGAAACTATTGATGACAAAATGCTCTCTAATTTTTGACGAAAGCAGCGATGAAACAGGTGATGAAGCTATTAATGGTAAAATGCATTGTAATCTGAACGTTGTGATGAAACAGGTGATGAAACTAGTGATGAAGTAAAATGCGTTGTAATCTTTGCTGAAAAAAGCTATGTAACTTGTAATGAAACTGGTGATTATATGTGTAATCTTTGTAAGTTTTATAATCTTTGATGAAAGCAGTGATGAAGCAGGTTATGATCCTTGTGGTTTTGCCTAATTCACATTCATACATCGCTCTATTGTTGTGTGTTTTGACTTTATTCAAGAATTTAGTTTACTTTATCGTACCATCTTTTCCTCAGGCGTTGCCGACTTTTGATACCAATCAAGTTCACTTCTTACATTCTACGTTTAACTTTTTCTTAGATCATTGACTCTTCTTGCCCAAAACATCTTAGCGTCTTGTTCTTATCTTATTAAACTCACATCAGCCTTGAATTTTTCGCGAATCTACAAATATTTCACATTTAGGATGGGTTGTTTCAAAAAACTTGACGAATTCGTCAAATATTTGACGTTAATTTTCACGTTCTGTGTAAGTTCTATTCAAGTTCTGTGATGATTTCAGTTTTGTGAAGCAGCTGGCCTATGATGATAAAAAAACAGAACTCGAAAAGAACTTACACAGAACCTGAAAATCAACTTCAAATATTTGATGAACTCATCAATTTTTTTGAAACAACCCGTCCTGATTGTTTTACTTTCAAATCAGTCATAAATTGAAAATAGAATTGTGTTTTTTATTTGTTTATTCTATTTTAGTTATTTACACATGTAAGTTTTCAAATCTTACATATAAAAATCAAAATTTGTCTGTTCGTATTTTACGCGCTGCCATACCGTTCATCCGATTGCGATGAAACTTTGGTTATTTGTTGTGCGCACGCTCGCAAAGGTTAAAGGCTATATATAATGGCTAGCTCTGGCGTAATATTTGTATAAATGAAAATGTGTCTATTTCATATATTTTTGCCGCAGAGAGGAAAGGAGAGGGAGGGGAACGGGGGAGGTGGGGTGTGCGGGATAGATGATGAGGGAGGAGAAGAGGTGGAAGGTGGGGGGGGGGGGGGGGGTGAATCGCGGGAAAGGAGACGCGGGAGGGGAACGGGGACGCATGGGAAAGGAAGTGCAGGGAGAAACATTCTACTTCTTTGCATTGCAACGCATGCCATGCTTTGTGTTTTGTTAAGGTTAAAGCTTTGAACTTTAAGCTTTAAGCTTTGAGCTTTAAGGTTTAATTTTTGAGCTTTATGCTTTGAGTTTTAAGCTTTCACCTTTAAGCTTAGGGCTTAAAGCTTTGAGCTTTGGCTTTGAGTTTTGTGCTTTCAGTTTTGAGCTTTGAGCTTTGTACTTTGAGCTTTAATTTTGAGCTTTGTGCCTTGAGCTTTAAGTTTTAATTTGGAGTTTTAAGCGTTGAGCATTGAGCATTGAGCTTTAAGCGTTGAGTATTGAGATTTAACCATTGAGATTTAAGCTTTGAACTTAAGTTTTGAGCTTTGATATTTTAAAAAAGCTCAACTCACATTTTTTCTAATTAAAATTACTGATCTATTTTTTTTATTTTTACATGAACTCCACACAGGAGGCTCTGAGGAAAACAATTTTCCTCAAGGCCTATGTAATTTTTTTGTTTTTTTTGTTTCTTTATTCTTTGAATTGTTTGTTACACAAATTGGGGATTTTTCGACCACTATACTAGGCACATGCCTGTGTTGTGGTAGTCAATTGGGGATTGCTCAAGTCATTTGGGGATGCTGTGTGGATGGTTTTTTAAGGAAAGGGAGAAGAGGAGAGTTCTGGGAAGGAAAAGGGTTTAAAGGGTGGGTAGGAATCTGGGGTTCAGTATTTCCTGGTCATCCGCCTCCAAGACCCAGATAAACCTCACCCCATGAACCCGGACACCTCTGCTAAATCACCAAATATCAATAGATATATAAATTATGATATATAAAAAAGAAAATATGTTTGTTTTTGTCTATGCATGTGAGATGTTATGCGTTGCTAAATCGTTCATCCGATTGCGATGAAACTGGGGATTTGCATGTTTCTGTATACATAGTGAGTTCTGGCATCCTCTGGGACGAATGGGAAAGGATAAGCAGAGCAAATTTTTTTCTTTATTAAGTGGCATTGCAACGCATGCCGGGAACTTGCTATTGTATTTAAATGCCTGTGTCAGAATTTGATAAATTTAATTATGTAATAGAAATTACCTTCTCTAAAATCCTAAATCTATACTTTAATATTATAAATGCGAAACTGCGTGTGTTTGTTTGTTACGCTTTTACTCATAAAATATTAAAACGATTTTAAATTTTTTTTACCAATAGAAAGCTAAATTATTTGCGAGTACTAAAGGCTGTATATAATGGTAAGCTCTGGCGTTATATAATTAAATTTTTTAATATACAATATTTATTATAGGTTTTCTGTCATCAATAAAAGCGAGTTATTGCCGAGCAAAACAAATCTTTGCCGTGGAAAACAAATTGTTGCCTTGGAAACGATGTTGATATATTTGTGGGAAATTTTATTTCAGGCGTCTTAGTTAATATCTATCTGTAAAAATAAATAGCCGAAATGTATGCATGCGGGGAACGGTGCGATTGGGAAAGGAAACGCAGGAAAAAACAATTTCTTTATTAAATGGCATTGCAACGCATGCCGGGTACCAGCTATTCAATAAAAATTCAATTTGGAAGGCGGGAATGAACCATTCAATGGATAACCAACACCCCTATCTAGATCTCCCAAAAAGGTTCGTTACGTTTGGTAATTTAGCAGAGGTGTCCGGGTTCATGGGGTGAGGTTTATTAGGTCTTGGCGGCGGATGACCTGTTTAGATTTAAATTTGCATATTCAATAATAATTTAATTTGGAAGGCGGGAATGCGACCGCCACCCGGGAACCATTCAATTGATAACCAACACCCCTGTTGTGGGTCCCCCTAAATGGTTCGTTACGTTTGATAACTTAACAGGGGTGTCCGAGTTCATAGGGTGAGGTTTGTCTAGGTCTTGGCGGCGGATGGCCTGTTTATATTTTAATTTGTATATTCAATTTTGAAGGCGGGAATGGGTACCGCCACCCGGGAACCACTCAATGGAAAATCAACCCTTTTGTCGTAGGTCTCCCAAAACGGTTCGTTACGTTTGGTAACTAAGCAGGGGTGTCCGGGTTCATGGGGTTAGATTTTTCTAGGTCTTGACGGCGGACGACCTGAACACACTGAACCCAAGATTCCTACCCATCCCTCATACAATTTTCCTTCCCAGAACTCCGTCTCCTTCGTTTCCTTAAAAAGACCCTCCACACAGCCAAACCAAATATGATAGACCTCGAGGGTATTTATTTTCCCTCAGGGCTTATCATATTGGGAGCTCCAGTTATTATTATTATTATTATTGAGGCTCTGAAGAAAATAATTGGGGATGCTGTGTGGAGGTTGTTTTAAGAATAGGAAGTTCTGGAAAGGAAAAGTGTATGAGGAGTTCGGTCTTTACTTTTCTGCGCGGCGGCCTGAAGTGGCGCGGGGCACGACCCGCTCCGAACTCTGTGTGTAAAGGGTACTATTGGATATGGGGCTATGTCTTCTGATTCTACTATATGTCTCCCCAGTATCTGAGCCTAGTTTCCACCAGGGCAGGACATTGGTATCATAGGTGAATCGGAGTCTCTTCATCCTCTTCACATTTCCTGCATCTATTGGTGTTTTCCACTCCCAATATCTGCATGTGTCTCCTGAGATGGCAGTGTCCTGTTAGTAGTCCTACCAGTTCCCTCAGCGAGTTTCTCTCCACATCGAGTAGTTTCCTGGTTCGTCTAGGGTCTGGTCCTCTTATGAGTACTTTGGATTGTCTCATTTCGGGTGCCCTCTCCCATTTTTTACAATGCTGGGATTTGACTAGCCTATCAATATATAGATTTGACCCACCTATCAATATGTAGTTTTGTGTAGCAAGCTGCTACTCCTACGGCCGGCTCGGATCCCACAATACGGTGGTGCTTTCACCCCTTTCCTTGCTAGTTCGTCAGCCCGCTCGTTGCTCTCAATACCTTTATGTCCCGGTACCCAGATCAGGGTTATTTTATTGATGGTAGCGAGTTCCGTAAGAATAGTCCTGCATTCCATCACCAGTCTAGAGTCGCATCGGTTACTTTCCAGTGCCATTAGGGCAGCCTGGCAATCAGAACATATGTTTATGTTCTTATTCCAGTACCCGATACGTATATTCTCCTGTGCGCAGGCCAAAATGGCTTCCATCTCAGCTTGAAACACAGTACAGTGTGTTCCTAGAGGTATACTGAGTTCCCTTTTGGTCCCTGCAGACAGACTCTGGCCCCTGTTCCTTCCTCCATCTTGGAACCATCTGTGAACCAGATTAGCTCCTGTTTGGAGGTTGGACTTGGAACCGTGTCCCATTCCTCCCTTGAGGGGTAGATCACACTGCTGTCTGAAGAAGTAGTCGGCTTGTTAATAGGTTACGTTATGGGCTATTTTTCAATATATACTTTTTCATAACTTTTCAAAGGGGTGTTGAAATGCCACTTTATTCAGTTGTCGTGGAACCTATAACATTGTTTAGTGCTTTGAATTATTCCTGCCATTCTAGTTAATGAAAATCTTAACAAATCAACAATATTGTAAGAAAATAATTCAATTTAATGACCGCCATCTGTAAGATATTAGTCAAATCTGTTTTAAATGGAATTCGATAAAAAAATTGTTGTTTTGGAATTCAACAAAAGAGTTCCTTGTGTTTGAAATAATCGACTTTCTTGGAGTCTAAAGTTGGATCGGCGATTCAATCTAATATTGTATTTGCAGGTGACAGGACGACTCCGAATGAATTCAATTCAACACCTCCTTCATTTAAAGTGATTAAAAAAATGGTTAAATACGCTAGAGCTAAACATGCTAGATTAGGTTATGGGCTACTTTTGAAGTGAAAACTTCTTTAGCACCGCTGCGATTTGAAACTTGATGAAACGAAAAAGCGACACTAAAAAGAGACAAATACATACCTTTATCTATAGAATGAGATAGAATAATCGGTCTCCTCTTTGTGTGGTGCTTCGTAGCCTCCCTACACTCGTCTACTTTACTTTTCTGAAGGTTTCAATTCTACCACGTGTGAAATGCTCACAATTTTATTTTGTTCATAGCTTTTAATGACTTTTCAAAGATTGTATTGAGTCATGGAATCGTATTTGTATGCCTTTCTTGAAAGAATTGAATTTTTGTATGGACAAGACGATTCAAATTTTTTTTTTTTTTTTACATTAACTTTACACATGAGGCCCTTAGGAAAATAATTTGTCATCCTATAACTATGTCGTATATATATAATTAATTTAAAATATAACTAATTTAAAACCCATGTCATCTTTTAAGATGCTGTGTGGAGGGTCTTTTCGAGGAGAGGATGGAGCTAACATGGATCTTGGGGAGGGAGGGAACACAGAAGATGGTAAATCATTCCACAGACGAAGTGATGAACCCAAGAACGAAGTGACCCGTTCTCGTGTGACATGTGTCAACCGCATACATACGGTGGGCGCGTTTGGCATGTTCCCCGACTATGCACCGGTACCGAAGGAATCAATGAAGCTAGTTCCTTGGAGTTTTTCAGGTATTTTGGGGCTCCAGACCAGAGGGGCTAAATTCAACAGTGTGGGGCACTTGCGATTTTCACAGGGTCAGCAGTTGTGTACTATTTAACTATCTGTGTGCCCTGTACAGTACGCCCAGTTTTTGTGAGGCTAACTCGACTCTTCCTCCGATGGAGCCTTGTCTGAGCTGATCACTTGAGTTATACTAAACATATCAATGGAATGCTTGATTTTTGGGAGGCGGAAATGGGTACCGCCGCCCCGGGAACCTTTATTGGATAACCAACACCTCTGCCATAGGTCACCCCAAGTGGTTCACCACGTTTGGTGATTTAGCAGGGGTGCCCGGGTTCATGGGGTGAGGTTTATCTAGGTCTTGGAGGCGGATGACCAGGACACACTGAACCCCAGAATCCTACCCACCCCTTAAACCCTTTTCCTTCCCAGAATTCTCCTCCATTTCCTTTCCTTAAAAAAAAAACCTCCACACAGCATCCCCAAAGATGACATAGGCCCTGAGGGAGATTATTTTCCTCAGGGCCTTCTGTGTGGAGCTCATGTAAAAAAAAAATATATATATATATTTGAAAGTATAGCTTGCAAATATGTACCTATGAATGAGCAGTGAATGAATAATTTTAGAAATATTTTGAACACGAGGTAAGAATTGTTAATATAATATAGAAAAAGAATGATTGGACCAATAAAATATTTATTATCGTAAAATTGACAGGAAACAAATTAATAGTAACTACATATTCAAATTGAATACATACAGAACATTGACTAACAGTTACCATAATATAATGAATATTAAATTGGTTACAATATTAATTAATAATAAATAAATAATTTAAAAAAAGTTGCATATTACTGAAGAATGGGAACTTTGTATTATTTTTAGCAAAAATACAAAAACTACTCTTCACATCGGTCCACACCTCCTTTCGTCAAACCAAAATCACTTCTAACGATAAAAAAATTAAATTTATAAATTAAAAGAATTATTTAAACCCTCCTCAGGAAAAAAACTATGAACTGTTGAAACATATTTGTTTAAATTCTATCAAATTCAAATACAACTGAGCCTAAAATTTTTCACTCCACCCAATTACCACTACACTTTTGCCACAAAAAAAATAGAATAAAGAAGAATACAGGAAATGCCTTATGGGTGTGTTTTGTGTCCAAATATTTTTCCAAACAGGCATTAAATTTCTTCACCACAATTTCGAAAATCAAATTGGATGGAGATTGACAATGTCAGGAGAGTGTAAGTGAGAGAGGGTGCGTGCCAAATGGAACATCGGTTTGCATTCAAATTTGTATGGAGGACACTTTCTAGTTTTCTTCTTTATTCTATGCAAAAAAAAAAATAATGTTCCAAAAATTATTTATTATTATTTTTGTCTTTTAATAGCATTTAATGTTAACCATCCCAGAACATGTTAATATGACATTATTGTCTTAAACTTAACACAGTTGTATATATTATTTACTTAATGAAATTATTTACAAGTTCATTCATTCTTTAATAACATTAATTCTAATGTAATATAAATTTGCTGCAAACGCAGGGCTTTTTAAATGCCATGAAAATGAAAATGATATAATGAAACTTTTAAATTAGTCAATTAGTTGGAATCAAAGTTTCCCCGATTTACTTAAATTCTGTAAATATTGATGAAGTTCTAGGGGTTAGATTAGATTACATATTTAAAAAGAGCAACATTTTTCAATGAATTGCTAATTTCAATTCCATTAGTTTATTGATCAAGTATTTTGTTTGTATTTCATAAATTAGGAAAACATTTTTCAGAATCATTAAATTTATTTTTTTAAATAATAAAACAGTGAAATTTTGAAAAACTAAGGTTAAATCGGGTGAAATTCTAAATGAAATGAACAATAGGTCGTCAATTATTTGAGTTGATGCATATTATGTACACAATTCCAATGTGTCGAAACACACCTGAGAAACAGCCTTTCGTCTTTCTTACTTCTACGAGAAAAAGAGACAACAACTGAACAAACTTTGACCAAATTAGGATATTGTAAAAGTTTTTAGCCCACTTTTTATTACAGTAAAAATGAACTTTTTTACAATTTCACAGAAATTCTTTTCTGAGGTCCAAAAAGAGATTTGAAACATGCTGTATGCAAGCAATGCATCTGCGAGAGTACCGGCTCGCAACAACATTCGCTGTAATGTCAATATTTCAAATAAGTGGTTGAAAAATTAAAAATTATAACACTAACAAGAAATTTTAACACTTTCTTGACAATAAAGTTTTGCAGGTACAGGCTTCAGATTTGGGACTATTTCGCTAAACAGGCCACTGCTTTTACCTCTGAGCCATCTCGATGGTAACTACAAAATGATTGACTGGGAATATTGCTCAAATAGATATGATACATTAAATAAGTGAAGTTCCAAATAGGGTACCTTAAATTTTATTAAAAATATATTTTATTTATTTTATAATCTTAAACATATATATTATCAGCGTTCACATTTAATATACATATGCAGAGAAATAGGACTGTTATAACATTTAATTGAATTTAAATTATGAAACTTTTGCACACAGATAAAATAAAAATAAAATATACCTAATCAAAACAGCATTTTCTTTATACAAAGCAAGCAATCAAGAGTTTTCACACATTTAAGATGCTAAGAAAATTATATCAATGATGTTAAAACAGTAAGGAATGTCGATAAAACGTTATAGCTTTTTGTTAGTTTCCGAAAGTCAAGTCTAGGAATATTTATTTAATACTTTGGTTATTTTTAAAGCTATGGTAATTTGGAAATAAGGTATAACTTTAACAGAATTTCCATATAAAGTGTTTTCTGCACTGTTCAAATTCATTCATCATTGTCAAATTTGTTTTAAAACTCGTCATTCGCCGCTCGTGCGCCGGCGCACACGCCAAGATGTTCAAAAATTTTTATTTTGGAATGCGATTTTAACCCTTGTGTATAAAGAAATCGTATGAAGAACAAGGTCAGAATCGCTTGGGGCATTCTTGTTCTTAAGCTATAAAATACTGTGAACACACCTGGGGGAGCGGAATAATTTCTATGAAATTCTCTATGCCCTCTGGCCGAGATTTTTCCCAGCATTTGAGCTGTCAAATTGGGTAGCGTCATTCTCGTGAAAAAGATCATAAAACATATACATTCATCAAATAAACGCAAATAATGTTGTTTTTATGCGTAGTTTATTGTTCAAGGAATGTGTTTCGGTGAATATAACATACGATAGCATAAAATAAACCCACAAAATATTACGTCAAGGTCAAATCTTTGCGAAATTTACAGATTTCCGCCATATGACAAGTTAAACAGACCAGTTTTAAAAATAAATTAAATATCACAAAACTATAATGTTACTTTTGATACATGTGCAAATTTTACAACAAACTGGTCTGAAACAGAAAACAGCCTTTATGGAAATTTATTCAAAGTACATATTTCCTTTTAATACAAATCGGTCATATTAACATTTTTAAATCCAGGTCTTTTCAAAAAGTTAAGAAACGCAAATTTGGTTAATAATCAATATAATAAATACACAATTTTTAATTACACTAATGAAGGATTAAACATAGATTTTTGGTGCCAATTAAGCTTGCATTCCAAATAGTTAGTAGGTAATTTACAACAGAACGTATTTATTTACATTAAAAAGATTACGCAAAGCACATAGACTTTTCTAACCTATAAAAAGAAGAATGGCAACTTACATATAATCTATTGTTTGGTGAGTGCACTGCCACGCGATACTAGGAAGAGTGATGAAAAAACCAATCTTCAAAGTATTATACTAAAAGATTGCCAATATAATGTATTTAGTAATGGCTTAGATATATTTTAGGTTACAGTGGAAAAGTCACAATTAGCAGCAATTATTGTCAGCCATTCAAATAGTTTAATTCAGTAACATTACAAGAGAGATTTTGGTATGACACAAACAATAGAAATGACGATATATAACAAAGATGATGATACAGGATGTTAAGAGACATCAGTTGTTCCTGATATTACTGGTCAATCAGTCAATTAATCGTCCAACCCCCAAAGCTGCTGGCTCTGACTATCCAATAAGTCAGGTAGGTTTCTTAACACCTGTTATGATTTGCGCCAACCGTTGTGAAATAACACTGTAGTTAAAATAATAACTTGGTTACATTATTTCAAACTTCAATAATTAAACTTGCTAATAATTATCAAACACGTATTAGACTGTATAAAAGGATATAGGTTCACAAGCAGCAATCTTTGGCTGATTGAAACTTGATGGTTTTGAAGCATTTCACAGATAACTAACCCCGAAAATTTTAAATGTTCTTTACTTGTTTGTATTTTTCTGTAATGTTGCCATTTGGAAACTGTATTAAATCACAGCCCTCTACACAATATTAAAGAAGGCGAAAACTCCTTCAAACATGTTTTGCAGATGATTAGTCACAGGTCAGGAGTGGCATTTCAACAGTGCGGACACTGTTTGTAAACCTAACATTACAAGATAAGTTAAGCCGTGGTGATAAAAATGGATGATATAAGATATTATTTATTTGTCGTAACTCGATGATCGATTAGCAGGCGGGTTCCAAGCCTCTGGCAACTGAAAAAAAAAACAATTATTACTCCAAGGCCCTTTGACACGGGGCAACTAAAAAAAAACTGGTTGGCGAGATTTCTAAGCATTTCAAATGCAATCCGCAAGCGATGCATCTTCTTGAAAATCAGTATATAACGCAGACACAAGCAATTTTTTTGCAACTTGCCGTGCTAGTTGTGGTTTTCAGTTGCGAGCTATTTTTGACAAATTTTCACTGACAAGTTTTTGAGATAACATTAAATTTGTTCAGGAGGTTGAAAAATGTCATCATATAAATGATTATGCACAAAATATGTAACACGAAAAAGAACAAAAAAAAAACCTTATTTTTTAGACGATTCCGCTTTCTTTGACAATAATGATAAAGAATGTCTTCATCAATCACTTGATTCTTTAGACATTTTTGAACACAATATAAAAATAATGACGCAGTGCACCTTACACTGTTACAGTAGATGAGATAATGACTGAAATGATAAAACTTGAGTAGCGTCGTGATAGAAGCTTAGTCGCCAACCAGTTATAGTTTTGTTTTGGTTTACCCGTGTGCGAAGGGCCTAAGATCGAAAGGATCCTTAATCTCTGGAGGCGCCGATGATAGTCAGGATGTACATGAAGATATTGATGACATCGAGGTACAGGTTCAACGCCGCAAAGATGTATTCCTCGGGGGAGATGGAGTATTTGTGGTTCCCTCCCATCATGAGCTGCGTGTCGTAGACGAGATAGACGGAGAAGACGAGCGCTCCTAACGAGGCGTACACCAACGTCATGATGCGGCCGGGGAAGAAGATAGCGATGATGCCAAAGATTAACAGGATGACCACGGCGGCCAGGAGTATGCCGCCCAGCTTGGTGAAGTCAAACTTGGTCTGGAAGGCAAACAGGGTCAGGGAGAGACAGACGGCCGACGTTATGCCCACAGCTAGAAGGACCTGGAATTTGGAAACGAGCATTGAAGAAAAGTGATGAAAAAGAAGATCAAATAACAAATCTTACCTATTCTGTTTTGTTATGTTCTATTTTATTCAGATACCCACCATAATAACATTGGTGATAACTACGAAGAACTAATAAATATTTTAAATAATGAACTAAATAATGTATCAAGATGGATAAAAATAAATAAGCTTAAATTAAATACAAAAAAAAACAAAATGTATGGTGATTGGGCATAAGAAGACATCCAGTGAAAGAAAAATTAAAATTGACGGTGAAATTATTGAAAGTGTTACTGAAATGAAATACCTAGGAGTTATATTAGATTCCAAACTAACCTTTAACAAACATGCTGAATACATCCAAAAGAAAATTGGAAAAAAGTATCTTTTTTGGGAAGATCTCGGCAAAAACTTTCTAGAAAAACTGCAGTCACTATTTATAATTCAATTATTGCTCCACACTTTAACTACTGCTCAACTATCCTTTTCCTGTGTAACGAACGAGAACAAAATAAGTTTCAAATTCTCCAAAACAGGGCAATGAGAATAACACTTTGGCGAAATAGATTCTCAAAAGTAAATAAAATGTTAAAGGAACTAAATTGGCTAACCGTGAAACAGATGTTGACCCTGCACACGATGATATTTATCCATAAAATAGTGAACAACATGTTACCAAAATACTTCTCAAACAAAATTATATACAACAAGGACATTCACAGACACAACACAAGGACTTGCAAGGAAATCAGACTACAAAAAAAGGACAAAACGAATACGCAGAACAGTTTACTATACAAAGGGATGAAGTTATACAACACTCTACCAGAAACTTTAAAGGCCGCACCAATTGGAAAGTTCAAAATGTATTATAGGAGATACATAAAACAATAAAAAATATAGTTTGAAATATGATATGATATAATTAATTAGGAAATTGTAAACTTAAATGTACAATTTACTAAAATAAAACTAATAAATAAAACTAATAAATAAAATAAATTCTTGTAAAAAGAATTACAAATTCTAAGATTTGTGTGTGTTAAAAATTGCAAAAAAAAAATGAAAATATAGCTCTGCTACTTAATATATACAACATTCTTCCGTCAATTTTCAAAACAAAATATTACGTCAAAAGTCAAAACATCGCGAAATTTACCACTTTGCTCCATGGCATTCTAGGGGTTAATAAAAAATAATTGGTTACCTCGTAGCTGTTGTAACTGGAGGCTGCCATAGCTAACATGAAGGCCTCTGCACCCGTGAACAGGCCGAGGAATATAAAGTTCATGGGAGCCTTGCGCCGCACGCTGCTGCAGCAGGCCATGGAGATCAGGGTCACGAACATCACTACCAGCGCTATCCACCTGCACAACAACACACAATACTTTAATACAAAACTAATTATTATGAGGATTTAATTGTCGGAACAGCTAAAATAAAGTTTTTCTCCAAAGAGTAGCAAACAAGGAGAATGTTGAATGTTTCTGATGATTTATCTACTGGAGCGATTATGGTCGAAAAATGGACCACTTCTATTTTTCTGCGATTGATAGCGGTCCAAAATTGAACTACATTTTCCTACCATTTATTTTAAAACAAAGCTATTGAAATGCTTTATCTATTGTGACCATACATGTCGCAAATCCAAACTTCAAAAAAAAAAAAAAAATTGTAAAGCGCCCTTGAGGTGATTTTTCACAAAAACGGCGCTCTATAAATTGTCCAATTATTATTATTATTCGTAGACTATTTTAGAACGATGTTAAAAATAAATTTAAAAAAAAAAAATTTCATGCAGAATTTAAGATCAGCTGTTTACGGTTAAAATTAAATCCTTTTTCCATAGATATGCACATTTCATTATCAAGTATACCACAGAAATCGAAATAATTTTATGTTGACTCGAATACGTACCTCTCACGGAGTTTCAAAGTAACAAACATGCAGGATTTGCGCGGTTATAAACTTTACGATTTTTTTATAAATCCTACAAATATGAGATAAACGGTAAAATACAGGTTAATTCATTGGCTATATAGCACTACAATAAGTTTTTATGTCTCTATGTTAAAATTCAAAGGTATGATTTTTTTAATGTTGGTGAAAATTTTTAAAAATGATCTTCTGGAAATCTCGAGCAATCGAGGCAAATTTATTTATTTCACTCCAGTGGTTACGATAATGCGTACATATTTATTTCCTATGTACGAATTTTAAAACTCGAGTGTAGTTTGATGGTTATAGTGTATTTACATTGTTTAATAAAATAATCTTTTATCAATGATTGCTTTCCCATTCTTTAACCCGGCGAGAGTGTGGCAGGGTATGTCATACCCACCATGTTACTTATTTGCGTGTATATTTTGTTTGTGACCTTCAAACCTGTTGTTGCTTTGAGTAGCTGGAGTTAAAGGGGTGCGGAAGGTGATAGTGACGTGATTGCAGTATCGCGGCAGTCTGCGCCCGAGTTATACGCTTGCAAACTGCGTTCGGGTGTATGATACCCTGCCACATAGCTGGTGTATATATTTCGTCACAAAAACTATCACTACTTTTTCTGCTATTTTAACTTACATTCTTTGTTGCATTGTAGATTTTAATAGAAAATGGATGTTGACAGTGAAGAAACCCGACTTGGGTCAATTCTGGAAGAAGTATTAGAAAATACTTCCAATGAAGCAAGCCCTTCGGAAGTATTTTCTAAGTAAAAACTGCACTGATTTGAACTCCAGTTCGTAAGATGTTCCTAAAATTTATTTTTATTTTTTTTAGTTTATATAGTTACTTGTTTCATGTTCTATCATATCTTTAAGTTTTCTTTTCATTAAACTTGTTTTCTTTACTTCCTTTGTAGTTTTTTTTTTTAGTGAAAATTTTTGTTAAAAATTCAAAGTGACTTGTTTCCATTTAAATAAAATATAAAAATTGTTAAAATGGCGCAAATGTTTAATTTCCAATACTTAATAATATAGTCTTGCTTTAATAAAAAAATAATAATTATAATGCTTTTTCTTGAGAATATATAAACGGGTATGTCATACCCTGCCACATACTTTTTGTTACATCTTTTCACCACACTCTCGCCGGGTTAAGCTGCGTTTAAAAACAGTGGGAACTACTTTGTCAGTACAATTCTTAGCTGTGGTTAATCAATGCAAATAGATAAGCAAGGCGGAAAGACTTAACTTTCAATGCAATGCTTTTGATAACACTAACATTGTTGACATATTTACACTTAGCAGTTCCTCAGTTGGAATGATGAAAGCGGCCGTTAAAGGCTTACTTTACCCAAAGTTCTAAAAATCTGCTTCAAAAGCAATACATGTTCTAAATATATGTAATATAAAAAGTGAAACTCACCACAAGGCGGGGTGCGCTCTGATGTATTTCTTGGTGGGTTCGTGCATAAGACAGAGGGCGATGAAGCCAAAGGTGACGAGGAGTTGGACCATGAGGATGGCATACACCTACAATAATTTTTAAACATCAATTCAGCGCTAAAATTAATGGAATGAAAAATCACCAAAATATTACCTGGTTAGGAATCATAATATGTTTTAGTTTTTCTTTGACATCGTTTACAAATAAAAACCAGTTTATAACGCAAAAATGGTATTATGGCAATTATTAGTGGAGAAACTAATTTGTATTTGTGATTGTCAACTGCATAATGACGACAACTGGGCCATAGATGTCGCTGAAGTGTTCTTTTGGACTGAAAATTCAATTAATTGAATTATTCAAAAACTTGTTATTTTAACATTTTAAAATTTCAATCTGCCTCCATTGTGAATTTTACTTTCTTCAAATGAGCAACATAACCTAATCGGCGTCCATTTTAAATATTGAATTTGTGCGTGTTGAATCAAACTGCAGACTGGAAACATCTAAAAGGCCGCTTATGCAGAGAAACTAACATTACAAGTTTGGTGTCTTTTTACGTGCAGATTAGATTTGCTTAAATGCCATTTTTTGTTGATATTTGTCTGCGTAGTGTTAGCGTCGGCGTGCGTGCTGACGCTAGCGGCAGGGTTGGAGAAAGCTCCCACATATTTAATACAATTAGATGCTGGATTTGCCCCAAATAAACTAGCTCAGGTTTGCGGCTCAAGTATGGTTTCTCTTAACCCCAAGGCTAGTGCCTGTGGTTCGGAGCTTCACGCTTCTCATCCTCCCAGGGCCTCTTTAGACAAGCAAAACACGGTAGGTTATCACATAAATAGTTTATTCAATTCTAGGAGTCACAATAGTACATAAGGAGGAACAATGGTACATAAGGAGGAACAATCCTAGCTGAAAGTTAGTTTGAACGTCAATCTCTGCTCTCTACACGCTTTTTTTAGGGGCTTTAAAACATTATTTGCACACAAAGGGTAAACATTGTATTGACTCACGTTTGGTTTATGGGCTAGCAGCGGCTTTACGCGCTACTTTTATGGTCCCAGCAGCGTCCATACGCGGACACGCGGAGGGCGCACCCGGCGAAACTGAACTCGTCTCACACATGTTCACAAGAGACGTGGGGTCGGGAAGCTTGCCGGCTGATAACTGGCGGGCTCGCCGGCGAGGCGCTCTCGCGACTCGTCGGTTTTTGTCGCTCGCGGGAGGGGGTAATGCGCGCGCCTCTATATTGGAGGTCTATTCTCCAATATGCAAAGAGGTCTATTCTCGAATATACAACGTAATAATTTGTAACGTAACAGTAGATAGATTCATCAATCAAAATAATTTTTAGTGGTATTACGCTCCAGAGAGTTTTTGGGGTTATTTACACAACTCAATCTCGTATTATGAAGCAATACCCTTTGCTTTCTTTCTTTAGACATTTCAAAAGGTAAACTAATATAGAGGACAATCCAAAGGACAACATAAAAGGATCAGATCCTAGAGGAACTACTAACCAGGCAGCTACTCAATATGGATAAGGGAACTGATAGCCATTTCAACTGGAGTGGAAAACACCAATATATGCAGGAAATGTGAAGAGGACGAAGAGACTCCAGTTCAACTTTGGTTCCAATGTCCCGCTCTGTTGGGAGCAGGGCTCAGACACCTGGGAAGACTCATTGTGGAACCAGGAGACAGCCAAATATTCAATGACAATCCTGATAAACTTTATCAACGGACCGGGTCACATGCAAAGGAATGAGGTAAAATGGGAGATAGTACAATTGGCCCATGCATGAGAGCTCTCACGTGAGTTCGCGCCTAATTTTTAATTCACCAACATAACAAAGGTCTTTGCGTTACCCCCTGCCTACTAAAAGTACGTAAATACAAAAAAAGGCTTTTAGGCGTTTCACCCTTCGTTTAGGAACCCAATTTATAAAGTAATGTAATTTAAAAAAAAAACATGAGTTGGCAATCATTCCTGAAGTCAGTTTTTTTTCAAAAATTGGCCCATTTCCAAATTAAAGAAGAAACAAGGTTTTAAGAAATTAAAACAAAGAGTGTGAACAAATATTACTCAAACAGATATAATCTGTATAGGGTGTACCAGGAAATGCCCGGAAAGATTTAAAGCAGTGATTCCTGAGCTTATTTGGAATATAACACATAGATGGCATTATTTCACTGACAATACATAAATGAAAGCAAGTTTTTATTGCGTGATACCATATGTATTTAAATCCAATGTTGTTCAAAGCAACAAATAATTTGTTCAAGAGTTCTTACTTTACGGATGAAGGCCAGTCGGATGGACTTATCGCTAAAGTCGAATCCCTTGACCTCCCCATCCTCCACGTCTCCCATGCTGGGCCCCGAGGTGCCCCCGTACATGGGGGCACCGCCAGGGTAGCCACCTCCGGGTGGGGGGTACCCACCTCCCGGGGGGACATAGCCGCCACCTCCCTGGAAAGGAAAAACAGGGTTAGTTAGAAGAAAGACATTCTCGGTTACAAAAAATACAATTCTACAAATTTATTCATGTATGGATTTTTTTTTTTTAAATTTTATATGAATACCGCACAAGAGTCCAACAGCTCCCGTCTGGAGCCAGTGAGACTATGGCATCCCCAATTGGGGTATGTTGTGAGGCTGAAGGTAGTGGGGAGGGGAAGGAGATGGGGAAGAGGAAGGTGGGAAGTACCTGGCTATTCAGATCTGGACACCAAACAAGGCCAAAGCCATTTCAAGCAACTTTTCAATTCTGAATGGTGGTCTTACACCAGGGCGATACTGAAGAGTATCTTCCACTCTGGAACGTGCCGCAAATATACTATATATTATTTTAAATGAATAAATTGTGAAATAACACAAATTAATCAAATAAAACTAATTCGCCGCGCCGGGATTCGATCCCGCGACCTCCGGAATGCTAGTCAAGAGCCTTACCGCTGGACTATGCCGGCCGTCAAGTAATATAGTAAGTAACAAATAAAATATTATACATCTGAATCATCGATTTAGGTAGGTTATTGTCACCCATTAATATTATAAGGAGCAAGTTACCATATACATTCCTTTCAAATGCTCCATGCTGACACACGACTGCTGATTTATATTTTTTTAATTAATTTCTTTTTTTCCCAACTGTCCCAACTGCCAGTGAGACTATGGCATCCTCAAAGGGGTATTTTTTTTTTTACATTAGCTCTATACAGGAGGCCCCGAGGAATATAATTTCCCTCAGGGCCTATGTCATCTTAGGGGATGCTGTGTGGAGGATCTTTTTAAGGAAGGGGAGGATAGGAAGTTCTGGGAAGGATAAAGGTATGAGGGGTGTGTCCAGGAGTAACGGACATATTAATCCATCCCCCCATCTGTAAAGGGTCAAGAGAGTTCGGCTGGAAAGGTCAAAAGGTCTCCCTCAACCAGTCTCTCTCAATCCGGCCCGCCACGCAGCAAGTAAGCAGACGCATCTGCCGCCAAGATCTGGACAAACCTCACCTCATGAACCAGGGCATCCCCGCTAAGTCACTAAACTTAGCGAACCACTTGGGGTGACCTATGGCAGAGGTGTTGGTTTTCCAATAAATGGTTCCTGGGGTGGGGGTACCTATACCCGCCTCCCAAATTGAAAATTGTGGTAGGTTGTGAGGTTGAAGGTAGTGGGGCAGGGAAGGAGATGGGGAAGCAGAAGTACTAAGCAGTTGCATCATTTCAGTGTTATTAGCAAGTCGGTACAAAGTAATCTATATGTAGATCAGTGCAAAGATTCGCCAAATAGATTTCCCTATTATTTTTGATCAAATCGTACGAAAAATTCACTAAAGCTTTGTTGTATTGTGCTAATTGTAACAAATAATAGTGACTAATTTAAAAGTTGTTTTGATTGTGGCTACAAAAACATAATTATGAAAAAATTATGAAAAACAGGTACATCCTGAATATATTAGATTATGCAAAAAAAGGTTAGAAGACTATTTGTGTGTTTCAATTGTGCATTTATTGCATTATTTTCAATAATATGAAACTAAAACTTTATAAGGTTAGGCGGCGAATTAGTGGGTATTTCACCAGCTCTGAGTAAACTGTGGAGTAACTCCTCATCAACGTTAGTAAAACCTTTTAAAAATTAAATTTGCCTGTTAAACATGTCTATAATGTTTACCATAACTTTAATTATTAGATTAGCATGGCGGTAAATACAGACATTTATTATAAGGGTAGCGTTACTCAGCGGTGGAGAAACAGATAATATGTATTACTCGAAGAGTAATGCTAATTAACAATTTATAGCAGCGCTAATCAAGAGGCCACAGAGATTATTTCTTGTGAATGACATAACATTATCAATTTTTTTTTTCAATAATCACCTGGTTAGGATATCCAGGATTTACAAATCCTGTTGGTGGGGGTCCCGGGTATCCGGGTTGGGGGGGATAACCACCCCCCTGTGGGGGATATCCCCCCCCTTGCGGGTACCCCCCTGGCGGTGGGTATCCTCCCTGCGGTGGATATCCTCCTTGCGGGTATCCTTGTCCTTGTGCTGAAATAATCATTCAACAACCATTAAAAAGAAGAAAAAAATGCTTGCGACAACATTAAAAGTGAGGAATAAATAATTTACGGTAAATTTTCGATCGCACTGGCCACGCTTATTACGAACATTTTTTAGAAAAAACCTTTAGATTCGCCTTAATTACTATAAAAGGAAACTTTTTGCATTCGGGGCGGCGGAAAATGATGCACTTTAAATTTCAATTGTGTAAAACTAAAATTCACTTCGCGAACTCGTACGGCGTCAAACCGAGGCCATTTACGATTCCGTTATGTTAGTAGCCCTGATACATTACGAAGAGCTAGTTACCAGCCGTAGCCGACTTCATGGGACACATAAAATGGCGCGAATTATGAAAACACAAAATTATATAATGTTAAATGATAACAAACCTCTATTCGTATATATTTATAATTACTACAAAATAAATATTAGCGAGAAGTTACGTTACTACCACGCAATGTATGCGTATTAGGTAAGCACTACTTTAGGCAAGTTTTTTTACATTGAAAAAATTTTTTTTACATAGAAAATTTTTTCAATGTAAAATTTTTTTTTAATGTTAAAAATTTTGCCTAAAAACCTATTCTGTATTTAAAACACAATACGTTTCAGAGGAATTTTTTTAATTCAATTATATCAATTTAATTTCAGTAATTTAATTTTATTGTCTTTATCCTTTTATTTCTTCCTTCCGGTTTATTGTTTTGTTTCCGGTTCCAACCAACGTTATTAATTAGTTCCGAGTATTTGTTCCGCCGAACAGACCCTTTCGAAAAAAAATGGCGTGCCAATCCTGTTCCATAGGAGTTGTGGGTTTTGTGGAAATCGTAAGAAACCAGGAGATCCTCTTGGAATGGCTAAGAAGTCACGGAGTGTTTCTCCGAGAGAGAAAATGTGACGTGTGTGCGAATATGTGTAGTTTTTCGTACCCGCTGTACAGGTGCAGAAAAACCTCGGTGGTGAGTTCGGGCCACAAGAGAATCAAAACGAGGTGTAGTTTTTCGGTGTCGATTCGAAAAGGCACATTTTTCGGTCAGTCAAGCCTCCCCATCGAAAAAATATGCACATTCGTCTCTTTCTGGACAATGATGCGTCCACCCAGGACCACTTTCCTGATGGAAGAACTAGACCTCAGTAGCGAAACAGTTGTGAACTGGTCCTCCTATTGCCGGGAGGTTTGTGTGGACTGGTGCCACCGAATGAAACAGAAAATTGGAGGTGTTGGTGTCACCGTGGAGATCGACGAGGCCAAAATAGGAAAAAGAAAAAACAATCGTGGCAGAATTGTTGATGGGAAATGGATTTTCGGAGGTTTCGAGAGGGGTTCCAAGAAGATGTTCGTTTGCGGTGTAGAGAATCGGTCGAAGGAAACCCTCTTGAAAATTATAAAAGAGTATATACTGCCGGGCACCACAATCATAAGCGATTGTTGGAAGGCGTATGACTGCCTTGGAAACGAAGGCTTCATCCATATGAGTGTGAACCACAGTATAACATTTGTAGATCACGAAACCGGAGCACATACTCAAAATATTGAGCGGTGCTGGAGAGATGTGAGGGGAAATGTTCCCAGATTCGGGAGGAGTAAGGCCCACTATGAGGGATATCTCTGCGAATTCCTGTGGAAGAGATCGGTACCCAAAAATAAAGACCGGCTCCACTCATTTTTCCAAATGGCCGGGGAAACCTACAAACCATAGTCAAATATTTTATTATTTTTGTTTGTTTTTTTTTTTGTTTTTTTTTTTTCTATTCCTTAATTATAATGACGACGAAAACCAACACCTCCAATTATAATGACGATAAATCCAACATGATTCCAGTGCCTTAGCTAGACTCTGAAGTGATTCTGATTAGAGGTACGTTTACATTATATTATTAATTCGTGTTTTCATAATTCGCGCCATTTTATGTGTCCCATGAAGTCGGCTACGGCTGGTAACTAGCTCTTCGTAATGTATCAGGGCTACCAACATAACGGAATCGTAAATGGCCTCGGTTTGACGCCGTACGAGTTCGCGAAGTGAATTTTAGTTTTACACAATTGAAATTTAAAGTGCATCATTTTCCGCCGCCCCGAATGCAAAAAGTTTCCTTTTATAGTAATTAAGGCGAATCTAAAGGTTTTTTCTAAAAAATGTTCGTAATAAGCGTGGCCAGTGCGATCGAAAATTTACCTAATTTACTTAGAGTTTTTTCAATGATTAAGCTTCGGATTTCTCGTCACAACCTATTTTGATTTCAGATTGATTGGAACAAGATTGAGTTGAATTTGTAGAACATTGTTTGTAATAAAGTATTTTCATTGCAGAGTTTATAATATGCTTTGAACTTGTGATTTTATACAACATTGTGAGTAATTATTCATTATCAATTCATTAAAATTTACATTTAATGACAGATCAACTGTCATAACCTAAAAATAACAATGGTCCAAAACTGACAATTTTCAATACTAAATCAAAACAAATGAACAACATTGGTCATGTCAAGAATTGGAGGCAAATTTAAAAGTAGAATGCTGTTCATTATATTTTTAAACAGGCAAGTACTTTATTTAATCTGAAATTTCTTTCA
Organism: Glyphotaelius pellucidus; assembly: GCA_936435175.1. Taxonomy (NCBI): domain Eukaryota; kingdom Metazoa; phylum Arthropoda; class Insecta; order Trichoptera; family Limnephilidae; genus Glyphotaelius; species Glyphotaelius pellucidus. The sequence continues at coordinate 4,763,137 of OW386544.1, read as the reverse complement.
ATTTCCTATTAAATAATAAATCCTAAAAGTGATTATGTTAAGAAGTTGATTATAAAATCACATCTAAGGCTTATGTGTTGTTGATAAATTGATTGATGAATAATTTATTTATTGATAAAATGTTGCGAAATAGAGCTAATAAGAGCTACAAGATTTACAAAATAACTAAAAATGTTTCGGCTTCTCAAAATAAATGTTTGCTCAAAACTTTAAAAAAATATATTATTTTTTTTTCTTTTATTGCAAACATTGCAATTTAAAATATGCATGGCAGGTGGCTAACGTTTTGCGCAGAATTCTACAACGATTTTTGCTCTATTGGAATCATTTCGTGAGGATGTATTGTGGCCGTTATTACATGTTATTATGAAGAAAGAAGTAATTTTTGGTGAAATGAATCCGAATTGACTTTTTTGATTTTTTGCTACATTCTTACAAGAAAATGTTATAGTAATAAAAAAAGCTCTGAAATTAACTTGTGTATTAAAAAAAATTTCGTTGTCTGTAAAGTTGGTTTACGGATGATAATTTTACGTGATAACGTCATAAGAAAACATTGATGAAAAATTGCATTGATGCATCGTAAGCCGAACGCTTAGGCCGATCGTGCCTCTCTATCGCTTGCACGCTCGGCTCAGGCGGAACGTGACTGAATGAGTCATGATTTTTCGTGCAACCAGCCCGTGTTCATCGATTTATAAGACATTATCACGTCAAAAAAGGTAAGAAGATAATTAATTAAATCGATTGCAAAATTAAGAAAAACTTGAAAAATAACTCACTCCCACATTGTAAAAGGCAAAAACATCACTCACTAATCAAAGGATTAAATGTTTGTTATAAGACAATGCTTTATAACTATTTCTAAGTTCCATAAGTTTCTAACAGATGGCGGTGTAAGTAAATTTATCAATACAACACTTGGTTATCTAGGTTGTGTAACCATCCAAGTAGATGGCATTGTGCTTCGTTAGCCTCGGTAGCGCGCGGCCGGGTCAGCTAGTATACTTATATGTCTATCTAAGTAATTTGAAAGTATTAGTGACGATGTGTTTTCAAGCTGTGCCTCTCTTAAACTATAAATAACCTTGCCTGATGCGTGTATGAAATAATTATTGCTAATTTAATAATAACAGAGAACTAAACACATTATTCCCACACTTAAATTGTCCTGGCGTACTGACACTAAATTTAAAAGAAAAAACTTGTATTGAAGTTTCTAAACTATTGTTACTTAACCCGTCTAATCACAGGAGACCCTAGTTGTCCCAAAACATCATATGCCGTTATAATAACAGGAGACCCAGATTGTCCCAGAACGACCGAGCGTCATTAAAAGTTAGATATCTCTCTTCCTGTCAAGCAAAAATTTGTGATTTCTTTTATATTTGAAAGCGAAAGAAATATTGCTTCTTATTGCCTTAGGAATATACAAGCTATATTGATCAGATATTTTACAAACCCGATCATAAGTGACAATTTTATTTTGCGCCAATGTGTGACGTAATAAACAATTAATTTAAAAATAAAATTGTATGAATGTGATAAAAAGTGAAGTGACAGTTTTATTACAAATTTTCTTAAAAAAAGGAATCTGTATTTAAAATTTTAATTTTCTTTTATTTTATGTACTTTTTGGGGGAAACCCCAGGTACGTAATTTTTAAGCTAATTCACATTTTCAAAATAAAATTTTTAATATTTTAAAACAAAAATCTTAATTTTTGATAAACACATCGAAAAGATTATTTTATCTAGATTTTAGAACAATTTTTTTTTTCAAAAAGATTAAAAAATAACCATTAAAAATGAACATTTGAAATGCATGGGAAGAACCGAGAATTTTTGCGTGCAAACTTTGACGGGCAAAAGTTCATAGATATTATTTTCTCATTATTCGAAGGGTTAATGCATAATAATTTGTGTATGTTTTATGAATTATCTTGAAGCAATATGACACAGCGGTCATGTGATTAAAATTTCCCATGCAGACACAATTTATTGATATAATAAATATATATTACTAAGTAATTTTCCTTTATATATTGTAGTTTCAATTTTATTATTATTTAATGTGCAGACTGATGTGCTCATATCTAATTTTAAAATAAGTTTAATAGTAATGGAGTTGATTTAAATTTCTAAAAATCAATCCATTAAAAAATTAAGAAGTTATTTTACTATAAATACATCCCGATTTTCTAGATTTATTTAGTATATTAACCGTTTGAGTGCCAAAAAATGCATACAGTTTCTTGTAAAATGCCAAAAAAACATCATTTTTTATGAAACTATATATTTTTTTAAAACCCCATAAATTCTTTAAAAAAAATAATAAATGAATCTGAAATTTAAACGGTTTACTACGATCTTACAACTATTAAGATAATATTAGAATAATATTTACCATCGCCGCAGCACCACACCCGACGTACGCGCGAATCAGAGCACGACTGACGCAATCGACGGAAATCGACGATCGGCAATCTTCGTTAAAACACGAATCGACGAAAGTCGACGATCGGCAATCAAACGGTTAACTGCTGTAAATTTTTAAATGTAATGTCATCTAATTTCAGCGAAATGCATATATGTCCGCGTGTGTATGAGTGATTGCCACCAAAAGTTGACAGAATGCATTGTCATCGACAACGAGTCTATCTGCTGAGTTTCAGCTCGATCAGATGTCAAGAAGTGGGTTAATTTTTACTTCCAAGATTACATTTCATTATTTTATTCAAGAAAAATTCGAAATTCAAATAAATAGATTTATCTAAAAATAAGTAATCTTCGATAAATTTAATATTGAATCTACTTATGTTTCTATGTACAGACTCGCCCTATCATTCTTTTACATTTATAAATGTATATCTGAATTAAAACTGTTGGTAAATCACTGAAGTAGGTACCTAGTTTAACAGGTTTTAATTTGAGGAAAAAAAAAAAAATTGTGTAAAAACGCCATTTAGAAATACATACATCGATCGTCCAGTTGATTAGTCAGGCATCTCCAAATACTGTTGAGATAAATGAGGAAAGCAATATTCTAATGCGCACCATAAATCAAATATTTTTAACATGTATGTGTGTGTTTTACATGTTAAATTTGCTATAAAATAACACAGAGAGGCATGACGGTCCAGTACATTAGTGTGACAATTTGAAATATCCCAGTAGTGACCCAGAAAACATCAACATTTTGTTTAATTCACTACAAGTTTTTCTGAATTATAATTGATTTGGTGGTGTATATAAATAATCTGAGGATAGAGGGACTTTTAAATAAAACTGCATACTCAACTCAAATATCGATTTTTCGGAGATGTCTGAATAATCAACTGGACGATCGACAAATGTGCTTTTGTGGTTGCTCTCACAGCAAAAATTGAAAGTAACATATATTTTTTATATATTCGCAAACAATCATACATTTCCCGTCGTTTTACTATCTGACAATTTAATCTTGTTCATTTGTTTTAACGCATTCAAAAATAGAGTATAATTTTTAAAAGTCATTTTAAATTGAACACTTGGGTAGGAACTCAAATCATACATTAATTTTGTAGCAAAAATATGTCATCCTACCAGGAAAAGTAGCGCTTAATCAATTATAAGCACATTCCATCAACGCACATTGAGGATGTTTTCAATCAACAAAAAATGGTGCTGGCAATTCGGTAACAATAAATGAGCAATTTATGATGATGTCAAAAAACTAAATCATGGCCTTCTAAAATACAGTGTGAAGCATCGACCTTCAAAGACATACTTAAAAATGCTATTTAGGATACAATCTTTCATGCTCTAATGACTATATGAAGGTTCATTACTTATAAAATAATATTATAAATATATATACATGAAAACAAAAACATTAGTTATGCATGCTATGTATATTATATTACAATGCTAATTTCTATGGAATTGAAATTAACTCAATGATGGACTGATTCCCTACAATCTGCATTGAAAGGAATATGTTTAAAGCAAAAAAAATAAAATTGTTTTAACCCACTGCTCCCTGGCGGGACAAATTTGTACTTAGTAATTATTCCTATCAGTTCAATTGGACATTATTTTATAAGTCGGCAATTTTTTAAAGCTTAGTTATGAAAACGGAAACCAAGAGAAATTGGTTAACGTTGGGTCGTCACACGGTTAATAGAGTTTTTCGAGAAGTTGGAGGGAAAAAAAACATTTTTTCATATTGTAAACCAATAATTTCATTGTGTATATAAAAAATGTTTGCTTTTTAGAAGTAAAAAAAACCATATTAAAATTTAAATAAAACGAAAAAAAAAAACTAGAGGAATTTTCCCTATAACCACTGGAGCGACAGTGCAATTTAAAACTTTTTCTCAGATTGCTTGAGATTTTTTGGAAATCATTTGGAATATTTTCCGCACACATTAAAAAAATCATACCTCCGAATTTTAATATGGAGTCATACAAACTGATTATAGTTCTATATAGCCAATGAATTCACCTAGCTTTTGTTGATTATCACATATTCGTAGGATTTATAAAAAAAAAATTATAAAATCGTAAACTTCTACTTAATTACTTACAAATAAGGGAAAATTTGCCAAAATTGGCAGCAAAGCAATCCAAGGTATTTTAAATAGTGCCATATTGTGGCAAAAGCTCTTCAGTGGTTAAGGAGTTTTCAGAAAATTCCAAAAATTCAGATGATTTTCATGTTACAAATAATTCACAAAATATGAAAGTCCTCTTAATTCAGGGATTAAGGTGATATTTGCACTAAGTAATGCAAAATGTGATTTTAGTTTGAAAAATAATTTTGATGCTTTAATTAAATACTGCAAGGAGAACAGAACACATGTTTGCCTTTGAAATAATCAAGTATTTTTTTAATTAGTCCTTTTATAAACCCAGAAAAAATAAAAGTATCAGACCTATAAAAACTGCTTTAAAGTTCAAAATCTCCTACTCATGAACCCCTTTTCGGTTATGGTTTCATTGAACAATATGGGGAATTGAATTTTTTATAAAATAACATTTAAATATTTGTGCCTGTTTTTTGTTGATTTTTTTTCTTGAATAAATCAAAACAGGCGGGCTGGTGTTAAGCGGGAATTTAAACCTTATCGCCATCTACAAAAGAAGTGTTATTGCTAGCAGTCTGTTCCCGAATTTTATAAGACTTGAAGCATCGTCTTAAGGGCATAAAATTATTTTCATAATCCTATCTTTTACAAAATAACGATAAAAAGTTTATGATGGAATTCTACAAATCCAACTTTAATGGCAACTCAATTCCCAAACAATATTTTCAACTAATTTACAAAATTCCACAATCTAAACCGGTAAGAATAATCTTATTAGTCTAGATTTGCAATTATTATGTACATAATATATGTGATTACCGTGTATACGTGACTAACGCAATGCGAAGGTTGCTGCCACTAATGTGATGAAACAATGGCACTGTTGCACACACCACTGAAGAGATACACCGATAGAATCGAGTTGTGGGTGTGCGTGTGTGCTCAAAGTAAGCAAAATTTTTCCTTACTTCTCGTAAGTTTTTAAATATCAAGATTCTTTCTCGATCAAACAATTGACTTCATTGGTCTCTCTGGGGCCTGAGTTGAAAGATCTTGTTTAAATTGACAACATCATTTTTCTTTCAAATCGGAATTTATTCCATATTTGTAAAAAGCAACAACTTTGTGGCTTGCTGTAATTTACAATAAAAACATATAAATTTGTTGTAGACCACTTTTATTTTATTACACTCTACCGGTTTCGGAAACGCCCTTCCTTCGTCAGGCGAATATTGTAACTAATCTAAGACGTAGATTATTGTCAGACATACATTTTCATTTTTATTTTTAAAATTTCAGTATTTTGCTTTTATTTAACTGTTTGGTTACGACCGATATTTATGTGTGTTGTTTTGAATAAATTGTGAAATTATTAAACCCGATACAGGCGAACCCTAGTGGGGTTAATAATTACATGCTAAAAATGAATTAAAATTGTGAAGAAGCAATAAATAAATAAATAAAAATACAAATTTTAGGTGTGTGAGTGGAAGGTAAGTAAGGAGGTAGGGGTAATTGTGGTAATTTTTCAGAGTTTGCAAATCATCTAATTTCCACAGATCACACTTTTAAGGGGTTAAAATTCTTCACCGTAACAATATAAGAAAAAAAATTAGATAATTTAGAAGCACTTGAAATTAGAAAATCCCTAAATAATAATTCTAGTATTCTGAATAATCAAATTAATTTATCTTTTAGTCCCATTTTAAACATATTTCCAGTGAACCGTTCTGTTCTTACCGGAAATCCCGCAATTACCCCTACCAGGAGGTACTTACCTCCCACTTACACACCTAAAATTTGTATGTTTGACAATATTCTATGTCGTAGATTAATTACAATATTCTCCTGACGAAGGAAGGGCGCTTTCGAAACCGGTAGAGTGTAATAAAATAAAAGTGGTCTACAACAAATTTATGTATTTTTATTGGAATTTATTCCACTACTAGGAAATTATTTGTTCAGTGTGGAAGCATTAAACAGGTTTCATTAGAAAATATGACTTCAAATCCAAAGAATATATCCGAATATATTAAGAGTTAATTTGAATGGTTTATTTATTAATTTAATTAGACACTTATTTTAGTATTGATGAAAGCAAAATTATTATATAACATGTAGAAATGAAAGATGTTTAGTAGCAGAGGTTACGTCAGCGTAAGGCCATCTATTAGTAAGGATTATTGCATGTTGGCATGTTATGGGTGAGAGCTGTGTTAGTATTGTTTTATGTTTGTGAACGGCAGAGGAAATGGGACATGAAATTACCGTCGTTATTATTGCGAAGTTTGCCGAGAAATTTGTACGAATAATGCCACCAAGTTCTACATAAACACAAATACATAAACACCACGCATATCTGAGGACTGGTTCCATAGGAAAACAGAAAGTGTAAAGGTTTGTACGAGAATGGTCGATAGATTAAAGGGCTATAACTGATACCGTCGTAATGGTGTTTTTGACATTGTGTGTAGGCAGGCCTTAACGTGTTTTTAACCTACAGAGTATTATTGATTTGTTTAGGAAATTTGTAATGAAATTGCAAATCATTCTTCACCAATGAAATAAACGTAAGCAAAGTAATCTAAAGGTAGTTTCTACAACTCATTCTTCTTTCTTCAGTTCAACACCTCGGCTACGGAATGCCGGCCTCTGAGTTACCAATGTCCTACAATGTTGGTATTTTTCTTTCCCTCAACACAGCATTCCCAAAGATGACAGGAAATCATTTCCTTTGGGGCTTTCTGTGTGATGTTATTAAAAAACGAGTTTTTTTCATTTTTCACGTAGGACTAACCTTAGAAAAAATGTCTGAAATCCCCCATATACTAAATGCAATTTCATAATATCGACGTTCTTAACAACATCAGAAATATAAAACCGAAGTAATGCGTGCAATCATAAATTAATGCAAGAGTATAGAATGAATCGAGAGCATCTCCTATCCTTATCCTATATTCCTCTTCCCATTACCTTCTTATTAGTTAAGGTAAAATAAAACTTCTATGTCTAACCAACATTAGCATAAGAAACTTTTTTGGCTTAACCTGGTTTAACCACATATATAATGTTCCATGCCAACTCAGAATCAAGTCAATTCAACATCTCTTTGAAAAGTCATTAAAAGCTATGAAAAATAATTTTAAAATAGCCCATAACCCTAACATAACCTGTTTAACCAATTTTTTATATTTAATGACTTTTCTGAAAAGGTTCTGAGTTGATTTCTTTCTGAGTTGTCCGGTCACCGTGTATAATATCAATAACGTAAATTTGAATTGCTGTAAAAGCCAAATGTTAATTGTTCAGGAGAGCGAAAGGAATTTTTTTTTCTTCTAAAAATCGTATCTCCTATTTTTGTAGACTTGAATATTATTATATATACTTATGAAGTATTATTATAAAATTAAATAGATTTTCCTTAACAGAATAAAAATTTCAACATATTCAACTCATTTTTGGATGTCTTTTCTTTAACAGCATTTCAAATTTCCACTATCGATATTGATATCACTTCTTACAATCAATAAATAAACAAAAAAATTAAAGCATAAATTTCTCGTTTTAATATAACCCCGTTATTATATTAATCCCGTTAAATATCTATATTTTTTAATTACTGCGATGCTAACCGAACCCTCTTCTCGACGGGAGACGATATTGGGATGCAATGGGTTAAATGATAAATAAAATATTACACATATAAATTAATCAAAGCCAAAATTAAAGATGAAGCATGCTACCAATTAGATTAAGAAAGAGCATTCGACTAAATGATGTGTAAACCTGGATATCCGTTGTTTTGCCACATGATTGGCTCTGTGGCAGATAATATATCCTTATTGATCTAGGTATTTATCGAGTAGGTCCTGCCAACTGAAAAGAAAAAGCAAATAATTCAACGCACAAGTATAATATTGAATAATTACGTACAGTCCATCGCTCTGTAGTTAGAGGATGGTCCTTGGTTCAACCGGTCGCAATCCACGGTCAGTCTTTCGGGAAACAGATGGCGTCTGAGAGGCTATCAGCTGTTATAAAAAAATAAGAAAAACACATCAGATTAAAAAAAAAACACATATCATATAATCACACCATCACATTAGAAGCTTTTAATGAAGTTTTAAACAGCACTCACACAGGTGAATCGCTAGCACACATCATGTTTCAAACTTGTTATTTGACTTTGGATAAGAAAATGGAAGCAAAAAAAAACATATCTAAAAATAATTAAAAAGAACACACTGTAAAACTTGTTGAATAACTATAAAACTTTTCGAATTTTCATATTCGATGATCATATTATTTACACTTCAAAATGCTGTTTCTCGGTGACGTTTCGCAAGGCTGTCGTCACTGAGAGTATCATATTATGTAACGATGAATACAATCCTAAGTTTGTGTTGTTGCCTCAACTCTACGTGACCTAAACAAAACAATAAATATTTTTAGTTCTATTGATAAACAAATAAATGTCTTAAGGCTAGCATGTGAATTCAAGAAAGGAACAACAGACTAATAACATCATCTGTACTGAAAAGTTATATTATGTAATTACATAAAGAAATATCTGTGATATCTCACAATAGTTTTAAAATAAAAGTTATTTATCTATGCAAATACAGTACTCTCAGTGATTCGCTGCAGATGATTAGCTACTAAGCTAATCATCTGGTATATTTGCTAGTTGAAAGCACAAAAGCAAGCTCTATAATTTGCTGGTATTCATATGTTTAAGAAGCCTCCATTAGCCTCTCAGAAACTGGGCATACTGTACAGGGCCCGCAGATACTTTAATAGTACACAACTGCTAACCCTGTACAAATCGCAAGTGCGCCCCACGGTTGAATTTGGCAGCCACCTCTGGTCTGGAGCCCAAAAATACCTAAAATACCCTCGACTCTGAGCAGAAACGGGCGGTCCGTTTGATAGATTCTCCTAACTTAACAAGCTGGATTGCAATCTTTAGAGCACAGGCGTCAGGTGGGAATGCTGTCCTTGTTCTACCGGTATTACAATGGAAGATGCTACGAGGAACTGGCGTCATTGATCCCCTCAGCACCGGTGCATGGTCGGGAAACACGCCAAACACGCGCCCAACATTTGTACACGGTCGATATTAGTCACATAAGAACGGGTCGTTTCTACGACTCGTTCTTGAGTTCAACAGCTCGGCTGTGGAACGATTTGCCGCCCTCTGTGTTTCCTCCCTCCTACAATTCACTCCTTCCCCTCCTCACAAACACACTCCTCACAGCATCTTCAAAGATGACATATTCCCTCTCCGCTAAATATATTCTTAATTATTCCGGTAAATTATAGTTACATGAACATGGATATTTTCCCGTCTCCAGAAAAGCTATTCCCTAAAATTTGTGATAAGAGATTTTTTTTTTTTTTTACATGAATACCGCACAAGAGTCCCAACTGTTCCCATCTGGAGCCAGTGAGACTATGGCATCCCCAAATTGGGGTATGTTGTGAGGCTGAAGGTAGAGGGGAGGGGAAGGAGATGAGGAAGAGGAAGGTGGGAAGTACCTGGCCATTCAGAACTGGTCACCAAATACGACTAAAGCCATTTCAAGCAACGTTTCAATTCTGAACGGTGGTCTTACACCAGGGCGATACTGAGAGTATCTTCCACTCTGGAACGTGTCGCAAAAATACTTTATATTATTTTAAATGAATAAATTGTGAAATAACACAAATTAATCAAATAGAATTTATTTGCCACGCCGGGATTCGATCCTGCGACCTTCAGAATGCTAGTCAAGCGCCTTACCGCTGGACTACGCCGACCGTCAAATTGAGATTGTTCTCCCGCGAGAAGTGCTGTCAGATTTGTGTGATTTTCTACAGGTGTTATTTGCTTTTTCTATCGGCCGATGCCAAAATTTCAGCTGTGAGCTGTCACGTATTTTAGTTTGGGTCGTTTTAAACACGAATTCCTGCAAGTATGCGTGATTATTTATTCATTTAACATCTGTAAAAAATCACACAAATCTGACAGCACTTCTCGCGGGAGAACGATCTCTTATCACAAATTTTAGGGAATAGCCTTTCAGAACAAATTAAACATCCAAATCATGTTCGGACGCCATATCTGTCAAACGAGTAGTAGATGCGAATGCAACACACCTAGCGCGCTTTCAGCACTGTCAGTAGCGTGCAACTGACGACAAACCCATAGTCGGGTACGAACACTAGCAAAATGGTATGGCGGATACTCATGAGCGGTGTGTATGCTACGTGTACGAAACTCGAGTCAATTACCTTGTAAATATCTCTATGTACGAACAGTTTTACTGTCAGTTACTATACCACCGTCTAGTTTGCTACAGCTGACCATTTTACCAGTAACCAGGGTTCATTATTTTTGTTTCAGAACATCTCCGTTAGCTCTCCGTGAATTCTAGCAACTGTCGCATATGCCATTTTTTTTGTTTGAATAAGTTTACACGCCGGCGTGGTCTAGCGGTAAGGCTCTTGACTCGCAATGTGAAGGTCCTGGGATCGAATCCCGACGTGGCAAATAAATTTTATTTGATTAATTTGTGTTATTTCACAATTAGTTCATTTAAAATAATATATAGTATATTTGAGGCACGTTCCAAAGTGGAAGATACTCTCAATATCGCCTGTAAGACCACCATTCAGAATTGAAACGTTGCTTGAAATGGCTTTAGCCGTGTTTGGTGACCAGATCAGAATACTTACTTCCCCACCTTCCTCTTCCCATCTCATTCCCCTCCCCACTACCTTCAGCCTCACAACACACCCCAACTGACGATGCCATAGTCTCACTGGCTCCAGACGGGAGCAGCTGCGACTCTTGTGAGGTATTATTATAAAAAAAAAAAACTAAATGGAGTCTTCTTGCAAACGAAACATGACAACTGAACTTTAAAACAAAAAATGACATTTTACGAAAAATCTGTTTCAATTTTGAGTAAATTTTGTATGCATGCACGATAATCTGCCGTTTTCAGTAATTGGACACTTGGCCAGTTTTCGGGGTGGCGGATTAGTGAGAGAGTACTGTAGAAATAAATCTTAGTTTTGCAAACCTAACGATGGTAGTAACTCAAAAGGTCGTTTTTCAGACTTGTTTCTGTCTGAACTGTTGCCGATACACAGTAATAAGTAGATGCCTCGTTTTGTAGGATGTTACCAGCCTGTGATGATACAACCAAATAAAGGGAAACTCAAAATCAATAAGTACTATAATTATAACTAATGTGTTATGTTATCGATCGATGTCATCATCTGTTGGCAGAGACAAGCAAGAATATTTTGGGTATACTATCGACCATCACAAGTCAAAAAGGTGTATGTGATAATTCATTACTTTCCTGGGAACGAAAAGAGCGAAACAATTTTGTGTAAATGACAATTTTTGATCACCCTTTTTACTAATCAATATCTATCTATACTTTATTATAAATGCGAAAGTGAGTGTGTTTGTTCGTTACGCTCTCACGCCTAAACAACTAAACCGATTTAAAAATTCTTTCGCCAATAGAAAGCTACATTATCAGCGAATAACATAGGCTGTATATAATGGTAAGCTCTGGCTTTAAGAAATTTGTATAAATGAAAATGTGTGTATTTCATATATTTTAGCGGCAAGAAGGAAAGGCAGGGGGAAGGTGGGGTTCACGGAGAGGGAAGAGACGAGGGAGGGGGAAGGCAGGGAAGGTGGGATGCACGGGGAAGGACATTATGTATTGCTAATTTCCCCCAAATACCATGCGAGCGAAGCCGTGGTTAAAAGTATGTATTATAAAAGAAAGTGAACTACAATGTGCTGCTAAAACTCAGAAACGAGTCCCAGTACGATCAAGGGAATTATATGGTGTGGTAGCTCTCTATTCCAAATCCATGAAGAAGGTTCCTGTTTTTACCTGAAGGGCGTGCTTTTGAAGATATAAGGGCACAGTCCAGAACATTTGAGAGTATTCAACATTCTTGAATGTTGTGGAATGTTCGGGAACATCTCAGATCATTGTGGAACATTCCAGAACACTCTCGAACATTGTGGAATGTTTTAGAACATTGTGGACCTTTCAAAGCCTTTTTTGTATGGGTGGGGCTACCCGTTGGTAGGGGTATATATAGAACGTTAGTTCAATCTCATCAATTCCCTGAGCAAAGCCGGGTGCCCCGCTAGTTTATTATATTTAATTATTTGTTGTCCCTTTTTAAACATTTAAGAAAGAAAAAAATATGTTGTGTGAGGTTAGAAAGTCATGTCTTTGACTTTCGCAGTGAAGAGTGAGACAACAATAGTTAAACCTATTTACGTAAAAACGCTGTCTCGTTCATCCTCATTCCAGAACAGACAATTCAAACATTAGTCAGCAGTAATCCGATTCTTACATATGAGTTTATCATATTAAAATGCATTTTAAATTTTCACTTCTGTTTCCAGAAAATTATACATTTTTAATCAACAACTACAATTATATTGAAAATTAAAATAATACATTCTTCATATTGACGGGATACAAAGCTATCACGTAAAACAGGTGACACATAAGTTAATCAACTTAATTATTTCTGAGTATTTTCACCAACCACTGTACAAAATTAATAATAATTATTATTATTAGAAAAGCATGTTTTTTCTCAAATAGATAATATTGATAGCAGAATTAAATTAGGATACGTATTTCTCAAAAAAATTCTATTGTTATTCAAAAAAATTTAAGTAATCAGATAACAAAAAATCTAAAATAATGATAAATCGCCCAGATGATTAGTCAGAGATCTCCAAATACTAAGTTTTGAGATAAAGAGGAAAGTAATGTTCTAATGCTCACCGTAAATCAAATATTATTTACACATGTCTGTGTTTTACATTTTGCAATTGTGCAAGTTTTTTGTCTTAAACAAAATGTCAGATTTATAAAAACTTTGTGCTATTTCCGCTTCGCAATTAAAGCTCTATAAATGAAACATTTCTGAACCTAGCCGAATACTAAAAGGGTATGAAATAAGCTTTTAAATTGATATATTACAAATAAATATTAACATTTGTAAATATTAAAATTTAGAATGCAAACATAAAAAATTGTAAAAATGACTCACATGATCACTGGTACTAAAATCACAGATTAAGTAAAAAAAAAAAAAAAAAATACTTGTTCTATTGTATAAATGTATAATAAACAATTTTGTCACCTCACTTTTTTACCATTTCATACAATATAAAAAATTAACAATGTCTAACTTGGCTTCTCTTGCTTGACTTGGCGGGTGAAAACTGTTTCTACAAAATAAGTCTTTTTTATGTACTTCTATGGACAACTTTGAATAAAGATGTGAAGCTTGATTCAATGTGGATCTTCTACTTTTTGTTTTAGGGTTGTCACAATAGAACAATAACAGAGTTATAACGATTTTTGTGGTTACACATGCGTTAACATGAAAACACGCTTATTGTACTTGACCGCTATTGTTATATTGACGTGTAAATATGCTTACGGGTCGGAGTGGTTAAATATTCTATAAAATAACTCCGTCCTGTATATTTTTTTTTTTTTTTTTTTTTCAAGAGCGGAGACGGTTTACATAAATAAAGTTCCCGTGAGCACTTAGGCCGCAGGCCCATTGTGCTATCTCCCATTTTACCTCATTCCTTTGACAGTAATCCAGTCCCTTTTACAAAGTTCACCAGGATTGTCATTGGAAATGAAGCTATGTCTTCTGGTTCGACAATGTGTCTTCCCAGGTCTCATTTCTCCTCTTCACTCCTCCGCGGTTCCCTGAAGGCCCCACGAGGGAAGAGAGCTTCATCTCTCCTCTCCACTTCTTAGTTCCCTGAAGGCTCCACGACGGAGAGCTCACCTCCCTTTGGTTCCCTAAAGGCCCCACAAGAGAAGAGCCCACTCCACCTTGGCTCCCCGAGGGCCCCAGGAGGGAAGAGGACTTATCTCTCCTCTTCACTCCTCCTTGGTTCCCTAAAGGCCCCACAAGAAAGAGTTCACGGAGTTGGCCTCATTTCTCCTCTTCACTCCTACATGGTTCCCTGAAGGCCCCACATGGGAAGAGGACATCATCTCTCCACTTCACTCCTCCTTGGTTCCTCAAAGGCCCCGTGCCGGAAGAGTGCCCTTCCCCTTGGTTCCGTGAAGGCCCCACAAGGGAAGGGTTCATGGAGGTGGCCTCAGCTCTCCTCTCCACGGCTTCTCCTCTTGGTTCCTCCTAAGGGCCCCAGGAAGGAAGTCCACGGAGGTGGCCTCAGCACTCCTAGGTTCCCAAAAGGCCCCTAGTTTTCGAATGGTCCAATTTTTTTTGTCCCACGAGTGACCAGGGAAATAGAAGGTCCACTCCAGCAGAGCCCCGAATGTTGGAGTAAGGTCTAAATACTCCAAGATGCGACCTTGTTTCTTGGAGGCACCGTTCTTGACACTGTTCCCCAGGACATTCAGCCTGAGCACGGTAGCTCACACCTTGGCTTGGGATGGCTATTGCAGGTTTGTGTTTCCACTCCCTGAGCGATGGGTTCGCCACACTCCCTACGCTAGGGTCCTGTATATTAGTATGACATTTTGTAATTTTCTACTATTAATACTTTAAAGGCCCTAAGCAGAAAATGGTTTGAAAAGGAGATATATAAATACGAATGTTAGAGGAAGAGCTAATGTTAAAAAACGATTACAATCAAGGGAAAATTGTGATAGTGTTTGATAAAACACAGCTTGTTTAAAATAGAGTTAAAATCTCTTGACAAATGTCTAAAGAAGCATTAAGTGCCTCCGTAGGTGACGCTACATACAAGCTACTCGAGCCTCATGCGCGTAGCACGCACCCCGCTCGTGAGTACCCACCGTACGATTTTGCTAGCATTCGTACACGGCGCTATGCGGCGGCTGTCGGTTTGAAGTCAGTTTCAGGCTACCGACGGTGCTAGTAGCACTACAATTCGTTTGACGTTTGACAGAAATGGCGTCTGAACATGAAAGTAATATTAGATTGGTTCTGGAAGTGGAAAAAATGCGTGTTTATATAACTATACATTACCAGAATACGTAAGAAAGAATTTAGTGGAGAAGGCATAGATTGATGTTGGAAAAAAGTCAATTTTACATCGCTTGACATCGTGTTAACTCCACGGCTGCACGTAAACAATGATCAAGTTCAGTATATTTGGGGTAGCGCCGTGTACGGAAACCAGCATTAAAGAGTAGTATATGTGTAGGCTACTTGCGGTTGCGTTACAATCACGTAGTTTGTAAGTATCTCCATGAACAGAGGGCCTTAAATATATACTGTGAATTTTTTCATAGATTTAACATGTTGAATAACAGAACAAAATGTATTTTTAATAATTTTCAGAGCCATTTTTTTCTATCGAGGGAATTTCATATAATTACCGTTTCGGCTCGGCAAAAATAACATTAATTTTTTTAATAACTTAAAATGTTTAAAGGAATTACGTCATAAATTGGTAAAAATTCGGAATGCGGGGCCTTAACCCAGAAAACATAATTTTTTTTGTTTATTTCACTAAAAGTTTTTGTGCATTAAAATTGATTTGACGGTGTTTATGAGTAATCTGAGTATTGTACCAGATAGAAGGTACACTTTTACACATAATTGCATACTCAACTCAAATTTCGAAGATATCTGATAACCGGACAATCGATATCTACACTCATGAATGTCCCACAAATTATTGTTTTACTAAATATTAATTTATGAAATAGCGCATAATAAGTATGAATAAATGAAATAAAATTATTTGCATGCGTCTGGCCTTGAATCCACTACTTCCGGATTCCCAGGCAAGCCGTTATGATAAGATCGTTTGCTTTAAGTTCTGAATAGTTAAAGTGCCATTTTGTGTTAATTTAAGTGCCAGATCGATACACACCCTATTCTGAGGACAGTGATGGCTTTGCGTCAGGATTGGTGAAGTTTAACAATCAGTTGAATATCAGATAACAGCATGTACAAGGTGAGGAAAATCAGTTTAAACATAGAAGTAATTTTTTAGGGCACATGGCTTGACAAACTTATATGAAACTCGGAGCAATAACCTCATTATCACTACTTGCTTTAATTTTTTTTGGTTCAATATCAATCTGGGACTACTAATATTTTAGCTACTATGAATGAATTTAAAAGAATTTTCTATGAAATTCGCAGGTGACTTTCAGCAGCTACCAATGGCGAAATATCGATATTTTACATTTTCAAAAGAGTATAAAGGTCGTTATTTATTTGAAAACTCCTTTGAATTGAATTTTTTCATGTTGGGTATGTATTCAGATTTGAGTAGAAATAACAAAATCAGTTTATATTTGTATGAATATATATTTGACAATTATTTCCAAAATGAGAGATTTTTTTAAAATCTTTTTTTAGTTAGCTATTCTGGAAAAATTTCTTTAAAAAAATATATATTATCTGGTAAACAGAAAACAATTGCCAAAAAAACAAAGCAATTGTTTTTTTTGTGATGAATTATTCAAATTTTCCGAAATTAATCGTCCTAATTGTTCAAGAAATGAATGCTCTCTCAATATTTGAAAAATAAAAGTAAGAAAAAAATTGATCTTACTTCGGGCACACGGACACACCCAAAACACACTTCTATCAGCCTGCCTCTTCAGTGTAAAATACCAATTATTTAAAAATGGAATATTACAGCTGGATGGATAGCACATTGAAATGCGTAATTACAGATTAATTAAAATAATTTTAATCAGGTATGACTCAATTTAATACAATTTACGTAACTAATACACATTATTATTTTTAAAGTTTTCATATAGAAGACTGCTGCTTTAGAATTAGATTATGAGTCAAATGTAATTTGTGGTCCCATTAGCATTTGATTAAAGATTATGTTCGAAGGATAAATCTATATTTTCATCAATATTCAAGGTTAACGAACCTATTTTGTCTATTTTACAAATAAGACAGGTCTAGAATCGTGATTCTGAGCCTCCAGATTACAAAGGATAAAGAGGGACTAGTTGGTTTGAATCAATATGGGTATTGATGTTAAATACTTATTATGGAGCTAATATCCATTTGCCTTTTAAACTAAGCGATTTATTTTTCAAAAGGTTAACTTTATTTATTTGACACCCCCAAATTCAAATTGACATGCAGGGAGAAACAATTTATTTCTTTGAATGGCATTGCAACGCATGCCGGGTACCAACTAGTAAAATATAAACTAAATTTATGCAT
Source organism: Glyphotaelius pellucidus (assembly GCA_936435175.1). Classification (NCBI taxonomy): domain Eukaryota; kingdom Metazoa; phylum Arthropoda; class Insecta; order Trichoptera; family Limnephilidae; genus Glyphotaelius; species Glyphotaelius pellucidus. The sequence continues at coordinate 4,745,364 of OW386544.1, read as the reverse complement.
GCATTTTTTTAGGTTATTTCGAAAAACCCTAGATGAAATTCTCAACCCTCAAATCTTTCATAATTATAAATAGAATTGCAATATTTCACATCAAAATGTTGAAAAACAAATGACCGCTTTCGTACAAACTTCTAGATTTTTAATTAGTTCTACGAATTTGTACCTATAAAGTTTTCATTTTGTGGCTTGAAGGGTTTTTACCAAACCACGATCGATACGATATTGGATGAATCATGTATTTCATCAAAACCAATTTTAAAGTTCAGAAATCATAATAATACTGATGTAAATTTTTGTGCAATTTGTTATTGCTTTATTCAGGTGTAGATAAATTGTAGGTAAGTACTCTGTTCATTTCTACTGTTTTTCAGTTGGTATTACATGTATGCTTTACACTTTTACACTGTGTTATTATTGGATAATAGCCCATAAAAAAATATAATAAATAATAAAATTGCGAAAGAAACTGCTTAGGCACAGATTATTTAAATAATTTGTGCGTATTTAGATTGAAATGGAACCTTCCGCCAAAAGTCCAACAAGAAAAAAAACATGGTCGGAACTGTCAAAATGTGTGAAATTTTAAACTTTGATTAAAAATGGAACTGCAATGCTTCTTTCATTACCATCTCCCCGATGAAAATATTTGTTTCTTATAGAAATCACAAGATGAAATGAAGTATTTCCATAATCTGTATCTATTAAAAGTGCAGCAGTTCAGTAAATAATTGCTCAATATATAGTATAAAGCAGGGTTTCCCAACCTTTATTTCGCCGAGCCTCGGACGGCAAGGCGATTTCGCTGTTTCGTTTTTATTAAAACTAGAGCTGAAAAACCTGTCTCGCATAAATAAATAGACGAAAGTGGAAGTATTTTCAAAGCAAGAGCAGCAACTTTCGGATTAACAAGGAATTGTTTGATCCAAAATTTCTCTAATGTCAAGAGATATAAGTCGTCTTTTATGGTCGAGTCGGTCTTCATTTCTAGAAATTCTTCCTGAACTTCTTCAGGTAATTGTAGGACATCCACAAAAAATGGGTTTCTGGTCATGTGCCATATTGGGGACTCAGAATTAACATCTCGATAGTATCGGTGAAATTCGTTTTCCAACGCTTGTAAGTTCAAGCGGGAAGGTGGGGTGGGGATGCGAATCACACGTCGTGTTGTGACTTGTCGAAACTTGTATAGCGTGATTGAATGGCAATTCGGAACAGTTAATTTACCTACGCGTTATAGATTTTTTTTCGGAAATGCAAACGTACCTATTACGCCCCCCATGACATTTCTTTATGCCCCCCCTGACATTTCTCTACGCCCCCCTGGTTGGGAAGTCCTGGTATAAAGGAAAGTGTACTACAACGTGCGTGCTGCTAAAACTCAGAAATGAGTCCCGGTACGATCAAGGGAGTTATATGGTGTTTTAACCCCTATCCCTCTATCCCCATCCATGAAGAAGGTTCGCGTTTTTACCTGAAGGGCGTGCTTTTGAAGATGTAAGCGTTGGAAATTTCGCCCTCTAACAATTTCTAGAGCAGTCCAGAACATTCGAGAGCATTCCACAACATTGCAGAACGTTCCAGAACAACATTCAGGAATAGTCTGAAATTTTTGGGAACATTCCAGATCATTGTGGAACATTCCAGAACACTCTCGAATATTGTGGAATGTTCCGGAACACTGTGGACCATTCAAAGGCTCTTTTTGTATGGGTAGGCCTACCCATTGGTAGGGGTGTATAAAGTAAGATTTGTTGTGGGTTCGAACATCTGTTCAATCTCATATCAACTCCCTGAGCGAAGCCGGGTACTCCAACTAGAAATATTATAATACTTGCGTAGCACAGTTTTGTGCTATTTAATTTTTAAAGTAATGATTTAGTATACAGTGGTCACGTTCTGAAAATTACACCTACAATCTTTCTTACATAATATTGATAAAACATCCCACAATTTCGCTGGCATAAAGCTCTGAGGGAAAAAAATTCCCTCAGGGCCTATGTCATCTTTGGGAATGCTGTGTGGAGGGTCTTTTTAGGGAAAGGAAGGGGAGCAAGCTGTGGGAAGGAAAAAGTTACCTATGGCAGGGGTGCTTGTTTGTGCAGGTGATAGAAAACACTGCATTCAAAATTTCAATACAAAATGACATAGAATACAGAGATAAATTATTGTAAATTGCTGGCAGCTGTCATCCCACACGATGTAAGCAAACATTCATTTTATGTAATCGAAATATTGGTAAATGTTCCACCAGCCGCGGCACCTTCATTAGACATAGATTTTGGAAATACACCACATTTCAACTTAATTACTTCAAGAAACAACTAACAAGAAACAGTCATCCCGAAAGTTAAACAAACCTTTTTATGTCCCACAATCTTTACTGAACAAACACAGTGACGATGACACAACACCAGAAGATAACTTAACTGTGCAAATAGTGTATAATGTATGAATCAAATAATTCACTTCCTCACATTATATTTCTGAAAAGATCAACTGATAACGTAATATATAATATAACAGGTGTCGTCGGGGAACACTCCACAGTGCTTTGTATAATCACACTAATTTATTTTATCTAGGAACGAAAAACATGAATAACTTTCGATAACGTTCCCCTCGATAATCGTATATGTCAAAAATAATCAGCTCTTCACAAAAATATCAATTTTACAGATAAAATTTAATACCAAAACGCTAGTTCATTAGTCATAGAGCTCACAGCATTTTCTCGGTGTTTTAAATGCCCAGTGCAATTAAACATGGCATTTATTAGATATAAATAATGTATCTGTTGATGATCATCTCATTTGTATTATTGCGTTCTGCAAATTTTTGATCAAGTATTTTGACCTATTTACTTTTACTTCCACGCATATTAAGTCATGAATGAACGTCTCATTCCATATTGGGTATTTTCTGACGCTCTATATTGTTATGGTGGTGAAATTCAGCGCACAAATGTTTATATGAATGACTCATGTTTACGCTGCACTGTATTATTATTACATACGTCAAAATGGAGGAGGATCAATAATACATCGAATATTCAGGAAAACGAGTATAAACACAAAGTATAATGAATAATTAACACTAACCTGTGCACAAATATGGTACGGTTTTCCAAATATCGCGACCAATATACTTGTCAGGGCAAAAGAGCAACTTATTGCGCAAAATATCACTGATCACTTGAAAACGAGAGACCTCGAAACGCCGCGAAGCGAACTTTAGCGAACAACGAAATCCCGATTGTGGCAAAGAGTTGCCATGTCTAAAAATATGAACTCCCTAGCAAAGGCATATAAAAAAATCCCCAAAAATTCCCTGCATTTTAGGCTACCGTGTAATATTGATAAATAACTAACGCCGCCATTTGCTCAGGGGTAGGCAGAAATCTTTTCTATTGTACAAACTTTTATTCATTCACGTATGTTCCCTTAACATGGCCCGCCCAAAGTATTTGATTCACTTAATCGTACCGTGTCCTCCTCGGGCGTCCCCGTCTTCTTCTACCATGCACTATTTTACTTATTGTTTTTATTATTAAACGATGAAATTTAAAAAAAAAATAATTTAATTAAAAAAGTAGTCGTGCGAAGCTGCCACATGGCAGCTTTTTTGCAGGTTATAGCATTTTTCATAATAGTTTTATGGTAAATTCAGTTAAATATACCCCTGTTGTCACTTTATATTCTCTTGGCACTCCTTTCTTTATGAAATATGCTAATAATAAATTATATATTATATTAATATATTTTTCTTTCCTGAGGACATAGATTAAACAAAAAGTTTTATTTTTATTATTTTTTTTAATTATTATTATTATTTTCTTTTAAATTTCTTTAACCATGTAAATATTTTTTTTTAATGTATCCTTTTTATATCTTGTTATCATTACTTGATTATTATATATGTATAATATGGAACTCATGGGACTGCACTACCCTAACCGAGATCTGGAATAAATGATTAAAAAAAAAAAAAAAATAAGCAATTTACGGGATGGGGAGGGGAAAATCTCCAAATATATTTTATGGCCTCCGTGGTCAAGGGGTAAGGCTCTCGACTACGATGGGAGGTCACGGTGTCAAATTCTGGCGTGCTCAGATGAATTTGAATTTCTTGATTTCTATTGTTTCACAATCTAATTTTTTTTTTTAAATATAATATGAAATTTATTAACGCTTTTCAGAGTTGTTGATAATCTCTTTATCACTCTTGTGAAAGATCACTAGCTGAATTGAAACTTTGCTTGAGATGCCTCTAGCTGTGTTTGGTGATCAGATCTTAATAACCAGGTACTTCCCCACCTTCTTGTCTTCATCTCTTTCCCTTCCCCTTTAGCCTCACAACATACCCCAATTTGGGCATGCCATAATATTACTGGTTCCAGACGGTTGGAAGCAGCGCCATTCATATAAAATAGAAATTATAAAACTGAAATCTCCCTAGTCACAAATTCCCTTTCTCTCATTCCACATAGATCACAAATTCCCTTTCTCTCCTCGAACTATCTGTTTATCCCTAGATCCAGGGGCAAATCCCTGGACATGGCAACGCTGATTACAGTGTGCCCAACGTTTGAAGTGTGATGCCAAAAAAAGTATTTTGCCTACGACAGCTCCCGGAAATTCCCCAAATTAAAGTACAAATAAATTGACTGGGCCAGGAATACTCGCCATTACCGTTTTGAAAATGTATTTTGTTACTGTCATAACTATATGATGTTGATATGGTTCTACTTAGGAGAGTTCTAATATTGATGTTCTGATATAATTAAAACATACATTTATTCCAGTAACACGTTAATGTGCTTGCCAGTGAAACTGTCCTTAGTCTGTAAAAAGTCTGATTCACTTAAATGAATATGGAGAAAAAAAATGTTCATTCAGTTACCTTTTGATGCTGACGTCCGGTCCTCGCAAACAAAATAATTCACTAGGTATTGCACTGCATGTCATTAGTACTCTGGCGCGGTTTGATTAGGATCCTGGGAGATCTCTTGGACTGATTTTCGAAGGGCAGAATCAGTAAATTTGTTGGCGTTACTCGCGATTCAGATAGCCCGAGCCCCGAGCCCAAATCTCCAAAGAGTAGAGTGGATAGGTCGCAAATCCGGTGTAGAGATGAAGGGTTTTCTGGTCGGAATTCTCACGGAGCTTCCCCGTTGGAAGTCAGGCGACCACTGGTTTAGAGCTTGCCTTTCGTGGGAACGTTTCGAAGATCCTCGACGGCCACTCCAAAAAGTGGAGAGGGACAGCTCCCTCGGCGGAACAACGACTATCTCGTGTTAGGGCAGGTCTTTCTGTCGTAGGGTCATGCAACTATCTTAATTCTCTAGACGACATAATTATATCTATTCATATCCAAAACATTTCCCGTGGATTGCCGCGGCCGGAAGATTTTTTGCACTTTGTGCAATGCCAACTTAATGTCCTAGCTTTCTAAATTTTATTAGGGATCCCATTAAACTTGTATCTGTTGAATTGTTTAGCAGCACCGTCCATTACTAAATTTAAGTCCCTTGGCGTCTAACAATAATATTGCAATGTCGAAGCAATACTGCACATATTTAAAGTTAAGTCGTTCTGTGAATTCTAGGCATTGTAAATACCCAATCATAAATAAACCAAACTCTCCCCAAGGGTAATATTCTGAAGGCGAGCCGAATAAATAAATAAATCGCAAAAATGAATTCCACAGACAATAAATAATATCGATGCTGGACCATAGACAAAATAAAAAACTGAATAGTTTCTTCCTTTTTGACTTGAAGTCTGTCAAAAACTGGAAAAATGTCTACAGTGAGATTATTGAAAACTTGCTCAAATTACCTAAATTGTAAGTATTTTCCCCACAATTGTTGCTCTTAAAATTGAAACCTGATTAACCCATGTTTCTTTCGTACATTTTATAATGTTTACAGTTTTTAAAAATTTGAGGTTATTTTACAAATTTCTCCGTACAATGCGTTCTATAAAGCGAGATTGATTTGAAATTAGAGTTTCTGAATTAGGAAATTGATTTATGAACCATCTACTTACTTGCTGATCCTCTGAGATATTATTTTGATGTCAGTTGTGTAAGCTTACCACTTATTATAATAAATTATTTCCAAAATACATAATCAGAGCGCTAAGAATACGATTATCTACCGAGGGTTTGCTAGCTGCTTCTGGGAATATAATACTAACTATTCACTGTTTATTTTATAGTTGAAATCCATAATGAATATGTATTATTTTATTTCTGATTAGTTGTAGGGGTTTTTCATAACCCCCTGCACACCTCAGCTGCTTGCTGCACTAAACAATGGCGGGCAGACAGGGGATTGCCAGTCAACAAAACCGCCATGGGCCCCCTCACAGACCTACCTGACTACAGCTTTCTGGACGGCAGACCAACACCTATTGGGGTGAGTTTTTATTGGGTCTCTAAATTAAATATATCAATTGAGCTGTATCAGAAATCTGCATTTTTTAATTGTACATCAATATTATAAATTTTCTCATTCAGGAGGGAATTTATAATATTAGACCCCTCAAGATATTAGAGAGTCAAAATATTTCTGTTTTGCAATAAAATCAAAATAAAAACATAAAAAAAAGTTTTTAAAATTGCTCTTACATTTTTTACAACTAAAATTACTAATAACAAAAATAAATAAAACCGCGTACATATTTTATTAGGCAAATGTATTATAAACGTTATCGTCGACTCACTTTTTTGTCGCTTCATGTAAAAATAATTAATAAAGAATTCAGAAAATAATATATATTTTTTTCAAATTGTTGTCAGAAACTTTGAATTCATAAAGGTGCACATTTTAATTATTTTGCAGTTAACTTTTCGATTTGAATACAAAGCGTGTTATTTGCTCTTTCTAACACTGTTTATATCATATTTCTAACCATGATAGTAATGGAGACACAACGATTTCTATATGAGTTGACGTCAACGACCTATATGAGTTGTTCCAAAAACCGAACAAATAGAACTGACAGTTTAAATGCAATGTCTAGTGGTAATTAATGCATGGAATTATGTTGAAATCGTTTAGAAATGCATGGACCACACAGATTTTAAATATGTTTTTTTAATGATGTTTATATGCCACAAAAATTCATTCACGTTTTTAGTTGTACGCTATCATATCGTCGCCGAGTAGATGTCAAGCGAGCCAAGCTATAAATTTAGCGATGAGTTATGTACACAAAAGCATTTTAAAACCATTAAAGACGCCACAGTTAGTGGATTTGAGTCTTAAAACTCCATTTATGACTATTTTGTAAATTGCCAATAGATCAAGCACATATAGATTAATGCATTCAATGATGATATTCCGCATGAGTCTTTTGACTTCCGTGTAATTTAATATATGTGGCTTAAGATGAAGCTATACGTGAAATCCTATTTAGATTAATCTTTACGACGAATTACATTATGAACATCAAAAAATGTGCTATGGATAAATTGAAGCTGTTAATAGCTTTCTATGTTTTGGAATTACATTAAAATTGGAATTACAATAAAATTTTAAGCGTTAACCACTAAAAAAAATGTTTTTGCATGACTTAACGATGAAGTAATATAAGAAACAATTTTTAAAAAATACCCCTTTATGGCTAAGACTATTTTTGAGGTTTATGTTCTAACTTTTTTCATTCTTATAAAATTATGCAAAAAATAAATAAAAACCACTTTTTCGTTTACTTGCCTCATGCAAATAAGACGCTCGATTTTAAAATTTGGAGGCATGAGAATCGAAATAATTCTAGCGTTTATATTCCTTTTAACACTGTTGACAACTGAAATTTCTAGTGATATTTGTGGCCAGTAACGCGCTCCCTGGTTCACATTCGACGATGATTTGTAGCCTCAGCAAAAAGTTTCGGGTTTACAAATTTCAAAATTTTAATATTTCATAAACTACATGTTTATTTCTAATAATAAAATTGGAAAGCGTATTTTATCCCCTTTCAAAAACAGTTTTTTTAGTTTTCGGATACATTGAGAAATATTCCATTTATTTGCGCTTTATTACAAAGTGGAAATTTTCTGACCTTCTGAAACTATGTAGCTCCCTCTGGTTAGCTTCACTAAATAAAAAATAAGATTATACATGCAGCCTGTACAGCGCTGTCCCTTTCTGTCATGGTCTGAATGGCTCAAGTTGCTAGTCAAATAGCCATAACCACCATAACCTAATAACTGAGCTAGCATAGCCGCAACTATTCCGTGGATAACTACTATATACTTAGGTATATTTTAAGATCGGTCTGTGGCAGAGTTGGCATTGCGTTGTGAGTTTGATTCCTCGGCTGACTGTCCTCCATCACGTCACAAAAAACATTTTCCGCTTACCGTGGTGGTTGTAGGAGGTTTTCAAATTATTGTCACGTTATTCGTAACCCGGGAATGTTTGTATTTTTTGTAAATAAAAAAAAAAGTATATATTTTGCAAGTAACATTTACAGCAGGATAACTATTTTTTGCTAATGACCATATTTTTGGACTTAAATATACGTAAACAAGATAATTGATACCTCTTTTGTTCTCCAGGGTTCGCAGAAAAGTCGTATGATGAAGCAGCGAGAGTATGCAGAGAAAATAGTGACCCTCACTGCAGAGATTGACTTTGCAGTCCAGAGACACAAGGACATCCAGGCCGACAAGTTGGCCCTTAGAGACAGAATCTTAGCAAATAGGCTGAAGGAAAAGGGAAACAATTTGCTGAAGAAACCTTAGGAAAATGAGGTATGAAAAACAGAAATATATATTTTGATTAATTTATTATTTGAACTGAATCCAGGTCCTGGAACCTAAGCAAAAAAATAAGCATTAACAACTCAGGTGCGCCTCATGTCATTATAATGTCAGGCTGTGTTGTAGGTAGCTTGAAACAAGTTAATGGGTTCAAGTGGTTAACCACTCTGACCCGTAAGCGTGTTTACACGGCAATATAACAATAGCAGTCACGTACAATAAGCGTGTTTTCATGTTAACACGTGTGTTCTCACAGAAATAGTTATAACTCTGTTATTGTTCTAGTGACAACCCTAAAACAAAAAGTAGTAGATCCATATTGAATCAAGCTTCACATTTCTATTCAAAGTTGTCCATAGAAGTAAATAAAAATACTTATTTTGTAGAAACAGTTTTCACCCGCCAAATCGCCTACGCGCCGTTACATTGTTAATTTTTTATTAAAGATTCTTGTATGAAATGGTAAAAAAGTAAGGTGACGAAATTGTTAACTCTACATTTACACAACAGAATAAGTGTTTTTCTTTACATAATCCCTGATTTTAGTACCGTTTTCACATAAAAACATCACGCGAGTAATTTTTACAATATTTTTATGTTTGCATTCTAAATTTTAATATTTACAAATGTTAAAATATACATGAATAATAAGATACATTATCTGGTAAATGGAAAACAGTTGCAAAAAAACAATTTATGTGTTTTGTATGGATATTTCACCAAAAATCAGAAAGGTAATTTCTGCGCGGTTTTTCAAAATACTGCTGGCATTTGAGAGGTTGAGTTGGTGGCTTAAAATAACAGTATTTAGATCGTTAGCACAATATGGAATACCCCATTTAAGAAAACTGTCAAAATGTGTCGTATACGGCCGATTTAACACGAAAGATACAGAATCACCCTCCTGTTTTAATTTTTAACATATTGCATACAATCCGTCCCTTTTGCTTGGTTTTTGTGGTCTAACTGTTATATTTAATTTTCTTTGCAGGTGAAGACATGAACCGGAAGCGCGGAGAGTTTTGTAGATAGTAAGAATAATTTTATGCAATACAGAGATGGGTTGCATTTACTTGATGTGAATATTTATGAGCTTTTATGATTTAATCTATATTATTTACCAGAATTTTAATTCACAAATAATACAGTTTTGTGAACAAAATAAACTTTTATTTTATCTCATGTTTATCGTTTTGGAAAGTTTCCCACTGTGTATTAGTTGTATTACGATGTTTGAAATAAATCGATATCCTATATCCTGTTTAGAAATTTTTAGTTTTTACTAGCTGATAGCGGTCCCATGCATCCCGTTCCCCTCCCGCGTTCCCTTCCCCTTCTACCTTCTACGCCTTCCCCTCCCTCGTCACTTCCCCTCCCGCTAATGCCACCTCCTTCATTACCCTTCCCATCATGCCTTCCTTCCCTGCCGCTAAAGTATGTAAAATACACTCATTTTCATTTATACAAATTTCATAACGTTAGAGCTTACCATTATATATAGTCTATAACCTTCGCAGGCGTGCATACAACAAATCACAAAAGTTTCACTGCAATCGGATGAACGGTATGGCAGCGCATCACATAAGAACAAATAAACAAAAATTAATTTTTATATATAAGAAGATTTGAATTATTGTATGTCAGATTAGTCATCCATTTACAGTACAAAATTTATTATTTTAACATTTGGGTGGACAAAATTTTTTTTTTGAGGTTATTTACCCCTAGAGGGCAGACCCCTGCATTTGCAGACCTTATGCATTTATTTTGCTTTCGGATATTACCTCGGCTGGGTTAGTAAAAGACAAAAATAAAATTGTCACAGCGCTTACACTTATCAATTATCCCCCCACCTCCCCCCTTTCCCCACCCACATTCCATACATTCATTCCCGGTACATTCAGTTTTCTTCTAAATTTCAAGTATCCAATTTGGTGCAGTCGTTTGGAAGTTATGCGCGGGGACAAACATTTTGGAGATTCGTTTTTATTTATATAGATAGATATTAACTACGATTTCCCGCAAATATATGAACATCGTTTCCACGGCAACGATTTGTTTTCTGACGTTAGCAATAGGTCAACAATTTGGGAGGCAGGAATGGGTACCTCGGGAACCTTTATTGGATAACCAACACCTCTGCCATAGGTCACCCCAAGTGGTTCGCTACGTTTGGTGATTTAGCAGGGGTGCCCGGGTTCATGGGGTGAGGTTTGTCTAGGTCTTGGAGGCGGATGATCAGGACACACTGAACCCCAGATTCCTACCCACCCCTTAAACCCTTTTCCTTCTCAGAACTCTCCTCCCCTTCCTTTCCTAAAAAAAAAAAACCTCCACACAGCATCCCCAAAGATGACATAGGCCCTGAGGGAAATTATTTTCCTCAGGACCTCCTGTGTGGGGCTCACGTAAAAAAAAAAAAGCTCGCTTTTGTTAGCGACAGAAAACGTATAATAAATATAATATTTATCATTTCATAACGCCAGAGCTTATATTACTTGCAAATAATGTAGATTTCTATTGGTGAAAGAATTTTTAAAATCGGTTTATTGGTTTATGCGTGAAAGCGTAACAAACAAACACACGCAGTTTCGCATTTATAATATTAGTCTAGATGTATGTTTATTGAAGATTAATCACTGCCTAGCGCAAGCATTCTTGATTTCAAATCAGTTTTACAATATCTCGACTCTCTCCTAAGCAGGTGAAGCAGAATTCAAACTTAAAAATTAATTTGAACCATGTCAGCTGATGAAGATGCCGCACCTTGTGGCTTCAAAACTTACCACTACTGGAAAGACTTACCGTGACGAAGAATATTCTGCTGACTTCTAGGGTGAAGATTGTACTGATAACAGGCAACCTCCGATAGGAGAGAGAGGACCACCAAAGGAGATTAACATAACAATTTTTTATTAATTTTTAAAATGTATACCATAAATATTAGTGTCCAACCAAAACAGGACTTTCTACCGAAGCCAAAACTGAATCTTTTTAGAATATTAGTACAAATAATAATACATCTTAGGTTTTTTACTACATTTTCACTAGTCTACATTTTACATGGTACAAATAATAATACATCTTAGGTTTTTTACTACATTTTCACTAGTCTACATTTTACATGGTACAAATAATAATACATCTTAGGTTTTTTACTACATTTTCACTAGCTACATTTTACATGGTACAAATAATAATACATCTTAGGTTTTTTACTACATTTTCACTAGTCTACATTTTACATGGTACAAATAATAATACATCTTAGGTTTTTTACTACATTTTCACTAGCTACATTTTACATGGTACAAATAATAATACATCTTAGGTTTTTTACTACATTTTCACTAGTCTACATTTTACATGGTACAAATAATAATACATCTTAGGTTTTTTACTACATTTTCACTAGCTACATTTTACATGGTACAAATAATAATACATCTTAGGTTTTTTACTACATTTTCACTAGTCTACATTTTACATGGTACAAATAATAATACATCTTAGGTTTTTTACTACATTTTCACTAGTCTACATTTTACATGGTACAAATAATAATACATCTTAGGTTTTTTACTACATTTTCACTAGTCTACATTTTACATGGTACAAATAATAATACATCTTAGGTTTTTTACTACATTTTCACTAGTCTACATTTTACATGGTACAAATAATAATACATCTTAGGTTTTTTACTACATTTTCACTAGTCTACATTTTACATGGTACAAATAATAATACATCTTAGGTTTTTTACTACATTTTCACTAGTCTACATTTTACATGGTACAAATAATAATACATCTTAGGTTTTTTACTACATTTTCACTAGTCTACATTTTACATGGTACAAATAATAATACATCTTAGGTTTTTTACTACATTTTCACTAGTCTACATTTTACATGGTACAAATAATAATACATCTTAGGTTTTTTACTACATTTTCACTAGTCTACATTTTACATGGTACAAATAATAATACATCTTAGGTTTTTTACTACATTTTCACTAGTCTACATTTTACATGGTACAAATAATAATACATCTTAGGTTTTTTACTACATTTTCACTAGTCTACATTTTACATGGTACAAATAATAATACATCTTAGGTTTTTTACTACATTTTCACTAGCTACATTTTAGTTTTTTAAAGATCTTTTTTTTTTAAAATTATTTTTTATTTACATATAATAATATGTTTTACATGGTACATAATAATAATACATCTTAGGTTTTTTACTACTCTTCCATTGAAAGCATTTGCTTGTATGTGGAAGGGGAGTGTACATAAATGTTGTTATTAGTTAGTAGGTACTTAAATAATTGATTGTACATGAATAGATGTGTGCTGTAGTATTTATTTTGATAATATTATGTGTTTAAAAAAAGAAACAATGTTATGTTATGGAAGATTAAGGATATTTGTAAGATCAATTAAGTGGCAGTAGTTTTTTTCTTGAGAATATTTTTGAAATGTGACAGAGAGCAATATTTAGGGTTTCTGATTTCTTCCGGTAGAAGATTGAAAAAAGTTCTTCCCTGGTAAGTGTAATATGTTGTGCAAAAGACGTATTTAGTTTTGGGCATAGAAAAACATGTTTAAGTCGAGTTCGGTTTTCAGTTAAAAATTGATATTTATCTTTTTCTTTTATAATTTGAATTAATGAATTTTTAATATATAAATCTTTAAAAATGTAGGTACTTGAAATTCTTCAAACAGGCGTTCTGTTGGGTAGTCCAAGGATTTTTTTAATATAATAATAATTGTTCTTTGTATAATTTCCATTGGAAGAAGGTTACATTTATAAGCGGAGCTTCAACTAATAATAGCGTTTTGTAGAGTGGATTGAACTAAGGTATATATTAAATATAGATTTTTTATCGACAAAGAATTTCTAATTCTTAAAAATATGAACATTAATTTTCTAATTTTTTTACTACTTGACATATGTGTTTCTTCCATTTCAGTTTTTTATCAATAATAATTAATCCTAGATATTAAATTTTATTTGTTGTTTTTAATATTGTACAGTTTGATTTGCAATCATTTTGGCTGTGAATTTTAGTATTATCATGTATGTATGACAAGTTAAAATTTTTAGGAGCATCGTTTGGATGAATTGCAAATGGAACTACAAATGTCGTCACTATTTAGTGACAGTAAATTAGTGTCGAAAAAATTCTTAAGTGTGTTGAAGTCTTCTATGGCCTTTTTCTACATTTTCCCAAGTCTTTTCACTTATTATTAATACTGTATCATCGGCATATTACGTAATTTGGCCATGTAAAGGTCGAAAAAAATATTATTTACGTATATAGTAAATAGGATTGGTCCGAGCACTGTACCTTAGGGGATTCCAAAAGTTGAAATCTCTTGATCATTATTAACACAATTGATTTTTACCACTTGAGGGTGGTTTTTTAAGTAGTTGGTGATCCATTTAATCGCGTTGCCTTTTATGCCAATATTATTTAATTTTTTCAATAGCATCTCATGGGATATGCTATCAAATGCCTTTCTGAGATCAATAAATATACCTGCACAGTTTTTACTATTATCTAAAGATTTGTAAATATATGCTTTATGTTAGTAATAGCATCTTGCGTGCTGAGTGATTTTATAAAACCAAACTGGTTTTTGTGTAGTATTTTATTACTATCTAGGAAATTTACCAATTTTTTTAAAAATATTTTTTCAAAGATCTTTCCTAAATTAGAAATTAGACAGTTTGGCCGATAATTTGTTACTTGGTGTGGATCTCCAGATTTGTAAATAGGTGAGATTATTGTGTTCTTGTAGTTCATTGGAAATATTCCTTTTGTTAAACTCAAGTGTATTACATAAATGAGTGATGGGTTTTATTAAATGAGGTTTCATAGATTTTAACATGTGTGTCATAATATAATCAATACCGGGAGACGAACCTCCTTTAATATTTTCTATTATTTTTAAGATTTCACATTATTTTGTTGTTTCAAACATTGAGAGTATATTATGTTCCTGTAAATTTTTATTTTTAAGTTTTTCCGGGTTAGAACGCTTATGAATTTTTTTTCACAAGATTTTTCCAACATTTGCAAAGAAAGAATTAAATATGTTTGCACATTGTTTTGGCTGTATATTGGCGTCTATAATTTTGTTATCATGTTTAATGTACTTAATGCTTTGTGTTTTTTTGTATTGCCTATGGCCAAATTCACTGTTTTCCACATTAAATGGTTAAGTGCCTAGCATGGTGGTCAAAAAATTCTAAAATTTATGTAACCAACATTTCAATGAATAAAGAAAACTTAAAAAAAAGGTTATTTTTTGAAGATAATATTTTATTTAAAAAAGTCTTTTACTTTTTTTAATATAGATGTTAATTTATTTTTATATTTTTTATAGAAAATATATGCTTTTTCATTTTGGGGATTTTTTAAAGTTGTTTTATAAAGTGTTTCTTTGTTTCTGATAGATATTATGAGTCCTTTGGTAATCCAAGGCTTTAAACATCTTAATTTTGATTTTATGTGCGTTGTTATTTCAGTTGTCGAATTTTGAATGTGTCGTGACAGGATATTTTCGAAGTTAGTCGAACATATTTCGGTATCATCACTGTTTAAAACATTGGTCCAATCCTCCGTTTTTAGCTTTTCAGAGAGAATAGTCATATCGATGGTTGATTTTTAGGTTATTAAATTCAGAAGTAAGCATGAATGATGATGTTAGTTTTCCAAACAATTGATTTTAATTTGTGAAGATCTTTAATGTTCACGTTTGTCCGAATGTGGTCTAAACAAGATGGAGTATGTTATTTTATTTCCCTAGTATTTTTATTTATTCAAGATATTAAATTTTGTTCAATCATACAATTGATGTGAGGGAGCGGTGACGGAGAGAGAGAAATGAAAGGCATCCGTGTTGGTTGCGGGTTCCAGTCGTTTATTGAAGAATGATGAGACGTAGCTGAGGTCGGTCGGTGTAACATGAAGATGTCGAAGTGCCGTAGAATGAAGCGTTGCGGGTGCTCGGTCATGATGGGTGAAGCAGGTCGGAGATGTTGTGGTGGAGCAGGCCACGGGCCTGCAGGTCACCAGAGTGTTGCTCGACGCTCGTTGCGGAGAAGACCTGATCTTCCAGGCCGTTGCTCGACGCGCGTTGCGGAGGTGAAACGGCGGTGACTCGGTGAGTGGAGCCACCGGCAGATAGTCCTGGTGATGTCCACGTAGGAAGCTGCCCTGGAGTGATGAACGGCGGTGACTCGGTGAGTGGAGTCACCAGCGTGATGCTTGACACCGTGGCGGTGTAGGATGACCTCGTCTCCCAGGCCGCTGCTCGACGCGCGTTGCGGAGGGAAACGGCGGTGACTCGGTGAGTGGAGCCACCGGCAGATAGTCCTTGTGACGTCCACGAAGAAAGCTGCCCTGGGAGAGAGCTGATGCACCAGGCACTCGATGTTACGATGGTTCGCTGTAGAGAGGCGAGACCGTTGAGATTACAGTGTTGATTAGCGCGCCGCGAGGCTGACTTGAACTGAACTAACTTGTAGTTTAGCGGGCCGCTTTATATAAGAGCGAGCGGCCGAGTAGCTTTCCACTCGCTGGCAATACGTGCGCTGGAAGGTGCTAGAATGTACTCGTCACTGTAGTCGTGAATGCACGCTGAGTCTAGACCTTTCGCGAAGTTGGTGCATATTATTATTCGTCAGCAGCCGGTCTCACGAGTACATTGTCTGCCTATACGTGCGTAGGTAGGTGCTGCGCGTAGTGCGAATTTGCAAATACTTTGCGGCGGTAATTCCTTCTCGCGAATTCTAGAGTGGCGAAAAATAGTTGTATGAACGCCACAGATGTATTCATTTTTGTTATTATTTTTTCATTAATGTTTTAAGTTGAAATCACCTGGGTTCGAGTCCCAGAGGTGCCAATATCTTTTTCTGATTTTTCTGTTTCCAGATTTTCGATTGAGTTTCGCTCATAATGTCTTCATTTAATTAAATATTACAGTTTGAGGTTTTACTCATAAAGTTAAAATAATAAATATAATTGTATTCAGGTAAGTGATAACTTAGTTAGATAACCATGAAATAATTGAAGGACCTGTTTCTGATATTCCTATCCTCGAGTTTATCCAAAAGTATTTTATGGTTCACAGTGTCAAACTCCTTTGCAAGATCAAGAAAAATTGCTAAACATTTATTACCTCTATCAACATAACTTGTTATGAAGTCTGTAACATTAGTTAGCGATGGCGTCTGAGGTTGATAGTTTTGGCGAAAACCAAACTGAATTGCTGATAATATTTTACCAGAGTCAAGGTAAGTAGTCAGTTGATATCTCAGTATTCCTTCAACAATTTTAGAGAGTGCACTTAGAGCATAAATTGGTCTGTAATGGGTAATTTCAGTTTTTTCCCACCTTTAAAAATTGGAGAGTGATACCTTGCTTAAATACATTTGTTATTATTTTCAAATATGTATACATAATTAAATTAAATTAAATAGAAAGTTAGACCCAAGATTATTTCTCTATCTGGGTAATTAAAATTGTTAATGAATGATATGTAACAATTATTATTGTGTATATTTACTTTTCCAATTTACAATAAAAAAATAAAAATTTGGTTCAAACGCATAGGTTTGGCATCGCCAACAATAAGCATAATTTCTACTGAACGGTGTACTTTAAGCAACCTTTCTATATTGTGCATTGTATTTATTAAATGTATTGGTTTATTTATGCTTTCTGCATTCAACTTCTCTCAGCGTTTGTATTATCAAAGTGAAGTTTACAGTTTTATATGGAGTGGTCAAAGTCAAAGTCATGACATGATTTACAAACCAGTGACAAAAAGGCGTGAATGCATTTTAGGATGCAAAAGAAAACATACCTACAAATCAAATGTAATAGAAACTAGGGAGATAGGCCATGAACCATTATTAGTAAGAAATCCGGTGTACATGAGTGTTGCCAAAATCGTTCACCAATACAATTGCAAATTGCGTTTGTTTCCACCAAATACTTCATTTTCATTTGTCAGTCACTATGAGAGTCTGTTCTGTTTGATTATAGTTCAGAGACAGTTGGCATGCTCCTACGCCGTATCTCCTGTTGTTTCTCATTTATGGATGGAATTGAATAATCCTTCGCTAAGGGTAAATGTCGTCAAACTCTCTCGACCTATCGCCTACTGCATATCATATCGCTTACTGCATATCATATCGACCTATTACCTACCGCAGTTGTACGTGGAGTTTCACATGTCCGTCACTCCTGGACACACTGACCCCAGATTCCCACCCACCCCTCATACCTTTTTCCTTCCCAGAACTTTTTATCCTTCCCTTTAAAAAGCACACCATCCACACAGCATCCTCCTAAGATGACATAGGCCCTGAGTTAAATTATTTTCCTCAGGGCCTCCTGCGTGGAGCTAACGTAAAAAAAAGTATGTGTCGATGAGACTCGCTATCCATCACATCGCCAACCCTTCGGTGGCGCAAAGAGGAGGACGGAACGAGAGCAATGCCGAATCGGCACATGGAATATAAGAGGAGGAATGGAAAGAAAAATGAATGAATTATGCGATACAATGAAAGGCAAATGTTTGGACGTACTTTGTGTGACAGAGAGTATGAAAAAAGGGAGCGGTACAATGCAACATGATGACAGATTCGTCATCTGGTCTGGAAGACCGGATACGGAGAGGGCTTGTCAGGGTGTTGCAGCGCTACTGTCTCCCAGAATGGTAGAATGTATGTTACAATATGAATGTGTAAGTCCGAGAATTATGTGGATCCGTTTCAAAATTGGTTTGACAAGGGTGTTTCTTGTTATTTGCTACGCCCCTGTTAATTCTGAAAGCGACGAAGTGAAAGATGATTTTTGGACTGGTGTGAACGATGTAATGAGACAAAAAGATTTGAATGAAAAGATTATTATGGCGGGTGATTTGAACGGGTGGGTCGGAATTAGACGTGATGGATTTGATTCGGCCTTAGGTAAGTTCGGGGATAAAAGAACGAATGACAATGGGAACAGAATACTTGAAGTATGTTTGGAGTGGAACCTTTTTGTGTCGAATACTTTCTTCGATCATAAAGGTATCCACCAATATACGTGGGAAAGAGGAAATGAAAGGTCAATAATTGATTTTGTAGTAATTGACTCTAGGTTGAGAGCCGTTACCGAGGACACAAGAGTGTTCAGAGGGGCTGAGGTTGAAACTGACCACTTTCTGGTGGTATCGAGAGTAAGCCTCTTTCGCGGCTGGCGCTCTAAGGTGAAAACGGTAACAACTCCAACAAGAGTCAAAATAGAAAAACTGCAAAACGGTAACATCAGAAGTGAGTATGAGAAGTGTGCAGAGATGAGATTGAATGAGAAGGAAATGGATGGTCTAAGCATAGAGGAAACATGGAACCACATAAAGGTGAGTCTGTACGAATCTGCTAAAGACGTGTGTGGGATAAGTAAGCAAGGCAGGAAGAAAGGTGACGCATGGTGGGATGATGAGATCAAAGCACTGGTCTCTGAGAAGAAGAAAGCATGGTTATGTTTGATAGCGACTGGCAGTGCTCCAAGCGAAGAGAGAGATCGAGCGAAAGAAGTGTATAAGGTATGTAAGAAAAGAGTAAGTGTTGGAGTGAAAGAACGAAAGAAACGTCTGGAAGAGGAAGAGGGAATCAAAATGACACACCACTTCCAAGAAAACATCAAGTTGTTTTGGAAGGAGGTCAAAAGATCCCGAAGTGGTTCAGAGAACGGAAGCATGAAAGTGATAAAATCGAAAGATGGACAAATGTTGACGAATGGGGAAGAAATAAAAGAGAGATGGATGAAATATTTTGAGGAAGTCTTTGAAAGCAACCCGGGTGATAGTGAGTCCAGCGTCGAATCGGGTATGAACGATGACGGAGTGAATGTTACCAAAATCAGCATGGATGAAATAAAAAGATCAATGAAATGTATGAAGAATGGTAAGGCTGTGGGTTTCGACAAAATTGCTGCCGAATACTTTAAAGGGGATAGTCCTATTATTCTTACGTGGTTGTGCAAACTTTTTAACCAGTGTTTAGAGGAGGGTTACACGCCATTAGATTGGAGAAGGGCTGTAATCATGCCATTATACAAAGGTAAAGGGTCACGTATGGAATGTGGGAATCACAGGGCTATTAGCCTGCTTAGTTCAGTCGGCAAGCTATATGGTAGAATATTGATAGAAAGGGTAAGAATGGAAACAAAGGAAAAAGTTTGGGATGTGCAAGGCGCTTTTATGAGTGGAAGGGGGTGCATGGACCAGATTTTCTCGTTGCGTATGCTCACTGAGAAGTTTCTTGCAAAAAACCAGAAACTCTTCTGTGCCTTTGTAGATTTACAAAAAGCATACGACCGAGTTGACAGGAAAAAGCTGTGGAAGGTGTTGTCCAAGTACGGAGTGAATAAGAATCTCATACAAGCAATTGCGTCTCTGTATGAGGGAAGCGTTGCATGTATTAGGGTGAACGGTGATTTTACGGGGTGGTTTGACATCACAAAAGGTGTTAAGCAAGGATGCGTAATGTCACCGTGGTTATTCAATCTATACATGGATAATTGTATGCAAGAGTTGAAAGAGATGGGATTGGGCGCGAAATTGAGTGATCTAGAAGTATGTTGCCTGTTGTATGCTGATGATGCAGTGCTGATTTCTAACAGTATGGAAGATCTACAGTCGCTCGTGTCTAGGATGAACGAAGTATGTATGAAGAATGAGTTAATGATGAATGTAAGTAAGTCTAAAGTAATGGTATTTGAAAGAGAGAGTACGAAAACAATGTGCAACATAGTTGTGAACGACGAATACTTGGAGCAGGTGGATGAGTTTGTGTATTTGGGAAGTATGTTTACGAGAGATGGGAAGACTGATAGAGATATCGAAAGAAGGGTAAATGCCGGTAACTCCATTAATGGAGGTCTGAACGCCGTTGGCAGCAACAAAAAATTGTCAAAAGAAGCGAAGCTAGCCGTCCATAATGGAGTGCTGGTACCTACCCTGATGTATGGCAGTGAGGCATGGAACTGGCAGAGAAAGGATGAAAGTAGACTGAATGCTGTAGAAATGAGATCCCTGAGACGTATGTGTGGTAAAACCATGTATGATCGTGTGAGAAATGTGGAGATCCGCAAAGAATGCAAGGCTGATGTAAGCGTAATGAATAAGATTAAGAAAGGGACGCTCAGATGGTTTGGGCATGTAGAGCGAATGAATGAGGAAAGGAGTGTAAGGAGAATATATGACGCAAATGTGAATGGTAGACGAAGTCGAGGACGCCCG
Source organism: Glyphotaelius pellucidus (assembly GCA_936435175.1). NCBI lineage: Eukaryota > Metazoa > Arthropoda > Insecta > Trichoptera > Limnephilidae > Glyphotaelius > Glyphotaelius pellucidus. The sequence continues at coordinate 4,724,283 of OW386544.1, read as the reverse complement.
AGGAAGACATGGCACGACCAAGTGAATCAGATACTTGAGTCGGGCGATGTCAAGAGTCAGAATAACAGAAGAGCATGTATGAGACGATGTATGAATGTGAACGAAGCAAGGAGTGTGTGCCAAGATCGAGTTGTTTGGCGGTCCGTCCTCTCTGCCTACCCCTGCGGGGAAACGGCGTGATGGTTAGTTAGTTAGTTAGTTAGTTAACTTAGTATTTGCTCAATTTTGCTCAAGTTTCCAACGGTGACCTAGCGAAACTTAAAAACATAACTGGGAGCCGACTTTACTTCTTTCCATCAGATATCGTCAAAAGCTGAAGTAAAGATGTACAAAATGTCAAGGTACAAGGTAAGGTACAGGGCCGTGTAGATGTACTCCTCGGGGGAAATGGAGTATTTGTGCTTGCCGCCTATTATCTTCTGGGTGTCGTGGATGAGGAAGAAACAGGACACCATGATGCCGAGGGAGAAGATATGGATATGCCGCATGTTGGGGAAGAAGAACACTATGAAGTTAAAGATGATGAAGATCACCAGGGTGGTCAGGAACATCCCGACCACAGTGGTAAAATCGTATTTGGACTGGAAGGTGAACAGGAATAACGTGAGCAAGATGGCTGCAGTCATGCCGATCGCGGCAAGAAGCTGAAAATAAATGAAATGTATTAACTAATTTATTATCAATATAACTATTGAGCAAGCAGCATTTTGCTGATGCGGTCATATTTTCGCAACACATCAATTCTTTCTTCTCTCCAAATGAGAATCTAATGGAGGTTTAAATTAAATTATATTTCTAGCATCGATGACATGTTATACAAGTTTGTTCCATATTTCCACTACTTTATTTGCAAGAAAGTTTTTCCTAGGATTGGATGCAAAAGGTGTTTTGTTAATTTTTTTTAGTGTTTACAGAGATTTATATTTGTGTCGGTGGTGAAGATTTCTTAAATACAAGGGCAGCTATGTCCAGATAAAATCTTCAATGTTTCAATCAAGTCACCCGTTTCTCTTATTTCTTAATGCTAGCAATTTTAGTTCATTGAGTCTATCTTCATATTGCCGACCTTTTAAAACTCCTTTTTATATGAATAATTTATTTCAGAACTGAAATAAAACTGGCAGTGGTAGAACATATTTGATGCTCGATAATTGTGGTTAGTTTATCTAAAGAGTTTGGTAGAGTTTTTTTGAAAATTTTTGGTGTTTATTTTTTCAATAGTTTAACCCCTCGGAACCACAAGCTTGTTTTCACGACAATAAGCTTACCCCAAAGCTGTGGAACCTGGAGGTATAACTGCCCAGTAAGAGGGCCATGTCCAAGGTATAGAGAGACAGGGAGATGTAGGTGTACGGGGCCCTGCGACACACGTATTTGCAGAAAAATAAGCACAGCAAAGTCAAATTGGCGCCGATCCAGGTATAGCGACTGCAAACAAATTAAATGCTTGATAATACTTGAGGGCTAAATGACTGGAAAGACCACGGTGGAACATTATCCTGCTGAAGGATGTGGGCTTATAAAATATTGTGATACGCCATCTTTATTTATTTATTTACGGACAAATAGTCCATTAATAATATAACAATAACACAAATAAAAAAAGAGATGAGAATGAAAGGAAAGTAGATATAAATTAAGAGCATTGGCAAATTATAATATAAAAGAACATACAGAAGACAACTTGAAGATGGATTTAAAAGACTTTAAAAATTACACATTTCGTATCGACTGCCGATAGGCTAACACCAAAAAATTCAATGCTTTGACTTGCGTTAACAAGTCTTGACATTCAGGATAAAGAAGAATGATATCCATAATTAGTAGAATGTTGATTGAGGAACAGCAATTCATTATTTCGGAGTCTACGGGAAGGGATGTTAAACTGGATGAGTTGTAACAGAGCAGGTGTGTCAGTAATACTGTTGATAATTTTGAAAATGCAAATTAGATCAGTTTCCTTTCTACGTTTTTCTAGGGAAGAAATGTTTAAAGTTTGTTCAATTTCATCATATGAGTACTCGCCTCTTTCAAGTCCTAATCTCCAAGCAATTCCTCGTAGGAAGCGATGTTGTACGGATTCGATGTGACAAATGTGGACAGCACAGAAAGGACACCAAATGACACTAGCATATTCAAGGTGAGGGCGAACCAGTGAACAGTAAAGAGTTTTAAGTGTACTTATGTTTAAAGTCAGCGGTAATTCTATGAATATATTAATATTCTCAGCATACAACAGGCAACATACTTCTAGATCACTCAATAAGTAAGTACTTGTAAATAATGTTGGATAATCAAGACAACATAATCAGAGTTTTAATGGTAGGTAAAACTCCAACATTATGTGTGTCGTTGCTTGTCCAGAAAATATAATGTGAGAAGTATTTGTTATCGCTCGCTGACAATAATAAAGCCAAAATTGTGACTATTACTGTATTGCTTGAAATAACTTGGTCAAAGACTGAGAGTGAATGGGGGGATTCAGCACCTCAACATTGAGACCTCTGATTTGCTTTCTATAATATTTCGTGAAAGCGTTTTCTGAACGCCAGTTTCCTCTTTCCAAAATGGTGTCTAGAGGACACTCTTCCAGCCAACTCCTTGAAGCTGAAACTCCCAGCGGAGGCATACATACTACTTAACTAAAAACCATATATTTTACGCAAGATTTTTGTATAATTCCATATTTCTAATAAGGAATTATACAATTTCCCCAAAGAAATTTCAATATCTCAATGACAATTCTTTTTTCATACTTTCTTCAGAAATCCAAATAAACACCATAATTTCATATTTGAAAAAAGCATCTTTACCGAACTACTAAAATAGCCCCCATCTTGAAACAGAAATGAAACAGACAAACAAATTTACTTACAGACATAACGAAAGTGGAGTTAAAACATGACTTCACTACGCTCAGTCAATAAAAATGAAGACTTACATAATTTCTGTATTTGTCTCGAAGAAGTGATTAGTAGGTGTGTGCAGAAGGCAAAAGGCCGCAAAGCCAAAGATCACCAGCAGCAGAGTCGTGAGGATGCCGTATACCTGAAATCACAGTAAACAAATAAATATGTATAATTACATAATAACTCGTCACTTGTTGAGGATTGGTTTGTACTCCTGTATTTTTAGGTTTTTTTTAAAGCTGTGAATTGAAGTATGTGTTAGTTCGTTTAAAATTCAACCAAATATGTTGTTCTTTTACTTGTAGATAGATCAACCCTTGTATTTTTAAAAAATATTTATAACAATTAGTTTGAAATAAAGGAAACAAAAATATAATTTTTTGAAACTCAAAAACTTTTATTTTTCAATACGAGTTTTTGTGGACATAGTACAAACCAATCCTCAGCAAGCGTAGTGTCCGACTTTCTACCGCATATAAAACGCATTACATACATAATATTGAAAAATTGAAATGAACATATAAATTCTGTATACAGCCCCGCATACACCAGGGCAGGACAACATTGTAACTGAAAACGTTAACATGTAACTAACAACATCAAAAACTTAAGATGTTGCATGAATCTTGTATTTCAACTAAACCATGTTTGAAGATCATAATATTACTGATGCATCTTGATATTTGTGCAATTTGTCATTTCTTTATTCAAGTGAAGCTAATTTTAGCTAAGTAACTACCATTCTCTTTGTTTATTTCTACTTTCTTTCAGTTGGTAATATATGCTTTGTATATTATGTATAAGATAATCGTCTGTCTGTCTGTCTTGTCTGTATTATAGTCTGTTAACAAATGTAAAATATAAATCTCACCTTGCGTACAAATGCCAACTGGATGGACTTATCGCTGAAAACGAACCCCTTCACCTTGCTTGCTTCCAAATCCAAGCCGGCCCCGTCCTTGAGGACACAAGCCCCGCCTGAGAGCGCGGCGTCAGGTGGGAGGGCAGACCCTCCAGCGGGAGGTCCGTGGACCGTGGCTGGCGGCACCGAGTCAAAGCCCTTGATAAACAGAACACCATCTGGCGGGGGGGTTATCTCCATGGTGGGGGACTGGTTATCCAAGAGGGACAGCGTGCCTTCATCACTAGAAGTATCGTAGCCAGACGAGGTGTCAAGTGGGGCGGCGGGAGGTTCGTGAACCGGGTCCGGTGGCATGTTCACCGGGTCAAAGCCGATGACCAGAACCCCGCTTGGCGAGGGAGTGAACCCCACGTTGGGAGGCGGGTAGTCCATGAGGGGCTGCTTGCCCTCATTGCCAGGAGCATTGTCGTCGACCTGAAAAGTAATTAAGTTAGGGTTTAAGACATTTTGGGTCTTACTAATAAATTTACATTTGTCACTTGAGAACGGGTTGTTTCTACGACTCGTTCTTGAGTTCAACAGCTCGGTTGTGGAATGATTTGCCCGCTTCTGTGTTTCCTCCCTTCTTCAACATGCTCTCAACAGGCTCACTCCTTCCTTTCCACAAATAGACCCTCCATACAGTATCCCCATAGGCCTATTACCAACATTAAAGAAAGAAAGAAGAGAAAGGGATGACTTGACTCGGTCAAGCATTAAAGCAATAAACTTGCAAAACATGTCATACAACATATAAATCAATTTAAAGCTCAGAGAGAAGAAAGGATTGACTTGTTATTATATTTAAATGAACTCAATTACTATTAAAAGTATTGTGAAATTAGATATGAGCCTTCAGTAAAATGTTGTCTATTCAAATCAATGAAAATAAAAAATTCTATAGTTTTATATTATGAAGATGACTACCTACCGGATTTGGGTAGCCAGCTGGGATCACAAACCCCGGGGGTTCAGGGTAGCCCGTCTCTTGTTGGGGAGAATTCTCTGACTGTGGGGGGTAGCCCGGCTGCTGTGGAGGGTAGCCCGGCTGCTGTGGAGGGTAGCCCGTCTCTTGTTGGGGAGAATTCTCTGACTGTGTAGGGTAGCCCGGCTGCTGTGGTGGATAGCCCGACTGCTGTGGAGGGTAGTCCGGCTGCTGTGGGGGGTAGCCCGGCTGCTGTGGAGGGTAACCCGGCTGCTGTGGGGGGTAGCCCGGCTGCTGTGGAGGATAGCCCAGCTGCTGTGGAGGATAGCCCGACTGCTGTGGAGGGTAGTCCGGCTGTTGTGGAGGGTAGCCCGGCTGCTGTGGAGTGTAGCCCGGCTGCTGCGGAGAATAGCCCAGTGGCAATGGAGGAACCATGGGGTGTGGGGACCCATCATTTTGCAGTGGAACATATTCCGGGGTGTTGGATTGCAGACCCAGTTGGCCTGATGCTAAACATAAAATTTTATTTAATTAAAATATTACTGGCAAAAAACTAACAGGTGTCACTGTTCAGTGAACACTCCGCAACTCATAAACCTACACAAGAATAAGAAGAAATAAACACACCCACAAGAACCCGACAACATACACTATTCTACTGCAGCATGCCTAGGCACAACTACATTGCTCATTGGGAATACTCAAACAATAGGGAAACCATTAGTTAGGCTACACACATTTATAGTCTGTTAATTGAGTAGAAAATATAAAAAATGGAACTACAAAATTTGTAGGCTGGCAACCCAATTGAACTGTCAAATATTCTTTCAAAATGCAATGACACTGAAAATATAAAACACTGTACTTAACACATTTAAAAAAAACCTTTTTTTTGTTCTTAAAGAAAAAAAAATTGAAGAATCTCTGTTGTTGGTACCCACTTAACATATTTTGCTTAAATGGTGCTTTGCAAAGTGATTGGCTTTCATTTAATTTAAAATAAATTTGAATTTAACAGTAGGTAGAAAGGAAGAATCACTAATGGTGAGTTTAGTTACACTACTTTTAGATCTGAATGTGTTAAAAATATTCAGATCTAAAATTAGAGACATGATGCCCGGGCAACGCTAACTACAGCTAATATTAAATAAATGTGAGCAATTTCTTAACTGTGTTTTATATTTTATTACAATATCTTTATTCTTCATTATGTTAACACAAAATTGCAAAGGTATAATATTAATATACCTGCATGCAATTCTAATTTTGAGATCAGTGGGTCTTTTATGCCTTTTTAATTTTTTTAATAAAAATGTAGGTTGCACAGCTTTACATTAACACCATGAGTTATATTTTTAGTATTGCCATTTGAACAACAATGGCGCCCTCCTATGTTTTCTACTCTTATTTGACAAACTGTAACATTAAATTGATGAATTTTGTAGATTTTAATAAATACTTATTCCAAACCTATTCCTTAACCTTGTTAGTTTTTCTGTAAATCACGTTAAGAGAAAACACGGCCACCGAGAACATTGAATAATAGGATTTTACCAAACCGTTTCTGTCACTGCCGTTGTTATCCCTCCGAATACTGGTCAGAAAGGGACAACTGCACCTCATGCTGATAATACCTAAATAAAATTGTTAAACTCGAGATGTTTTTGTTCCACATTTTTCTCCTCCAAAACTGGACTGATTTTTAATATTTTCTACTTTTTTTGTAAAATACATTGTCTAGTTTGTATACTGATCGTCTGTTGATGACGTCCAAACCAGGCAATTTCAACGATTTTTGGAGGGTCCTAACTCCTATAAGTAACTTTTCAAAAAAGCAAAATATACCGACACACTAGTATCTATATTATATTAAAAAATATTTGCACTAGTGTCAAAATCCAGAGAGGAAATTGGGGGTCACGTTTGTACAAACAAAACGCTGCCCGGTTTTACAGACGGTCGGCTGCGCTGCCTCCTTTTTCACAAAACTTAAATTTGGATTTGTGTCCAAAATACTTGATCAAACTGAATAATTCGTTTTTAATCAAATGGTGTAGCAAATATCTAGTACGGATATGTACTTCTTTATTTATTTGTGTTTCAAATTATAAAAAAAATCTGAATTTGAAATGTGTATTTCTTTTGTTTTAACCGCCTTGCACATACGAATGTACGTGATACGTCCGCAATATTATCGCCCGAATGCAACAACGAATGTAAAAAAAAAACTATACCCGAAACCCACAAAACATGCGCCGTACATTTGTATACATCAAGTTTGTTCGAGTATTTTCGTCTCTCCCGTACAAGTAACGCCGCTAGTCAGTGGTACTCTCTACGCGAGTGGCGAGGTTTATAAAACCGTTTAAAAAAACCCAATGTTTTTTTACCTACTTTTTGAAAAATAACCCAAAAGTAGGGGGGTTAAAGTCAGATTTTGTGATTTTTCAAGGGTCTGCGCTTTTTAGCTTATCATGCAATTATAATATCCGATGATTTTGCATGGCTCTGCGCTAGCGAACAATGAAAGCAAATATTCGATGATCACTGTAATGATTCTAAACTACAGCATGCAGATGTCGGGGTCGTAGTACAAATATGTTTGGGAGAGGAGATATAAACAGATAAAGCACAAATACTAAGAATCTTCGCTGCTTAAAGTTTTATCAATAATGCAAAGATAAACACAACTTGAGTTTGCATAATGCTATCTTAACCTTTTTACTGAATTCCCGACAAACATTATATTATAAATGGGCGCCACTTTTTGTGTGATACATACTTCATGGCATTACGGTGGGTTACGGTTATGGTTGGGTTGTTTAAAACTCTTGTTGAGTTGATGGAGTTTCGAACACCACAATCCAAATTATCAATCCATGTTGAAAAATATATGTAAGTCGTAAAAATAGAGAGTTTTGGAGAAACTCCAGCAGTCGGATTGGATATTTCCAAAGTCTTTGATAGGGTCTGGCACCGGGCGCTTGTCGGGAAATTATCATTGTACGCGATCCGCAACCTTGCATAATTGGATTGTGAACTTTCTCGACGAGCCACCTTTCACTTGTGATGTCAGAACAGTTCGGGAAGTTTTGAGGCAAAAAAGTTGACCACCATCTCGAAAAGGTTCCCGGGCTAAGGCCACCCAGGTTAGTTACAATGTCTCAAAAGTGTGGTGTCTGATTTCAGCAAAGAAGGAGAACAATGACTGCAATTTGATGGGAGCACCCTCCCCAATAAAGCTTCATTGAAATGCTTGGACTAAGTCCATCAGTATCAGGGCTCCGAGTAAATCTGGCTTTAAAAAACTGGGTTAGCAGATTCTTCAATAGCTTCTAACCTTGCACAAATCTCAAGTACGCCTAACAATTGAATTCGGGAGCCACCTCTGGGCTAGAGCCCCAAAATACTTGATAAACCTACTTGGTTCTATGCAAAGGAGGGCGATCCATCTGATTGACAATTTGTTGTTAACAGACTTTTTTTTCTTTATTCAAAAAATAACTTTATAACAATTTTTTCGACTAACAAACTAGACACCGATTACCATCTCTAATATACAGACACAATGTAAGCATGCTGAGTGTGTTATACGGGTATTTTAATGGAGATTGCTTCAAGGAGCTAGGAGCATTGATCCCGATGCATCGGTTCAGGCGAGTAAAACTCGACGGATACAAGCGGATCCCCGTTCAGAGTTGATGTTTCATGCTTCACGAGAACGGGTCTTTTCTTCGACTCGTTTTTATGTAAGCCGGCTCTCTGTGAAACCGGCATCTATTTTCCTCCTTCATATAATATGAGCCTCTTCTAGACCCGCATAAATAAATCCCTTCCAAAGCCTCCTTAACCTGCCCAATGGGATGACGAAGTAGTTCCCTGTATTGTATTGTACAGAAAGGGGCACTCTTGTGAGGTGTCCCATAGTTAACCAGGTAAGAACATACCGTCCATAGCTCTGCGTTCTAGAGAGCCGATTCCTTGAGAAGTGATCACTTAGTTATGCTGCCACAAAAAAGAAGAATCAGTATTTACAATTTTTTTCAAAAGAGTTTTATCATTGCAAATTTTTTGAGTAAATTAATTTTCTATTTAAGTTTATTTAGTAACATACAGTTGTACATAAAATCACTGTTTTCGTTATTTGTTTTTGGGGTGTTATGCCATGTTGCGTTACCTCCTTCTCTAGCCAACGTTTCGGACAGCGTTACAGTGTCCATCATCAGGGCAGATGTGTAATTGTGTACTCGTTAGTCAAAATATCATTTAAACCAGTTAAGTTCTATTTATAATATTTTGTTATGGTTACAGATTAGAAATAAAGTAGTTAAAAAGGAGATAATAAACAATACAGAAATAATGGTTTCAAGTGGTTATTAAAAGTTACAATAGTATATGGTGAAAGTATACAATTATTAAAAAGAAAGTAAGTAAAAAATTATCAAATAAACAATACAGAAATAATAGTTTATCACTCCGATCCGCAAATGTGTTTACACAACAATATAACAATAGCAGTCAAGTACAATAAGCGTGTTTTCACGTTAACGCGTGTATTCCCACTGAAATCGTAATAACTGTTATTGTTCTAGTGACAACCCTAAAACAAAAAGTAAAAGATCCATATTGAATCAAGCTTCACATCACTATTCAAAGTTGGCCATAGAAGTACATAAAAAATACTTATTTTCTAGAAACAGTTTTCACACGCCAAATCGCCTACGTGCCGTTGGACGTTGCTAATTTTTATTAAATATTTTTGTATGAAATGGTAAAACGGTGAGGTGACAAAATTGTTTATTATACATTTGTACAATAGGATAAGTGTTTTTTTTTTTTACATAATCCGTGATTTTAGTACCGTTTTAGTTCGGCTTCGCCCGGTTTGAGTGTTGGTGACCATTTCATAAATCCGATAGGAACTGGTTCCAAAAATAGCCAGTTCCTTGGATCGACTGTGATCCAGTGACAGCTAGTCACCGAGACAAAGTAACCGAGACAAAGTAACCGAGACAAAGTAACTGAGACACAATGACGTCATATGTAATATATATAGCTGTGTGATACTATTGCTCACAACTCATCAAGTTTCATCTTTCCATAGGCGTAACAACCAGTGGCGTAGCGTGGGTGTCAGCCGCCCGGGGCGGAGGAAAATTTTGCCCCCCCCTATATAGGTATTTCGAATTTTGCCGCCCCCCTTTTATAGGTATTTCAAACGTAGATTTCCTTTTTTTTATAACGACCGCATTTTTTATACGACGGTTTTTATATCACATGAATCGATTTTCTTCCAAAAAAAAATCATGTTTTAAATTCTGCTACAAATTTACAACTGCTCTCGAAAATCGATAATGGTATACATGAAATAGGATTTCGCATCTCGAATTTTTACAATGTGTTAACACAAGGCAGGATTCAACTTAAGATTGATTTTGCGTTAGAGAACCAAAATAATAGTGACACATGGAACAATCAATTTTAAACATTTTGCAGCGTGTGGCATGCAACTCGAATGTAAAACTTGACTAGGTCCTCTATGAATCTGCAACTTGTTATTTAATTTATCGTTGTATTCTGAATCCCCCCCCCCACGCTACGCCTCTGTTAAAAACCGAATGGGGTATTTCCACATTTTTTTTTTATTATTGAAAAAAATTAAGCAAAAAATTACAATGATAATGGAATTTTTATTTTATTTTTATGACGACGACTTAACTTTCTATAACGTTTTAAAATACGCGTTTTTAAAATGCCCCCAAAACGCTGTTTTTGCCCGCGTTCACTCTGTGACGTCACAGGCGCCTCTAACCATGCGGTCGCCGCCCGTAGGTGACTGTAGTGAGTCCGTAAGTTGTACTTGGTGTTATTTATTGACTTCCAGTTTGCTCAAATTATATCTTTATATTTATCCTATACTTTCCCACTTGCAAAACATGTATAGTTTGGTACACGTTCACAAATACTACAAGGAAAACCCAAAATAAGATTTTTAAACGACCCTTTCCAAGGCGACAAATATGTCGACCGTGTACAAATGTTGGGCGTGCGTTAAATATGTTTGACACCAGCGCCGAAGGGTTCAATGACGCTAGGTCCTCGGAGCATCTTCTATTGAAATACCGGTAAAACAAGTACACCATTCCCATCTGAAACCTGCGCGCTAAACATTTCAATCCGTTTGTTAGAGAGGGAAATCTATCGAACGGACCGCCCGTTTATGCTTTCTGAATTTTCAAGTTTTTTGAGACTCTAGACCAAAGGTGGCTGCCAAATTCAACAGGTGGACTTGCGATTTGTACAGGGTCAGCAGTTGTGTACTATCTGCAGCATATATTGGCCCTATAGTACAGTAAGAAGAAGAAGAAGGAGGCTTCGATGGAGCCCCCGTGACTTTTTTTTTCTGATTTAAATTTTAAACTACAAAAAAAATCCTTTCGTTATTGACTATTTAAATTCATAATTTTAACGAGGAAACACCTTTGTATACAGTCGTAAGATGGATATCTACACAATAATGACTGACTCCGTGGTCGAGGGGTAAGGCTCTCGACTAGCAATCCCGGCGTTAATATGTATATATGTATGTATATAATACACAATATAAATTTTATAATAAACGTTTAAAAAATATTTATTTATTTATTTTAAATCAAGACAAACATTCCTGACTTACGAATGATCTGACAATCTGTGAAAATATCCTACTACCACCACACAGGAAACAGGATAATGTTGCTTGTGTCGTGATGGAGAACCCAAATGCGATGCCAAATCAGCCACTGACCGGTCTTTGAATAAGTTGTTTTGCATTTCACAATTTATTTGTTTAAAATAATATGTCCTATATTTGCGGCACATTCCAGAGTGGACGATACTTTCAGTATCGCCCTGGTGTAAGACCACCTTTCAGAATTGAAACGTTGTTTCAAAGGCTTTAGCCATGGTTAGTGACCAGATCTGAATAGTCAGGTACTTCACCACCTTCCTCTACCGCATCTTCTTTCCTCCCTACTACCTTCAATCTGACAAAATATCCCAAATGGGATGCCATAGTCTCACTGGCTCCAGATGTTTGGGAGCAGTTGGGACTTTTGTGCGGTATTCACTTAAAATATGGAAATATACTTGTAGAATGGCCAAAGTTTTAAACGTCATTTTATGACAGGGAAGTTATGTGACGAACTGACACTTGCTGTTTGGTTCCAATTTAATTTAGAAGGGCCGGAATTAACTCTATTTTGTCAAAATATTGAAACCAGTATATAACGTATATAATATGAGAGTTTGTGTAAACAAAATGTTTTCATTACCATATCGTCTTAGAATCCCGAAATTTAGTGCTTAGAAAATTACTGTTTCTCAGTGTAGCGTCTATTTTAGGCAAGTTGTCGGATTACGCCGTTAAAAATACTACTGTCGTCATTACAACTAGACAATATTATATAAAACTGTAGAAACATAACACAATCATCTTAAGTATGAAATAAAACCGTACATTATCCCGAACAAGTCGAGAATGTTTAGATTTTTGATAGTAACACGGTGACAAACCTCGGAACGGCGACTCTTGTGACGTCATGATTCGTACAAGTAGTCATGGGCCGTTTACGTTTCGTTCCGTTTACGCGCATTTTGAAATCAGTAATTATGAATGAAAATATTAAAATTAAACATTTTTAATGCGATAATCATGTTCAGAAAAATAATCTTTAAATCTTCAACATGTATTTAGCGGTATACCTGGTTTGTGAAAATACCCCATTACAACGGTAGCTTTGCTTAAAATTTCACGAACACATATGTTATTTATGGCGCGGCGCGTAAGGCATGGCGTCAGATATGCAATCGTAGTGGGGTTCAGTGTTGCCAACAGCGCTTGGCCCAATATCGCCGTTTCTCATACACAAAGTAGCCTAATGTAGCCGAATTTCAGTTGCAAGAGCCTAAAGTAGCCCAAACGCCAAAATATCAATATGAATAAATAAAATGTAATTTTTAGCAATTTATTTATAACATATTTATAATGTTTTGATAAATAGGCCCAAGCCTAATTTAAAACACCGTAATGTATCAAAGAAAGTAAAGTAATAGCGTTTAAAAAAAAAAATAAACAAAGATTAAGATATTTTGTTTTTGAAGAGTTTTATTTTCCAATGTACATTTGTTACATAATTTTTTTAATTTTTCGGCGACCGGTTTCGATACAACCGTATCATTCACTAGCAGGATTAAAACTGATTAATCCTGCTAGTGAATGATACTGTTGTATCGAAACCGGTCGCGGAAAATTTTAAAAATTTAAGTAACACATTGTAAACACACAGTAGTACATTGGAAAATAAAACTCTTCAAAAACAAAATGTTTAGAAATTGTTACATAGTTAATGCCCAAGAAATACAAAAAAAAAAAAAGATGATTCCCATTCGTCTTCTGCTAGCAATAATAAGGCATCAACAAGACTTTTGCCGTCGTCAGTAGTATTAGATATAGTTGCTGTGCTAGTACTGGCGCAAGATTTACCGGAGACGTACATTTTTCTACCAGCATGTAAACTAACCATGTGATTGCATGGTTGAAAGTTGTTGCAACACATATCTCTTACATTCATATGGGTACGAATTCTAAGAATGGCGATCAGCGCGGGTAGTTGCATGCGATTCCTTAATTTTTTTTTCTTAATTATTTGCGATTCGGCTGATTTAAAAAACTTGTCTCTGAAGTAGCCTAATAGGCGACCAGTCGCCTTTTAGATTTTTTCGTCGCCGATTCGCGTTCTGAGTAGCCTAAATGGCGAAAAATCGCCTACGTTGGCAACACTGGTGGGGTTCTGAAATTCAACCACGCAGATCCAAGGGTATTAATACTGTTTGTCTTTATGATTACGTGCATCTCATGTATCCGTTTGGCGTCGGCCACAACATGTATGGTTCATTTATGGCCACAACTCATACGAACTATCTTGCATTTAGTATCAAGAATACCAACAGAACAAATGAAATCAATCGTAAATGGCCGCAAATTCGGTACGAGAAGTAAATTTTCGCTTTACGCAATTGAAATTTTAAGTGCATTATTTTCCATCGCCCTGAGTGCAAAACCTGTTGCCTTTTATAGATATCTAAAGGTTTTTTTCTAAAAAAATATTTGTATTGAGTGTGGCCAAATTTACCGTTGTAATTAAATCGTTCGCCATTATGTATTGGGTTAACAAGAAAAAAACATCTATCATCAATTGAACATACTACGTAATAGGTACTCGTATGATGATTGGTTTATTTATGCTCGTGTGTATTTCTCGGTGTATGTTTGTTGACCCTTTTTTTTCAAAGATGTGCTGTTTTTATTTAAGAAAAAACAATTTTTTTTCCATCTGAAAACCTTTCAAAATCGTCACACAATCAAAATACGCCTAACCGTACGTCGAGTTATTTCAATAAAACATTTGAAATACGCTGAATACAAGTTACCTACCAATTTAACGATGTTATGACGCTATTTCACGATAACATTGAAATTGCATTCTAACCGGATGGATAAGATTTACATTAAAAAATTCAAACTTACCTTTTGTGCAGTTATCCTTGCGTTTTCCAGCTGTTTTAAATCAGGCAATCAATCAATAACAGCAGTGACAGCAGGGTTGGCAATGCACATGTTCTAAAATTAAAATACCCACAATAAATTCCCCATAATTCCCCGCAAGATCTATTCCCTTCAAAATACAAACTTTAATTGAAATTAGCATCTATTTTTTATTATCTAGTCATTTTCGGATTTTCTCTTTAGTTCAGGTATTAAAAATATAATTTATTATGACCATTTTCTGCTTAAGTAAACGAAATTATAATACATTCTCATAATTATCGTAAATATTGTTTTCAATATGGTTGGATAATCGATAAATGCCGAGAATCCCCGCATTTTCCCCACAAAGAGGTTCTCCCCGCAAAATACCCAATTCTTGAAAAATGAACCAATGGTTTTGAAGAAAACATTTTTCAAAAATAAAGTGCATTATCTCGTGATCAAAAGATAGCACGAAGCATTGCTTTTAACATTTTTTTGATCTGCAAATTTGTTTACTTTACTTATGAAGATCATTTTTTAAACCCAAAATAGAAGCAGTTATTATTTTTAACTAGGGGTCTCAATTTAATCAGCTGTATGAGCACTTCAAAAAATATGTACGCTCCGATAGATTCGAAGCGGCCTATTAGGAAAAGTAACATTTGATAAAAAGCGTTAAATTTCTTCCTGAACGATCTACGTATTCGTGCATGATAAGATGTAGGTACATCAGTGCTTGCAAGAGGTCGGGTCGTTCTGAATTTTTTTAATATGTTGTTAGGACCTAAACCAATATTAATAAAAGACGTCAAATTATCAATTGTTACAAAAAAGCTGAAACTTATTAATTTCCAATTTCGGTTACCTTCTGAAATACCTAGTTATTGTTAGTTACTAATGGTCATTGTTATCTAATTTAAAACCAAACTAAAACCCCCATTGTTCTGTTTTTACCAAAACCACCGATTCCACTACCTATATAAAATCCTACGAAAACAATCGTCTTTTAATTTTTAACACATTTCTTACGGCAAGTCTCTGATTTGATAAGCTATGGCTAGGTTTACACTCGTGAGTAAAATTTACGACTTAACGGAGGTTTTTGACAAGTTATTCACAGGAGCGTTTACATTTACGCATCCAACTCGTGGTAATTAATGCTCACGGAAGTTCGACCTGTGTAAATGCTCGTGCGACCGTTAACATCTGTAAATTTAATTGCCGTAAGATGGCTTCCCGTCGGCAACGGTCTGCCAATTTTTTTTCGCGATTTTTTTCAAAAAAGACGAAAAGGCCCAAATAAAGTGTTGAAATAGAATTTGGCTTTAATTAAACAATTATCCACGCGTTTTTGTGCCGTCATACGCAGAGATTAATGGAATTCTTTCATTTTATCCGAATGACAGCTACCTGACAGCAACCTAATTCGAATTCAAACACGTAATGTTAAAGCAAGTTACAGAACTTCGCCTTTCGGAAGTTTTTTGACGGGTCCAATCGCGTCCGCGCGAAATTCCAACCTTCCTACAGCTTATAAAATCAGTTTGATAAGCTGAGAGACTTCCCGCAAGAAATGGTACCAAAGTGCTCCGTTTGCTAGATGTCAAAAATTAAAAGACAGTTGTTTTCGTAGGATTTTTTTCGTATAAAACTAGGGTTGCCATCTCTAAAATTTGGCAACCAGGACAAGACGCGTGAAAACCCCGGATTTTAGAGCTCAAAACCCGGACATGTCAACAGGATTTTTTAAACGTACGTCATAAATCACCTTTTTATTTATATTCAGACCTTAAAATTAAATTTAGTCATCTTTTATCATCATTTTAAATGTACCTTACACAATAGAATCTTATTACAGTTGGTTGCAAATTGTTTTAATTGACTGGTTGGTGGTTGAGTGGGCATCGCGTTTGGGTCCCACCCGGACGTCCCGTGTTCGATTCCTCGGCCGGCTAAGTCCTCCATCACAACACAAGCAACATTTTTGGCTTTCTGTGGTGGTAGTAGGAGATTTTCAAACATTGTTGGGTTATTCGTAACCCGGGAATGTTTGTCTTTCTTTTTAAAAAAAAAAAAAAAAAAGTAATTATATAATGTAATTTTACAGATCAAAAAATTATTTCAAATGCACATATTATTTTCAAAGATATATCAGTTCAAAACAAATTCCATTTTCTCAAACACGTTCCTTGCTTTTTCGCCCGCCTGAAGTGTGTTAATAGGAAGCCGTCTCACCGCAAATAAACTTACAGCTGTAACGGTCGCTGTGAGCACTTACATAAGTTGAACTTCCATGAGCATTATTATATATATATATATATATAATAATGCTCATGGAAGCAAACATTAGCATTATATATATATATATATATATATATTGGCCTCTTCCCGTAGTGTGTTGATCCAGTAAGAAGTTAGAAGCCAAGTTGATCCACCTTTAACACCATATAACTTGGCTGTGATGGAATACATCTGTATGATTTTGCAACATTATTACATTAGTTACCAAGGTTGCCAGTTTGCAAGTAAAAATATCTGATGTACTTATCATAAAATTTTTAAAATTTGTATGGGAATCGCTTGCAAATTTACATGCTATGTTGATCTGTCGCTTGTAAATTAACATACTTCGTTGATCTGCATAATCGTATAACTTATGTACCTATATGTCGTTTTACAGTTCTTTTGCTGATCCGATTTAAATGACCAATCAGAGAGGTTGTGAAGGAAGCCTTCTGATTGGTCATAAAAAACATGTACCTATATGGAGTTTTACTGTTAATTGGTTGATCTGATATATAATGGCGCATTCTAGGGCTGCCACAGAGTTGTGACATTATTCCAGGGCTGCTACATACTCTAAATTATGTATTATTATTATTTGACAATAAATATTTTCGGTATTACGAAATGCGGCCAAAAATTTCATGGAGAGGAAACGAACGAGACGAGGGAGGGGGAAGGCGGGGAAGGTGGAAGGAAATGGGGCGCACGGAAAAGGACATGCAGGGAGAATCAATTGGAGTGAGTGAGTGAAGGAGGCGATATCAATTATACCGCCGCCCTGGGAACCATTTACTGGATAACCAACCTCTGCCATAGGTTACCTCAGGAGGTGGGGAATGGGGGGGGGATCTCATGTCTACTTAAGTTTTCTGAAGGTTTCACTTCTACTGCGTGTCAAGTACAAGTTCAAATTAGAGCGTGCGTAAGTAATTTTTTTGATAAGTCTGTATTATTTTACGAAAAGCGTTGCTTTACGATCCTTGACTAAGAATTCAGAAGTCGCAGGTTAAAATTATGGCGTGCGAAAATAATTTTTTTTTGATAAGTTTGTATTATTTTATGAAAATGCGTTGCTTTACGATCCTTGACTAAGAATTCAGAAGTCGCAAGTTCAAATTATGGCGTGCGCAAGTAAATGAATGATGCAGAAAATTATAATAATATAATTGTTATAATTACACGAATTATCACTTTCCTTAGTTATTGCCGAACGTTTGTTTTATAATTGTATTTTTATCAAAGTTTTTATTCCAGCAGGACTGGGAGAGCAGAGCAATCCCAGTCTGCCATCATATTTCGTAAACAATTATAATGTTATAATTTATGAGAGTAAATTAAAGATCTCAAAGAAAAAAATATAAATAAAATGTGCTAACATATTAAGTAGGTACCCAATTAAAACATAAAATGAAAATAAGTTAATAATTTGACAGTTATATAATACAGTCCTGACAGTTGATCCCCCGACAGTTGATCTGATGGACGGTTGATACCTCGGACAATTGATCCCCTGACAGTTGACTCCCCGACAGTTGATCCCTCGGACAATTGGATGGACATGGACATTGGGCGGACATTTGATCCCTCGGACATTTGATCCCTCGGACTCGGAGGGATCAACTGTCGCGGACCAATTGTCGGAGGATCAATTGTCGCCGGACCAACCGTCGTGAAACCGTTTTTTTCAATGACACTGAATGTATAGAACACAGTTTAGTAAATGGATTTACTCAAAATTTCTACATTACATTAAATTTTAGCAGAAAAGTGTTTCTATGAACACTGGTGAGCTCTGGTTTTATGAAATTACTATAAAAAAAATAGTAAGTGGTGCACAAGTTGTTTGGAAAAGCTAGTGTATATCATGTATTTTAGCGGCAAGGAGGGTAGGCGGGAGGGGGAGGGGAATCCGGGACTTGCGGAGGGGAATGAAGGGGGAAAGATTCGCGGGAGAAAGAGTCGAAGGAGGGGGAAGTCGGGAAAGTGGACAGCGGAGGGGGGGGGGTTCGCGGGACGGAGCGAAACGGAAAAGGGGAGTGCGAAAAGCAAAGAAGGTGGAAGGGGATCGCAAGAGGGGAAGAGGGGGGGAAGGGGAACGGGGATGAATAGGAAAGAACACTCAGGGAGAAACAATATCTTTATTTGACCAGTCAGTGGTTGAGTGGGCATCGCGCTTGGATCCCACCCGGGCGCCCCGTGTTCGATTCCTCGGCTGGCTAAGTCCTCCATCACAACACAAGCAACATTTTCGGCTTTCTGTGGTGGTAGTAGGAGATTTTCAAACATTGTTGGGTTATTCGTAACCCGGGAATGTTTGTCTTTCTTTTTTAAAAAAAAAAAAAAGTAATTTAAGTGGTATTGCAACGCATGCCGGGTTCAACAAAAAACGGGGACCCAAGGGAATGGACGTGCAGGGAGAAACAATTCGTTTCTTTGAATGGCATTGCAACGCGTGCCGGGAACCAGCTTGTATTTTTGATAAAATAATGCCTTAAAAATAAGTTTACCAGATTTATTTATTTATTTATTTATTTACACATATTCGGCATAACATGTGCGATTAACATAATTAACGTAACATGTAAATACCTAGTAACTAACCTAGTAACTTTGATAATTTATCAATTATTTTTATACGAAAAGACAAAAAAAGAGGTGAGAGTAACATTTATAATACATTTGTCTAAAAAAATATGTATGTTTTATTTTTTTTTCATTATTTGTAATTTTAGTTAGAAAAAGCGTGAGGTGAGCCATTTTTAAAACTTTTTTATGTTTGCATGACAAATTTTTATATTTAAAAAAATATATGTTTATTTTGAACTAAAAAATTTGGAAGCGTATTTCATGACCTTTCAAAAACAGTTTTTAGTTTTGGGGTATGTTCAGAAATATTCCATTTATTTGCATTTCTTTGTAAAGCGGAAAGATTTTGACCATCTGAAAAATACGCCAAAATTTTGAAGGGTTAAATAGGTTACGTTAGGTTAGGATTATCGGCTATTTAAAAAAAAATTTCATAGCTCTTATTGACTTTTCAAGGAGTTGTTGAGTTGACTTTATTCTCAGTTGGCATGAAACCATTTTGAAGGCCGCCCATCTTGAAACCGTCCACCTATTCGCTACTTGGTAACTGCTAATGTTAACAAACTAATCAAAAGGGCCTTTCACCAGCTACGCACAAATATTAACGGATGAAAGTAATTGCTCCTTTCTGTCTTTTCCTATGAACTTATTGTTCTGAGTAGTTGTGCGGAACACATACTACCATACGTTGAACTCAACAGTATTAGAGCGAGACATGTAGCATTAGCAGAGCAAGTGGTCATCACGTGTCGATCACGTGATGATGCGATGACGCAGATCATTTGTTTACATTCGCTCCAACAAAGAATCGACATGTTTTGTTTTGTCTTTCCGATATTTCGTCACCTCATTTAAATAGGGTTCTAACTGACATTTTTTTCAAAAATGACCTTTGATTGCCAAAGCAGTTTTTTTGCTCATTTCTATACCCAAAATAATTTTCAGAACCATCCGTGTTGTATTTTCGTAGATATATGTATGACAAAGTTCTAACATCAAGCATTTTCAATAATAATTCATTTTAAATTCTCACTACACTTACACTCTCTGTTTTTCTTGTATCTGACAGTTGATATTAAATAAGAGGCGCATTATGGTTCGTCACTTTATTTGGATAGGGTTCTAACTGTGTCTTCTCTATCATTTTCTAAGGTTTCTAAGTTTCCAAAGACGAATTTTCGTAATCTATTTAACAATTTTAGTTAAAGTATTTTAGTTTATCGTATTTAGATGGAAAATATTTAAATAGGACGTAGCTTGGAATTGCATTAGTGAAATGTAATTAGAACCTTGTGCAATGTATTATTACGCCGTAGCTGGTTGTACAGGGTTCTATTTGCATGTTTAGGTATGTTCTAAAAGGGTAAATATACGTCCTATTTAAATACTTTCCTTCAAAATATGTTCAATTAAAATACGTTTAACAATTTTCAACTTCAAAATCGGAAATTGGTAAATAGATTATGAGAAATCGTCTTTTCAAACTTTGACTCCTCATATCTCAGAACAAGGTGAAGTGAAGTTAGAACCCCATCAAAAGCTGCGTTCTTTTTGGGTGTATTTCTAGTAATAATTTATACTAGTAATAAGTTATTTTGTTTAAGTACAAAATGTAATTAATAATTAATAAATACATAATTATATGAATCCTTCGGTACCGGTAGAAGTGAAACCTTCAGAAAACTTAAGTAGACAATTTTCATGAGTGAAATATTTTTTTTTATTATTTATTATTAAGAAAAGAGAAATGCGATATTAATTCTTTTAATGCAGGTCGATAACTTAATAGTTTTTCTAGGATTACCCAAATTATTGTGTATTTGCTTTACAAAACACATTAAATACAGCGTAAAACTTTCGATATTAAAAGTTCACATTTTTTGAGTGAAAAGTTCTTTAGCACCGTTGTGATTTGATTCTCAATGAAACGAAAAATAGCGAAAAAGAGACAAAAACATCCATTAATAGGAGTAACTTTGCGAGAGAATGAGATAGTATATTTGATCTCCTCTTTGTGACGGCTCTACACAAGGAAACACGTAGAAACATGTCTGAGTCCAACTACAAGAAAGCGGACACGTCACGTTCTTTTTGAGAGTATTTCTAGTAATAATTTATTCTAGTAATAAGTTATTTTATTTAAGTACGATAAGTAATTAATAATTAATAAATACATAATTAAATAAATCCTTCAGTACCGGTAGAAGTGAAACCTTCAGAAAACTTAAGAAGACAATTTTCATTAGTGAAATATATTTTTTTATTATTTAATATTAAGAAAAGAGAAATGCGATATTAATTCTTTTAATGCAGATCGATAACTTAATAGTTTTTCTAGGATAACCCAAATTATTGAGTATTTGCTTTAAAAAACAACTTATATACAGCGTAAAACTCTCATTAGTAAAAAGGTACCCCAAGCTAACTTGAAATGACCTAAGCCGTTTTTAGTGACTAGGTCCGAATAGCCAGGTATTTCCCCACCTTCCTCTCTCCATCACCTTTCCCTCCCCGCTCACCGCCATACCCACTTTGGCGGGCCCTCTCCCCACAGCTCCTCAACCCGCCGGTTCTAAAACAAAAAAACATGTTGAAACATGTCTGAGTGTCTCCAACTACAAGAAAGCGGGCACGTTGCCTTCTTTTTGAGTGTATATCTAGTAATTATTTATTCTTGTAATAAGTAATTTTGTTTAAGTATAACATGTAATTATTAATTAATAAATACATAATTAAATTAATCCTTCGGTACCGGTAGGAGTGAAACCTTCAGAAAACTAAAAAAGACAATTTTCATACGTGAAATAATTTTTGTTATTATTTAATATTAAGAAAAATTGTAATGCGATATTAATTCTTTTAATGCAGATCGGTAAATAAATAGTTTTTCTAAGATGGCCCAAATTATTGAGTATTTGCTAAAAAAAAAACAACTTATATATAGCGTAAAACTCTCGTTAATAAAATAATACTTTTGGAAGATTTTTTGATTGATTCGTGTACAAACCGTGCTCTAAAGTAAGAATCCAAAATTTCAGTCCGTTTGTTGCCATAGGGCCAAAGTTATGACCGATCGCAAATGTAAAAACCTATACCTACGAACGATGAGTTTTCTAAAAACTATACTTTTGGAAGATTTTTTGATTGATTCTTGTACAGACCGTGCTTTTAAGTAAGAATCCAAAATTTCAGTCTGTTTGGTGGATGATGGCCCAAATTATTGAGTATTTGCTAAAAAAAACAAATTATATACAGTGTAAAACTCTCGTTGGTAAAATTATACTTTTGGAAGATTTTTTTTATTGATTCTTGTACAGACTGTGCTTTTAAGTAAGAATCCAAAATTTCAGTCTGTTTGGTGGATGATGGCCCAAATTATTGAGTATTTGCTAAAAAAAACAAATTATATACAGTGTAAAACTCTCGTTGGTAAAATTATACTTTTGGAAGATTTTTTTTATTGATTCTTGTACAGACTGTGCTTTTAAGTAAGAATCCAAAATTTCAGTCTGTTTGGTGGATGATGGCCCAAATTATTGAGTATTTGCTAAAAAAAACAAATTATATACAGTGTAAAACTCTCGTTGGTAAAATTATACTTTTGGAAGATTTTTTTTATTGATTCTTGTACAGACTGTGCTTTTAAGTAAGAATCCAAAATTTCAGTCTGTTTGGTGGATGATGGCCCAAATTATTGAGTATTTGCTAAAAAAAACAAATTATATACAGTGTAAAACTCTCGTTGGTAAAATTATACTTTTGGAAGATTTTTTTTATTGATTCTTGTACAGACCGTGCTTTTAAGTAAGAATCCAAAATTTCAGTCTGTTTGGTGGATGATGGCCCAAATTATTGAGTATTTGCTAAAAAAAACAAATTATATACAGTGTAAAACTCTCGTTGGTAAAATTATACTTTTGGAAGATTTTTTTTATTGATTCTTGTACAGACTGTGCTTTTAAGTAAGAATCCAAAATTTCAGTCTGTTTGGTGGATGATGGCCCAAATTATTGAGTATTTGCTAAAAAAAACAAATTATATACAGTGTAAAACTCTCGTTGGTAAAATTATACTTTTGGAAGATTTTTTTTATTGATTCTTGTACAGACTGTGCTTTTAAGTAAGAATCCAAAATTTCAGTCTGTTTGGTGCCATAGGGCCAAAGTTGTGACCGATCGCAAATGTAAAACCTATACCTACGAATGATGAGTTTTCTTAAAACTATACTTTTGGAAGATTTTTTGATTGATTCTTGTACGGACCGTGCTTTTAAGTAAGAATCCAAAATTTCAGTCTGTTTGGTGGATGATGTCCCAAATTATGAGTATTTGCTAAAAAAAAAAAAAATATATATACAGCGTAAAACTCTCGTTAGTAAAATTATTCTTT
The DNA here is from genome assembly GCA_936435175.1 of Glyphotaelius pellucidus. Classification (NCBI taxonomy): domain Eukaryota; kingdom Metazoa; phylum Arthropoda; class Insecta; order Trichoptera; family Limnephilidae; genus Glyphotaelius; species Glyphotaelius pellucidus. Next base: position 4,700,716 of record OW386544.1, on the reverse strand, counting down.
TGGAAGATTTTTTTATTGATTCGTGTACAAACCGTGCTCTTAAGTAAGAATCCAAAATTTCAGTCTGTTTGGTGGATGATGGCCCAAATTATTGAGTATTTGCTAAAAAAAACAAATTATATACAGTGTAAAACTCTCGTTGGTAAAATTATACTTTTGGAAGATTTTTTTTATTGATTCTTGTACAGACTGTGCTTTTAAGTAAGAATCCAAAATTTCAGTCTGTTTGGTGCCATAGGGCCAAAGTTGTGACCGATCGCAAATGTAAAACCTATACCTACGAATGATGAGTTTTCTTAAAACTATACTTTTGGAAGATTTTTTGATTGATTCTTGTACGGACCGTGCTTTTAAGTAAGAATCCAAAATTTCAGTCTGTTTGGTGGATGATGGCCCAAATTATTGAGTATTTGCTAAAAAAAACAAATTATATACAGTGTAAAACTCTCGTTGGTAAAATTATACTTTTGGAAGATTTTTTTTATTGATTCTTGTACAGACTGTGCTTTTAAGTAAGAATCCAAAATTTCAGTCTGTTTGGTGGATGATGGCCCAAATTATTGAGTATTTGCTAAAAAAAACAAATTATATACAGTGTAAAACTCTCGTTGGTAAAATTATACTTTTGGAAGATTTTTTTTATTGATTCTTGTACAGACTGTGCTTTTAAGTAAGAATCCAAAATTTCAGTCTGTTTGGTGGATGATGGCCCAAATTATTGAGTATTTGCTAAAAAAAACAAATTATATACAGTGTAAAACTCTCGTTGGTAAAATTATACTTTTGGAAGATTTTTTTTATTGATTCTTGTACAGACTGTGCTTTTAAGTAAGAATCCAAAATTTCAGTCTGTTTGGTGGATGATGGCCCAAATTATTGAGTATTTGCTAAAAAAAACAAATTATATACAGTGTAAAACTCTCGTTGGTAAAATTATACTTTTGGAAGATTTTTTTTATTGATTCTTGTACAGACTGTGCTTTTAAGTAAGAATCCAAAATTTCAGTCTGTTTGGTGGATGATGGCCCAAATTATTGAGTATTTGCTAAAAAAAACAAATTATATACAGTGTAAAACTCTCGTTGGTAAAATTATACTTTTGGAAGATTTTTTTTATTGATTCTTGTACAGACTGTGCTTTTAAGTAAGAATCCAAAATTTCAGTCTGTTTGGTGGATGATGGCCCAAATTATTGAGTATTTGCTAAAAAAAACAAATTATATACAGTGTAAAACTCTCGTTGGTAAAATTATACTTTTGGAAGATTTTTTTTATTGATTCTTGTACAGACCGTGCTTTTAAGTAAGAATCCAAAATTTCAGTCTGTTTGGTGGATGATGGCCCAAATTATTGAGTATTTGCTAAAAAAAACAAATTATATACAGTGTAAAACTCTCGTTGGTAAAATTATACTTTTGGAAGATTTTTTTTATTGATTCTTGTACAGACTGTGCTTTTAAGTAAGAATCCAAAATTTCAGTCTGTTTGGTGGATGATGGCCCAAATTATTGAGTATTTGCTAAAAAAAACAAATTATATACAGTGTAAAACTCTCGTTGGTAAAATTATACTTTTGGAAGATTTTTTTATTGATTCTTGTACAGACTGTGCTTTTAAGTAAGAATCCAAAATTTCAGTCTGTTTGGTGCCATAGGGCCAAAGTTGTGACCGATCGCAAATGTAAAACCTATACCTACGAATGATGAGTTTTCTTAAAACTATACGTTTGGAAGATTTTTTGATTGATTCTTGTACGGACCGTGCTTTTAAGTAGAATCCAAAATTTCAGTCTGTTTGGTGGATGATGTCCCAAATTATGAGTATTTGCTAAAAAAAAAAAAAATATATATACAGCGTAAAACTCTCGTTAGTAAAATTATTCTTTTGGAAGATTTTTTTATTGATTCGTGTACAAACCGTGCTCTTAAGTAAGAATCCAAAATTTCAGTCTGTTTGGTGGATGATGGCCCAAATTATTGGAGTATTTGCTAAAAAAAACAAATTATATACAGTGTAAAACTCTCGTTGGTAAAATTATACTTTTGGAAGATTTTTTTTATTGATTCTTGTACAGACTGTGCTTTTAAGTAAGAATCCAAAATTTCAGTCTGTTTGGTGCCATAGGGCCAAAGTTGTGACCGATCGCAAATGTAAAACCTATACCTACGAATGATGAGTTTTCTTAAAACTATACTTTTGGAAGATTTTTTGATTGATTCTTGTACGGACCGTGCTTTTAAGTAAGAATCCAAATTTCAGTCTGTTGGTGGATGATGGCCCAAATTATTGAGTATTTGCTAAAAAAAACAAATTATATACAGTGTAAAACTCTCGTTGGTAAAATTATACTTTTGGAAGATTTTTTTTATTGATTCTTGTACAGACTGTGCTTTTAAGTAAGAATCCAAAATTTCAGTCTGTTTGGTGGATGATGGCCCAAATTATTGAGTATTTGCTAAAAAAAAACAAATTATATACAGTGTAAAACTCTCGTTGGTAAAATTATACTTTGGAAGATTTTTTTTATTGATTCTTGTACAGACTGTCGTTTTAAGTAAGAATCCAAAATTTCAGTCTGTTTGGTGCCATAGGCCAAAGTTGTGACCGATCGCAATGTGAAAACCTATACCTACGAATGATGAGTTTTCTTAAAACTATACTTTTGGAAGATTTTTTGATTGATTCTTGTTGTACGGACCGTGCTTTTAAGTAAGAATCCAAAATTTCAGTCTGTTTGGTGGATGATGGCCCAAATTATTGAGTATTTGCTAAAAAAAACAAATTATATACAGTGTAAAACTCTCGTTGGTAAAATTATACTTTTGGAAGATTTTTTTTATTGATTCTTGTACAGACTGTGCTTTTAAGTAAGAATCCAAAATTTCAGTCTGTTTGGTGGATGATGGCCCAAATTATTGAGTATTTGCTAAAAAAAACAAATTATATACAGTGTAAAACTCTCGTTGGTAAAATTATACTTTTGGAAGATTTTTTTTATTGATTCTTGTACAGACTGTGCTTTTAAGTAAGAATCCAAAATTTCAGTCTGTTTGGTGCCATAGGGCCAAAGTTGTGACCGATCGCAAATGTAAAACCTATACCTACGAATGATGAGTTTTCTTAAAACTATACTTTTGGAAGATTTTTTGATTGATTCTTGTACGGACCGTGCTTTTAAGTAAGAATCCAAAATTTCAGTCTGTTTGGTGGATGATGTCCCAAATTATGAGTATTTGCTAAAAAAAAAAAAAATATATATACAGCGTAAAACTCTCGTTAGTAAAATTATTCTTTTGGAAGATTTTTTTATTGATTCGTGTACAAACCGTGCTCTTAAGTAAGAATCCAAAATTTCAGTGTGTTTGGTGCCATAGGGCTAGAGTTGTGACCGATTCCAAGTGTAAAAACAAATATCTCCAAATGATGAGTTTTCTTAAAACTATACTTTTGGAAGATTTTTTGATTGATTCTTGTACGGACCGTGCTTTTAAGTAAGAATACAAAATTTCAGTCTGTTTGGTGGATGATGGCCCAAATTATTGAGTATTTGCTAAAAAAAACAAATTATATACAGTGTAAAACTCTCGTTGGTAAAATTATACTTTTGGAAGATTTTTTTTATTGATTCTTGTACAGACTGTGCTTTTAAGTAAGAATCCAAAATTTCAGTCTGTTTGGTGCCATAGGGCCAAAGTTGTGACCGATCGCAAATGTAAAACCTATACCTACGAATGATGAGTTTTCTTAAAACTATACTTTTGGAAGATTTTTTGATTGATTCTTGTACGGACCGTGCTTTTAAGTAAGAATCCAAAATTTCAGTCTGTTTGGTGGATGATGTCCCAAATTATGAGTATTTGCTAAAAAAAAAAACAAAATATATACAGCGTAAAACTCTCGTTGGTAAAATTATACTTTTGGAAGATTTTTTTATTGATTCTCGTACAGACTGTGCTTTTAAGTAAGAATCCAAAATAATCGTCCTGTTTGGTGCCATAGGGCCAAAGTTGTGACCGATCGCAAGTGTAAAAACTAATAACCTACGAACGATGAGTTTTCTTAAAACTATATTTTTGGAAGATTTTTTGATTGATTCTTGTACGGACCGTGCTTTTAAGTAAGAATCCAAAATTTCAGTCTGTTTGGTGGATGATGTCCCAAATTATGAGTATTTGCTAAAAAAAAAAAAAATATATATACAGCGTAAAACTCTCGTTAGTAAAATTATTCTTTTGGAAGATTTTTTTATTGATTCGTGTACAAACCGTGCTCTTAAGTAAGAATCCAAAATTTCAGTCTGTTTGGTGGATGATGGCCCAAATTATTGAGTATTTGCTAAAAAAAACAAATTATATACAGTGTAAAACTCTCGTTGGTAAAATTATACTTTTGGAAGATTTTTTTTATTGATTCTTGTACAGACTGTGCTTTTAAGTAAGAATCCAAAATTTCAGTCTGTTTGGTGCCATAGGGCCAAAGTTGTGACCGATCGCAAATGTAAAACCTATACCTACGAATGATGAGTTTTCTTAAAACTATACTTTTGGAAGATTTTTTGATTGATTCTTGTACGGACCGTGCTTTTAAGTAAGAATCCAAAATTTCAGTCTGTTTGGTGGATGATGGCCCAAATTATTGAGTATTTGCTAAAAAAAACAAATTATATACAGTGTAAAACTCTCGTTGGTAAAATTATACTTTTGGAAGATTTTTTTTATTGATTCTTGTACAGACTGTGCTTTTAAGTAAGAATCCAAAATTTCAGTCTGTTTGGTGGATGATGGCCCAAATTATTGAGTATTTGCTAAAAAAAACAAATTATATACAGTGTAAAACTCTCGTTGGTAAAATTATACTTTTGGAAGATTTTTTTTATTGATTCTTGTACAGACTGTGCTTTTAAGTAAGAATCCAAAATTTCAGTCTGTTTGGTGCCATAGGGCCAAAGTTGTGACCGATCGCAAATGTAAAACCTATACCTACGAATGATGAGTTTTCTTAAAACTATACTTTTGGAAGATTTTTTGATTGATTCTTGTACGGACCGTGCTTTTAAGTAAGAATCCAAAATTTCAGTCTGTTTGGTGGATGATGTCCCAAATTATGAGTATTTGCTAAAAAAAAAAAAAATATATATACAGCGTAAAACTCTCGTTAGTAAAATTATTCTTTTGGAAGATTTTTTTATTGATTCGTGTACAAACCGTGCTCTTAAGTAAGAATCCAAAATTTCAGTGTGTTTGGTGCCATAGGGCTAGAGTTGTGACCGATTCCAAGTGTAAAAACAAATATCTCCAAATGATGAGTTTTCTTAAAACTATACTTTTGGAAGATTTTTTGATTGATTCTTGTACGGACCGTGCTTTTAAGTAAGAATACAAAATTTCAGTCTGTTTGGTGGATGATGGCCCAAATTATTGAGTATTTGCTAAAAAAAACAAATTATATACAGTGTAAAACTCTCGTTGGTAAAATTATACTTTTGGAAGATTTTTTTTATTGATTCTTGTACAGACTGTGCTTTTAAGTAAGAATCCAAAATTTCAGTCTGTTTGGTGCCATAGGGCCAAAGTTGTGACCGATCGCAAATGTAAAACCTATACCTACGAATGATGAGTTTTCTTAAAACTATACTTTTGGAAGATTTTTTGATTGATTCTTGTACGGACCGTGCTTTTAAGTAAGAATCCAAAATTTCAGTCTGTTTGGTGGATGATGTCCCAAATTATGAGTATTTGCTAAAAAAAAAAACAAAATATATACAGCGTAAAACTCTCGTTGGTAAAATTATACTTTTGGAAGATTTTTTTATTGATTCTCGTACAGACTGTGCTTTTAAGTAAGAATCCAAAATAATCGTCCTGTTTGGTGCCATAGGGCCAAAGTTGTGACCGATCGCAAGTGTAAAAACTAATAACCTACGAACGATGAGTTTTCTTAAAACTATATTTTTGGAAGATTTTTTGATTGATTCTTGAACGGACCGTGCTTTTAAGTAAGAATCCAAAATTTCAGTCTGTTTGGTGGAAGATGGCCCAAATTTTTGAGTATTTGCTAAAAAAAAAAAACAACTTATATACAGCGTAAAACTCTCGTTAGTAAAATTATACTTTTCGAAGTTTTTTATTGATTCGTGTACAGACCGTGTTCTTAAGTAAGAATCCAAAATTTCAGTCTGTTTGGTGCCATAGGGCCAGAGTTGCAAGTCGATGGGTCGAGAGAGTCAGGCTCAAAATGTTAAAATGCCTCCCTCAACCAAGCGTTCTTGACCCAGTCCGCCACGTCGCAGGTGGCCAGACGCATCCGCCGCCAAGACCTGGACAAACTTCACCCCACGAACCCGGGCACCCCTGCTTAGTCACCAAACGCAATGATCTTCCCCCCCTACCCCCCCCCCCCTACCCCCACCATCTACCCCCTCCCCCACCACCCACCTCCGCCCTTCCCACTCCCCTGGAATTACTCGTCTACAATTATACAATTAGTCCTTACTAAATCTATTTCTTCACCCCCCTACACCCCCTTCACCCCACCTACACCCCCCCTACCCCCTACCCCCCACCCCCTACCCCCCTACTCCACTTCCCCCTCCCCCTGGGGTGACCTATGGCAGAGGTGTTGGTTTTCCAGTCAATGGTTCCCGGGGTGGCGGTACCCTGTATTCCCAAATTGTAATTCCTCATTTATTATCATTCAATTAGTCCTTACTTAAGCAATTTCTATTCCCCCCCCCCCCTACCCCCTCCCCCTGTCCAACTTCCCCTCCCCCTACCCCCCATCCCTCAGGGGTGACCCATGGCAGAGGTGTTGGTTATCCAGTAAATGGTTCCTTGGGCGGCGGTATAATTCACTCACTCAAATTGATTCTCCCTGCATGTCTTTTCCCACGCGCCCCGTTCCCTTACACCTTTCCCACCTTCCTCCTCCCTCGTCTCTTCCCTCTCCGTATAATTTTTTTGCCGCACTTCGTACTACCGAAAATATTTATTGTCAAATAATAATAATACATAATTTTGAGTATGTCGCAGCCCTGCAATAATCTTACACCTCTTTGGTAGCCCTAGAACGCGCAATATATATCAGATCAACAAATGAACCGTAATGTTCCATATAGGTACATGTTTTTTATGACCAATCAGAATGCTTCCCTCTCTGATTGGTCATTTATATAAGATCAACATAGACAAAACGTGTAAAATGTATAAGCCACCGAAAAATGGGCGTGGCTTAGAGCTAAATCTCGATGACTTAAGTTGATCTGTAAGGATCCACATATGTATGCCAGCTTCGGTAATAGATCAACTTATCCGCTTGGATCAACAAGAGCAAACGGATCAACTAAAAACTGGTCTACCGTCACGCAAGATCAACTTAGTACGAGAGGGTATAAATATATATATATATATATATATATATATATATATATATACACGAGGTAAAACTAGTCTAATAGAAAACGCAAAACTCAAACTTAACAATTAATTTGATCAAATTGCGCACCTCTTGGCTTCAAAACATACCGTGACTGGTACCAGGAAAGTTCTGCTGACTCCCAGGGTGAAGATAGTCCTAAGACGGGTGTCACACGCAAAGATAAAAGATTGTGTGGCCTGGCGTATTTCGGCATATCGCATCCCAATGGGAATATATGGCGAGCAATGTGCTGAAATAGACCAAGCCAAATGATTTTTTTATCTTTTATAGCTACGTGTGATACAAATCACATAACCAACCACAAAAAGAGATATATTGGAGAACCACAAAAGGAGATATATTTTAAAACAATTTAGTATTAATAATAATATATATATATATATTTTTAAATAATTTATTATTTATAATAATATGTTTTATATGGTACATAACAATAATCATACGTTTTAGGTTTTTACTAGTCTTCCATTGAAAGCATTTGCTTGTGTATGGAAGGGGAATGTACATAAATGTTTTTTATAATTTTTATTACTTAAATAATTCATTGTACATAAATGCATGTGTGCTGCAGTATTTATTTTGATAATATTATGTATTTAATGTAATGGAAGACAAAGGATATTTATTTTGTAAGATAAGTGGCAGTATTTTTTTTCTTAAGAATATTTTTAAAATGTTTCTTGACAAAGAGCAATTTTTGGGTTCCATTTACTTTTTAATGTAAATATTACATAAATATATATCATATATATATACAAAAATATATATTAAGAAAAATAGAACAATTTATTTTGAATATACATTTATTATATTTTTTATATATATTTTTAAAATATTTTGCTCATCAATTTAAAAATATACATATGTTTGAAGAACGAATAAGCTCTTATGGACAAAGAAGTTTTAAATATAATGCTACAAAGTTGTTCAATTCTTTACCTACTGACATTAGAAACCTGCAAACCACATTAAATTATAATAGATAGAGTTGTAATTGCCACAACGACATGCTCCAGTCGGCCAAAGGGGAAACCATTTTTTTTTTAGAAACAAAACATTCCTGGGTTTCGAATAAATTGACAATATGTGAAAAACAATTACTACCATCGTAATAAACAAAATGGTGCTTGTGAAATGATAAAGGACATAGCTCTTAGAGGAATTGAACTCACGACGGCTGGGTAGGAATCAGAGAATAGAAAGACTGACAAACTGAAGATGGAATGTTGCAAGTAACAAACAATCTTGTGTTGTCAGTAAATTCTTAATTCAAAAGTTTTTCAAGTGTGGTAAAGATAGACATTAAAAAAATATGTGTTTACGAACGACATAGATGTAGCGCTGGTGGCGTTTGCCTGTTTCCGCCAAGTACTACATTCTACATCACGGGTGTGACCAAAGATATTGAAATATAAGAGATGCGCTATTTGCAGTTTTTACTGGCTGTGTTTCCTGTGAGACTGTGTTTTCTGGCGTCGCCGATATTGTTAATCAATTCTACTGCACACCTTAAAAAAATCAACTAAATGAACGAATTCTTTCTGCATTTAAACTATATTGTTAACAAATACTAATACTACTGCATACCTTCAAAAAATCAACTGAACGATTGAATAAATGAATGAATTCTTTCCGTATTCAAACTATTCCTATTAGACGGTAGTCCCCCAACGGTCGGGTGGCCGTTATAGCATATCTCTTGTATTTCAATATCTTTAGGTGTGACTGAGATGCTTTCTCGTTTGCACTACACGACCTGCGGTCGTAGGTTATCCTTATACTTAATTGTTTGCTATCTCACTTCCTCTAACGGCGCTAAAAATCTTCCGGAAACAAATGAAATAATTGTATTTTTTATAATAATAAATAATTTGCTTGTATTTACGAATGAAATGTTATTCTTTGGCTTTTACTATGTTTTGACATGTAATGGAAATATTTTCTCATCACACAAGGGCATTTTTGCGCTTTCTTAATGCGACCGGTCAGTGGCCGAGTGGGCATCGCGTTTGGGTCCCACCCGGGCGTCGCGTATTCGATTCTTCGGCTGGCTAAGTCCTCCATCATGACAAAACTAATATTTTCGTCTTAGTGCGGTGGTAGTAGGAGGTTTTTAAACATTGTTAGGTTATTCGTAACCCGGGAATGTTTGTCTTTCTTTAAAAAAAAAATTACCTATTAGCAGGACACAAACTTACACGACCAGTGGCAGTTGAGTACCAAACAGTTACCTTGTTTTTGACTTACCACTTTTAAGATTTTATATAACGTCATTGCTTCAAATCATATTTCTAAGATCCCATTCAGACAGTTCAGTGGCAGTTTTTATGTATTTTTTTCTTGCGCATATTTTATCTTTTTTTTTTTTTTTAACATTAGCTCCACACAAGAGACCTGAGGACAATAATTCTCCTCAGAGCCTATGTCATCTTTGGCGATGCTACGTGAAGAGTCTTTTTAGGAAAGGAAGGAGAGGAAGTTATTATTAGTATTAGGAATCTGGGGTTAATGTGTCCAGGGGTGACAGACAAATGAATCCATCCCTCCCACTGCAAGGCGATGTTCTGAGAGAGTATGGCTGGAGAAGTCACTGGGTCTCCCTCAACCATTCTCTCCCGATCCGGCCTGTTTCAACTTCTTTGCGTAATAATTGTTTAAGCGTTAGACATGGTGTCTGCTTCAGTCATAGTGTAGTTTTCATTTGACTAGATCAATCTGGATTAGTGATACAATTAAATGGTTGCAATGTCGAAAAGGGGGCAAGATTTAGATACCTCGGCAGCATTCTCACGGAGACTCTTGACCCAGATGTAGAGGTTAAGTGCAGAATTGAGGCAGCAAGAACTGCATTCAGTAAAATAAAATCCCTCTTCTGCAATGACAACCTCAATTTAAAACTAAGGCAGAGAATTTTAAAGTATTATGTGTGGTCAGTCTTGCTGTATGGATGTGAGAATGGACCTTGAAAGTAAATACCATGAACAGGTTAGAGGCTTTTGAAATGTAGCTCACCGGAGAATGCTCAAGGTTCCATGGACCGACATGATCACTAACATAGAAATTCTCAAGCGGGCTAGAGCAGATAGAGAACTGCTCACATCAATAAAAGTCAGGAAAATTTCATATCTGGGTCACGTACTTCGAGGGGAAAAGTATCACTTGCTCCAATTAATATTGAAAGGAAAAATAGAAGGTCGCCGAGGGTCTGGTAGGAGACAAATGTCTTGGCTACGAATTATACGAGAGTGGACCGGCATTAGAAGTGCGGAGGAGCTATTCCGGGCAACACAATGTAGAGAGACATTTTCCAGAGTGATTGCCAACGTCGGGGGGACCTGATAGGGCACACGAAGAAGAAGAAGAAGTAGTTTTCATAGTTGGGAGCTTGCATAGTTGTTATAATACAGATAAAATAATATTGAGATGAATTTCTTTCAATGGGTGCGCCGTCAGTTTGAGTACAGTGGTCTTGATGACTTAAGCACAGTTATAGTAAGGAATATTGGTAGACAATGGGTGCGCCGTCAGTTTGAGTACAGTGGTCTTGATGACTTAAGCACAGTTATAGTAAGGAATATTGGTAGACATTGACAAGAAAAGTTCAGTTACAATAATTTCTTTCAATGGGTGCGCCGTCAGTTTGAGTACAGTGGTCTTGATGACTTAAGCACAGTTATAGTAAGGAATATTGGTAGACATTGACAAGAAAAGTTCAATTACAATAATTTTTTTTTACGTGACAATTTTTAATAATCAAATTGCACGACAGCCCAGCTTAAAATTTGGTTTAAGTGTGTAAGTTTGGCATCGCCAACGATGAGCAACAATATTCTAATTCTGCTAATATTCTGTTGCTATTATTATATGTATTTTACTTATTGTTCAATATTTTCTAATATTTTTGAGTATTTTTGAAATTTTGTAATTTATTTTTGTAACTATACATAACTGTGAATCTCTAATCAGTATTATTCCCAAATACTTTATCTCAAGTACTTTATTGTTTCCAAATATATAACATAATTAAATAGACTAGCTCCCTGTTGGACTTGAGAATATTTCTCTACGATGGGGCAGTTAAAACTATTAATGAACGATATGTAACAATTATTATAGTATATATTTATTTTTCTAATTTACATTAAAAAAATTTGATTCAAATGCCTAAGTTTGGCATCGCCAACAATGAGCATAATTTCTACTGAACAGTGTACTTTAAGCAACCTTTCTATATTGTGTATTGTATTTATTAAATGTTTTGGTTTATTTATGCTTTCTGCATTCAACTTCTCTCAGCGTTTGTATTATCAAAGTGAAGTTTACAGTTTTATATGGAGTGGTCAAAGTCAAAGTCATGACATGATTTTTACAAACGAGTGACAAAAAGGCATGAATGCATTTTAGGATGCAAAAGAAAACATATCTACATAAATCAATAAAAAGAAACTACGGAAAAAAGCCATGAACCATTGTTAGTAAGAAATCCCGTGTACATAAGTATCGCCAAAATCGTTCACCCACACTATTGCAAATTGTGGTGAAAGCTTCAAACAGTGACCTAACGAAACTTAAAACATAACTGGAAGCCGACTTTACTTCCTGCTATCAGTGAACACAAAAAAGCACAGGAAGATGTACTTAATGTCGAAGTACAGGCTCAGGGCCGTGAAGATGTAGTCCTTGGAGAAATAGGAGAAATCCTCCATGCCGCCCTTTATCCTCTGGGTGTCGTAGATGAGGCAGAAAGAGAATATCATCATGCCGAGGCAGAAGAACTTGCGGTGCTCCATGTTGGGAAAGATGGCCACGATGATGTTAGAGGAGATGAGGATCACCAGGGTAGCCAGGAGCATTCCAATTTCGCTAGGAAAATCATGCTCCCACTGGAAGATGAACAGGGTCACCAAGAGGCAGAGGACTGCAGTCATGCCAATCGCGGCAAAAACCTGAAAATAAATAAATATATTAATTAATTTATTATCATTAGTTACTGAGCAAGCAGCATTTTGCTGATGCGGTCATATTTTCACAATACATCAATTCTTTCTTCTCTCCAAATGAGAATCTAATCGAGGTTTAAATTAAATTATATTTTTACCATCGATGATATGTTATACAAGTTTGTTCCACGTTTCCACTACTTTATTTGCAAAAAAGTTTTTTCCTAGGATTGGATGCCAAAGGTTTTGTTAATTTTTTTTGTGTTTAAGTGGATTTACATTTGTGTCGGTGGTGAAGATTTGTTAAATACGAAGGCAGCTATGTCCAGATAAAATCTTCAATGTTTCAATCAAGTCACCGGTTTCTCTTATTTCTTTTAATGTTAGTAATTTTAGTTCCTTGAGTCTATCTTCATATTGCCGATCTTTTAAAACTCTTTTTCGTGTGAATAATTTATTTCAGAGCTGAAATAAAACTGGCAGTGGTAGAACATATTAATTTGATGCTCGATAATGAATGGTTAGTTTACCTGGAAAGTTTAATTAAAATTTTTGATGTTTATTTTTTCAATAGTTTAACCACTGGGAATCACAAGCTTGAACATTGCCAGACATACGCATGACATGTGTTAACGCCAATTACGCTGGACGTACGCTGAGACATTGGTCGCGCAAGGTAGTTCAGTGTCGGATTTACTAAAATGTGCAGAAATCAGTAGGCAACATACGCTGAGGACACAGGCAGACGCAGGCAGACGCAGGCAGACGCAGGCAGACAGGCGAAGCAGAATCCCCATACAGACACTTCGAAGAGCGCCATTTCTGGCCACCGCGCAGAAAAGTAAAGACCGAAGGTAAGATATTGGTTTAACGCGCGGTTCTCTGAGAGACTTTTCTGCGCGGCGACTTGAAACTAAAAACTGGGCTGATGCCCTAGAGACAGCCGCATCCCCGGTCTTGTACTTTCCCGGTTCCCGCCAAATCAGTCCACAATCGCTCGTCGATCAGTACGGACAAGAACACTGCGGGCGCTGCCGTGTGTGTGAGTGGGGCGATTCTTTTCCAGTGCGTATTATTTATTGCGAATGCATATTTACGCATATTCACGTACCTATATATAAAAATAACCTGCATAAAAAAATACGACATACTTACATATAATTACAACTTGGGAGGCAGATATGGGTACCGCCGCCTAGAGAACCATTTATTGAATAACCAACACCCCTGCTATAGGTCACCTCAAGTGGTTCATTATGTTTGGTGACTTAGCAGGAGTTTCATGGGGTAAGGTTTGTCTAGATCTTGGCAGGTTCGCGAAAGATTGGTTGAGTGAAACCTAACCTAGACCTCTCCAGCCGTACTCTCTCAACCCATCGCCTTCCAACACAATGGGAGGGATGGATTTATACGTCCGTCAACCGTTAAATATGCAAATTGGGTGGCGGGTATGGGTACCGCCGCCTCGGGAATCATTTATTGGATAACCAACACCCCCGCTATAGGTAACCTCAAGTGATTCATTACGTTTGGTGACTTAGCAGGAATTTCGTCTGGTGAGGTTTGTCTAGATTTTGGCGAGATCGCGAAAGATTGGTTGAGGGAGACCTAACCTAGACCTCTCCAGCCGGACTCTCTCGACATCATCGTCTCGCACCACATTGGAAGGGATAGATTCATTAATCCGTCACTCCTGGACACATTGATCCCCGATTCTTACCCATCACTCATACCTTTTTTCGTTCCCAGAACTTCCTCTCCTAAAAATACCCTCCACACAAAATTAAATATGGCAGGCCATGAGGATTTTTTTTCCTCAGGACCTCCTGTGTGGAAATTATTTAAAAAATATATTTTATGTGTGTAGAATTAAAAAAACCTTCTACACAGCACCAAAGATGACAGAAGCCCAGCGGGAGATTTTTTCCTCAGCGTCTCTGTGTGGAGCTGATTAAAAAAATATATATATGTATATGTGAAGATAAATAATTAAAACCTTGATGATTTTGATTAAAAATATTATTTCTGAGTGGAAAATACTCCCAGTATCGCCCTGGTAATACCACCTTTCAGAAACAAAACGTTGCTTAAAATGGATGTAGCCGGGTTTGCTGACTAGATCTGATTAGCCAGGTACTCCCATCCTCCTCTTTCGCATCTTCTTCCCCTCCCACTCCCTTCGCCTCACAAAATAAGAAAATTGGGGATGCCATAGTCTCACCTTTTTTTTACATTAGCTCCACACAGGTTGACATTTGTCACATGAGAACAGGTCGTTTTTTCGACTCGTTCTTGAGTTCAACAGCTCGGCTATGGAACGATTTGCCGGCTTCTGTGTTTCCTCCCTTCTTCAACATGGGGCTCTTCAAGACCAATGTTCATTCCTTCCTCTCCTGAAAAAGACCCTCCACACAGCATCCCAGATGACATAGGCCCCGAGGGAAGTTATTTTTCTCAGGGCCTCCTGGGTGGAGAAAAAAAAACACAGGAGGCCCTGAGGAAAAGAATTCCCCTCAGGGCCTATATCATCTTTGGAGATGCTGTATGGAGGGTCTTTTTAGGAAAGGAAGGAAGAGGAGAGAAAATTCTGAGAAGGAAAAGGTTAGGGATGGGTAGGAATCTGGGGTCAGTGTGTCTAGAAGTGACAGACGCATGAATCCATCCCTCCCATTGCGGTGCAAGGCGGTGTTCCGAGAGGGGGTCAAAGGGATTTCCTCAACCACTCTCTCCCGATCCGGCCTGCCATGCAGCTGGTGGGCAGACGCATCCGCCACCAAGACCTGGCAAATCTCACCCCATGAGCCCGGGCACCCCTGCTAAGTCACCAAACGTAGCGAACCACTTGGGGTGACCTATGGCAGAGGTGTTCGTTATCGAATAAATGGTTCCCGGGGTGGCGGTACCCAACCCGCCTCCCAAATTGTGATCTCTGAATCAAGGCAATTAGGAGCAGTTGGATCTCTTGTGTTGTATTCGGATAAAATAAGTTTTATAACTTGATTTTTTGTATTTTTGCGCTAGTATAGAGTATACAGGTATTAGACTTATTACTTGAAATGACTTGGCCGTGTTTGGTGACTAGATCTGAATAGCCATCTACATTCCACACATCTCCTTCACCTCCCCACTGCCTTCAGACTCACATCACCTCAACATACCAAAATTGGGGATGCCATAGTCTCACTGGCTCCAGGCGGTTAGGAGCAGTTGTGTCTCTTGTGTTGTATTCGGAGAAAATAAGTTTTATTACACAATTTTTTTAATATTTTTTGCTGGTGTGCAATGCAAAAACGTTTTAAACTTATTATTGGAAATGGCTTAAGCCATGTTTGGTGACTAGATCTGAATAGCCAGATACATTTTCTACATTTCCTTCTTCTCCCCACAACCTTCAGCCTCACAACACACCAACATTGGGGGTGTCATAGACTCAAGAAATATTGGTTGAGGGAGACCTAACCTAAGTGGGATGGATAGATTTATACGTCCGTCATCCGGTGTATATACAGATTTGGGAGGCGGGTATGGGTACCGCCGCCTCGGAAACCATTTATTGGTTAACCAATACCACTGCCCATAGGTCGCCCCAAGTGGTTCATTACGTTTGGTGACTTAGCAGGAGTGCCCCTGTTCGTGAGGTGAGACTTGTTTTGATCTTGACGGCAAAAGCGTTTGTCCAACTTCTGTGTGGCAGGTCAGACCGGGATAGATTGGTTAAGGGAGACCTAACCTAGACCTCTCCAGTCGGACTCTCTCGACTCATCGCCTTGCACCACAATGGGAGGGTTGGATTTATGCGTCCAGCATTCGGTATATATGCAAATTGGGAGGCGGGTATGGATACCGCCGCCTCGGAAACCATTTATTGGAAAACCAACACCCCTGCCATAGGTAACCCCAGGTGGTTCATTCATCATCTTCTTCCCTTCCCCACTCCTTTCGGCCCCACAAAATTGGGGATGCCATAGTTTCACTGGCTCCAGACGGTTGAATGCAGTTGGGACTCACTCAGTTATATATTAGACTTATAACTTGAAACGTCCATAGCCATGTTTGGTGACTAGTTCTGAAAAGCCAGGTACATTTTCCACTTCTCCTTCCCCTCCCTACTGCCTTCAGCCACACAACATACCAAGATTTGGAATGCCATAGTCTCACTGGCTCCAAGCGGTAAGGAGCAGTTGAGTCTCTTGTGTTGTATTCGGATAAAATAAGTTTTATCCAGACAGTCCAGAGGCGGCGGTACCCATACCCGCCTCCCACATTTGTGTATATACCGGATGATGGACGTATAAATCTGTCTCTTCCACTGTGATGCAAGGTGATGGGTCGAGAGAGTCCGGCTAGAGAGGTCAAGGTTAGGTCTCCCTCAACCGATCTTTCTTGAGACTACGGCATCCTCAATGTTGATATGTTGTGAGGCTGAAGGTTGTGGAGATGAGAAGGAAATGTAGAAAATGTATCTGGGTATTCAGATCTAGTCACCAAACATGACTTAAGCCATTTCAAATAATAATTATAATACATATTTGCATTATACAGCGGCGAAAAAATACTAAAAAAATTGTGTAATAAAACTTATTTTATCCGAATACAACACAACGGACCCAATTGCTACGGATCCAGTGAGACTATGGCATCCCCAATTTTGGTATGTTGTGAGGCTGAAGGGAGTGGGAAGGGGAAGAAGATGAGAAAGAGGAGGATGGGGAGTACCTGGCTAATCAGATCTAGTTAGCAAACGTTTTATGTCTGAAAGGTAGTGTTCCAGGGCGATACTGGGAGTATTTTCCACTCAGAAATAATATTTATCAAAATCATCAAGGGTTCAATTATTTGTCTACAGATATATAAATATATATATATTTTTTTAATCCCTTCCACTGTGGTGAAGACGATGGGTCGAGAGTCCGGCTGGAGAGGTCTAGGTTAGGTCTCCCTCAACCAATCTTTCCCGGTCTGGCCTGCCACACAGAAGGTGGACAAACGCATTGCCGTCAAGATCAAAACAAGCCCCACCCCACGAACCCGGGCACTCTTGCTAAGTCACCAAACGTAATGAACCACTTGGGGCGACCTGTGGGCAGTGGTGTTGGTTATCCAATCAATGGTTGCAGTGGCGGCGGTACCCGTACCCGCCTCCCACATTAGTATATATACCGGATGACGGACATATAAATCCTAACCTCCCACTGTGGTGCAAGGCGATGGGTCGAGAGAGTCCGGCTGGAGAGGTCTAGGTTAGGTCTTCCTCAACCAATCTTTCGCGATCTTGCCAAGATCTAGACAAACCTCACCCATGAAACTCCTGCTAAGTCACCAAACGTAATGAACCACTTGGGGCGGCGACCTGTGGGCAGTGGTGTTGGTTATCCAATCAATGGTTGCAGTGGCGGCGGTACCCGTACCCGCCTCCCACATTAGTATATATACCGGATGACGGACATATAAATCCTAACCCCCCACTGTGGTGCAAGGCGATGGGTCGAGAGAGTCCGGCTGGAGAGGTCTAGGTTAGGTCTTCCTCAACCAATCTTTCGCGATCTTGCCAAGATCTAGACAAACCTCACCCATGAAACTCCTGCTAAGTCACCAAACGTAATGAATCACTTGAGGTGACCTATAGCAGGGGTGTTGGTTATCCAATAAATGGTTCCCGAGGCGTCGGTACCCATATCTGCCTCCCAGTTGTAATTATTTGTAAGTATGTCTATTTTATTTTTTCATTTAATACATATACATATATACATGCAATATATTCACAAACAATTTCATTGTCAGGTTTCAATCAGATCAAACACGAATCATTAAACATTAATATGCAACACTGATCAGAAACTGCACCAACATTTATATGTATATAATATATAATTTTTACGAGAGTGTTACCACTCGTGTGTAAAGGGATAAAAATTAAGAGTTAAAAATTATAATTATGTAGCATAGGCTTTATTTAAAACCTATAAAGTGAGATAAACATTACCATTTTGCAGCCAAATCGACGTTTCTTACCAAAATTCGTGTAAGAAATGGTGCGCTCCGAAGTGTCTGTATGGGGATTCTGTGTCGCATGTCGCCTGCGTCCCAGCGTATGTCGCCCACTGATTTCTGCACATTTTAGTAAATCCGACACTGAACTACCTTGCGCGACCGATGTCTCAGCGTACATCCACGCTTATGATTGGCTGCGCTCGGCGAAATATTTTTGTGTTTATTTTGGGAATAAAAACATTTTTATTCTGTGGCAATGATTTGTTCCTTTCCCCTCTCCCCTCTTGTTTCCCCAGATATAGATATTATTGTTCACAATTCACCGCCGTGACAAGGTCTCCTTGTGAACTGTAAATCGCAAACAACACGTGTCGCAAAATTCCTTTAGAAACGGCAATAATTCAGTGTGAAACACAACCGCAGTGCATTCACGCATCAAGCTTTTTTGTTATTGTATTTGACGCAACGCACGGTTCAATTGTAAACGAACTGTTTCTTGGTGAAATTATTCAATGAACTGCATCGCAGATGGTGATTTCATTTTTCAGTGAACAACATCGCAGATGGTGATCTCATCTTTCAGTGAACTACATCGCAGATGAATCGTCCCACCTCTATCTCTCTATCTCTCCTAGCAAATACAAATTGTTGCCATTATTAGGATGCAGAAATCATTTTGCCGTTTATATAAAAACCTCTGGCCAAAACAACATATAAAGTGTACCTGACTTATTAAAAGTTATCGCAACTTTCATTCGATAGAACATTAAGTCTCAGAGGGCATGTTTCAGATAAAATGACAAATCATGCACTGTAGATTCAAAATATAAAATATTATGAATAAATTAACCTCTCTGGCAAATTTGTTCACTTTTCGGAACAGTTCATTTAGATCTAACAGAAATTGTTGTGTCACAGAAAGAGTGAGAAAAAACGGTATTGGCAAAAGAAAATACCACGCTGTATATTCAAATCTGAAAGTTAACCACAAAATATTTAAAATGTACACCTTTATGAAACCAAAGTTATGATTTATGTTTATGTTAAGTTTCCGATTCCAGTTTGAAAAAAAAAATTAGGAGACTTGGTGAATTTTTTATTAATCATTTTTACATTAAATGACAAAAAAGTAAGGTGACGCAACGTTTAAAAGTTGTCTCATAATGTGGGTGATTTTATTTTTATTCATTACCAATAAATTTTGTTAGAAAAAATGTAGGTGAGCCATTTTTAAAACTGTTTAAAGTTTGCATTCATAATTTTTGTATTTTAAAAATTACATGGTTATTTCTAGTAATAAAATTTGATAGCGTAATTCATATTACATTTCAAAACAGTTTTTAGTTTTCGGGTTAAGTTCACAAATAATCCAATAATTTGGATTTTATTGCATAGCGGACATATTCTGACCTCCTGGCGGAAGATGGTTGAGGTCTGAGGGTTAAAAAAACATGGAAGAATTAAACATTAATATTATATTTTAAACATCATGTCCGGTTTTAGATCAAGGAAGGCTTTCTTGATTAAATATGTGTAAAGAAAAAGTATTGTTGTGGGTTGGTTAGAATGAGAATTGTCAGTTGTTTTGTTATTCTATGATTTTATTCGTAAAGTGTCAGTTTGTTAGAAGAAACCATAAAAAGAAAATGATATAATAAACATAAATGTTGTTTCTTCGTTACACAACTTAGCAACACAAGTGTTTTAATTAAGGAATTTAACCTCTATATTATGTGTGTTATTGAATTTGCCCTTTTGACGATCCCAATGATATGCGATTCCCATTTCAAGTCTTGTGATGTGGTAATTCCTAGTTTTTGTTGTAACTTTACTGATGTAGAACATTAAAAAATACCCCCAAAACTTACATCACAAAAATCAAGAGAGAAAATTATCACATTTTTAAATTATAAAAATGGCAACCGTCAGAACTAGTAGTGGTACTTTGAACCATCGAGCCGGTTCTAGAGTACGTTACATCGCATAAGTAGTAGCTAAGAGACTTGCTAAACAAAGCCACTGTTCGGCATACACTAAAGGTCAAGCCAATCTTGATGCGTAAAACCGTATTTGTGGACAACGCCTGGAGCTTTTGTTCTTAATCGTCGGTTTTACTCGATCGAGTAAGAACAAATGTGCGTAGTAGGTTTTAGAAATTATTAAAAATTATTTTAGTACGGGATAAACTGGTTAGAAGCGTGAGGTGCTTACCCCATCACTCTGGAACCCGGGGGCAGCACTGCCCAGTAAGAGGGAATTAGCCACAGTGTAGATGGACAGGCAGAAGTATTTGTAGGGGGCGTTGTGACACAGGTCTTGGCAGCACAATATGCAGATCAAAATCACGTCGGCGCCTGTCCAGGCATGGTCACTGCAAACAAATTAAATGCATGATAATAGATAGCATTATTGTACCAAATTATGTGGTATACTATCCTTGTCTCAGTGGAGTGGAGGGTTTTGGTGCGACCCTATTTTGTGATGCGCGAATGTATCGCAAGTTGTATCATCATGAGACTACTCACCTTTTTTGCTAGCTATCTTGCAGACAGGAAACAGTTTGTGTCTCATGGACTATTCCAGTCTATTCTATTTTTTGTACGATCAGGAGTACCCCAAGGTTCTAATTTAGGGCCACTCTTTTTTTCTATTTTTATGAACGATATTTCAGAAGTAATTTGCACTCAAGGTTTTTTTTTTTTTGCTGATGACCTAAAACTATTCTTAGAAGCACTAACCCCAGAAGACTGCAAACAACTCCAGTCAGATATTGATAGAATTATTGACTGGAGTAAAAGAAATCAGATTGAGTTCAATATATCTAAATGTTTAGTTTTGTCATTCACTAGGGCGTGTCATACCTGGTATTACCGGTATACGATGGACGCCCGAAGTTTAAAACGTGTCTCCACCATGAAAGATCTTGGAATCATGTTTGATAGTAGGCTGACATTTCATACTCATATTCAGATGACTTGTAGCACTTCATTGAGAATGCTGGGCTTTGTTCTGCGTACTGCAAGGAATTTTAGAGACACCCGGGTTCTCATAATTTTATTTAATTCCTTAGTAAGTAGTAGACTTGAAAGTGGGTCGGTAATTTGGAGTCCACACCAAGCAAAATTTTCCCTCATGTTGGAGAGAGTTCAGAAGAAAATTCTAAGATTTCTGTACATGAGGGAGTATGGCTATTATCCATGGCTCTATCCTACCGAACTTCTTTTGGGTGTGCTCGGAATGAACCATCTATGGGTCAGAAGAGATGAACACATTGCTACACATTTCTTCATATTGATCCGCGGATGGTTTGAAAACTCAACTATCATGGAGAGCATTCATTTCTATGTTCCCGATGGGTATCTTTACCACCGACAGCATAGACTGTTCTATCTTCCAGCCTGCAGGACTAACTTGCCAATGGTCATGCCGGTCGGGAGAGCAATTTTACTGTTAAACAGAATTAATTTGGATATTGACATATTTAGCGTTAGTGAAGCTGCCTTTAAAAGGCAAGCTCTATTAATTCTTGTATAGTTCGTATGCCTAAGTGTTAATTGTAATACTCTTACAAATGTATTTTGAAAACGCATTAAAATGTAACATTTTGTAATGTTTTTAAAATAATAAATTGAACGGAATTGAATTGAATCATCGGCTATGGTCGCGTTAGCAGATGAAACAATTATTCCTTATATACCACACATCACTATCTTCCATCTGACCTTGTCTAAATTATTAAAATATCAAGCACCGGCTAAACTGTCAAAGCAATTTGTCAGCAGGTCAATATAACAATATTAATATAACACTAATTCACAAATATAGCAAGAAACCACAATACAGAAAATGGATACAGAAGAATAACTTTTAACCTTTTTTTTCATTAGCTCTGCACAGGAGGCCTTGAGGAAAATAATTCCCCACAGGGCCTTCTTTAGGGGTGCTGTGTTGAGGGTCTTTTAAGGAAAAGAAGGAGAGTTCTGGGAAGGAAGAGGGTATTAGGGGAGGTAGGAATGGTGGGGTGGGTAGGAATCTGGGGGTCCAGGAGTGAGGGACATATGAATTCATCCCTCCCACTGGAGCAAGGCGATGTTCCGAGAGAGTGTGGCTGGAGAAGTCAAAGGGACTCCCTCAACCGCGATCATTTGTCTCAGACCAGCGACTAGACCTCGAGATGTCCAATTATCATTGTCTTATCAAAATTGAATACTAAGAAAATCAATAACTTTCTTCAATTTCATATAATTATGTCATATATTAGTGATTGCCCTTTAAGAAATTATGAAAGTTTTGTGTGATGTAATGTCTTCAGAAAGTTAATTCTGACAACATCTTAAAAATGAAGAGATGAAAAAATGCACCTAGACCACGCCGAGAATATGGATTGTACGCTCAGGTGCATGGAGGAAGAGTCCAGAGCCTTACTGCAAAATCGGGTTGGCCCAAAGGCACATTAACTGTATTGCCCCAAAATTGTTCAATTTCCTACTCAACACAACATGTGAGAATCTGAATGTATGTATATGAAAAAAATGTTAAAATCTGGTTAAAAAATAATTTGGAAGTGAGTAACTTTTTTCTATAATTCAAACTAACTGTTTCTAAATTACTAAAATATTCCTTGTGTCTATATATTCTACATGTGTGTGCATTTATGTGTAATTGTGTAAACGTGTGTATTATAATATTAGAAATATTCCGATTTGCATGTACCAAGTCTTAAACTGTTCGAAAATCCATTCTCTATGGCCAGGGCTGTATTATCCATATGGCAGTGTAGGCCACTGCCTAGGGGCCACGCATCGGCTACGGGTCCCCATGGTAAAGGCTTGCATTGCCTAGGGGCCCCAATATGTTTGATCTGGACCTGATTATGACACCACGTAGGGATTGTTTTATAAAGGTCCCCCTTGTATTATTTTATTTTTGTGAAAGAAGAAAATTAATTAAAAATCAAAAATAAAATTTGCTGGTCCGCCGTTTTTTTCTTTTTTTTAGATATCGAAATTCCTCTACATGGAGCTATAGAAACTGGATTTTCGAACAGTTTAAGAATTGGTGTGCAAATCGAATGTATAGTTTTTTTATATGTTGTCAACCAGGTTGAAAAACGTTTCAATGTTAAAAAAGTTTCGAGAAAAACGCATCAAAGTTTTGCTGAAAGGTAATTCAACATACAAACTGTTTCAAACGGTTTCACATAAAATGCTGTATCTCTGTCAATTTTTCGAATTTCTTTAAAACATTTGGTGTGAGCATTCTTACAAGTGCATTTTTCAGAAAATGAAAAAAAAATGAAAAAAATTTTTTTTTCAGTGTCCTGAAGAGCTATTCGGTAAATTTTTGGGATTGGTGGCCACGGCAATTATGAATAATTTTTTAGAAAAAAACTTTAGATTCGCCTTAATCACTATAAAAGGAAACTTATTGCATCACGGCTGGCGGAAAATAATGCATTTTAATTTTCAATATCGTTAAATAAAATTTCACTTCGCGAATCGATCTACGACAGCCCTCCCGTTGCCGGTTGCCGCCCGCCATTTTGTCATTGTTGGTATCCCTGACCTCACAACTAAATACGATTGTAGGCAACTTCGCGTGATACAAAAACGTTTTTGAATGGTTTGTTTGGCTACGCAGGGTTTGTGTAGCGGGCTTGTGTATGTTATCTTTACTTAAAAAACAGCCTACGTTATTGAATGGTTTGTTTGGCTACGCAGGGTTTGTGTAGCGGGCTTGTGTACGTTATCTTTACTTTAAAAAACAGCCTACGTTTTTGAATGGTTTGTTTGGCTACGCAAAGTTTGTGTAGCGGGCTTGTGTATGTTATCTTTACTTTAAAAAACAGCCTACGTTTTTGAATGGTTTGTTTGACTACGCAAAGTTTGTGTAGCGGGCTCGTGTATGTTATCTTTACTTTAAAAAACAGCCTACGTTTTTAAATGGTTTATTTGGCTACGCAGGGTTTGTGTAGCGGGCTTGTGTATATTATCTTTATTTTAAAAAACATCCCAGGATTTGAATGGTTTGTCTCCATTCCAGTACCTACGCGCTTCCAGTACCTACGCGCTTCCAGTACCTACGCGCTTCCAGTACCTACGCGCCTTATTATTTATCCCGCGAAGTCGACTACAATCGTTTGTGTGAAGTCAAGGATACCAACAACACAACAGTTGACAGAATGGCGAGCGGCAGCGGGCGGGCTGTCGTAGATCGATTCGCGAAGTGAAATTTTATTTAACGATATTGAAAATTAAAATGCATTATTTTCCGCCAGCCGTGATGCAATAAGTTTCCTTTTATAGTGATTAAGGCAAATCTAAAGTTTTTTTCTAAAAATTATTCGTAATAGCCGTGGCCACCAATCCCAAAAAATTACCAGCTATTCTCTATCTTTTGTGAGATCGAGATAGATCTCAGGCGAGATCTCTGTCTGATTTGTGTGATTTTCTACGTTAAATGAATAAATAATCATGCATACTTGCAGGAATTCGTCTTTAAAACGACTTAAACTAAAATACATGACAGCTCACAGCTGAAATTTTGACATCGGCCCATAGAAAAAGCAAATAACAGCCATAGAAAATCACACAAATCTGACAGGAGATCTATCTCGATATCACAAAAAATAGAGAATAGCTCTTCTGGTGCCTTAAAGCCTTGTTGGATTTGATCAAGGGAACATGGAGGCATTTGGGGGTCGCCCCTTCTCCCCCCCAATTGTCCGCCACTGCATTTGAGTACAATTATTCTTGGAGAAATACTAAATTATTAAGGACACAAAGTTCATTGAACTGTTTCCTTAAACTTCTAATATGCATATTTAGTATTGAGGATTTAACTTTTCTTCTTAATTATGATCCCATAGGGCAGGGGCGTTGCGTTACTGGGCGTTGAAAAATGTGTGCTAAGGTACCCTAAAGAAGCTCTCGCACATTCGATGGACATCGTTTGCTTTCCCAAAAAGATTTTTATTTTCTGTTAGGATTTTTTCAAAGAGAAATTCACTATCTATCGTATGAAGCCAGTTGCAAAAGGATAATGTAGGCTGGAGGAAGTGATCCGCATAGTGGCATGTGAGAAAGTTTGAGGGATAATATGAGGGCCGGTAAAATGGAAAACTAAGACTGTTATAGCCGTAAAATCCTCATTTAAGATTTCCCTGATGAACCGTCTGGTAAACATTGGTATGCATCAGTTTTCAGATTTGTATGGTTAAGAGGGTAATTGTGATAATAAAACCAGTAATTCTGACAGTAGACCACGCAATAAAAAAAAAAAAAACAGATTTCTACTTATATTACCAAAATTTCCTCTGAACTCATAAGATTTGTAAGTAGGTTCTAATACCTACCTAGTTAATTATAAGCCATATATTTTATGCAAGATTTTTGTACAATAGAGAACTCCAGTCCATTTTTTAATTTTTTTTTTATGAATAATGACCTTCTAACTTAAATAACTGAATATTTATTTTTATTTTTATAGTTAGTTTTAATAGTTAAAATAAATGTCAAAGTTTTAATTTTTCAAGATCCCCGAAAACCACCGTGACGTCATCTGTCCCTGTGACGTCATCTGGCCAAAAGTTTTAGTTATTTTCAACAGATGTTGTCATTTTGTATGGAAGAAGTGATGAAACTATTCAATAAGTAAAACGTTATTTAGGTGTAATTATTTATTTATTATATTATATTTATTATATTATTATATTTTTCAATATTATTACGGGAGATTGGTATAAAAATTGTTTGAAATTATTATTTTTTTAGCTTTACGAATCGAAATCAATATTAAGGAAACCGAAGCATGAATTTTGTACTGGAACTGGAATCAGCTGTTCGACCGCGGCCATTTTGAATTTCAGCATTAGAGCGTTTTATGGAAGCGGTGACGTCACGCCTCACAAATTCAATAATACCAACTTGACAGGGTGTTTTAATGAACTGTTTTAAAATGGACTTTTTAATATTTTTTTTTAAAACTCTACGTTAAATATTATTTAATAAAACTTATATATTCAGAATCAGCGTATGTTGGTCTATATGAACATATTTTTTTAAAGCCATAATATCTTTCACTGGAGTTCCTTATTCCATATTTCAAATTAGAAATTGTACAATTTGCCCAAACAAATGTCAATATCGCAATGACAATTCTTTTTTCAAACTTTCTTCAGAAGTCCAAATAAACATGACAATTTAAAAAAAAGCATCTTTACCGAACAACTAAATCGACCACCATCTTGAAACAGAAATGGAACGGACAAAAAAATTTACTTACAGACAATGCAAAGCGGAGTTAAAACAGGATTTCACTACGCCCAGTCAATAAAAATGAGACTTACCCAAAGTCTGGTTTTGACTCGAAGAAGTGATTAGTAGGAGTGTGCAGAAAGCAAAAAACCATAAAGCCATAAGTCACCAGCAGCTGAGTCACGAGGACGGCGTATACCTGAAATCACAGCAAATAATGAAACAATAACATATAACTAATTAAATATTCAACACACAAATTTATTAATTATCATTTATTTATTTAATATCAATGGTAAGAATATACCATAAGCACACATGTCACAAAATCACAGGAAACATATTAGAAACAGTAAATAAAAATTATAACAGATAATAAGGAACTCCAGTCCAAATTTTTAAATTTTTTTAAATGAATTATGACCTTCTAACTTAAATAACTGCATTTTTATTTTTATAGTATTATAGTTTTAATAGTTAAAATAAATGTCAAAGTTTTAATTTTTCAAGATTCCCCTAAAACCACCGTACCTAGTGTGCGTCATCACGACCAAAAGTTTTAGTTATTTTCAACAGATGTTGTCATTTTGTATGGAAGAAGCTATGAAACTATTCAATAAGTAAAACGTTATTTAGGTGGAATTATTTATTTATTGTATTATATTTATTATATTTTTCAATATTATTACGGGAGAGTGGTATAAAAATTGTTTGAAATTATTTTTTTTTTAGCTTTACGAACCGAAATAAATATTATGGAAATCGAAGCATCAATTTTGTAGGCAACTGGAATCAGCTGTTAGTTGCCCGCCATTTTGAAATTCAGAATTGGAGCATTTCAACAGGCATTACTGGGCATTACGATCATTTTTTGTACAGTTAAAGTTTTGAATATTTAAAATAATATAGATAAACTAATAGAGATACTATATTTTTGATACTGAATTATTTAGGCCTAAATAATGTTTCAATAAAAACAACAACCATTAAATGTTTTAATCTCTATAAACCAATAACACGGAATGTTGAATGGCTTGTTAAAATTTCTATACAATACGATCATGTGACTGGAGAATTATGGATGCGGTGACGTCACCATTAACAATCCAATAATACCAATTTGACAGGGTGTTTTAATGACACGCTTTAAAATGGACTAGTAATAATAATTTTTTTTAACTCTACGTTTAATATTATTTAATAAAACTTATATATTCAGAATCAGCGTTTATTGGTCTATATCAGTGGTTCTCAACGTGGGCGATAACGCCCCCTTTTGGGCGTTTGAGACCTTCAGGAGGGCGGTAGAAGACCCAGAGAAAATTGGGGGGCGTTGAGATGGCCCAGGGGGGGCGTTTGGCAGGTAAAAAATATAGTCTAAAAAGATTAAAAAAAAACACGCTAATCACATACTAATAAAGCAAAGTAAACTTTAATATTGGTTCATTTTCGTTATTGTGTGTAATGTAATCATTTTTGTGTGGTGTGTTATTTTGGATCCTTTTTCAAATGTCAAGCAGCAGACAGCAGAATCAGCAGAATCACCCCAGTTAGAAGAACTAATAGAACTGATGACAAATGAAGAATTAAAATATACTTTTGAATGTAGCTATAACTTTGTGGTCATCCATTACAAATAAATTAAACAATATAACTTTGTTAAAACCACTTTATATTTTATTTACGCCGACCGGTTTCGGAACGACCGTTCCTTCCTCAGGGCAAAACATACAATGAGTTGACAATTACAAAACAGTGGGTGGGTACAATAAATTATTACGTGCTGTAGTAGGGGTGGGGGCGTGGCCAGGGATTAATGAAGAGTGGGTGGGAGAAAAGGAACGGACAATGATTGGAAACGCATCGAGGATGGGGCTATAAGATAATATTTTTGTTTATTAATAATGGACTCATTATTTTCAAGGGATTTTTTTTATTTTCTAGGCTTCTAAGTTATCTAAGCGTTTTCCTTTATGGTTAATGTGAAGAATATTTATCCCCGTACTTTTTTCAAAACTATGGTTAGCGAACACAGAAAAATTATTATTATTAAGACACCTTAAATGTTCTTTGATTCTAATTTTAAAATTACGAGTTGTTTTTCCAATATAAAATGAGGAACAGTCATTACATTTGAGTTTACATATTCCGGAATTAGTCAATTTATGGTCTTTATCTTTAGCGTTCCTCAAAAAATTACCGATATTATTTTTTGTATAAAGAGCTGGTTTAATATTTTAATATTTGAGATTTTTGCAACATTGAACTGAAAAATTATTAATATATAAAATTTTACGCCATTCTTTATCGTTATTATTATTAGAATTGTACAGATATTTATTTTTTGAAATTTTTGCTAATTTTTTATTTAAGATTCTATCAATTAAATTTGGTTTTTGGGAGACAGGGTGGTTGGAGGTCTTATGAATTACTATGTCAGTGTATGTGGGTTTTGCCCTGAGGAAGGAACGGTCGTTCCGAAACCGGTCGGTGTAAATAAAATATAAAGTGGTTTTAACAAAGTTATATTGTTTCATTTATTTGAAGAATTGAAAGTTAAATTTAAGAATGGCTACAAAGAATTTTGGCTGCAGAAGCCAATTTCGTAACTGTACCCAGGATTATGGTCAATTGTTGAACGATTTCTAATAGCATTCCCATCGTCCTATTTAGCTGAACGTGGATTTAAGGCTGCAGCAACGTTTCTAAAAAGAGAAATAGGCTCCATGTTACTGAACGCGGCGACTTACGTTTGTTTTTAAGTAAAATCGAGCCTAATATAAAAAAAACTTCTTAAAACGCATCAAATTCAACTTTCTCATTAGATAACTTATAAATTCAGGGTCTTTTCAATGTTAATAAAAATACTTCTATATATAATTAAGTATGCTTTTAATTGTTCTCATTGAAACTATCTTCTTTTCAGAAATATGATAGGAGGCATAGCCTATCTTACGATTACATAATATTACAGTGTAATTACACATTTAAATATAATCGTGGCAATAGCTGTTTCAGATTCGCAACAGATAGCACGTAAAAAAAATTGACTTTAGGGAGACCCAGAGAATCCATCCCATCCCATTACGTCCCTCCCCCCTCGTTGTGGTAAGTAAAGGGTGTTTGTTTTAGAGGTATATACATTCAAAATGAAAAAAGACGCATTAAAATAATGTTAATGTCTATGATATTGGCTTTATTTAATAGATAATTTTATGCCATTGTTGTTTAAATACAATTTTGGGCATATGAGCGCCACGGCTGGCTCGGATGAAGCGCAAAATTTTCGACAACGTTATCGAGGAACTGGGGCCATATATCGGCAACAACACGGCGAATGTTGACTTCCAGATGGTCCAACGTCTCTGGTTTATCAGCATAGACTAGTGACTTTACATACCCCCAAAGAAAGTAATCTTATGGTGTGAGATCACACGATCGTGAAGACCATTGCGTGAAATTATGCGCTCACCAAAACGCGGGAAATTGCGTCATTTGGTGAGCGTACAATTTCACGTAATGGGCCTGTGTACTGGCCTTCACGATCGTGTGATCTCACACCATTAGATTACTTTCTTTGGGAGTATGTGCAGTCACTAGCCTATGCTCATAAACCAGAGACGTTGGACCATCTGGAAGTCAACATTCGCCGTGTTGTTGCCGATATATGGCCCCAGTTCCTCGATAAAGTTGTCGAAAATTGGACTTCACGACTGCGTTTCATTCGAGCCAGCCGTGGCGCTCATATGCCCAAAATCGTATTTAAACAACAATGGCATAAAATTATCTATTAAATAAAGCCAATATCATAGATATTAACATTATTTTAATGCATTTTTTTCATTTTGAATTTGTATACCTATAAAAAAAACACCTTTATAATCGTGACAATAGCTGTTTCAGATTGACAACGACAAATGGTATGAAAAAGCAGTTGGGGGGCAATAGAAAAAAAAATATTCTCAAAGGGGGCGGTGGGCAAAAAAAGGTTGAGAATCTACGGTCTATATCAGAGGTTCCCAAACATTTTTTTCTCGTGGACCACTTTCAAATTTTTACTGGTTTCGGTGGACCCCCTGTTGCAACATTTCTACCATATAAACAAGCTATCTGATCCATATGCCGGCCTAACTGAAAGTTTTTTTTTTTTATTTTCAAAATTTTTTTTTCGCTTTATCTGTTAGGATTGCATGAGAACCTTATCACCTAAAAAAAAGCTTCAAAATGCTTTTTTTGGGTGATAAGGTTCTCTTATCTTAAAAGCTTCAAAATGCTTTTTTTAAGTCTCAATATGACCATTTTTCACCAAAATTCAGCCTGTTCAAAATCACCAAAAAATTTGGAATTATTTTGCTCCCTTAATTTTTTTTGAGTAGTGTATTATCTGCCTTTATTGATAGGTAAAGCCAAGCCAACATTTTTGTTCTTTACTATCGAAACCAGATTTTTTTTCGTGGACCCCCACTTACAACTTTTGGACCCCCATTTTTCTCTCATGCCTTCGTGGACCCTCGTGGAGTCTCCCGTGGACCCCTGGGAGTCCACCTGGACCACTTTGGGAATCACTGGTCTATATGAACATATTTTTTTAAAGCCATAATATTTTTCACTGGAGTTCCTTATTAATTGATGAAATGCGCCAACTGATGGATAAATTATTTGTCCTGCCCTTTATTATGTGGATAGATGAGGATATATATTGCCTGAAATATTGCAGGAAGGCATTTCCTTCAGGTGAGTTCACTTTTCGTTTTACATTTAGGCAATTTCTTTACCATCATTTTTGAGGTGAGCACACCGCATATAGTATAATTAATTATTTGAAACATTTCCTCCAGAGTATAAAGTCGCCTTTGTTGGAGTTAATTATACGCTCCACCAAGCGGACTTAGGCTGCCTTTACACGCTTTAGTTTTTTCCCGTAAGTGATTTATGGCCAAATTACCAATGTAAACGACACCAAAAGTCATTTAACGTGATTTAAAGCAAATTACAGAAGTTGTTCTTTCGCAAGTTTTTTGACAAGTCTAATTGCGTCCGTGCGAACTTCCAGCCTTCTCGCAAAATACGCTGTTGCGAGATGTCAAAAACTAAAGACAGCTGTTTTCATAGGATTTTTTTCTATAAAACTAGTATTTATATTTATTTATTCCTAAAATCTGATTAAGTTAAGTGGATAATTATTACCCATCTTACTATATCCCGAAAACAATATAAAAATAACACTAGATAAAAATCAAATTAGCACTAGCGATGTGAAGGTTCAGCCGGAGTGGGCTCTTGAACTCGGGTTCTTAGCGGGAAGCGGATCATACTCCTACTCCTTTTTCAAATCGACTACAATCAACACAAAGCTCGGAGCCGGAACCCAAATGCTTCCACCGGTGTCCCCGTGTTCGCGTCCGAGCCACAAGTCTGAGATCACAAGATTCCGAGTTCTTTTGTGGGTTCCGGCTCCGAGGTCCGGCTCCGGCTAAACCCGTGAGTCCCGGTAGCCCTGTACTCAGTCTGCACACAAGAACTCGGACCCGAGACCTGCTCCTAGAACTCGAGTACTTTTAAAAGGAAGCACGTATCGGAGGCCTCGGCAAAATGCAGAACTTACCCATCTCTACTAGGTACCCACGAAAACAAATTTAAAAAGACAGAAACTTTTCTGATTTCAAAAACCGAAGAGATGTAATTTATTTTTCACGTGGAAAAAAGTTTTCTGAAAATGAGCATCCTTCTATTTATAGTCCAATCCAATCAATTTGGGAGGCGTGGGTATGGGTACCACCGTACCGGGAAACATTTATTGGATAACCAACACTTCCGCCAAGAGGTTCGCTACGTTTGAGGACTTAGCAGGGGTGTCCGGGTTCATAGGATGAGGTTTGTCCAGGTCTCGGCGGCGGATGCGTCTGCCCACCTGCTGCGTGGAGGGCCGGATCGAGAGACTGGTTTAGGGTGGCCTTTTGGGCTTTCCAGCCGGACTCTCTCTCGACCCATCGCCTCGCACCGCTTGGAGGGATGGATTCATATGTCCGTCACTCCCGGACACACTGACCCCCAGATTCCTACCCACCCCTAATACCCTTTTCCTTCCCAGAACTTTCTATCATATAGTTTATCAGCAGAGAGGGAAGGAGGGAGGGGAAATTTGGGAGGAGGAAGGAAAACGAAGGAGGGGTTTTCCCGGGAGGGGAGACGAGGGAGGGTGGTAGGTGGAAGGGGAATGCAGGAAAACACGGGAAACAGTGATACGGGTCAGGGGAAGGCGGGGAAGGTGGAAGGGGAACGTGAGAAGGGAAGGGGATGGAAGGGTGGGGGGAAAAGGGAGAAGGAGAGGGAAGGATTGCAAAGGAGACACAGTAGTGGTAGGGGATAGCAGGGGTAAATTTGGTAAATCTATCAGTAAGGGACCCCTCCCTATCAGGTAGGGTAATGAAGGGGGGAGGGTAATGAAGAAAATTGGGTTCGCGGGAGGAGGAAGGTGGGGAAAGTGTAATGAGGGGAAGCCAGGGGGACACGAGTGAGGGGGAAGGTGAGGAAGATAGATGGGGAAAGCAGGTGGAGGAGAAAGGGACGTAGGAGGGAGAAGGGGAACGCATGGGAAAAGACAGGCATATGAGGGGTGATGGAGGAGTGGGAGATGAGGGAGGGGCAGAGGGAGGGATTGCAAAGCAGACATAGTAATTGTAGGGTAAGCAGGGGGTAAATTTGGAAAATTCATGCTTCTCACACTGATACCTAGCTGTAGCTGTGTGTGGCCTGCTCACGGGGCGGCCACCATCTTTGAATGGCATTGCAAAGCATGCCGGCTACTTGCTTTGGTAGAAGAGAGCATTAAAAACTGTTAATTCTATCATGCCAATTTAAAAAATTACATTTCAGTTTAATTCATTCTCTGGGGCAAAATCTTCAAGTACAAAATACAATACAATAAGGAACTCCAGTGAAAGATATTATGGCTTTAAAAAAATATGTTCATATAGACCAATAAACGCTGATTCTAAATATATAAGTTGTATTAAATAATATTTAACGTAGAGTTTTAAAAAAATATATAAAAAGTCCATTTTAAAACAGTTCATTAAAACACCCTGTCAAGTTGGTATTATTGAATTTGGGAGGCGTGACGTCACCGCGTCCATAAAACGCTCCAATGCTGAAATTCAAAATGGCCGGCGACGATCAGCTGATTCCAGTTGCCTACAAAATTCATACTTCGGTTGGTCATGATGACGTCACACTAGATTCGGTGGTGTTCAGGGGATCTTGAAAAATTAAAACTTCGACATTTATTTTAACTATTAAAACTAACTATAAAAATAAATATAAATATGCAGTTATTTAAGTTAGAAGGTCATTTTTTTTTACACAGGAGGCCCTGAGGAATATAATTTCCCTCAGGGCCTATGTCATCTTTGGGGATGCTGTGTGGAGGGTTTTTTTAAGGAAAGGAAGGAGAGGAGAGTTCTGGGAAGGAAAAGGGTATAAGGTGGGTAGGAATATGGGGTTCAGTGCATCCTGGTCATCCACCTTCAAGACCTAGACAAACCTCACTCCATGAACCCGGGCACCCCTGCTAAATCACCAAACGTAGCGAACCACTTGGGGTGACCTATGGCAGAGGTGTTGGTTATCCAATAAAGGTTCCCGGGGCGGCGGTACCCATTCCCGCCTCCCAAATTGAATTATTAATTTAAAAAATCAAAAAATTGGACTGGAGTTCCTTATTATATAACCGCAGTCAGGAGCACTCCTATCCCGGTGAGATCGGTACACCAGGTGGAACTGATTTGTTTGTTAGGACTTGGAACACGTGCTTTGTAGATGGGAAGGAGCTTGAAGTTTAAACGACTGGTATAAATATTGGTTGAACTGGTTTGTTGTGTATATGTCCCGTGTTGTAATTGGATCATAATCTAGTAATAAATAAATCTCACCTTGCGTGCAAACGCCAACCGGATGGACTTATCGCTGAATCCTTTCACCTCGCCTGCTTCTGAGTCCAAGCCGGCCCTGTTCATGGGGGCGCAGGCCCTACCCAAGGCCATGGCGCCCGGTGGGGGGTCAGGCCCTCCGGCAGGAGTTCCATGGACCGGGGCCGATGGCACGTTCACTGGGTCAAAGCCGCTGGTCAACGGAACATCGTCTGGCGGGAGGTTGAACCCCCCGTTGGAAGGAGGATTGTCCGTGAGCGGCAGTTTGCCTTCATTGCCAGGAGCATTGCCGCCAGGGGCGGCGCCAGGTGGGGTGGCGAGAGCTCTGTGGACCGGGGCTGGTGGCATGTTCACCGGTTCAAAGCCGATGAGCAGAACCCCGCTTGGCGGGGGGGTGAACCGCATGTTGGGGGGCGGGTTGTCCATGAGGGGATGCATGCCCTCATTCGCAGAAGCATTGCCGCCAGGGGCGGCGCCAGGTGAGGTGGCAAGAGCTCCGTGGACCGGGGCTGGTGACATGTTCACCTGGTCAAAACCGACGACCAGAACCCCGTTTGACGGGGAGGTGAACTGCATGTTGGGGGGTGTGTTGTCCATGAGGGGGTGCTTGCTCTCATTGCCAGGAGTATTGTTGTCGACCTGAAAAATAAGAAAATTAGGGTTAAAGACATTTTGGGTCTTACTAATAAATTTACATTTGTAACTTGAGAATGGGTCGTTCATACGACTCGTCGTTTATACGACTCGTTCTTGAGTTCAACAGCTCGGTTGTGATTGAAGATTTGCCGGTTTTTGTGTTTCCTCCCTCCTCTAACAGGTTCACTCTTTCCTTTCAACAAAAAGACCCTCCATACAGTATCCCAATAGGCCTTTAGGGAAATTATTTTTCTACAAAGACAGACTCAAGGAACTAAAATTACCGACATTAAAGAAAAGAAGGAAGAGAAAGGGATGACTTGACTCGGTGAAGCATTAAAGTAATAAACTTGCACAACAACAGAAGAAGTAAAAAAAATAACAGATTTCGTATCATTCAAGAATAAAGTCAAATTAATATTTAAAAAAAAATTAACAATCATAACATCACCAATCAGAATGTTATAACTTCAATTCATGCCATTTTAAAAATAATGTCACAACAACCTAGTACTTAAGTTTATATTTATTGTACACTATATGTAAAATTATGGTATAATAATGAAATAATTATGAAATAACTCCTACGCCAAGCTCAAGAGCTAGCACTTTTAATTGGCGTAGAAAATCATTGAATTATGTATTTCACTATTTTGTTTTGCCTACTACTTTGTACAATGCTGTAACAATGTTATAAATTAAACAATAAAAAAAATAAAAAAAAGTCATACAACATATAAAACAATTTAAAGCTCGGAAAAGAGAAAGGATTGACTTGTTATTACATATATTTAAATGAACTCAATTACAATTAAACCTGTTGTGAAATTAGATATGAGCGCTTCAGTAAAATTTTGCCCATTTAAATCAATGAAAATAAAAAATTCCATGGTTTTATATTATGAAGATGTACTACCTACCGGATTTGGGTATCCAGCTGGGATCACAAACCCCGGGGGTTCAGGGTAGCCCGTCTCTTGTTGGGGAGAATTCTCTGACTGTGTAGGGTAGCCCGGCTGCTGTGGAGGGTAGCCCGGCTGCTGTGGTGGACAGTCCGAGTGCTGTGGAGGGTAGCCCAGCTGCTGTGGGGGGTAGCCCGGCTGCTGTGGAGGGTAGCCCAGCTGCTGTGGGGGGTAGCCCGGCTGCTGTGGAGGGTAGCCCGGCTGCTGCGGGGCGTAGTCCGGCTGCTGCAGAGAATAGCCCAGTGGCAGTGGAGGAGCCGTGGGACGTGGTGACCCATCATTTTGCAGTGGGACATATCCCGGGGTATTGGATTGCAGACCCAGTTGGCCTGATGCTAAACATAAATAAACATTTAATTAAAATATTGGCAAAAAAAGCTAATGGGTGTCACAGTTCAGTGAACACTCCTGCAACACACAAACCTACACACACCCACAAGACAAAAATCACTATTACAAAATACACTCTTCTCCTACAGCTTGCCTAGGCACAACAACATTGCTCATTTTGGAATACTCAAACAATAGGGAAACTAATAGTTAGGTAACAATGACACATTTAACATTAATTTGGTGAACTTTATTAAATACTTATTCCAAACCTATTCCTTACAGTTGTTAATTTTTTGACCTGCTTGAGCACTGTATTTTAAAAAAAAAATGTTTCTTCTATTTTTTATCTATTGTAATTTTCATTTTTTATTTCTTTTATCATGTTAATAATTATTTGTCACTGTCGCTGTTACCCGGTCAATACGGGTCAGAAAGGGACAACTGCACCTCAGGCTGATAACGCCTAAATAAAATTGTTAAAATTGAGTTGTTTTAATTCCTCATTTTTCTCCTCCAAAACAGCAATGATTTTTAAGATTTTTTTTAACCCACTGTATTATTAGAAAAAAAAATTTCTCTGACCAAATGTTTTACTTTGTCTAGTTTGTACACCGATCGTCTGTTGATGGCGTCAAAACCAGGCAATTTTAACGATTTTTGTAGAGTCCTAACTCCTGTAAGCAATTTATTAAAAAAAGCAAAATGTACCGACACGCTAGTAATCGATATCTATATTATGTTAAAAAATATTTGCACTAGGGTCAACATCCAGAGAGGAAATTGGGGAACACGCTTTTAGGAATAAAATTCTGCCCGACATTAAGACATAGGGCTGCACTGCAAAAAACTTAAATTTGGATTTGAGATCAAAATACTTGATTAAACTGAATAATTCTTTTTTTAATCAAAAGTGTGGCAAATATCTAGTACGGATATGTGCTACTTTATTTATTTATGTTTCAAATTATAAAAAAAAAATCTGAATTTGCAATGTGCATTTCTTTCGTTTTAAAGTCAGATTTTGTTATTTTTCAAAGGTCTGCGCTTTTTAGTTAACATGCAATTATCATACAATAATTATAATATCCCATGCCACTAGCGAACAATGAAACAAATATTTGATGATCACTGTAATGATTCTAAACTACAGCATGCAGATGTCGGGGTCGTAGTACAAATGTATTTACGGGAGAAGATATAAACAGATAAAGCACAAATACTAAGAATCTTGGCTGCTTAAAGATTTATCAATATACAATGATAAACACAACTTGAGTCTGTATAATGCTATCTTAACCTTTACACAATTTACGGATGGCCCCTAAGGAGCTAGAAGCATTGATCCCGATGCACCGGTTCAGGTGCGTGAATCTCGACGGATACAAGCGGATCCCCGTTCAGAGTTGATGTTTAATACTTCATGAGAACGGGTATTTTCTTCAACTCGTTTTTATGTAAGTCGGCTCGTATGCGGAATGAGCTACCGCTATCTGTTTTTCTTCTTTCATATAATTCGGGCCTCTTGAAGCCCCGCTTTAATAAATCCTTTCCAAAGGTCACATCTTAACCTGCCCAATCGGGTGGCGAAGTAGTTCCCCTGTCTTTACACTGTAAAGAAAGGGGCACTCTTGTGAGGTGTCCCATAGTTAACCAGGAAAGAACGTACCGTCCATAGCTCTGCTTTCTAGGGAGCTGATTCCTTGAGAAGTGATCTCTTAGTTATGCTGCCACAAAAAAGAAGAATCAATACAAAACATGTACTATTTACAAGTTTTCAAAAGAGTTTTTTCATTGCAAATCTTTTGAATAAATTAATATCAATTCCAACATTAATAATTATTGGATGGCAAAAAAAAAGAAATGCAATATGGCGCCTGGTCTTAATATTGTCAGTTAAAAGTAGTAAGTCGAAATAGCTACCGCCAGAGTTACTAATAGTATTTATGTTGAACAAATCACATATTTAAGGAAATCTAACACTTTTACCCTCTTTAATGATAAGCATGTTTTATTTTTTTATTTTATTTATTTTATTCTAAACGCACATTTACAGTTTACAAAACCAATAACAAACGTACATTTTATTTTATTAAGTAATAATAGCGTTTTTGAGTTTCCGAATATTTAGTAGAAAAATATCTATATCAGGGACAGGTAATTTAGTAACAGAATCATTTTTCTAATAACTTGCTTAGTTAATTTACTAATGGAAAGTTAGTTCTGCATCTCAGAACAACAAAAGTTCTGTGTCTGCGCGCTCTTGTGAAGTTATCGGGGACATAAAATTTAAATTTTTGTATTATATCGGGAATACAAATGTTACCGTTTAGAAGTTTATATGCTGTTGTCAGCAAAGCAGTTTTCCTTCTATCGACGAGGCTATTAATACCCAGCATGCCGGACAAAAAGGCTGATGGATATAACCAGGGATAATATCCGAAGTCTCTAAGATATAAATATCTCAGAAACTCCTTTTGTACTCTCTCTATCATTTGAGAGTAAGTCAAATCCATTGGTCTCCATATTACTGAACCACTTTCCAAAATGCTACATACTAAACTATATATATGATATAGGGTGGGCCATAAACATTTGCACTTTTGAAATAACCATGAAAAACAAAATACAGATTGTATTTAAATAAATGATTATTGATAAGAACAAAAATATGCTGGAAAATCATTTTGTAAAAATAATTTCGTCAAAAGGCCAGCCATCTCGCCGCTGGCATTCTTCAAATCTGGCCCTTAGATTTTCGAAAACTTTTCGACACAAATCTCGGGGTATGTTGACCATTACTTGATGGATGATCTGTCCATTTTGGTATTTACATATATATATAAAATATGTTTCCGTAATAAATCATTTTAAAAAATTGGAATTGGGCGTAAGGGGCCATCCATAAATTACGTCACACCTTAAGGGGGGGGAGGGGTGTAGATAAGTGTGACATTGTGTGACAAGGGGTTTGGGGGTCATCAGCTCTGTGACGTTACATGTAAAATCTGAATTTTGATTATATTTAGATGTAAAATTGCAAAATATGTAACATCACACTAGGGGGGAGGGGGTCTCACAAATGTGACAATGTGTGACAGGGACGGTAGGGGGTCAAAAAATCATGAAATTCGTGTGACGTAATTTATGGATGGCCCCTAAATAGAATCATATAAATAAGTCATCTCATCGTGGCCTAGCCACAATTTGGAAATGACCAGAAAGCCGAAACAGCTGTCACAATAGCCGTCACAAAAAACATAACAAAAAAACTTGCAGAACTTAAATTTGATTTAAAAAAAAATTAATGTATTTGGAGTTCTACGGAATATGTTTATTTTAATTGAAAGACACAATATATCTAGATAAGCATATAAAAATTTAGGATCCGTATATTTATGTCTGCAAATCTCTGAAAGTAATCGATGGATTGACTCAATTTTTTTACAGAAGAATGT
The DNA here is from genome assembly GCA_936435175.1 of Glyphotaelius pellucidus. Lineage (NCBI taxonomy): Eukaryota > Metazoa > Arthropoda > Insecta > Trichoptera > Limnephilidae > Glyphotaelius > Glyphotaelius pellucidus. The sequence goes on along the minus strand of OW386544.1, from coordinate 4,660,782 downwards.
TTCTATTCAAAATGGTAAGCTCTGGCGTTATGAAATTTGTGCAAAAAATTTACTACAGGTGATGCATTATTGGTTTGAAAATGTTTATATTTCATAAATTTTAGCAGAAGAGTGGTTCTATATATAATGGTAAGCTTCTGGCATTATAAAATTTGTATAAAAAAATTACTATGGGTGGTGAGCGAGTGGTTTGAGAATGTGTGTATTTCAGATATTTTGGTGGCAGGGAGGGAAGGCAGGAGGGGGAGGGTAAAGAAAGAGGTCGGGTTCACGGGAAGGATGACGAGAGAGGGGGAAGGAGGTGAAGGTGGAAGGAAAATGTGGGAGGGGAACGTGGACGCACGGGAATGGACATGCAGGGAGAAATAATTTATTTCTGTGAATGGCAATGCAACGCATGCCGGGTACCAGCTAGTATATTATTAATTTATAATATACAAAAAAGCAATCAATATATGTATTATTTTAATTGAAGAAAAAATCATAAAACAGCAAAATGATATCTACCTTTTTTATGCCAAATATGCTCAGGAGTCACTGGGTAAAATCCTTCTGGTACGTGCTGTTACATCCTGAATTGTTTGTCAAATAAGAGTAGAAAATATTAAAAGTGGAACTACACAATTTGTAAGCTGGCAACACCAAATTAACTAACAAATATTATTTTAAAGTACAATGACACTGAATGTAGAAAATGTACTAGGTGTGGAAAATATTAAAAGTGGAACTACAAAATTTGTAGGCTGGCAACACCAAATTAACTGTCAAATATTATTTTAAAGTACAATGACACTGAATCTACAGAGCACAGTAAACCACATTTTTTGTGCTTAAAGAAAAAAAATTAAAATCGAAGAAGTACTGTTGTTAAGGTACCTAATTAATGACATAAATTTGATTAAACGGTATTTTACCATTTTATGATTTGCTTTAATTTAATTTAACATAAATTTGAATTGAACACTAGAGAAAATGGAAGAATTACTAATGGTGAGTTTAGTTACACTACTTTTAGATCTGAATGAGTTAAATATATTCAGATCTAAAATTAGAGACACCATCTAAAGCCGAGCAATGTTAGGTACAAGCTAGTATTAAATAAATATGTGCAATTTCTAAACTGTACTTAATATTTTATTATAATATCGTTATTCTTCATTATGTTAACACAAAATTGCAAAGGTATAATAATATTCCTATATGCATAAATATACCAAACCACCCACCCTATATGCAATTCTCAGATCGATCATTGAGCATCTACATTGCAATGAAAAATATTTTTTTCACTTTAATGGCTTTTTAATTTTACAGCTTTACATTTAGGTACTTGTATGGAAAAAAACGCCGCCTGGTTCCCCTCTAATGCCGGGCGCATACATCAGATTTTGCTTTCCGATTATCTGATCAGACAATCGGATCGGATAAACACCGCACACATCCGATTCGAAAACCGGATAGCATCCGGATATGTAATACAACCGGGCCACGCCCCTTTTCAGACCGGATTGGACGACCGACGCGGAAGGGCGTGGCCTATTTTACCGATTCGGTTTTCGAATCGGATGTGTGCGGGCTTTCATAAGAAATGTATGGCACGAAAGCCTTCCGGTTGTCTGATCAGACAATCGGATGGAAAAATCTGATGCATGCGCCCGGCCTTAGAATTAATAGAAATAGAAATTAGTTTTAAATCTTCCAATGAAATACGACCAAAGTTATACGACGAATATACATTACGTAGGCTTTCACAATGGTTTTATTTGGATAGAAAAATGATGAAATACGTATATTATGGATAGAAAAATGATGAAATACATTGTAAATGATAAGCTAATTTTTGCACACGTTCTAAATATAACTGCTGTTGAATGTACAAAGGGGCGAAACTCTCACATTAGGGAACTTTACTAGATTGAGCGAAGCCCATCAAAAAGCCGCTTGCCGGGCTCAGCAGCAAAAAACCCTTATAATTTTGCTGAAGAATTTTATATGAAATGTTTTTGAAATTAATTTTATAGAAAAAGTAATTAAATCATCCCTCATAAATATTGCGTTAACAAGAGAAAGAAATCGATAATCATTTAAATATCATACTAGGTAGGTACCTACTCGTATGTATTTCTCGGCAGTTAAAAAATACCGGGCTGGAATACAAGTTACCTACCAATTTGACGATGTTATAATTTAACGTTTTTACGGGGTTGCTGTTCAATCATCTTAGGAAATTTTTATTTTCGCCATTGTATCGCTTTTTCACCATGACATTGAAATCGTCTTCTACTCTGATCGATAAGATTTACATAAAATAATTCAAACTTACCTTTTGTGCAGCTATCCTTGCGCTGTCCAGCTGTTTTAACCAGGCAATGCAGCAGGCGCTAGAGGTGAGTCCAAAAACGACAAACACGTTTGCATAACATGTTTGGAGTAAAAAAATGCCCAACTGTTTTCTATGATCCGCACAAACAGTTTTCCGTCCGTTTTGTCGTGTCCGTGTCCGTTTTGTCGACTCAACAGTTCCAAACGAAAAACATTATCTCACCCTCTCGCACTTACGTTTAACATTAGGTGTGAGACATGTAGTATCCATTATTTCCTTTAAATAACGTTTTTTAGTAACGTACTTTTAGTAACGTTTCGTACCTAAGGCCTATTAAGGGCAAAGAGCAAGACACCAATCCTGTTATTTTTAAAACGGGTTGAAAATTGAAATAAAATAAATGCGACTCTGTTGTCCGTTTTCTCTTCAGTTAAGTTTGAAAATATGTTTGTTTCTTTACTACAAACTCCTATTTCTTGGTTTTTATGTTAATTGGTGCAGTTTGTCGACTCTTTTAACTTATATCGTGAAAGCGAGAGGGTACTGAACTATTCCAAACTTAAAACATTGTTTAAAAATAGTACCTATTATTTCCTTGAACACATAAAATTTCACAGCGTAACATTTCACACTTACGCCGCATTACGATCAAAGTGCGAGACAGAAATCCTGTTATTTTTAAAACAGGTTGAAATTTAAAAAAACGCGGGTCTGTCTTCCATTTTCCTTTCAGTTGTTTATTCACAAAAATGTACAGATCTCACCGAAGGCTTGTGTATTATTAGAAGTTTTAAAAGATGTTTTTTTCTACACGACAAACTCTTATTTCCTGGTTTTTGTATTAATCAGTGTAGTGTGTTGCTTCTTGGGTCGGGTCACACGTCATGAGTCAGAATAACAGAATAGTACATGTGCTACCCAGTTACGGTACTATCGTATTCTATTTCACAGAAATTGCCTCAAAAACAGACTTTTTTCCAACAGTTTGGGAAAACAGTTGGCGTTTTACGAAAAACAGTTCGTTTTCGTTTTTCAAAAAGAACAAAAAAGCCCACTTCTAGCAGACGTGGGCAATTAATCAATGACAGTAGGGTTGGCAATGCACATATTCTAAAATACCCAATAGACAAATTCCCACAATTCCCCGCTAGTACCTTTACCTCCAAAATGAAACCAAACTTCTATTGAAATGAATAAGTATTTTTTATTATCTACTCATTTTCAAATTTTCTCTTTAGTTCAGGCTAAAACAAAAAAATAATTTGACCTAATGAAAACGAAATTGTAGTAGGTAGGTATATTCTCACAATTATCATTTAAAAAAACTAGTATTTATTTCCACTTATTTGAGTTTTCTGAAAATGAGCATCCTTCTATTCAATTATCGGTCCAATCCTTTCTAATCTCAATGTCTCTGTTTTTTAAATTACGTAAGTATTTGAATACGAAGTCGGTTGCTGTCAGCAGCCGTCAGGTAGGTAGCTGTCATTCGGATAAAATGAAAAAAATCCATTAATTTTCGGCTTCGACAACACAAAAGTGTGTGGAGAATTGTTTAAAAACCCAAATTCTGTTTCAGCCCCTTTCGTCTTTATTGACAAAATCGAGTGAATTTAACAGTAGCAGATCGTTGTTGAAAGGAAGCCATCTTACCGCAAATAAATTTACAAATGTAAACGTTTGCATGAGCAGTTACACAGGTCGAACTTCCGTGATCATTTATTACCACAGGTCAGATGCGTATGTAAACGCTCCTGTAACCAACCTGTCAAAATCTTACGTAATCCGTAAATTTTAATTACGAGTGTAAAGCTAGCCTATTAGGGAGAGTAATATTTGCTCTATGTAAGGCTGGCTTTACATTCGTAATTTTTTTCCCGTAATTTGCTCGTGTAAGTGAATTATGGCCAAATTACCAATGTAAACGACACCAAAAGTCACTTAACGTAATTTAAAGCATGTTACAGAACTTCTTCTCCCGGAAGTTTTTTGACAGGTCTAATCGCGTCCGCGCGAAATTACAGCCTTCTCACAGCTTATAAAATCAATTTGATAAGCTGAGGGACTTTTTGTAAGAAATAGTACCAAAATGCGCCGTTGCGAAATGTCAAAAACCAAAAAACATTTGTTTTTATTGGATTTTTTTCTTATAAAACTAGTATTTATTTCCACTTTTTTGAGTTTTCTGAAAATGAGCATCCTTCTATTCAATTATCGGTCCAAACCTTTCTAATCTCAATGTTTCTGTTTTTTAAATTACGTATTTGAATACGAAGTCGGTTGCAGTCGGCAGCTGTCAGGTAGCTGTCATTCGAATAAAATGAAAGAAATCCATTAATTTTCGCCTTTGACGGCACAAAAGTGCGTGGAGAATTGTTTAATTAAAGCCAAAATCTATTTCAGCACTTTATTTGGTCCTTTTCGTCTTTATTGACAAAATCGCGTAAATTTGACAGTAGCATGTCGTTGTTGAAAGGAAGCCATCTTACCGCAAATACATTTACAGATGTAAACGGTCGCATGAGCAGTTACACAGGTCGAACTTCCGTGATCATTAATTGCCACAAGTCAGATTCATATGTAAACGCTCCTGGGAGTGACCTGTCAAAATATTACGTAATCCGTAATTTTTAATTACGAGTGTAAAGCTAGCCTAAGTATGCATTTTTAAACTTCCGTATTATCATAAATTGGATGCATAATAGTACCCTTTACACACAAGAGTTCGGAGCGGGACGTGCCCCGCGCCACTTCAGGCCGCCGCGCAGAAAAGTAAAGACCGAAAGTAAGACAACGGTTTACAGCGCGGTTCACTGTGAGACTTTTCTGCGCGGCGGCCTGAAGTGGCGCGGGGCACGTCCCGCTCCGAAATCTGTGTGTAAAGGGTACTATTATATAAGTGCTCCCGTTAGTAACTTAAAGCTTACGTAAGTCGTAAATTTACTTCTATGGTATTTTTTCTCCTAAATCGCTCACGTAAGCGATTTATGGCCAAATTACCTATGTAAACAACACCAAAAGTCACTTATGGTAATTAATAGGCAGTTACAAAATATAACAAAAGTTGTTCTTTCGCGAGTTTTTTGACAGGTCCAAGGGGGTTAGTATATTTATGGGTCCAGGGTCCAATCGGGTCCGCGCGAGCTTCCAGCCTTCTCACAGCTTATCAAATCTGTTTGATAGGTACAGGTTGAGAGACTTGCCGTAAGAAATGGCACCAAAATACGCCTTTGCAAGATGTCAAAAAGACAGTTGTTTTCGTGGGTTTTTTTTTCAATGAAACTAGTATTTATTTATAGGTAGAGTTGGGGTATATCCGGATATGGGGGAAGATCGAAAAACTCGATTTTCGCGGTATCCTGGCAACCTATAATATGCGCCAATACCTCTAGAGGAGCGCTATTTCATTACGCATCGCACCCCCTTCGGTCAGCTCTAGGAAGCTAAAGTGTTAGGTTGTGAGGCGCGTTTTTTAAACAGGTGAAATTTCGCAGAAAATTGTGAGATAATCGATCTTACCCCCATCATAAATATCTACGGATCCAGGTAAGCTATTGAATTGATTTCAAATTCATTGTGTATTTTTTTTAGATAATATATAGTTTAGGAAGGTTCCAATGCCTAATCTGCTTCGGTTTCTTTTCGATCTTCCCCCTTGACATATTTCCCGGGGGAAGATCGGAATATGACCCTTCCGATCTTACCCCTTTTGCGGTTTCTATACAAATAGCCACGTATTCCCAAACTAAGAATTGCAGGCATGCACACATCAAATCCCCATGTATGCTATGCGTTGCTAAACCATTCATACAATTGCGATGAAACTTTGGGGATTCGACGTGTGCATGCCCGCGATGGTTTCTGTATACAATAGTGAGTTCTGGCATTATGAAATTATGCATTGCTTACCGTTCATCCAATTGCGATGAAACTTTGGAGATTTGATGTGCGCGTGCCTGCGACGGCTTCTGTATACAACTATATTTATTGTAAATACCAAATTAAAGAGTGAGTGAGTGAGTCTGTGAGTGAGTGAGTGAGCGAGTGACCTAATACCATGCGAGCGAAGCAGGGTAAAAGCTAGTTATTAAATAAATTATTTAAATATATTTTAAGTACTTACAATGATGGTTTTTCACTATTTTGTGCAGTCGATGTATTATTACGCGCATTACAAATATTAATTTGCACATTTAATAAAGCCTTTCGGCATGCACGAAATTCATGAACACGTCCTGTTGAACTTTTTGCCACCTTCTTAATATTGTAAATCTTCTGTTCTTTTTTATGCGGATATGCATGATGTTTTTCGGAATATTTGAATTGGTTATCGTAATATCGCTGGTCCCCGGCACGCGTTGCAATGCCATTCAAAGAAATAAATTGATTATCCCTGCATGTCCTTCCCGTACGTCCCCGTTCTCCCTCCTTCGTCTCTTCTTTCTCCACGAACCTCACCTCCCCCGTTCCTCTTCCCCCTGCCGCTAAAATATATGAAATACACACATTATCAATTATACAAATTTCGTAACATCAGAGCTTACCATTATAGCCTGTATGTTTTTCTGATGTATAAGCTATATTATTGTTAAGTTTCATTAAAATCCATTCGGTAGTTTTTGCTTGAAAGAGTAATAAACAGACATAAATCCATACGTAAGTATTGGTAAGATTTGTGTTTTCTTCTCCGGAGTCGCTTTTTTGTTTTCTTTTCCCGTTCGTTTTGGAGTGGTTTGAAGATTGGATATTGATTTAAATAAAAATAAAAACGCTAGTTTTTTTATTCGAACCCAGGTTCGCTGATGGAGAGTTAGTTATTTAGTGAAGGATGATTTTCTCCATATTTTTGTTATCGAATTCCAGTGCACCTTTCCCTTTACATTTGGTCATCATCATATTAACACATTGTAATCTGATCACGTATTAATACGTGTTTAGCAAATTAATGCTAGAGAGCGGAACACGTATTTATACGTTTTTGATAGATTGTTAGTGGAGCGCGGGTCACGTTAAAATGCGGGTTCCAATATACTTGAGTTTTCGCTATATAGCCTCTGTAGGGTTGTAGCCATGCAGGTAAAAACCTTTTGAGAACAATAGATGGGGTGTACGGTAGGTACCGAGGTAGTGTAAATATTAATTTTTTCATAACTTTCCTGCTTTATGTGAAATTCTGCACTAGTTTAACGATAAAGAATACATTTCTAAATATAATAAAATAAAATGAAATAAAATAAATAATTTGCAAAAAGAATTATTGAAATCAAACAAATATTTTTGAAGTTATCGCAATTTTTCTAGAGGTCTACGTTAGTGCGAAATTACGCGAAAAATCACCCGTTACCAGCACGATACGCGGCCGAAAACTGCCCGATCACAATGTGTTAATATTTATGGTTTCTTTCTTCGGAGTCTTTTTCTTTTGCCTGTTCATTTTGGTATGGTTTGAAGATTGGATATTAATTTTGCAAAAATAAAGTTTATTTTTTTGGGTTTTGTAGGATTCGAACCCAGGTGACCTGAATGTCTAGCCACATTATTTAAGCGCCTTATGCCACTGGACTATGGCAGTCTTGCATGAGGTTGAGGATTTATTGTATTATATTCATTATATTAGAACCAAGTACCCTTGAAATAATAAAATTTAGTGACGTATTTCCGTTTCATTCGAATTTCAAATCACAGCGGGGCTATAGAAGTTTCAAAAACTTCATTCAAACGTACAAATTATTTCAAAGATATATTGGTTTAAAAAATATCATTTTCTCAAACGGGTTCCTTTGCCCGCCTGAAATGTATTGTTAGGAAGGCATTTCATTGCAAATAAACTTACAGGTGTAACGGTTGCTATGAGCACTTACATAAGTTGAACTTCCGTGAGCATTAATTATATAAACGTATGTAAACGCTGTTGTGAGTAACTTATCAAAAATTTAATAAGTCGTAAATTTTACTTATATGCGTAAAACTAGTCTAATAAACACAAAACTCAAGCTCAATAATTAATTTGATGAAATTGCGCACCTTGTGGCTTCAAAACTTACCGTGACAGGTACCAGGAAAGTTCTGCTAACTTCCAGGATGAAGATAGTCCTAATACATAACGAAGAGAGAACCACAAAAGGAGATATATTTTAAAACAATTTAGTATTAATAAATGCAATTTACTTTTTTAAAAGTACATATTACATAAATATATATTATAATATAGTATAAGAAAAATAGAAATTTTTAATATACATATTTATGTGTTATGTTTTTTATAACTTGTTTCCTCTATGAACTATAATTTGCAAATATTTTATGTAACATTATAGAATAATTCAAATTAATATTAATAATCTTTAAAAAAGTTAAAAATTCAATATCTCATTTTAATCAAAAAGGTACACATAGGTTCGATATAAAATAAAAACAGGTAGGTTAATACCACAGACTTAAAATGAATGCTGGAATTTTTAAATAAACTACGCCAAAGCTGGAAATACACAGACTGCTACAAGCAGTCGATATTCGAACTACACGAACTGCCATGTTTTTTTCTATGAGAACTGAAGACCTTTATGAAGTCACTGCTTGAAGCTGTTAATGTCGACTGCTTGAAGCAGTCTGTGTTTCCCGGCAAGTGTTGCTTGCATTTAAAAGTACGGTTGACATTGACGGCGGGTTAGAGGTTTGAAGCTTGGTCTCTGTGGCGCGAGTACTAACCCAGTTGGGAAGCCAATCAAATAGATGTCACGAATTTACGTATAACTGAGGTATTTTTTTGCAAATGCAAAAATGGCACAAAAGCAACAATATCGAAGTACGCTATGAAATGCAAATCCATTGTTTTTTCCAAGAGTTTGAACTCATTTTCAGTTTAGAGAACTTTATGCACTGAAGCAGCTACCGAGCCTGCTTGTTTTGGAGGGGAAATACTGAGCTACGTGCTGCAATATTTTAAGGAGGATTTACAGGAACATGTTATATTTTTCGTCACAATTTTAAAATTAATTCATCATTAGTCAATCTTTTATAAATAAAATCCTAATCTACAATCAGGAATTTCAAAGTTCAAATTACGAAATTTAGAAGCCACAGTAGTGAGTACATATTATGTGTGTACATACATATAATCTTGCAAAATATGTTTACATTGCATACATTTTGGAATACATTTGACAATAACATATTTAGTTATCATACAAATAAAAATGCTACATATATCCATACGGTCCTGACAACATAACAATACCTAGTTAAAATGTTTTTTAAATAAGAGTTACATTTTATAATGAAAATTATGCAAACAATTTTTTTGAAGCGTTCTAAAGTTTTAACAAAATTGTAAAGCATAATTTTATAATATGTAGAAAGAACCAGACCTGGCAGTGATAGAGAAAGTTTTCACTCCATTCATCCTAATTAACACCAATGCGGCTTATTCCTATCATACTCGTAAGGCAATATTTCCATGGAAAAGTACAATTGCCATTTTAATTTAAAAAATTATCAATAATAATTAACAAAATCAACACAATTTAACCAATACAATATAAACCAATCCATAGAAATTTAAAAATACCGCATAAACTTAAAAATAGCACAAATTAGAAGATAAATTTAAAATAGCACAGAATAAAAGATTAATTTAACTATTATTTATTATTTTAACTTTATGAGTAAAACCTCAAACTGTAATATTTAATTAAATGAAGACATTATGAGCGAAACTCAATCGAAAATCTGGAAACAGAAAAATCAGAAAAAGATATTGGCACCCCTGGGACTCGAACCCAGGACCTCCCTACTTTCCGGGTTGGGCGCTCTTATCTACTGAGCTAAGGTGTCGATATCCAATTCGGTCACTTTTAACTGTACCATACTTCGACTAAGAACCACCCATATTATCTTCATTTTTCTTAACGCATATTTTTATTGGCTGCCATCTTTATGAATGATTGCAAGATTCAACTCGAACTAAATGCAATCTAGATGGTGTCTGGATAAATTATTATCCATTTTATTTAATGTGCGACATCTATTGACTCTTCAACAAGTCTGGGATGAATATTATTATTTATTATTTTAACTTTATGAGTAAAACCTCAAACTGTAATATTTAATTAAATAAAATGGATAATAATTTATCCAGACACCATCTAGATTGCATTTAGTTCGAGTTGAATCTTGCAATCATTCATAAAGATGGCAGCCAATAAAAATATGCGTTAAGAAAAATGAAGATAATATGGGTGGTTCTTAGTCGAAGTATGGTACAGTTAAAAGTGACCGAATTGGATATCGACACCTTAGCTCAGTAGATAAGAGCGCCCAACCCGGAAAGTAGGGAGGTCCTGGGTTCGAGTCCCAGGGGTGCCAATATCTTTTTCTGATTTTTCTGTTTCCAGATTTTCGATTGAGTTTCGCTCATAATGTCTTCATTTAATTAAATATTACAGTTTGAGGTTTTACTCATAAAGTTAAAATAATAAATAATAATATTCATCCCAGACTTGTTGAAGAGTCAATAGATGTCGCACATTAAATAAAATGGATAATAATTTATCCAGACACCATCTAGATTGCATTTAGTTCGAGTTGAATCTTGCAATCATTCATAAAGATGGCAGCCAATAAAAATATGCGTTAAGAAAAATGAAGATAATATGGGTGGTTCTTAGTCGAAGTATGGTACAGTTAAAAGTGACCGAATTGGATATCGACACCTTAGCTCAGTGGATAAGAGCGCCCAACCCGGAAAGTAGGGAGGTCCTGGGTTCGAGTCCCAGAGGTGCCAATATCTTTTTCTGATTTTTCTGTTTCCAGATTTTCGATTGAGTTTCGCTCATAATGTCTTCATTTAATTAAAAATTAATTTAACTCGTCAATGGCCGGGTGTATGCCAAAATTTTCAATTTTTTTTATTTTTAAATGCGATTTTAACCCCTATGTATAAAGAAAACACATGAAGGACAAGGTCAGAATCGCTTGGGGCATTCTTGTTCTTGACGTATCCTAAATACACCTAGCAACTTGGAATAATTTTTATTAAATTTGTCTATGACATCGACCCTTCATTTTTTGCAGGATTTGAGCTGTGGTAGGTAGCGAAAAAGATCGAAAAATCTAATTTATATTTAATGTTGTTTTTATGCATAGTTTATTGTTCAAGGAATGTGTTTCGGTAAATATAATACAGATAGCACAAAATATTACGTCAAAGTCAAAACTTTGCGAAATTTACGTGGTTTCCTCCCTTGGCATTTGACCGGTTAAACTGTCATAGAAAAGCAATACTGCTGTAATTGCTACTACACCTTGATAAACACACTTTTAAATGAATATTGCACAAGAGCTCCCATCTGGAGCCAGTGAGACTATGGCATCCCCAATTGGGGTATGTAGTGAGGCTTAAGATAGTGGGGAGTGGAAGGAGATGGGGAAGAGGAAGGTGGGGAAGTACCTGGCCATTCAGATCTGGTCACCAAATAAGGTTAGCCATTTCAAGCAACATTCTGCATGGTAGTCTTGCACCAGGACTCTGGAACGTGCCGAAAATATACTACACATTATTTTTAATTAATTAATTGTGAAATACCACAAAATTTATTTGTGCACGCTAGCTTTGAACCCGCGACCTTCAGATTGTGAGTCGAGAGTCATACCTCGGGACCACGGAGGCCGTTGCTACTACAAACTTAACTTCGCGTTCGGCAGAAGGAGAAATAAAATAAAATGAAAAATTTTAAAGAAAGAAAAATTGGGTTACAAATAAACTGACAATATTTAAAAAACGCCTACTACCATCATAATAAACAAAACGTCGCTTGTGAAATGTGAAGGACTTAACTAGCAAAGGAATTGAACCCAACACGGCTGGGCAGAAACCAGACTTACATCCGCTCCAATAACTAACCAATCTCTATGTTTTTCTTTCAGAATTATTGTCTTCAAACCATCTTTCTAAGATCCCCATTCAGACTTATAGTAGCAATTTTGCTGTTTTTTTTCTCACGCATTCTATCACATATTCTATCTTGGTTCTACCGTTACATATTTATTTATAATAAAAAAAAACTAACCTACCAAACGGCTTTTTTTTGCTGTTACAGCAGTGTTGCTTTCCTGTGTATTAGATGACTTAAGCAATGGTTTCTACATGGCTCGGTAATTTAATTAAACATCAAATCCTAAGAAATAAAGGTATTGGCCCAAACAACTTTTGACAAAGTTTTTGTAGTTGGGAGCTTGAATAATTGTTAAATAAAATAATATTGACATGAATTTCTTTCAATGGGTCTGCTGTCATTTTGGGTACAGTGGTCTTGATGACCTAAGAATGGTTATCGTAAGGAATATCGATGAAAAGAAGAGTTCAGTTATTAATAATAACCTTTTCACAATCAAATTGAGCAACAGCCCGGTTTAAAGTTTGGCTTAAATGCACAAGTTTGATGTCGCCAACATGGCTGAGCATAATTTCAACTAAACATTATTAAAGCCTCGAAGACATTGAGCGAGTTTACAAGCTACTAGCTGGGAAATTCACCATCTGTTAGTAAACTCGCTCAGTGTAATCGTATTACTAGCTAACTAGCAGATTGTGGACAACCTATGAAAAAAGTAGAAAGGTGGTCAACTTTGCTCGCAACTCGCTAGCATTTGCCTCAAGATGGCGGCCCACCAACAGCTGATTTCGTAACTGTCGGAATTAGTTTGCATGAGAGTCGTTATTCTCGCTACTGGCTAGCTGCGACCTCAAGTTTTCTACAAAATTATGACAGAATTGGTAGCTACTGAGCGAGTAGACAGTTTTGTGTGTCATCATGACAATCTCACTCGCCGATTCACCCGCTTTAAACTTACCGGCTAGTAGCTTGTAAACTCGCTCAATGTAATCGAGGCTTAAGCAATCTTTTTGCATTCAACGTCGCCGAGCGTTTGAATTATAAAAGAGTTTGCAGTTTTATGTAGCTCAGCGCTTCCATAACATATCTCCGATTGTTTCTATCGTCTATCGATGGAATTGAATAATCCTTCGCTAAATTTAACCTCAATTGCGTGTCTGCTCAATTTTGATTGGTGAAAGCTTCCAAAGGTGACCCGGCGAAACTTAAAAACGCAACATAACAAGAAACCGGCTTTACTTCCTGCTGCCAGACATGATCAGCAGAATGTACATGAAGATGTTAACTACGTCGAGATACAGGTTCAGGGCCGCGAAGATGTACTCCTCGGGGGAAGTGGAGTACTTGTGCTTGCCGCCCATCATCACCTGGGTGTCGTAGATGAGGTAGAAAGCAAACAGCATGGCGCCGAGGGAGGAGTAGACCATGATGAGCGCCTTGCTGGGGAAGATGGCCACCATGATGCTAAAGAGGATGAGGGCCACTAGGAAGGCCAGGAGCACCCCTCCCAACACGGTGAAGTCGTACTTGGTCTGGAAGGCGAACAGGGTCAGCGAGAGGCAGATGGCCGCAGTTATACCGACTGCGGTAAGAACCTGAAAATAAATAAAATACATTAATTATTATCGTTAGTTAACGAGCAGGCACCATTTTGGTGATGCGGTCATATTTTAATAAAAGTATAATCGTCAAAATATTACACTATCCTGACAATATGTGCCAATTTTACCTACATGTGACATTTTGGAACAATAACTCTAAAGAATTAATCAGTCTACTGAAGTGCAATGATTAATTCATATACGATAGAGCGTCGATTATCCGAACTAATTGGGGGAAGTGGTTGTTCAGAGAAGCCTTGTCGATGCAATGGGTCCCCGACCCGAATAGGATAAGGGGACGAAGATGATGATGATGATGATGGTTGTTCGGAAAACCGGTATTTTCGGATAATCGAACTGTATTGATTCAGCCATACGTATTTACGTACAGGTGAATGAAAACGTTATTTACATTTATATTTTTAATGACATAGGAATTTAACAAGTTGAATGCCGTTGCGCGCCCTACAGCCGAATAAAATTTAAAAAAAAAAAAACTTTTTGAAATGCGATTTTAAACCTTGTGTATAAAGAAAATGTATGAAGGACAAGTCAGAATCGCTTGGGGCATTCTTGTTCTTGACGTAACAGATACAAGAAACACACCTAGCCACTCAAATAATTATTTTCGGATGTTTCTATAAGTTCTCAAATGTCATTTCTCCAATATTATATACGATAGCATAAAATAAATCCGCAAAATATTACATCAAAAGTCATAACATCGCGAAATTTTCGAGTTTCATCCGTAAAAACCCGTGGCATTTAAATGGTTAAGCCTTTAGAAATGGTGAAAAAAGTGAAGGGCTTACCTCAAAACTTTGGAACCGGGAGGAGAAAGCGCCCAGCATGACGGACATGCCCACGGTGTAGATGGACAGGCAGATGTAGTTCAAGGGGGCCTTGCGACGCAGGTCGTTGCAGCACACCATGCAGATTGCAATCACAAAGGTGCCCAGCCAGGCAAAGTGACTGTAAACAAATTAAATGCTTGATAATACACAACTAGTTTCTTAGATATGTTCAATACAAATTGATACAACCTGTAATTGATATCTGCTACAATACTTTAATGTCTAATCTAAAACTTTCATCACTTAACCCATTGGCCTCCGAATTGTTAAGCCAAAAAATTGTCCTCCACATCCAAATTTTGTGCCAAAATTTTTAAATCTTCAGTGGTGTACTGAGTCTAATACTTATATAACTTTTAAACTACATGCTTACACATTATAATTTTTTTTTAATTTACTTGTGTATTGAGTCAAGGTATATAAAAAAAAATACTTTGTGTTTTAAAAAATATAAATAATCTATATATTAACCAGTCCTGTGCCGAGTACGCGCCGGCGCACGCCTAATAAAATTAAAAAAAAAAACAACTTTTTGAAATGCGATTTTAATCCTTAATTATAAAGAAAACGTATGAAAGACAAGGTCAGAATCGCTTGCGCTATTCTCGTACTTTACGATGCCGGTACCTACAATGCACCTAGTCCATTCCAAATATGTAATTTAAATTTATTTTTCTATGGTTTCCGAAGCGTCTGGAAGCGTCCTTTTTCAACGGTCAATTTCGGAGGAAGTTCAGTGCAACGAAGCTTGGTTTTAAAACTCCGTAAACGAAGTAATTTATCGAATAAACGTAAGTAATGTTGTTTTTACGTATAGTTTATTGTCCATAGAATGTGTTACGGTAAATATAAAATACGATAAGTGAAAATGAACCGACAAAATATTACGTCAAAGTAAATGCCATTTTGTGCTTGATAAATTTTCGAGTTCTGTTCAAGTTTTGCGAGTGATATTTTTTTTTACATTAACTCCACACAGGAGGCCCTGAGGAAAAAATAATTTCCATCAGGGCCTATGTCATCTTTGAGGATGCTGTGTGGAGGGTGTTTTTGAGGAGAGGAAGGAGTGAACATGGGTCTTGAAGAGACCCATATTGTAGGAGGGAGGAAACACAGAGGCCGGCAAATCGTTCCACAGCCGAGCTGTTGAACTCAAGAACGAGTCGTAGAAACGACCCGTTCTCATGTGACTAATGTCAACCGTGTACAAATGTTGAGCGCGCGTTTGGCGTGTTTCCCGACTATGCACCGGTGCCGAGGGGATCAATGACGCTAGTTCCTCGGAGCATCTTCCATTGTAATACCGGTAGAACAAGGACAGCATTCCCACCTGGCGCCTGTGCTCTAAAGATTGCAATCCGTTAGTTAAATTAGGAGAATCTATCAAACGGACCGCCCGTTTCTGCACAGAGTCAAGGGTTTTTTTCAGGTATTTTGGGGCTCCAGACCAGAGGTGGCTGCCAAATTCAACCGTGGGGCGCACTTGCGATTTGTACAGGGCTAGCAGTTGTGTACTATTAAAGTATCTGCGTGCCCTGTACAGTATGCCCAGTTTCTGAGAGGCTAACTTAACTCTGGCCTCGATGGAGCCCCCGTACCTGAGCTGGTCACTTAGAGTTACACCAAGCATATCAATGGAAGGCCTGTTCGGGAGAATGCTTCCGTTGAAGGAGACTAGATTATCATTTCGATCCCTTTTAGACGTGATCAGACATGATTGGGTCTTTGAAACATTTATATATAGATATTTATATACAGATATTTCGTATACTTTGCAATAATTTTTTTTACCTGAACGTACGTGATACGGTTTGTTGCATTTGGGCGACAATATTGCGGACGTATCACGTACGTTCGTATGTATAGGGCGGTTAAAAATCAAGCCCAAATCTACAAGAAACCTTAACACATTTTGGACCGAAATTTTTATCAATAATACTGGATATTTTAATCCTATGTCTGGAATGTCTCCATCATACAATGATCTTGCTAAAACACACACTATCATAGATATTTTTATAAATAATATAACTTGTTTCAAAAAATATCTACACGATTATTGTACCTAAAAAGTAAAAAAAATTGTTTATTATTTTATTATTTTTTAATAAATACTTCATTAATATTTTCTACTTATTATGGTCTTTCAAATTTTGTAATTTAGTTTTTAAGTTATGTATACAAATACTGACATTGTTTTTCACGTGTTTGCTTCTGTGAATATGCAAATGTGATTACTGCAGACACATTAAATTAATCTAGGGATATTTATATTTTCACTAGCTGGGTTACCCGGCTTCGCTCAGGACAACATTCGAGAGTGTTCTGGAATGTTCCACAATTTATTTTATTTATTTATAGCGGACCCGACAGACGTTGTCCTGTACACAACTGTCGGGACAAACTAAAAAATAGAATAATATTGAATATTCGATACTGCGATGGTAGCGCAGTCTGCCGGATCCAATGTAAAACATTCCAAAATCAACAACTCCTTAGAAATAAAAAAATAATTAAAAGAACATTTTCCAGTGGACCAAATTGTGAATCTACACCATTCTCGAATCCCCTTGAACCCACACAAAAAATTTCATCGAAATCGGTCCAGCCGTTTAGGAGGAGTTCAGTGTCATACACACGGACAGAAGAAATATTTATATTAAGATTTGTTTTATATTACCCACAAGAATGTTTTATAAATACCCTGTTTGTGTTTGAATAACCTCAAATGTCAAGTTTTATCAATATCTGTGTCCCTGTTAGATCCACTCGACTCCATCATCTTTTTCAGTGTGACAACCATACAACTAGCTATAGATACATATCATTCACCGCTAATGCGATTTCACCAAACTGCCAATACGTTTACAGACCTTTTCGAGATTTTCAAAACCTCCATCCTGCATCAAAGCAAAAATAATAAGTTGTGAATATAACTGGTGTATTATGTTTGTAAAATGTATAACAGGTTGATAACAGTACCTACACGCGACGTTTTTACTGCTGCCAACACTTCGTGTTGGTGTGTAAGAGAGAGAACGTGGGAGCGGTCTCTTTCGGCGCGGCCAGTTTCAGCTGAGCTCTCTTGGGGAAGACACGGTGTTCGAGCCTTGCAGATTTGGTGTGACGGAGTCCGTGAGAATTATTCGTTTCTTGTTAGTCGATCATGTTTAATATTTTATAACATTTTGTTTAGTGAATTACCATGTTTCTATTAGTGTCTCATGCTTCACATGAGGATGGCACTCACAACCAGGTTTGTTATTGTAGCTTCGCAAATATGTCGGTACATGTAACGATGACGCAGCAGAATTTAACATCTTTTAGATTCATATTTTCTAGAAGGCCACCCCTGAGTTAATCTTAATATATTTATTCATAGTCTGATGTCTCTATTAGAAATACCTAATTAAGTAATAATTTTATAAATGAATTGCTCGCATACTTTGTGAATAAATATTAATTGTTCTTAACAATGTGAGTGTTGATTTTAAATCTACCCTTAGTTGCTTTTACTTTTGAATATTTGCTTGATGGCGATCCTGGGACACCATTTGATCATTGTTTTAGGGTTCCAGCCTGAGCAGAGAAGTGATTTTGGTAGGTTGATATAAAAATAACAATTATCATTGTTACAAAATGGCGCCCAACGGCTTTCGAAATGTTCTTTTCTGCTGTGTCATAGTATCATAATGTACGTTATTGTTAATATTTTACAAACTAGATCGACTCTCAAGGCGGCTTATTCCCGCGGTTTCCGTGTCTGCAAGGCCCGAACACAGCTGCTTCTAGTAAATTCCAGTTTAATTTAAATTCATAATTTGTACATGATCTCAGCTGTTGCTCAAGACGTTTATCGTCTCTTATAATTGTTTTGATGCCCAGTTCGCTGGCATCACTCAGAATTTTTTTAATTTTGAACAGAATTCTGGATTGAACTGCATGGCTGAAATAATTTGTTACAAAATTTTTTTAGTTGCATGTATTAATTTTTTTTTCTACCTTCCTATTAGCTAGAGAGATAGAAGAACCGGTTGTCACAAGGTGCCAAGCGAAAGCTAAAGAAACAATGGCGAAGCAATGCGACAACAATCGACTTCTAATATGGATTGTTCATCTTCACCGCCATTGGTTATACCGGTTCACAAATGGTACTTATAGTACGATCAGCTGATAGGATGGGGTTTATTTTATGCAGATTCAATCAACTAGCATTTCAACTTTCTGATGGAAACTTAGTAAGTTCATTTTTAATTTTACAAGCTAATTTCATGCAACTATAGCTGAGCTAATTTTTTTAACCTTATATTTGATTTGATGGCATAAATCTTGGTTCCAATTATTTTGGCGGCAATATTTTATCTTATCTATTAATTTACCTCAACAATTTTGTTGTAATTATTTCACTGTGATTGTTAACAATGTTATCAAAACCTACATAAAAATTTCAGTATATGATCACATGTGATAAAATTTTTTTTTCCTACCTTCTTTTAGGTTATCATTGCAATTCTAATGATTAAACTAATAAAATTTTTCAGTATACCCAACTTTTAAAAAATTTTACAAGGTGGTCTTTTACATTAATAATGATTTATTTCCCTTTATTTTTTTGGTTCTCATTTATATTCAGATTTTATCTTTCATCTTTATTAAATATAACCAAACGTGCATTTCAGACTTCTTGGATTCTTCGGGTATTCTTCTGATCACATGACGTCGTGAACGGTTGGGTTCTGCAGATTTCCAGCTGACCTGATAATGCAAGGCAACTAAAGTTTGTTTTTCAATTTTCTTAAATTCTATAATTCATTGTCCGGGTTGTTTTGGGTCTATCGATGAATTTTTCTTGTGCATGTTTTTATTAAGAAAGAAAAGTTCCTTGCTAAAGTCAATATCTTCTTTTGGGACAATATTTTATACAATTTTTTTTCTCCTTTGATGGAATTTTTCAACTATTTCTGATTGCGTTTCATGAACAAGGACTTGAAAAGTTTTCATTATGGTGAATAACTTCCATCGAACATTTTGGGGTCTCCTAATTAAATTTAATATGTAATTGTTGCTGGGGTTTTCAAATTTTAATTTTCTTTGTTCTGGATTTTTCAAATATTACAATTTATTTTATTCGCTATAAAGTGGTACAACGTAGAAAGCACATATTATTTTATTTGATTTTATCAGGTTCGTAGTTTTTTTTAAGTTTTCATCTAATTGGGTATTTAACATTAATTTTCACATCTTAAATTTAATCATTTGCTAAATCTTTTAAAGTAAATATTTACGTCAATGCCATCTATTGGATTTTTCAAAACTAAATATTTTGGTTCCAGTCTTCGCTTATTATTACCTTTTTTAATTATACTTTGGATAAACATTGATTATTGCCATCTTTTGGTTTTTTTTAACAGTTACACATTACGGTAAACTTAACAAATGGTTCCTTTTAATATTTCTATTCAGAATTGGTTGGAATCTTAGCTAGTGATCTATTGATTGAAATGCAATTTAATGGGATATTTTTGAATTTCTTTATCAGGACTATTTAATGTCCGCAAGTTATTATAGGATATTTGTATTAGGGAACTCGGGTTAAACATTAAATTTTAGCTTTAATGCTCTGTGGTATGGTTTCACGAGATTTTCTTATTTGCTGCGTTTTCGGTATTTGAGCACGTTCCATGATTTCTTCCTGCTGGAAAATCCTCTGAGTTCGTTCGCTTTTCTTGTGTGTTTCCATGCCGGTACTTTTCCTGCCTCTGAGTTGCACACACAATTCTTCTGAATTGACCGTTGTATGTAAGCTCGGATGACGAGTTACTTTCAAGCGCAGGAGACGAAAGAACCCTTTGCTTAATCGATTTGTTCTTAAGAGGAGGGTAGATTCGTTTCTGTTGGCATATTATTAAGAATTTTGGATTCCATATTTTGGGTTTTTTTTTCATTTTGGGGAAGTTAAAATGTAGTTTTGTACCTATATGTGTAGGGAAGACTCTTGGTTTCATCTCGTTCAGAGGTTTTCAATGAATCTTGGTTTTAAAGGGGGGTTTTCATTTCAAATGTGATGAAGGATTTGTGTCTACTTCTGACATTTTGTGGGAGTTTTTTTTTTTTTGTGCAAACATGACCACCACATGTTGCATAATTTTGTTTAGTCATTGTTCGTCTTACATGTTGTCTTGTCTTGTCATAGTATTATGTAGGGAATTAATGTGTAATTGATTTGTGTCATGTTCAACGCGGAAGGATGATTAACACTTGTCCTTGCGCATTGACGTAGTTGGATATTGTTGTTTTTTCCTTGTTTCATATGAGTTGGGAGGTGCTTGTTCCTATCCTTGGGGAGCAATCACTTTTCAAACATTTTGTTTTCCTTGTTTTGTGTAAATTTATGGAATGAGTTTTTTTTAATGTGATAAGTGACGGTGTTTTGATCTACTTTCATTACTGATAATTTAAAAATTAGTTTGGTATCATTTATGTAAGTTGATTATGTTGGTTGTATAATTTCTAGGAATTTTAGCCAAGAGTTTTCACAAGAAAGTCTCAGGAGCTGTAAAATACCTATTACGATTTAGGAATCACCCTCTTGGTTAATTTTCATATTAAATGTCATTAATCTGGTTTTTGCTCTCTTACAATGTGCTATTTTACAGTTAATTTTATTAGATTGCATGTTTATTAATTCAGTACTATGGATATTAACTATATTAAGGTGTTTTCATATCTCTAGCTCTCCTTCGGGTGTTATTTTCATGATTGATGTGGTGGAAGCTGTTCCCCGTATGTTCTTCAATTCCGGATAATTATATATTAACATTTTCGACTATAGACATGTTATATAATCAATATGGTGACATCATTTAACTTGAGAATCTTGTCTTTTGAGCTCGAGGACATTTTTCTCGACTTATTTGATTTCTTAATATTGTTCAATTCTATTTTGTTTTACCTTGTGATCGTCAGAGGTGGCAAGGAAAAGATAATTATATTTTTTTTCATGATTACGCTATTTGATTTAATTAAATATTAAATATTGATTTTTATCTCTATTGATGTAGTTCACTGACACCTTCAGTCGGTTATTGCAAGTTCTTAGATTTTTTAGTATAAATCTTATTGGTTTGTGTCTGGGGTGGTTAGGCTTTCAGAGTTTTTCAAGAGATGTCTCAATTTTAAGTTTGTTAATTTTTAATTATATTTCAATTATTCTGTCATATTGAGTTTAGGTTTCAGTATTTTTTTGTTAATTTTCAGTAGTTCAGTAATTTTTACAATTTTACAACAGCACTATAAATTCTTAGCATCACTTGTTTTTATATTGGTAATTCTATAGCTAGGCAGTAGATTAGTTTAGCGAATGTTCTCACAAGAAGAAGATGTGGACCTCCATGCAGTGGATTTTCAAGATTTCAAGAGATACAGAGTATTCTGGGTTAGTTATCACACCTCCTCCTCCCCGCGAGTATGTTACGCTAGCGCTTTTCAAGAGGCTCAAGATGGTTCCTGTTACAAACATTGTCTGCCAATTTCATTTCTGAAGAAGCTTCTGTTGTCGCTGGACTGTATTATTCAATTCTGGCTCAAGACTGAGATGGATGTCTTCTGATCACTCCTTCGGACCTGTCGGTGATTAGTGTCTTGGATCCAGTATTGCCAATCAACATACCCACTTGCAGCACCTGGTGAAGGAAGAGTTCGATTCAACGCTTCCTTTGAAATACTCAGAACAATTTGGTACTTTCATCTGGACACCTATCTTCTTGGAATTACCGCTACTGAGTGGAGCGTAGAAGAGGTCCGCTACAATTATACCTCACTACCGGAAGGCATTATTCCACCTGAGATGTTTTGGTGTTTGTCATCATGACTCATCACTCTTCATCGGTCACGCTGCGTTTCCATGAACTACATTCCATAGAAGAATCCTTCAATCATTTTCTCCACCGTTTGGATCAACATTAGGCATGATCTGCAGAATGTCCATACTGGGTTTCAACGCCAGGAGGCGTCCGAAATTTTCTGATGAAAATTTCGCTTTTCGTGGGAGGGTAATATAACAGGTTGATAACAGTACCTACACGCGACGTTTTTACTGCTGCCAACACTTCGTGTTGGTGTGTAAGAGAGAGAACGTGGGAGCGGTCTCTTTCGGCGCGGCCAGTTTCAGCTGAGCTCTCTTGGGGAAGACACGGTGTTCGAGCCTTGCAGATTTGGTGTGACGGAGTCCGTGAGAATTATTCGTTTCTTGTTAGTCGATCATGTTTAATATTTTATAACATTTTGTTTAGTGAATTACCATGTTTCTATTAGTGTCTCATGCTTCACATGAGGATGGCACTCACAACCAGGTTTGTTATTGTAGCTTCGCAAATATGTCGGTACATGTAACGATGACGCAGCAGAATTTAACATCTTTTAGATTCATATTTTCTAGAAGGCCACCCCTGAGTTAATCTTAATATATTTATTCATAGTCTGATGTCTCTATTAGAAATACCTAATTAAGTAATAATTTTATAAATGAATTGCTCGCATACTTTGTGAATAAATATTAATTGTTCTTAACAATGTGAGTGTTGATTTTAAATCTACCCTTAGTTGCTTTTACTTTTGAATATTTGCTTGATGGCGATCCTGGGACACCATTTGATCATTGTTTTAGGGTTCCAGCCTGAGCAGAGAAGTGATTTTGGTAGGTTGATATAAAAATAACAATTATCATTGTTACAAATGATAAGTATTTATTGTATTGTGTATTTTATATGTGTGTTAGTAAACGTTAGACATATGCATAATAATAAAAAAATGCCTGTTATTTATTTATAAATCGCCCAGCGTTTTATAAATAAATAACATTGAATCATGTTACTTGGTATATTATCATTGTCCCAGCGGAGTGGCGGCTATCGGCAAGCCAACTTATTTTGTGGTGTGCGAATGTATCGCAAGTTGTGTCATCGGCTACGGTTGCATTAACAGTTGAAACAATTATTCATAATACCCTAGACCCTAGGGTCGTCGGGCATTTTCCCCAATCTCCCATTTACTTTTCTTTGAGGCATTACCAACCAGCTAAGGGGCGCGGAACCTGAGTGTGGTTTACGGCTAGACCGAACGTCTTGTGCATTCTTGCTGGAACTGTCAATCGATTGGCGAGGACTCCCACCCGTTTGCCTTGCCCTTATTATTTGTGTACTGTGTCTTCCTCCTTGTGCTTGTAGGATATGCTGGATGCAATCACCCAGCGCTTGCCGCCTCGTGGACTGTCACCAACCTGTCCCATTGTCTTGTCTATATCTTATCATACTAACACATATTGTATCTTGTATTTCCCGCCAAGCACTTGCATACTGCTTACTAACAATGTATGCAGGGACACTGGAGGTCTAGATTCGTTCTAAATTAAATGTAGCTTCGTTCTTTAAAAAAAAAATTAGAGTCCTTGCGAGAGCCCTGAAGGAGTAACCATCTGTTACTTATACCATGGTGGGTATGTGGTGGATAACCTCCAATATTCATAATATAATCTTTCGCCTGACCTAAACAACTTCCCTCCAGAATGTTTATTAATACAAGAAGTTACATTATTTTCTTGACCTTGCAGACCTCAACCATATTTTGTCATCGATTTATTGTTATGTTTTATTGTAGGTAACGTCATTTGACAAGACCTAGAGTCAAAATATTTCCGCTTTGCAATAAAATCCAAAAAAACTAAAAATTGTTTTTGAAAGGAGATAAAATTCACTTTCAAATTTTATAAACGAAATAAACATAAAGTTTTGAAGTAGAAAGCAAGTGCTGAAGAGTAGTCAATAAATAAAATAAAGACTTACATAATGGCCGGATTTCTCCTGAAGAAGTAATTAGTAGGAGTGTGTAGAAGGCAGAAAGCCACAAAGCCAAAGGTAACCAGCAGCTGCATCATGAGGATGGCGTATACCTGAAATCATAGTTAACAAATACATACAAATACATTATAATCAACTAATTAAAATATTCAACATACAAATTTATAATTTTTGAAATAAAATAAACTATAAATTTGTGTGTTTTGTGTGTGTCAACACACAAATTTATAGTTTATTTATTTTATTTTAACGCCCATAGGGTTTTTACATATAATGCAGTACATGTTTTTTTAAAATTACAATAAAAAACAAAGAGTTGACAAAATATCGGTAACATAAAATATAAGTAACAAAATATAGGTTACATAAAATATAAGGCTGGCTTTACATTCGTAAGTTTTTTCTCGTAATTCGCTTGTGTAAGCGATTTATGGCCAAATTACCAATGTAAACGACAACAGAAGTCACTTAATGTAATTTAAAGCAAGTTACAGAACTTGTTCTTACGGAAGTTTTTTGATAGGTCTAATTTCCAGCCCTTTCACTGCTTATAATATCAGTTTGAAAAGCTGAAGGACTTTCTGTAAGAAATAGTACCAAAATGCGCCGTTGCGAAATGTCAAAAATCAAAAGACAATTGTTTTTATTGGATTTTTTCTAATAAAACTAGTATTTATTTCCACTTTAAAATTACGTATTTGAATACGAAGTCAGTAGCTGTCATTCGGATAAAATTAAAGAAATCCATTAATTGTCACCTCTGACGGCACAAAGTGCATGGAGAATTATTTAATTAAAGCCAAATTCTATTTCAGCACTTTATTTGGGCCTTTTCGTCTTTATTGACTAAATTGGGTAAATTTGACAGTAGCAGGTCGTTGTTGAAAGGAAGCCCATCTTACCGCAAATAAATTTACAGATGTAAACGGTCACATGAGCAGTTACACAGGTCGAACTTCTGAAAAACTTCCGTGATCATTAATTACCACAAGTCAGATGCATACATAAACGCTCCTGTGAGTAACCTGTCAAAATCTTACGTAATCCGTTAATTTTAATTACGAGTGCAAAGCTAGCCTTAGAGTTGACACAAAGTAGATAACATGGAATATAAGTGTAAAAATAGATACTTTGCCAATATCCTCCAAATCAACAATTATAAAAAAATATTTAAAATTGGTATTCACAATAATTTATAAAATAGGTAGAAATAGTTGGCACATACGGTGTTGAAGTTTGCCAAGTTTAAAGTGTTGTCAAATACATCCATATTGTTTAAGTATTTGTTACCGAGACTGTGTAAATGTTGTATTGGGGAATGCAAACTATAGTTGGAATGAGATGTATGTATATAAAATGTTAATATTTGTCCATTTGTTCGTATAGCTAATCTATCTAATTTGTAGCTAGGTACCTACCATTATCTTTGTTTATTTTTGCTGCTTTTCAGTTGGAATTATATGCTTTGTACTGTGTTATTATTGAATACTAGTCTGTAAATAAATGTATTCATTAATCTCACCTTGCGTATGAACGCCAATCGAATGGACTTATCGCTGAAATCAAACCCCTTCACCTCGCCTGCTTCCAAGTCCGATCCGGCCCCGTACATGGGGGCATAGGCCCCGCCCGGAGGCACGGCGTCGGGTGGGGGGGCGTAACCTCCGGCGGGAGGTGCGTGGACCGGGGCCGGCGGCACATTCACCGGGTCAAAGCCGTTGATGAACAGAACCCCGCCTGGCGGGGGGATGAACCCCACGTTGGGGGGCAGGTTGTCCATGAGGGGCTGCTTGCCCTCATTGCCAGAAGTACTGTCACCACCCTGGAATTTAAGTAAGTCAGGATTAAAGACATATAATTTGGTAAATAAGCATGTAAATCGATGTATCAGATGTGTAAAATAAAAACACGTTAATTAGTAAGGGGGTTAGTAGGTAAGGATGCAATCGACTTATTGTGAGTGACAGTCCTGGATTTGTCAATAGGCCGTATAGGTGAGTTACAAGTGAGTAATTATGATAGGTGGCACAACTTCTAAGAAGGAGGAAGGGGCGGCGTAAATGAAGTGGCCTATACTGATGAAAAGTATAAATGAAATAATACAGTACTGAGTCTACGGAGATGACATTCAGAAAACTTTTAATGGTTACAGACTACATGCTTACAAACCAAAAATTATGTGAACATGAACACAATGAAGTGCGATTTACAAGGTCTCCAAATGAAAAGATTTACTGACTAAGAGTTAAAATATTTTATATCAATAACCACCGGAGAACCAGGTGCCACAGAGTTGGTGGATAACTTTCACACTTGAATGCCAGATAATCAGGGGGAACTGAGATAATGTTTTCACCAATAATAAATATATGACAGTCAACATGGGCGTAGGCACGGTGGGGCAAGGTGAGGCTCCCACCCTGGCTGACCTCTACGATTGTCGACTGAGTCGCATTTTCAGACTTACAGTATATGCTCGATGGCAGTCAACATTTCCAATGAAATTAGCAATAGTGGAAATGTCAACAGTTAGATTAATTATTTTATATCAGCGGTATGTGGTACGCGCACCCCTTAGGGCACGCAAAGCAAAAATTGGGGTATGCAGTATCGTGGCACGAATGTAGGTTTGTTCAATTTCACATGTAGAATCACTGGTTAAAAATGCCCGAAGTTGTGTTACACTCTGTATGAAATTGCATTAATTGTATTTGTGTGATTTGATTGTTAAATTCGTGTGAAAACGAAAATTTAAAAAAATTATAAATGAAACATTTATTTCATTACACATGTACAAGTTGTGTTACACTCTGTATGAAATTGCATTAATTGTATTTGTGTGATTTGATTGTTAAATTCGTGTGAAAACGAAAATTTAAAAAAATTATAAATGAAACATTTATTTCATTACACATGTACACAAGATGGATAGAGGGTACAGGGTAAAACAAATTTGTGGTAAGAGTCAAGGGGTACGCAGACTCAAAAAGGTTGATCACCGCTGTTTTATATGATCGCATTTGTAAATTAGGTGGATGTTTATTTTAGGCAAATTCTGTTATGCATTACATATCAAGATGTTCTTTATGGAATTCTCTGCTTGTTTAACCCCTCAGGCTAATTTGTTCATTTTTGGGAACAGCACATGTAGGTCTCACAGAAATCTTTTGTCTATCCCTCCCTTACTGACATGGTGGTAATAAAAATGATCTAGACAGAGTTAGAAACTACGTTTTATATTCAAATGTAAAAGTTAACAAAAAAAAAATAAAAGAACCTCTTTGAAATCAAAGTTCCATTGACTAATGAAATAATATAGTTCTTCAAACACAGCAAACTTATTTTGTGGCACCATTTTAATTCAAAATTAATAGTATAGTTAGTTTTTACCACTTTTATTTTATTTTATAAAAGTGATAAAAATGGTAAAAACTAAGTATATTATTAATTTTGAAATAATATAGTTTGTAATATTATGAATACATACTACCTACCGGATTTGGGTATCCAGCCATGGGGTTCACAAACCCCGGGGGTCCAGGGTACCCCGTCTGGTGTTGGGGAGAATTCCCCGGCTGTGGGGGGTACCCTGGCTGTGAGGGGTACCCAGACTGCTGCGGAGGGTAAACAGGCTGCTGCGGGGGGTAACTAGGCTGTTGCGGAGAATAGCCCGGCAGCTGCGGAGGAACTGTGGGATGTGGCGACCCATCATTTTGCAGTGGGACATATCCCGGGGTGTTGGAGTGCAGACCCAGTTGGCCTGACGCTAAACACGAATAAACATTTAATTAAAGTATTATTGGTAAAAAAAAAGCTAACGGGTGTCACTGTTCAATGAACACTCCTGCAACTCATAAACATACAAAAATATATATATTCAAATATTCCACAAGAACTTGATAAAATACCCTACTCTACTGCAGCATGCCTAGGTACAACTACATTGCCCATTCCCCAATACACTGAAAGCAATACGGGAAACCAATAGGTAATAATGACATGTTTAACCCATTGGCCACAGAATTAATGGATTAAGAAATTGTCCCTCACCACTGAGTTAATTTTGTACCAAAAATTGAAAACCTGCATTGGTGTACCAAATCTATTGTAACATTTAAAATTTAAACCATATATTCAAATGAATTAATTTCTTTAAATTTGTTTACATATTGGATTAAGGTAAAGAAAAAACAACATAAAAATTTAAATATGTGTAAATAAGGAATCAAATATAACATTTTCTTTTCTCTAAGTTTTTTTCACAATTTTAATGATAAAATATTCATAAAACATACAAGGGACCATCCATAAATTACGTCATACGAATTTCAAGCTTTTTTCAACCCCCCCCCCCCCCCGTCCCTGTCACACATCGTCACATTTGTGAGACCCCCTCCCCCCTAGTGTGACGTCACATATTTTGCAATTTTACATCAATTTTTTTTGTATTTTAATAATTTTGATTTTTAGATGTGACGTGACAGAGCTGATGACCCCCCCATACCCCTTGTCACACTTCTCTACTCCCCCCCCCCCCCTTAAGGTGTGACATAATTTATGGATGGCTCCTTATTCATTAATCAAACATTAATAATTTTTGTTTTTTTTACATAAATATACACTAATAACTAAAAATATTAATTTGGTATGATAGTTCTCAAAGCCACTGCCACAGAACCACCACCACTCGCCATTTTGAAGAAATTAAATGGCAGCTGGTTGCTTCAAACATATTTATTTATTGTTTGAAACATTTACAGAGTGTTAACAATTATTACAATAATAGAATTGCCGTTGGTATATTACATAGATAGTAACACTCCAATTAGAAATATTCACAGCATGAGTAATCAATGTTAGGTTGTTACTAGACGGAAATGCTTGTAGTGATAACAGAAATAATGATAATCAAAATGAAATATAAAACAAAGTAGTGTCAAATATAATACCCTGGAGAGGAAGAGAAAAAGAAAGAAAGGGTATGACAATAAAGCAGCTACATAACTGTTCTTCACGAAGTGTCATGGTAGGAGTTCGATAAATTTGTTTTTTGAAATATGTGAGATTGTTTGCGTAGATATCTATATGGTCACATTCAATAGTATTATATAGACGAAACATTCGAGACAGTGGATTGAAGTATGCAATATTGTTATTAAATAATTCTAGATGGAATATATTATGACTCCTTAAATTACATCTATTAGGAACTTCAATATGAATATTGCTCAGTCAATGAGTGGAAAAAAAGAATTATATCAAGGAAAAAAACTGAAGAAACATTTTTGTAATAATACGAAATGAATGCTTCATTACCTACAGAGCTTTTGGCCTTAAAAATTTTATTCAAAGATGTCACGGTTATGCTCATTCTTTGTTTTTTGGCCGACTTACTCTGGCCCGTCTGTAAGCTGGGGTTTTTGCTTAAGTACCTGATGTGCACACCCGGTTCAGAGCCGTGGTTTGGGGCCAATGGGTTAACATTAATTTGGTGAATTTTTCGGACCGTATTAATTACTTCTTTCAAACCTAGTCCTTAACTTTGTTATTTTTCTGAAAACCTACGTGACCACTGTATTTTTCATTATTTTCATTTCTTGTAATTTTTATCAATTGTAATTTTATTATTTCTTTTTTCATATTCAAAATCATTATTAATCACATTAAGAGGCCACATTATCAATCATACACGTTCTTTTTCATACAAAACCGAAATTGATATCTGAGGCCAAAATACCTGAATAATTCTTACTTAACCACCTCGGGTATTTTGCCATTGTGCAAGTTTTTTTGTCTTAAATGAAATGTCAGATTTATAAAAACTTTTTGTTATAAATCTGACATTTACAAACAAATAAATATTAACATTTGTAAACATAAAAAAATGGTAAAAATGACTCACTTGACGTTTTTATGTGAAAACGGTACTAAAATTATGGATTATGTAAAAAAAATCCACTTATTCTATCGTATAAATCAGAGGTTCCCAAACTTTTTTTCTCGTGGACCACTTTCAAAATTTTACTGGTTTCGGTGGACCCCCTGCTGCAACATTTCAACCATATTCCCAAAACTCGACACGCGTTGTACCGAACATTGAATATAACGCTCGAGTTGTGGTCTGTCACAACGGGAGGGGGGGGGGGGGGGGTAATGTGATATGAGATGGGGGGGCGGGATGGGATATGGGCACGGGATGGGTCTCATTGCCTATCTGCCTACATTGACAGGTAAAGCCAAGCCAACATTTTTTTCCTTACTATCGAAACCAGCAGGCTTATTCTCTATCTTTTGTGGGATCGTTATCGAGATAACGGACGTGATCTCCTGACAGATTTGTTTGATTTATTTGCTCTTTCTATGTACAGCGTACATTAAATGAATAAATAATCATGCATTCTTGTAGGAATTCATGTTTAAAACGATCTAAACTAAAATATGTTACAGTAAATATGTAAAAATCACACAAATCTGACAAGAGATCACGTCCGTTATCTCGATAACGATCCCATAAAAGATAGAGAATAAGCCTGCAGATAAATTTTCATGGACCCCCACTTACAACTTGTGGACCCCCATTTTTTAATCACGTCTGCGTGGACCCCCATCGAGTCTCCCGTGGACCCCTGGGGGTCCACCTGGAACACTTTGGGAATCACTGGTATAAATGTATAATAAACAATTTTGTCATCTCACTTTTATACTATTTTATACAAGAATATTTAATAAAAAATTAACAACGTCTAACTATGCGTAGACAATTTGGAAGGTGAAAACTGTTTCTACAAAATAAGTCTTTTTTATGTATTTCACAAAACATGCTTATTGTACTTGACCGCATTGTTATATTGTCAGCGCCCTTGAGATGATTTTTCATAAAAATGGCGCTTTATAAATTAGCCAAATATTAAATATTAAACAAGCTTAGAGGTTGGATTGGTTAAATCAAAAGGTGTGGCAAATATGTGCTACTTTATTTATTGGCATTTCAAATTATAAAATAAAATCCATATTTGAAATGTGTACTTCTTTTCTTTAAATTTGATATTTTAGAGTTGAATTTAGTGATTTTTCGAAGGTCTGCGTTTTTTTTTAGCTAACATGCAATTATCAAATCCCACAATTACAATATGTCGTGATTTTTCACTGGTCTGCGCTAGTGTACAATGAAAGCAAACATTCAATGATGAATGTAATGATTCTAAGCTACAGCGTGCAGAAGTCGGAGCCGCAGTAGAAATGTGTTTATGAAAGGAGATATAAATAGATAAAGCACAAATACTAAGAATTTTGGCTGCTTAAAGTTTTATCAACAATACAATGATAAACACAACTTGAGTCTGCACAATGCTATCTTAGCTTTTTCATCCAATTCCCAGTGAAGATTAAAAGCTGGTTCACATTACGCTATCAAATATAAAAGATCATAGCACGCCAAATAACGCTCTCTATACAATCCCTTCAGACCGTTCACACCTAAGCGTTTTTAAGCGCAGATCAATCATAGACAATACACGTCTCAGACGTAACCGCTCCAGACGCGATATCCTAGAAGATAACTCTCCCCTTCTCCGACTAAAACAGGAGAGGAGGTCATTGTAATTACGGAGCTGCCTAGACCCGTGGATGACAGATGTCAAGTTGACAGATTTCAGTACAAAAAATATGCTTTCCGTTGCCGCTCCCTAATTCGACTGACCGGAAGAAATATTTGATAGCCTCGTGTGAAAGGACAAAAGATAAGCGCTCGCGAATCAACAGATATCTGCCCGCAGATTTATAGCGTAATATGAACCAGCTTTAATATTATAAACACGGCGCCACTTTTTGTATGATACATACTTTTGTGGCATTACGGTGTAAGGTTGAGTTGTTTAAAACTCTGTCAATTTGATGAGTTTGAAATACTCCAACCTAAATAATTAATCCGTGTTGAAAAATGTAAGTCAATTTGTAGTATTTTGACATTTTTACTGACAGCTTTAGACAATGTGAACTTTTGATTTATTGGATTAGTCTTCGCCCCGAATAGCAGAATGACTATTAACACATTGTGATCGGGCAGTTTTCGGCCGCGTATCGTGCTGGTAACGGGTGATTTTTCGCGTAATTTCGCGCTAACGTAGACCTCTAGAAAAATTGCGATAACTTCAAAAATATTTGTTTGATTTCAATAATTCTTTTTGCAAATTATTTATTTTATTTCATTTTATTTTATTATATTTAGAAATGTATTCTTTATCGTTAAACTAGTGCAGAATTTCACATAAAGCAGGAAAGTTATGAAAAAATTAATATTTACACTACCTCGGTACCTACCGTACACCCCATCTATTGTTCTCAAAAGGTTTTTACCTGCATGGCTACAACCCTACAGAGGCTATATAGCGAAAACTCAAGTATATTGGAACCCGCATTTTAACGTGACCCGCGCTCCACTAACAATCTATCAAAAACGTATAAATACGTGTTCCGCTCTCTAGCATTAATTTGCTAAACACGTATTAATACGTGATCAGATTACAATGTGTTAAAGTATCAGAAAAATTAACGAAAAAAAGATTTATGAAGAAAATTCATTTTCTCATATATTTTGTACGGAACGGCTTTTTTAGAATTCACTCGCATTTCAATATTATACTCACAATATTGCTGTGGCTCTTTCAAAAGGTGAGACACACGATTTGCGTAGGTATGTTCCCTCCAAAGAAAAAGAGTCATCATTTTCTTGCATCTCTCTCCCACGCCGCACCGTTGAGTCCCTGTGGTAGACCCCTACCAATACTTCTTGCCGTGATGATAATTTTGAAAGTATCGAACAGCATTAATACGGTAACGTCTGTGTGGTTGAATTTCAGAACCCAGTTTTGATTTTGATTTTTTTTCTTACATGAGCTCCACACAGGAGGCCCTGAGGAAAATTATTTCCCTATGGAAAGGGCCTATGTCATCTTTGGGGATGCTGTGTGGAGGGTTTTTTAAAGGAAAGGAAGGGGAGGAGAGTTCTGGGAAGGAAAAGGGTTTAAGGGGTGGTTAGGAATCTGGGGTTCAGTGTGTCCTGGTCATCCGCCTCCAAGATCTAGACAAACCTCACCCCATGAACCCGGGCACCCCTTCTAAATCACCAAACGTAGCGAACCACTTGAAGTGACGTATGGCAGAGGTGTTGGTCACCCAATAAAGGTTCCCGGGGCGGCGGTACCCATTCCCGCAAATTGAGTGCATGTTGACGCCACACCGTACGCGTTCCGCCCCAAATAGCATCTGTGTGGGTGGAATTTTAAGCAAAGCTACTGTTTTAATTCGATTTTTAATTCAAGAATTCGTCACAAGATGTGTCTACTTCCGTCGGTAGGACGCATATGTACGTGCCCCCACTAGGTATAAGATCTACTTTTTTGTGAATCTGGAGTATCTCATTGACATGTGACATCATTGCCCGTTCTGGTTACTTTGTCCCGGTGATTAGCCATCACTGGTTGACAGTTGATACGAGGAACGGGCTAATTTTTTAAAGGTTTGACAGTAATACTCAGTTGCTTCAAGCGGCTGAATATTATATATGACATCATCGCCCATCCCGGTTACTTTTTCTAGGTGACTAAGCCATCACTGGTTGACAGTAGATACGAGGAACGGGCTAATTTTGGAACCAGTTCGTATTGAATTTATAAAATGGTCACCAACCCTAACCGGGCGAAGCCGAACAAAAAAGCCGCACTATATAACTATATTCCATTAGCAATAAAAACCTGTAAATAATTCCATTAGCAGTTAAAAACCCGCTCCGCAGGTTTTTAACTGCTAATGGAATATAGTTACAAGGATAATATTTAAGTGATAGTAAATTCCAAAAATTAAAAAAAAAACATTAAATGTCAATACGCTGATTGTTTTGCTTTTAAACTATAATGCTGTCCCTATTTCTTACAGGGAGCCGGTGGTCTAGGATAATTTTTTTTTTCGATATTTCGATAAGAATATACTGTAAAATTTTTGTAATGGTATTGACAATATTTAAAGTTCTACAGCCTATTTAGCAGGTCAGCACAGAAACAGGGAAAAAGGGCCGGGCGAAACTTCAAACTCATTTATTTCAAAACTACTTTTTTCTGCATGGTGTGAGGCAAAAAAAAAAAACTACTCAGCCGATTCGTCTCAAATTTAACTACGTTATTCCGTACACCAGGGGCGAGATGGGATGTTTTGTGTCGAATGCAATCTCTACGGGGAGGGGCAAATCAGGATACGGAGATATTTTTGTGATTCGGGGAGGGGCCAAATGGGATACTAAAAAGGTGTCGGCCTGGTTTTATGAACTCGCGGGAATATGTATGGGAGAACACGGTCTCATTGTTGTTTTCTTTCCTTTTGAAAGTTCGTTACAATCAGACGGACATGTCGGGAAAATTCCTGTCATCTGGTAAGCCCAACTGCATGGGACATCACAAAGCTGTTTCTCTACAACCCGCCCCTTAAGATGTGACGTAATTTATGGATGGCCCCTAATGCCAGAAGATGGCGTTGTGAGCATTATCCTTTGACAATTGCTTAATTAAGTAATTTTGAATTGTAATTGCTTCAATAAGTAATTTACAATGCAATGAATTTAATTCAGCTAAGGGGCCATCCATAAATTACGTCACACCTTAAGTGGGGGGGGGGGGGGGGGGGGGGTGTAGAGAAATGTGACAAGGGGTATGGATGGCTCCTAATAAGTTAACACAACATTTATTGATTCCTAAGGCGGTGTTCGCGGGGTCAGCTAGTAGATAACTTTCTGGTTTATAAATGTTTCTGTTTTGAAAATACAATTAAAAATACTAAACAAATATCTGTCTTGGAAATCCCCCCAAAGTTAAAAACAAAATCATCACACCATCAGCAGTGATTTAAGTTTTTGTAATGTTAATATTTAAAAACGAATGTTTATTTGTTTATGCCTTACGCGGTCCCTACCCATTCATCCGATTGTGATGAAACTTTGGTGATAGGGACAAACAAATAAACATTCATTTTTATATATTTAGATTACAAACTTGAACCACTGCTGATGGTGTGATGATTTTGTTTCTGGCTCTTGGGGGGTTATAATTATCTTTGCTTTCACCGCAAAACCGCTTATCACACTTTATCAGTAGGAAAAAAAAAACATTGCTAAAAGTTATTAAAGACACTTTTTACAATAAATATTGTCCATTACATTCAAAGATATTGAAATATAAGAGATGTGTTATCAGCAGTTTTTACTGGGTGGGACTGTGTTTCCTGGCGTCGCCGATATTGTTAACCAATACTACTGCACACCTTAAAAAAATCAACTAAATGAACGAATTCTTTCCGTATTCAAACTGAATTGTTAACCAATACTACTGCACACCTTAAAAAATTCAACTAAATGAATGAATTATTTCCGTGTTCAAACTGAATTGTTAACCAATACTACTGCACACCTTCAAAAATTCAACTAAATGAATGAATTATTTCCACATTCAAACTATATTGTTAACCAATACTACTGCACACCTTAAAAAAATCAACTAAATGAATGAATTATTTCCGTATTCAAACTATTTTGTTAACCAATACTACTGCACACCTTCAAAAATTCAACTAAATGAATGAATTATTTCCGTATTTAAACTATATTGTTAACCAATACTACTGCACACCTTAAAAAAATCAACTAAATGAACAAACTCTTTCTGTATTCAAACTAGGTATGCCCATTAGACGTTGGTCCGCCGACGGTTGGGCGGCCATCATAGCATATCCCTTGCTTAATAATACTTTAACCAATATCTTTTATTAAATTATTATATGCATATTCTGAGAAGTGGTTTTTCTGTGGAAGTGACTTTACACTGACAAAACAGGAAAAATTATCACATAATTGACTATTATTATAAAAAATATGTACTTACATACTGGAATATTTAAACAAAGGTAGTTTAATTATACTTTGCAAAATACTTTCATTGAATTTCCCTGAATGGTATATGGCTAGAAATGGCATTAGCCGCGTTTTGTGACCAGGTCTAAATAGCCAGGTACTACCCAACCTTTCTCTTCCATTCCCTACACCCTTCAGTCTCACAACATACCCCAATCGGAGATGCCATAATCCCACAAGCTCCGGACAGCTGGAAGCAGCTGGGACTCTTGTGCGGTGTTCGTATAAAATTATTTACCCGCTGTGAGCATCGAATTCGACATACCCGAATGTTAATTTAGAGTCCTACCCACCAGGTTATCGACCACATCAAAATAACTACCTCTAATCAAATGAATATATTTACAGCAAACATATCCATTAGGAACATTGATATACCTTGGGTATTTTTAATGGCTAGAATCCACAGAATACTAAAACACATGCAAGTTTCCCAACTAATGTCGCTAGCAGGAATAAGGCGGTAAACACAAAGGTCTTAAAGTCAGTTAATGGACCGAACAGGATGACCGTAATAAATGATGGGCAAAATTCAGTTTCACGACACAGCGGAAAAAAAAGAATATTGTCGGCAATGACAAACTAAATGCGACCCTACATTGCAAACTAATAAAACGCACCCCGACAGTCACCGAGCCGGGCGAGGGGCAATAAACCCTTTCCTTTGAACCGCGGGCCGCCGCGACCATAGGAATATTCCAAGGAAGAAGAAGGAAACAACGAGAAAGAATTTCACCACCGTAATGAGTCACCGCTCGCCACTCCCCCAGAGCGCTGCCCTCTCCGCCCTTTCGGAGTGGGTTCTAAACCGCGTGAACTGAACTACCCCGACCAGGGGGGTTGCAGACTCTTCGGTGGCAGTCCAACCGGGGCTCCGCCAACGTCCGCCAACTCGCGCGACCTCCCGCCCAGAGATCAGAGTCACCGCCAAAATTTCCGCCCAGGAAGCTGGCCCTCCGCCCTACGGAGTTCAGTTCAAAAGACCGTATCTTATCTTTTCACGATGCATCAGTGAATTATATGCAAGTGCCTAGTGACTGTGTATACACGAGGAGCCAAAGACCATCATCATAAATAAGGAAAGTGACTGAAAATATTACCAAATTAACCGTCGAAGTGAGCAGACTCTGTAGAGCAGACAATTAAAGACTTATACCGTGGAATTAAGCAAACAGACTTTCTAATTTTAAGACTATTAATAAGTACCTAGTAATAAGACAAACATTTGGTGAATAATTAACACCTGCCTTTATATATTATTAGAATAAATGTGTCATTTTTTTTAACCAGTAGTTTTTTTTAATTGTTCCTCCTTAATTTGAATTTAATGGTTAAGTTTGAACCCGCCATTACATATCCCCAGTTACTTTTGTAAGGTTAGATTAGCAATTAATATAATAAAAACTGACAGCGCCCAAATACCACAAGATAAAAAATAATGTAAATCAAATTCCTACATCAATACACTCTACAGTTAATAAGAAGAACAAAGAGATAGAAAGAAAGAAGCGTGCTTATTAAGTAAGAAAATGGCCATGCAATTACGGAGTTAACCTGGAAAGAACATACCGTCCATAGCTCTGCGTTCTAGGGAGCCGATTCCTCGAGAAGTTATCTCTTGTTATGCTGCCACAAAAAAAGAAGAATCAATACAAAATATGTACTATGACTTTATACTTACAGGTTTTTCCGAAGAGTTTTTTCATTGCAAATCTTTTGCATAAATTAATATCAGATATGAAAGAGACCGTACCAGGAAAATCAACAATAAAACTTTACAGTGTATACTGCACAGACGTCAGATATGAATATCGTTATTGCCATTGGGCAAAATAATCCAATGTTTATATTGTCTATGTGTTGAGAACAGGGTGTTTCAGCAATTCATAAAAATGTTAAAATATGTATAAATGGACAATTTTTTTTGGATTGAAACTAAAGTTTTGGATTCTAAGACTTCACTGAAAAATATAATTTAACCCATTGGCCACATAATTAATTTTGTACCAAAAATTGAAAACCTGCATTGGTGTACTAAATCTATTGTAACTTTTGAACCATATATTCAAATGAATTAATTTCTTTAAATTTGTTTACATATTGGATTAAGGTAAAGAAAAACATAAAAATCATTTTTTTTTATATTAAAACATGTGTAAGTAAGGATACAAATATAACCTTCACTTTTTTTGGAAGTTGTTTTTTTTCATATTTTTATTCATAAAGTTACAGAAAACATAATATTCATAAATCGAACATTAATAATTTTTGTTTTTTACATACATTTATACTAATAACTAAGGATGGGGTTGTTTCAAAAAATTTGACGAATTCGTCAAATATTTGACGTTAATTTTCACGTTCTGTGTAAGTTCTATTCAAGTTCTGTGATGATTTCAGTTTTGTGAAGCAGTTGGCCTATGATGATAAAATAACAGAACTCGAATAGAACTTACACAGAACGTGAAAATTAACTTCAAATATTTGATGAACTCATCAAATTTTTTGAAACAACCCGTCCTTATAAAATAATTTGGTGATGATAGTCCCCAAAGCAATCAGGGACGTGCAGGGTCACTGCCAAAAGCCTAGAACCATCCGCAATTTTGAAGGAAGCTAAATGGCGGCTGGCTGCTTACAAAACTTGGAACGCAAATATCAGGGAAAAAATATAAGAAACATATTATTGCTAATTCTACGAAATGAATGATTAATTACCTACAGAGCGTTCTGTATTTAAAATTTTATTAAAAAATGTCGCTGTCGTGCTCGTTTTCTGTTTTTTGGCGGACCTACTCTAACCCGGCAGGCTGCCGGGGTTTGTGGCCAATGGGTTAATAATCCAAAAAAGAAAGTTGAAACTAAATTGTCATTTTCGTATTGAAAAAAAGAAAGACAATAAATTAAAATTCATATAAAAAGCAATATTCTTTTTTTTTTAAAAAGAAAGACAAACATTCCCGGGTTACGAATAACTCAACAATGTTTGAAAATCTCTCACTACCACCACAGTAAGTCGAAAATGTTGTTTTTTTTTTTTTACATTAACTACACACAGGAGGCCTTGAGGAAAATAATTCCCCTCAGGGCCTATGTCATCTGGGATGCTGTGTGGAGGGTCTTTTTGAGGAGAGGAAGGAATGAACATTGGTCTTGAAGAGACCCATGTTGTAGGAGGGAGGAAACACAGATGCCGGCAAATCGTTCCATAGCCGAGCTGTTGAACTCAAGAACGAGTCGAAAAAACGACCCGTTCTCATGTGACAAATGTCAACCGTGTATATATGTTGGGCGCGCGTTTGGCGTGTCTCCCGACTATGCACCGGTGCCGAAGGGATCAATGACGCTAGTTCCTCAGAGCATCTTCCATTGAAATACCGGTAGAACATGGATAGTATTCCCACCCGACGCCTGTGCTCTAAAGATTGCAACCCGTTCGTTAAGATGGGAGAATCTATCAAACGGACCGCCCGTCTCTGCACAGAGTCGAGGGTATTTTTCAAGTATTTTGGAGCTCCAGACCAGAGGTGGCTGCCAAATTCAACCGTGGGGCGCACTTGCGATTTGTACAGGGTAAGCAGTTGTGTACTATTAAAGTATCTGCGGGCCCTGTACGGTACGCTCAGTTTTTGAGAAGCTAACTTTACTCTGGCTTCGATGGAGCCCCCATACCTGAGCTGGTCACTTATAGTTACACCAAGCATATCAATGTTTGAGTCGTTTGTCGAAAATGTTGTTTGATGGAGGACTTAGCCAGCCAAGGAATCGAACAAGTAACGCCCGGGTGGGACCCAAACGCAATGCCTATTCAACCACTGACCGGTCTATGATGCCTTATCTTATTGTTGTCAGTTAAACGTACTAAATAGTAGGGCGAAATAGCTATAAAAAACTCAACCGTCTCAGTGACAGTCTTTTGTATTTGTTTAGTGATAAATTAAAGATGTTCACTGACTCAGCATAATTATTACCCTCCAATAGTTTTCTGGGCAGTACATAGGCAGAGGAATACATATGGTAGTTAGATCCAGAATTTCTGCACTGAAATAAATCTTGACTTCTAGTATTACAGTGGAATCCAAAAGCTTATCAATGCAAGCAATTCTGGACTATAAAATGCATCATATCATTTTAAAGTAATGTTTCTTAACTGTATTGAAAGAATCACCCACTTTAAAACAGTAAAATTATCCAGCCCTCCTCCCCCCCCCCTCCCCACTCATACTGATCTTGCTTCGTATCAATACATACGTAAGAAGTGTCGAGCTTCGGACGGTACAAAACTTTCACTCGTAATTTATACAATATTACAATGACATTGAGTATTATGCCTCAGTTTAAGTTTTTGTGCGTTAAAGAAGTTTATTAATTGAATTGAATTTCAAAAATCAGAGCGCCTAAAGAAAGTGTGTCGGTATGTCAGTGTGCGTAGCTCGTGAATGAGCTTATTTTCTATATTGATACAACACCTAATCGAACTTCTGCAAAAGCAGAAAATTTCAAAATGGCCCGCCAGACCTCCAAAATGGCGCTGGCACCCCGGTTAAGAATCACTGTTTTCAAGAGTTTTATAGTTTAAAAACCAAATTGTTGGAATATCCATTTTTTAATTTAAAAACGTTTTTTATATTTTATTCTACATGATTGCTTTGTAAATCATCACGTTTTATAATGTAATATTATTAATATTGTAAAATATTATTTTTTAAATGTAGAGAAACTGCACAATTTTTCCCTGTAACCCTGTAACATAAATTCTATTGGTTTGCGATATTTATCATTTTTCTCAGAAAATGAAAAGGAAGGAGGAAAATTAATGCTAAACGTAAGTACAAATTTCTGCAATGCAGTTTTGACACTTCATTCTCATTTAATTGATATATAAGTGCATGTCCTGTGCATCGTCCTACCACATGACATAAAATCAAATGAGAATTCTGTGTTTGTTCTACCGGTATTTTAATTGAAGGTGCTCTGAAGAACTGGCACCAATGTTAACATTAGCAGAGACGCACCCAATATGCAAAGTCCAAAAATGTAAATGGACCGATTGCAATCGTAGGAATTTTAATCTGGTGTGCTGCCACATCAACGATCTCGTTGAATGTGCACCAATTCATTGCCACGCTGATGACAGTACAGTTCAACAAGATTATCTCTTTGACAAGCCCCCTTCCACTTATGATGGAAAGATTTGAGACAAGTTGACCACCACCTCGAGAAGGTTCTTGCATGGGGTAAGGTCAACCTGGTCAGTTTCGACGTCTCAAAAAGCCAAACATGTCTGATTTCGGCAAAGAGGGAGAACAGTGACTGTCTGGCGCAATTTGATGGGAGCACTCTCCC
Source organism: Glyphotaelius pellucidus (assembly GCA_936435175.1). Classification (NCBI taxonomy): domain Eukaryota; kingdom Metazoa; phylum Arthropoda; class Insecta; order Trichoptera; family Limnephilidae; genus Glyphotaelius; species Glyphotaelius pellucidus. The sequence continues at coordinate 4,618,958 of OW386544.1, read as the reverse complement.
CAATAAAGACTCCATGGAAATGCTCGGAGTAAGTACATCAGACCAGCTCAAGTATTGTGGCTCCATAGAAGCCCGGGTAAATCTGGCTTCTAAGAAACCGGGCTAGAAGATTACTCAAGCTGCTAACCGTGTAAAAATCTCAAGTCCACCCAACAAATGAATGTGGGAGTCAGTTCTGGGCTGGAGCCCCAAAATACTTGATAAATCATCTTGATTCTGCGCAAAGGGTGGTCTGTCTGGTTGACAATCTAAGAGACCGATTGCCTTCTCTAATGTATAGATACAATGTGGGCTGATTCTGTTCTACGGGTTTTCAATGGAGCCTGCTTCGAAGGAGCTAGCAGCATTGATCCCCGGTGCACCGGTCCACGTGCATGAAACTCGAAGGACCCAAGCGGAACACACGTTCACAGTTTGCTTTATGAGAATGGATCGATTCTTCAGTAATTCGGCTCATATGTGGAAAGAGCTACCAGCATCCGTTTTTCCTCCTTAATGTAATACAAGCCTCTCCAAGACCCACAATAATAAATCCATTCCTAATTCCCCTACCATAACCCGCCTTGCTGCCCAACAGTGTATACAGGCAGGGGTGCTCTTGTTAGGTATGTCATATAAAAAAATGATAAAAATGCAATATTTTGAATTCACTTGGATGTAAACGGTTGGCTTTTATGGTAATTGTTGAATCAAAGTTTTATTTCAACAAAATATTCGTATTAAGCGTGGCCAGCGATCCTAAGAGCATCCCTAAGAATTTATGCATCAACCATTATATGAATCATAACATTTAGTGTTAGTGTTTATGCAGCACTTCTCAGAACGATTCCAATCCACTTCGCACTTAGCAGTCGCGGTGACACGCAGACTATCATGTATTTTCTCAAATCGACAACCAATCACATAAAACTTTGTTAGAACTTTACCATAATTTTTAGTAAATTACCCTGTGTTTCATTTTAAAATCTTAAAATTTACCTAGCTGCCGATTTAGCACAACAAAACATAATGGCACTAGAAAAATATGCAATGTTATAAATTAATAAAGAAAATGTCTTTAGGAACCCCTTTCAAGTATTTGATATTAGTTTCTGAAACAAGTTACCTACTAATTTCACGATGTTGTGACTTATTACGCGGATGTTGTTTGCTCTATTTCACTTGACACTGTGTCTATTTCTAACCGGCTCGATAAGATTTACATGAACTAATTAATGCGCACAATATTGTGCTAAAAATAATTCAAACTTACCTTTTGAGTAGCTGCGCTTTCCAGCTGTTTTAACCAGGCGATTAATCAATGGCGGCCACCGAAACTGAATTATTGAAATTCACCATACAGAAATTACAGCCGACAGACGGAAATAAACAAAAACATCCGCAAACATGCGCAAACATCTATAATCTATAGATTACACACAGAAGTATAGAGTATAGATGGATTTTAGTGGGTTTGTCTTGTGTCTTGTGTATCTTGCCGAATAAATCCCTTGTTGTCTATGAAAGAAGTGAGTACGGTGTAGGCCGGCCGCATACATTAGATTTTGCTTTGCGGTTGTCTGATCAGACAATCGGATCGGATAGACACCGCGCATTCGTGCGTCCGTTTTTTTTGGTCTCAGTCTCTAATGATCTGTCTACCGAAACACTACAATCAGCACAAAGTATAATCTAAGGCGCAATTTATTTATTTACAGACTTTCTCCCACGTCAAGTCATTTATTTCCCTAGCATGCTAATCTATTAACCTTACGTTTTATAATTCTTATTTATTGTATCAAGTTAATTTTAGAACTACACACATATTTATTTTAAGATTTTAATTTGAATATTCAATAATAATTCAATTTGGAAGGAGGGAATGGATACCATCACCGGGAAACCATTCGATCGATAACCAACATCAAACGGTTCGTTACCTTTGATAACTTAGCAGGGGTAACCTTTGTCTAGGTCTTGGCAGCGGATAAACTGAACACACTGAAACTAAGATTCCTACCCATCCCTAATACCGTTTTCCTTCCCAGAACTTCTTCTCTTTCCACATAGCATCTCCAAATATGACAAGCCCTGAGTGAATTTAGGCCTAAGTGTGGGCCTTCGGTGAGGGCCTCCGGTGGGGCCTTAGTGTAAAAAATATTATTTTTCAATTTGTAAAAGCGGTTTACTTTTAAAAACATGTTCTGCCTATTAATTAGTAATATTACGCGATAGCTGTTTAACCTTCTGAAGGAATTGCCAAGTTTGATTAAAAAAATTACATTAGCTCCACACAGGAAACCCTGAGGAAAATAATTTCCTTTAGGGCCTATGTTATCTTTGGGGATGCTGTGTGGAAGGTCTTTTTAGGGAGAGGAAGTGAAACGTTTCTTCTGCGGTGATGAGTAGTTAGGTAACAATACTCATTTGCCACCTGTCGATTCGAAAGAAAAAAGTCGGATAGGTAATAAAACCGGGGCCACGCCCTTTTTCGTCCAATCCGATCCGGTTTTTGAATCGGATGTGTGCGGGCTTTCATAAGAAATTAGTTCGGTTGAATAATTAGAAAAAAATACGAGAGCCTCACTTTCAGGCCAAACTTTGATTTTTCACTGAAAAAGCAAGAAAACATTATCATTCATCGCTAAGTACGAATACAACACAAGGTTTTGTAACTTATTAGTCAAGGCTTATTGACTAATAAATTTATCTAACCTTCACGGTGAAAACATTTCGACGCCACTCTCTCCTCGACGAGGGCTAGCAGGAGGATCATAGAGCCCATATCGATTTTTTTACCCTTTTGATAAATATCCCGTTATTACCCGGTGAAAATTGGTTAAACATTGTGGGAGCACCTAATTCGAAATAATTCAAATAATTACGGCAATTACAGGCACACTTCGGAGCGATGGTACCACGCGCCGCTAAAGGCCACCGCGCAGAAAAATTTCACAACGAACTGCGCTGTAAACCATTACCTTACTTTACTATCACTTTTCTGCGCGTTGCCTGAAGCGGCGCGTGGTACCGCCGTCGCTCCGAAATGGACGTGTAATTGCTAAAAGAAATGTCTGCTTTTACCGTAGAGTAATAGATACCTTTCTACATTTTTATTTTGTCTCATCTGTCAAAGAGTGGTTTTACGGGTTTGTTTATATTACGGATGAATCTGTCACTGTCATAAATTCAAAATATGCTATGCGGGTATTTTCATTTTATTTGTGTTTTAATTAATATTTAGTTGTAATCCCATTGCTTTTTTTTTAAATTTAAAATGTAAGATTATCAATCTATGTTATCAACATTCACAATTCCGCCACACTCGCGTATTGTATTATATCCCTATTAGAAATTTAAATATTGCAAAAATAAATTTCTATTTCATTAATTTGGTTTATTTCTGTATTAAAGATAAATATACAGATAATAGAGACACATTATCTAACTGATACAAAGTGTTTTTAAAATAAAACGTGCTTGTCCCTGTTTTTTGGTATATTTACCGGAATATTTTAATGTTTGTATGCGAAGCACCGTAAGTGAAACAAAATTTGTTGGAAAAATGTATTAATTTATTTCTGAAGTTATCCGACACATACAATATATAATAAAGTCCTTAAGGTAAAATACAATATAGTAATATTATATGACGGTACAATAAGTATAGATGGATTACAAAATGATGAAGAAATTCCTGTATAATTTTGATTATTTCAATATTTATCTTGTTTTAAAAAGTAACGATTATTGTCACTTCACTTAATATAATCTTAAATTATCTGTTTCAATATAATGTAATACTAATACTCTAAAGAAAACCCAAACTTCTTCACCAAACAACACATTGAAGGAACGAAACAGCAAACAAATAAAATAAATAATTACACTACACCGGTGGGAAAATATCCACAATCTTTTATAATATACTAGCTTTTCCCCGCGGCTTCGCTCGCATGGTATTACGGGAAATTACTGTAGCGCTTGCACTTATCAATTATCTCCCCCCCCCCCACCCCAATCCCCTCCCGCATTTCATATATTCATTCCCTTACATTCAGTTTTCAAACATCTCGCCTACCACCTAAATTTCATAATGCTATAGCTCAAAGAAAAAAAGAATTACTTTTCCAATATTGTTCATCCGTTCGGAATTTATGCGCTTACAAACATTTCAGATGTTTATTTTTATTTAAATATTTGGATGTTCGTAAATATAATAAAAAATACTCTATTTATCATTCAGTCTTTATAATCGTTACGAATAATATTTTTAATATAAGAACTCTCATCTGATATTTATTCCAAGCTTGTCCAAAAAAAAAACGAATTCTAATATTTGAATTTTCTGCAGTAGTAGCTGACCAGTAGACTGAGTAACCTACCAGCATAGAGCCCAAAAATTTATCAACATTGTTTCTATGGAAAAGATTTTTTTCTGATGTTAGCAAATACTCGCTTTTGTTAGCGACAGAAAACGTATAACAAATATAATATATTAATATTTATAATTTCATAACGCCAGAGCTTACCATCATATACAACCTGTAGTCTGCGCATATAATTTAGCTTTCTATTGGTGAAAGAATTATTAAAGTCTTTATATTGTGTTATGCGTGAAAAGGTCATAAACAAACTCGAGCAGTTTCGCATTTATAATATTATAGTATATAGTATAATATTATAGTATATAGTATAGTATGGATACGCAACTTTAAAAACACTTTGTATCTGTTCAATTATAATGAGAAGCGCCGTTTCAGTCGGCGGAAAAGCAAAATGATGCATTTTAATAGCCGTTTCACTCAAAATACAGATAATTCAATCTTTTGTTCATGCCATAATAGATATATTTTATGAAAATAGGTTCTACAGGCTATTTTATTTTTGAATTAAACCCAAACTAACAACCTTTTTCAGATTCTTTGGTTCTTAAAGCCTCGATGACATTGAGCGAGTTTACAAGCTACTATCTGGGAAATTCACTATCTGTTAGTAAACTGGCTCAGTGTCATCGTATTACTTGCTAACTAGCAGATTGAGGACAATCTACGAAAAAAGTTGAGAGGTGGTCAACTTTACTTGCTACTTGCTTAAGATGGCGGCCTACCAACAGCTGATTTCGTAACTGTCAGAATTAGTTCGCGCGGGAGCCGTAATTCTCGCTACTGGTTAGCGTGTGGCGCGAGCTGCGAGCTCAAGTTTTTTACAAAATGTCGACCGAACTGATTCGCGCGAGAGTCGTTATTTTAGTTGCTACTGTCCGCTACTGAGCGAGTAGACGAGTAGCGAGTTTTGTGTGTCATGACAATCTCACTCGCCGATTCACCGGCTTTTAAACTTACCGGCTAGTAGCTTGTAAACTCGCTCAATGTAATCGAGGCTTTGTTTGGATTAAATGCAAGTAAAATAAAACTAACCCAAAAACTGACAAATCAACTGTAATGGCCGCCAAGTCAACAAATAGCTTTTACAGAAGTTTTATTTTGCTTTTCCGGCGATTGAAATAGATGCTCCTCATTGTAATAGAACTGATACAAAGAGTTTTAAAAATAATTTGCGCATATTAAAAATGTCCAGCAATTCTGA